>CAWUFW010002186.1:1200000-1800000 GCA_963921515.1 Calotriton arnoldi
TTTTAGTGATCAGGCGCTTCGCAGTGACTAGGCCCAGGTCTAAGAATCGTGTGGTGACCTTGTGTTTCCTGCTCCTCCTGAAGAGATGCAATACATACACCTCCCAATGAAAGGGAACTTCACGCTTGGTGCCGCGGGACAAAGTGGTCACTATGTCTATCCAGTACTCCCCCTGGGCGGGGCAATGCCAGAGCATATGCAGGAGATCTGCATTGGGCAGGCGGCACCAGGGACATTCAGAGTCATCCCAATGGAAGTACCTGTTTATCTGGGCAGGGGAGAGGTACTCGCGGTGGAGAATAAAATATTGAATCTGTCGGAAGCGCTGGTTGCGCGGGACACGTGTCGGACTTTCTAATATTGCCACCCATTCCTTCTCCGACAGGTCCCGTCCCAGGTCTTCCTCCGGGACGGAGGGAGGAGGCAAACCAGCGTATCAAGTGTCCCCCTGTGCCCATTATATGTAGGTACTGCAACAGGTGGTGTGTGGGAGGCTCTGTTGTTAAGCTACCCCACCTAGTTGAGAATGAGGTATGAGTGCATGGTGCAATAGGAAATGCCCCGGGGGTAGTCCGTCCTCTGAGATTAGATCTGTATAGGGGATTAGGGCGCCGTCTCTAAAAAAGGTCCCCAGTGTCATGGATGTCCGCTGCCTCCCAACTACGCAACTCTGCTGCCGTGATGTATGACCCACCCCTTGGTGATCCTAGTAGGGGATTAGCAGGGGCATATGGTGTGGTAGCGAGGGTGATGTATAAGCTTCTGCAATAGCTTTTGAATGCTATGGAGAGCAGCAAGGAGTCCGCTTTTCTGGGCTTAGCGCAAGGGTGAAACATGCAGAGCAAAGCATGAAGCGCCATAGGAGGTTGCAGTGTGGCGGTATCCGGCAGGTGCCGTGAAGTTAGCCATCTGGCCACCCATTGCAGCTGAGCTGCTAAATAGTAGTGCTCAAAATTAGGCACTGCTAATCCGCCCTGTCCCGTCGGCAAGTATAGCTTCCTGATGGAGACCCTATGCCTAGACGTTCCCCAAAGAAAATCCCTAACCTTTGCCTCCAGTTTGCTGAAATAGGAGGGGGGAATGTAAAGCGGCAGGGCAGCGAAATAGTAAAGCAGATGCGGGAGAACCACCATCTTCGCAAGGGCCACCCTGCCCGAAATGGACAGAGGGAGAGTCTTCCAGAATGTCATCTGCGAATAAATAGAGGAGGTCGCTCTAGTGATGTTGCTGTCGAATAGGTCGGTTTTGGTTCGATATATGTGGATACCCAAGTATCGGAACGTACCTATGCACCAGGACACTGGAACATCTCCCAATGAGTACCCCGGATCTGCAATGGACAACGAGAACGGAAAGAGAGTGGACTTCGCTGCATTGACGCTCAGCCCTGATACTGTGGTGAATTGTGACAGTGCTGAGTCTAGTGAGTAGTGTGAAGGTCTCTTGCGTATAATAAAAGGTCATCGGCATATAAGGAGATTGTAGGCATGTTGTCACCCAGGGGAATACCCATGTCTACCCGGGCACGAATGAATGCCGCTAGGGGCTCCACCGCCAGGGAAAAGAGGAGCGGGGAGAGTGGGCAGCCCTGCCGAGCCCCGCGGCCCACCCAGATAGAGTCCGATATGTAGGGCCCAGTTTTTACGCGGATCGTTGGACGTTTATATAAAAGCCGAACCATGCTGAGGAAATAGGGGCCTATGCCAAAACTTCGCAGCACTGCAAAAAGGTAGTCCCACTCCAGGGAATCAAATGCCCTCTCAAGGTCGAGCACAAGGCATCCCGAGCGGGGCCAGTTCAGGGGGGTGTATTCGGCTACCCTGAAGTAGCAACGGAGATTGAGTGCGGCGTTAAGGGCAGGGAAGAAACCATTCTGGTCCGGGTGCACCAAGGAGGGCACGTGGGGAGCAAGCCGGTTAGCAAGTGCTTTCACTAGGACTTTATAGTCAGTGTTTAGAATCACTAACAAATGAATTAATATTCATACTATTAGTTTAGGGACTTAGTTGGCAGCAAACTATGATGCTGTAGGAAGAAGCAGCTAAGGTAGGAAAGACTTCAAAATCTGCAGGATGCCCTGGGTCATTTGCATTTGCAGTTCACAATGAGAATTAAGTTTATGTTACATTGTTGAGCAATGTCTGTGGAATATTGTGTCAAAAGACCTCTAAGCATTGATTTTACAAAGCATGTGAGTCAGTCTATTTTTTTTATAAAGCAGTGTGGGTACTGAGGTCCAGTGTGCCCTGCTATAGTGCATTTTTCATCATTGAGGAATGAACGAGCACAGCTCTATATGTTTTTATTAAATGCAGTCACAGTGTATTGTACATGTAATAATGCCAAATGTCAAACCTTGTTTCAGCACCATAAGTGCCAAGCTTCATTTTGACATGCAGGTAGCAGGAATAAATGTTGAACTTAGTGATTCTCAGGCTTTATCTACGTCAGAGCGCTGGCTAAAAATTAGTTCATATACCTATTTTTGCTAAAATTGCATCATCTCCAGGACATATTAGGAAAGGCAGAGCAGTTGTTGCTGCTTCATGCTTTTGGGCTGTACTGTCTACAGCTCTTACACTAACTTAAAATTTGCAGAGCTGGTCTATGCATTAAAAGCAGCACAGTTTTACCAAAACCAGCGGAAGGACCCCTTCACATTGTGCATGGGCTCTGAAGATGTTGGTTAGATGGCTCCTGATTCTTCAATATGAAGGGATACAGTCTCTATAGGCATGCTTTTCAGAAAATCATTATGTAAACCTAAGAAAAAGAGTGTTTTATGAGGGAATGTTGATCTTTGTTGACACAGTTCTTGGCAGAAAGCAGGATGCGCCCCACTCTCAATAAAGGAGGATGGCATCACTGAGGTGCTGCATGCCCTGAGACACTGCTCAAAGTTCAGCTACAAATCTGCTAGCGACCATAAAAAAACATTCAGTGAACAGTAAGCCCAAACCATCTGCGTTGAGCCGTACTCACAAATCCAGAGTGGAAGTAGGTCCTGGGGACCATGGACCTTGTGGATGGTCATGAGGTTATATTAGGTTGCTTACCCTGGCCTGAGTGGGTCATAGTGGGAGCATCCATCTCAGAAAAGTGCTTAAAGGTAGAGGCTGCACTTAAACTGTTTGATCCTGGAAGGTGCCAAAATAGTAATAGTGAAGCAAAAACTGGCGTTTTTTCTAATGAAAGGTAAAAATTCTCTTCAGTGGTGTTTTATCAGGTATAATCAGCTTTAACTGAAAAACAGAAACCCTAATTATTTGTTTCTGTCTAATCCTACTAGTAATGCTGTAGTTAAAGTTTCAGACAGTGTCATCAATTTTTAATGGATTTCAAAGACACGTGTCTGATGGTGGGACACAATTTGTTTCAGACAAAATTATGTATTTTACAGTATTGAATGGGCTAAGTTACCCTTATATTGCCCTTCTGCTAATGGCCAAGCTGAGTTTACTAACAGATTTCTAAAAGAAGGCATACAAACCACCTTAGTTTGAAATTTTAATATGGCCCACTACCTCCATGAAAATGAAAAGGTGTGGACTTATCACAATGAGCTGCTCTCTGTTACTGGGTATTCTACTTTTCATCTGCTAGATGGCTAGAACTGCCAGCCAACAAAGTGGGCAGTGAGTTGTGGTCCGTTTGTGGATTATAATGCTGTTGTGAAAGAGAGGTTGTCAAGTCAGCAAGTTCAAGGTAAGGCTTACTGTGACATGAGGGGTGAAACCAGAAGTAACAAATCAAGGTAGGTGAGTGGGTCCTCATCAAAAAACCTGCAAAGGTACCTCAAGGTGAGTCCACACTTTTAGACCCAGTTCAAGTTAAGAAGGTTTCCACTACCACAGTATTGCTCAAAGATAAGGGTTGGGGGAATAAGGTCTCTCTGGTGGTACTGAAACCTGGGTAGGCTGATATTCTTTGTAAAAATCAACTGATGAGGCATTTTTGTGGTTGGATTTTGATAGTTTACATCTAAGTATTGACAATTCAACTTCTGCCTATGTGTTGAATGAATATCGTGAAATGTGTTGTTAACCCAGCCACTCAGACCGGTGCCCTTTTTCTCAGTGACCATAATGCTAATTCTGCTCTACAGGGTGCACCTGCTTCAGTTAAAAATGTTAAAAGGTCAGTGAAATTTTGAATTAATTGCCTTAATTGACATTTATTGTTTTCTCTGCAATATTTCATTTATTTCATTTGCGTTTTCATTTCTGTTTTATAATTTTCTTCTTGCTGTTATAAAGGGGAGACGTTGTGCTGTGCTTAGCATCAAGTTTCCTTATGGTTTCTCATTCTGTATTCTTAGAATCTTCTGTTTGCATCTTTATACTCTGGTTGAAATGCATTGTTAGACTTGTCATCCTTAGGGCGGTCTTTCCCCCAACCTTTTGCTTTTTGCCTCCCATGATTGCTGATTCCTTTTGCTGGCCTTAGGGCTCTGAGCACTTTACCACTGTTAACCAGTGCTAAGGTGCATGTGCTATTCCCGTAAACATGATGATATTGGTGTATACCTAATTGGCATAATAGTTGTACTGGTACATCCTTTGTAAAGTGGTATACCATATACCCAGGGCATGTACTGCAAATGCTACTACTGGGCTGCAGCACAGACTGTGCCACCCACAGAAGTGGCCTTTCAAACCTGTCTCAGGCCTGCCAGTGCAGAACGCAGCACACATAGAAAGAGGAAAAAACGAGGAGAAAAAAGGAAATTTCTCCTTATTACACCTCACCTCGGGAGGCGTAAGGATTTGGAGCTTCCCCAGGTTTACGTGAATTTGTAAATCTGGGGCAGCGTCAAAATCCATGGGTGTTGCGTGGGAACACCCATCGCAACGCCCATGAAACACCTCCCGAGCGCAGAGTAAGGCAAGTCAAAGCAGCACTTTGCGCTGCCTTGCCTTACGCCATCTCTATGAGGCCATCCAAAGCCACGCATAGTTGCTTTGCGTTGTCTCATAGATATGATTTAATAATCTGCGCCGCCAGAGCGTCACAAAAAGTCTTACTCCGGCGGCATAGGGGGCTCGTAAATAACCCCCTAAGTTCTTAGTAGTCAACAATGGATAATAGAAAGCTGACAATGTAGTCCTTTTAAAACAAGGGTTAAAATATTAGCTCAGTACAAGTCAACTCAGCCCTCAGCAATACAAGGCCCAGAAAAACGATGGAACTGACATACAGAGATATTGCTATAAGGCGTGAGTTAATTTTCTAGTACTCCTGCTTTACTCTTAAATTCCAACAGTCAGCCAATAGTAGTCTCGGCATCAACTCAACATCCTGTGATTCTAGGAAATTCACTTAATCTCCCTGTGCCTAATAAACAAATTAACGTGACCTTGTGTAGTGCACGTGGTGCTCATGTAGACCTTCGGGTTGAGATTGTGGTATATAAAACTGCAAAAAAAAACAAATGACAGCAAAATCTTGGTGAATTGCGTGCAAGGTTTGTTGCAGCCATAAGCTGCTTGATTGTCGATTTCCATGGCGCAGGAGGACGTAAAGGGTCTGAATCGGCATGGTGCATGTGTGATTAGGAAAGGAGGCCCTGTTGTACAATATTATGCCAATAACGTTTTGCACTGAGACCCCTCAGGTAACGCAGAGTGTTTTGACTGCTATTCTGGGTTGTTAGGGTTGACAGGACACCAGGCTGATAAATGTTGAGGGTCACACCACATGAAAATCTTAAGAGCAGTGATATTTAACAGCAAGTAGTGATGCTCAAATGAGGACAGGAAATTAAATCTTTCATTAAGGGTTTAATTAACATTAATATAGAACTGGAGACTGATCGATATTCACCCCAAGAGATTGCCCAGCAAATGCACCTGTACTTTACATAAAAGGTCTAAGGCCTGAGAAAGGTACCTTTCAGGTCTACCCGTGGCACTAATTGCAAAATAATGTTTAGAAAATTTAGAAAACCTGAGCTGATAGAAGCCATATTCTCCCGCAGTTCTGCATGTGGATCTGCATGTGGGGTGACACCGCACAAAGAAGGCAGGTACACAGCCTTTTAAAACTCACTTTTGACAGCATAAATTCCCAGACTGCAACTACATTATCACAGAGAAGTCAAATGCACAGTCAGGTATAGCAAAAGCCTGTATTTGATTTTATCTCCATGAAGAGGCACTAAGTGAGCAGTTCCTTCCCATTTCTGTGGTCTTTGAATGTCACACTTTATGGAGCCGTGCTCTGCATTTTCAGGATGTCATGTACACGGCCCTGATAAAAAAGCACCAATTTAGTATTTTGCAGAAGGTCAGCATACAGGAAAACATGGAGATAAAAAGTCATAAATGAAGGTCACAGAGCGGCAAAAGTATGCAAGTCACTGCATAGCACAGATAGGCAGCGATTATTTCCTTTAACTTACATGCGTTGATGTCTGTCGGGCAGGCAGATGTCTAAATACAAGCCTGACTCGATGTGCTCGGAAGCCAGGAATCATTACCGTGGGGTGTATCTAATTTTACACAAGCAATAATTTTCATTGCAGCTTCGTAACACGGGTTTTAAGACGTCACACGCATTAGTACCTTTTTCTTCTTCTCCCCATCAAGGAGTCACGCAAAACATGACAAGACAGAGACAGGATTCCTTTTAGTACTCCTTCCTTTCCTATCTTATAAAAGCGTGGGGTGCGGTCAGTGACGTATGTTGATCACATCCCACCTTTCGACGAGAGGGACAAAAGTGTTGTGAGTCTCAGATGTGTGGCATGAAGCCTCACACAGGGCTTTTTTCTACAACACCAGAACCTACAATTGCCAGCTGGGCTACTGCTTGCTGCACCACTCAATAAAGTGAAAGTGAAGGGCTCTACTATGCTAAGCCAGACATCCTTACATCATTGCCGACTGGCCCCTGCGTACTGTAAACTCAGGAAGTGCCTGACTGCCTGACTTTCAGTACAAGTGAGGCTCAAGGAGCCTGGCATTCATCATTTTACTGCTGATGTTTTGCTGAGTAACACTTACATAAAAAATGATAATAAGGTTGTAAATTAGATGAAGGACGTGGCCCCAAAGCCCTAATGGGAAAACCGCCACTTCCTGGAAGTGAAAAACAGCCTATTTCGTTTTTCACTACGTTGAGCCCTATCCCTCTAACAGGCCAGCATTGGGAATTCCTTAATATACTTTTAAGCTGTAATTCCTGATCAGAGAGGAGTGGCTTGTTCATTTTTGATATCTTTGGAATGGTAATGATAAATCCTCCTTACTGGTAAAATTGGATTTAACTTTACTGTTTTAGAAATGCCACTTTTAGAAAGTGGACATTTCTCTGTACTTACTGCCCTTTGTGACTGACAGCCTGTCTCCAATACACGTCTGGGTTGGGTGACAGCTACACTTTGTGCATTCCCTCTAGACAGCCACAAACACTGGAAGGTGAGGCTCATCTGCATTCTGAGCACTCATCTGCATTCATCTGCATTCTGATGGGTCTTCCTGTGCCGGGTGGAATGGGAGGGACTGAATCTAACACTTCAATAGGTAGTGTCCTGTCCATACACAAATCACTGATTTACCCCCCTCCCCCAGCGCCCGGGCTAGCCTGGCAGACAGAACTGGGTTGAAAGGGGTCCTTGTGCACTCCAGAGAGTTCTTTTGAAGTCACCCACTACATCAATGGCACTTTTTGGTATAAGTACTGGGTCTCTGTTCCCCTGAAATCAGCCACTTCTGGATCTTGAACTGAACCTCTGTCAGAAGGACTGCTGTGCTGATTAAAGGACTCAACCGGACTGCTTTTCTGGAAGGGCTACTTTTCTGCTTGTTGCCCTGCTGCCTGCTGCTCCCTGACTCTGCTGGAAGGACTTAACTTCTCTCCAATTGATCTCCAAAGGCTTGCTGGCTTGCCCCTTGATGTCTGAAGTCTCATGGACACAAAATATTTTCTACAACTCTGCTGGTGCTGCTGGACTCCTCCTTCTGTGAGTCCTACCCTTGCCTGAGGTGCCCCCTCCAAACTCTGGGCCTCAGAAGTGGGTTCTGCAGCTGTTTTCATCAAAGACTGACGTATTGCATCGACTGCGTGAGAAGTTCCGCTGCATAGTCCTTCAACGCCGATGCAGCAGCTGCCAATTGACAACGGTTCCACAGCCTGCACGGCTCAAAGATGACGCTCTGCGCAGCTCAACAATGACGCACTGCCTTTACTTCAGCAAAGCTCAACGACCTCTCAACTGCATTTGACTCCGTCTCCCACCACATCCTAGCCACCAGACTCCATGACGCTGGCATCCGTGGCAAGGCCCTTGACTGGATACGCTCTTTCCTCACTGGCAGAACTTAGCGGGTCAGACTGCTTCCCTACCTCTCGGAACCGACAGAGACCAACTGTGGAGTGCCCCAGAGCTCCTCCCTCAGCCCCACCCTCTTCAACATCTACATGGCCCCCCCTCACAACCATCGTCAGGAACTAGGGGCTCAACATCTTCTCTTACACCGACGACACCCAGCTGATCCTCTCCCTCACCAACGAACCCAACATCACCAAACACAACTTCCAAGAAGGGATGAAAGCTGTCGCATCCTGGATGAAGAACAGCTGTCTGAAACGCAACTCAGAAAATACAGAAGTCCTCATCCTTGGCTCCACCCCCTCAGCATGGGACGACTCCTGGTGGCCCTCCGCCCTCGGAAATCCCCCCACCCCGATGGGCCACGCACGAATCCTCAGCATCATACTAGACTCATCACTCTCAATGAACCGCCAGATCATCACTGTATCCTCGACCTGCTTCAACACCCTCTGCATGCTTCGAAAGACTTTCAGATGGATCCCAACCGAATCCAGAAAAACTGTCACGCATGCACTCATCAGCAGTAGACTTGACTATGACAACACTCTCTACGCAAAATCAACAAGTAACTCCTTGGCAAACTCCAGACTGTCCAGAACACCGCAGCCAGACTGATCCTCGACAAACCCCTCTCTCAATCACATCACATAACACCTCTGCGATATCCACTGGCTTCCAGTTGAAAGAAGAATAACCTTCAAACTCCTCACCCACGCATACAAGGACCTTCACAACACCGGACCCACATACCTGAACAGCCCCCTCTCCTTCCACACACCCAAAAGACACCTCTGATCAGCCCAGCTCTCTCTGGCTACCGTCCCATGTATCAACAAGACCAGAACGGGAGGAAAGTCCTTCTCCAACCTCGCAGCCAAAGCCTGGGACACCCTCCCCCTCCGGCAATCTCCCACATTGCCCTAGTTCAGGAAGGACCTCAAGACCTGGCTCTTCGGATGACCCCAGCACTCAACAGAGCTGCCCCCCCTCCTCTCCAAGTGCCTTGAGACCCTCACGTGTGAGTTATTGCGCTTTACCAACCCCTGATTGATTGATTGAACAATAACACAGCAACCCGACTGTGTGGAAAAGATCTACGCATCGAGCCCTCAGCGTCAACGCTTTGCTCCTTCCAAGGTACTTTCTCAGCAGCCTCTGTGTGGATCCTGTAGCCAGCCTGCCCTCCATCGCAGTCGCAATTCCAGCCCCTCGCAACCTCAAGTAACCTTTTGACAGCTAGTGACTTCTAAACATTATTTTTGATTTATTCTTTAAAAATTCATATCACAACTTCTACTTTTTGGATTTGTGTAGTTTTGGTCTTATTTTGCTCAGATAAATATTCCCTACTTTTCTAAACCTGTGTGGAGTCTTTTTGTGGTGTATTTATTGTGTTACTGTGTGTGTGTTTGTGTGTGTGTTGCACAAATACTTTACACATTGCCTTTGTAGATAAGCCTGACTGCTCTGCGCCAAGCTACCAGAGGGTAAGCACAGGTTATCTTATTGTGTATCTAGCTTACCCTGACTAGAGTGGTTGTTCCTGCCTGGCCTGGTTGCATACCTCAGCCAACCAGGAATCCCATTTCTAACATGCATTGTCATCATTCCTCCTCCGAATGGTGGACCGCATGTACCCAGAGATTCAAATGCTACATACCCCTTATGGGCTTATTGGTGATTTACTAATAAATATTTTCACCGTTGTAACCTGTGTTCACCTGGATCACTACCATTTGTCACAGCAATCATGTCCTCTGTCTTACAAAATGTCACCAAATTAGAGCTCTACTCCTAAACAGATTACACATTAAGGGGCTCATTACGATGACAGACGGAAAAGCCCTCCGACCGCCATGGAATCGGGAAGAATCCCCCTGCATGACCCGCGGCATTTCCGTCGGACAAATTACGATGCAATGTACGCAGAATCAGACCGCAGCGGAAGGATGCCACAAAAGACCACCCACCACGTTCGGAAAAGCTGCAAATCCGACCGCGTCGGATGGGGAAAGCTGCGCAAATGCTTGAAAAGGCCGCCCCTGCCGTGGCATGACCGCACGGCCAATTACGATGAGAATGCGGAGCTGGCGGACCGAGCACTGCATCCGACCGCCGCGCACGCACACAGGCCAAATGAATGGCGGACAGAACCAACTTCACAACAACGCCCGAAGTGTGCCTGTACCCCCTGCCGCCCACAACCACAACACACATGCCACAATGATACACCCCAACTTGCTCCTGGTAGGGAAAGCCATGCGCAGCATGGAAGAGACATTTGGAGGTCATCACCCATGTGGACACACCCACAGACCACAGTATAAAACCAACCCCTTCCTGGACCAGCATCCTTTGCACACCACAAGCCGAGACAGAGAGACAGGACACCCTTGACTCACACTGCACAACATCACACCCACCTCTCCCCACACAACACCACTCCCACCCACACACCTCACACACTACACATATCTCCAACATCACCTTTCACCCTGCACCCCTCATTCATTTGCATCATGCCCCCCAAGAAAATGCCCAACTTCACCGACTCAGAGTTGAAAGTGATGGTAGACGAGACAATCAGGGCAGAACCACATTTGTACGGGCACCTGGTCCAACACACCCTACCTGTGCGCAAGAATCAGACGCGGGCAAGGATCCACAGCAAAGTCAATGCCGTAGGGACCACCCTACGCACTGTGCGTGACATCAGGAAGCGGTGGTGCAACCCCAAGGGCCGGCTCAAGCTACGGGCCCAGAGGAACCACGCGGTGGCACAGAAAACTGGTGTCGGCCCTCCCATCCACCACCAACCGTCACTGAATGGGAGGAGAAGGTGCCTACCATAATGCATCCAGAGAGCCTCACATGAATCAAGGGGGGACTGGAGGCTGGTAAGTACCAACAAACATGGACATGAGAGAAGTTGTCACAGATCACAAAGCGCAGACCAATGAAATCCTTAGCAGTGTGCCCACAGGAGCCAGCATCACACCACATCCTGTCATGTGGACGATGTGGACATTGTCGTATTAACACACTCAAGTACTGTTGCACAGGGATTTTCTGAATACACGTGCGATCTATGCAGGTTCAGCCACATGAATACCAGTCCCTGACAACATGCACTCGCCAAATCTGGTTTCAAAACGCACTTCGCTGTTCCTGCATGAGTACAACACCTGGGTCACAGGCCAGGCATCACGTATATAGGATCTGTTGCACGACGTGTGCTTTTTGTGGCAATGTTCAGCTAACTACCCCATGAGTGATTGTGGATAGTCATTTGTGGCCTCACATTCACACAGCGAAAGCATACTTCAATAAGTGTGCATGCACAATGGGCCTCTGTTTAGACAAGTAGTCGCTCCCACACCAGACCGGAGACCTTTGAATTGCAGGTGTCTTGACCGTCCCGCGCTATTCAGTCACTGCTGAACACGGCTCTCCCACTATTTTCGCGGTGAACTGACACACAAATTATTGATAGCGTCTGATGCTGAAGGCCGTTGCACACTTTTTTATCAGACTTGTGGGCTCTGGCCTTGCCCCTTCCTTCCATGCTTTTCCGGGAGTACCACCGGGTGTGATTGCTCCAAATTTCAACACTGCATTTAGCGGTCTCAGTTCATTACTTTCGCTGTACAGCTGAGCGCTGGTTCTGAGATTGATTCCATGCCATGTCTGACCGTCCTGTGGTCCAGGCCGAGCCAGGTCAGTTGCAACTGTACCGTGCCCGCATGCAGCTTCTCTTTGGATGTGTCTCATTGGCTGTGCTGGGCATCAGTTATGGGCTAACGTTCCGCAATGCCTATTTCACCTGCGTGCAACCTGTCTTTTCCTGCAGGAGATGTCTGTCTGAGTGGGCCATGGATGTATGCCTTTCAAACACATGCCTTGCCGACCTGGATCATGAGCTGTGGGTGACTCCTTTGTTGGTCCACGTGCAAGACTGCTTCGGTGAGACACGTTTATGGGATGCCTTACAATGTGTCAGGCAGGCGGACAGCTGCGCCTGTGCGTTAGCGCAATGGCTCCTGTGCAATGCCTACATCGAACCTCTCCCAGGTTGCGATGGGATGCTCCTTTCAACCTCGTGGTGCGAGGAGCACATCTGTTCCTTCATACTGCTGGATTGGATGGCGGTCCTCTTCGCTGAAGATGATTTGGATCGTCTATTGGAACTGATTGCCTTCGAAGCTGCCTGTACCTTCTTGGATTCGTAACTACTTGACAGCAAGAGGGACTGTTGGTGACTAATTCAATTTTCGTTTCCCTTTCTTCACTCCTCCTGACGGGAATTGTCATCCAGCTCTCTGACTTTAGCCCTGTCGACATTGGCTTGGACTATGCTGAGCTCTGCGGGCTGTCTCGCTTGGTACCACGGACCGGAGCAAGTGGAGTCTCTCATTTGACCGTCGTGGACATTGTCGTCTGGCATGGGCCCGGCTTCCATTATGCAGATGTGGCGCACGAAGATTACATGGCGTTGTTGTTTTGCAAGTACCCAGGGCTCGTGTCGGGTGTACACGCAGGTACACGGCGTCCCCCCTTCTTTACACGGGGTGGACGCCATCCCCCCTGCCAGGACGCTGGTCCCCACAGGAAAATGCCTAACTTGTCCCGGTGTACTCTCCCGTTACCGGGACACATCCAGCAGCACCTGCACGTTGACTGCTCTCCATTCCCTGCAGCAACGTGCAGGCAGCGCGTGAGCCTTTTTTCACCTCCAGCCGTGCCGAAGTAAATGGGCCATCCGGCCTCCTTTTGTTTGTACATGCTGACTGGGGGCCGCCCTGAACCTTACATTTGAATGTGGATGCCACAGAGGGAAACATAGGCACACAGCTTGCCTTCTGTTCACAGGGACTTTGGGGAGGCATGCTTTTGCCTGTGTTCTGTCCATGTGTATCAATGCAGACACTGTGAGACTGTCAGATGGGTTACTTTGTCCCAGTATTTGCACAAATCATTTCTGTCGCACTATTTTACTTTTTTCTTAGCGCTACGTCATAACGTTGTGAGGTCATTCGCATTTTGTCTTACTTGGTCAGTCCCCCCACTTTTTTGGGGGGGACCTGTGCCCTGCAAGTACCTTAGTATGTGTCTGTCACATGAGAGGTGTCCGCAGAGCTTGTCACCTGCGCGGTCCTAGAGTACTGTCTGTACATTCTGTCCGTGGTCGGAGGACATTGTCCCTTGTCATTCTGTTCTGGTGTGGCCCTGGCACCCCGACCCAACCAAGTCTCACAGCTGCAAGAGGACACGGATCCCCTTTGGATGACATGGGAAAGGGGGCTAGATGCCCCACACCTGGAGAGTGATCCATCCAGTGATGAGAGCGACACAGCAAATGTGATGCAAATGTCACCATACATGGGCAGAGGGATGGGTTCTGCTGACAAAGCCCGTAGACCAGGGACATCCCATTCAACTCCTACCTGCAAGGGGTGGGGGGATATGCTCGTGGTTGCACGTCCAGAGGGATTATTGATGCGACATCTTGCTTCATGTTAAATGGATATGTCACTGTGGTTACTGGTTGGGTACTCATGCATTTTCAACCTGTTGTGGCACGTGTGCATGCTTTGACACTGTAGTAAAAACTTCACATTTGGAGACGTTTCTTGTCTTCGACTTGTCTGCTTGTGTACAGGCGCCTGAATGCCTCAGAGTGAGTAGAAGAGCAAGTGAGGCAGTATGGCATTGGTGTCCTGTGCGTAGGGTTGCTTGGTTGTGCTCAGTCCCTGCATGCACAGGTTCTCAAATCCTGCGCATAGTCCAGTATGTGTACGAAATCTCATGAACATTTGTCAAACTCTGTGAGACAACAGCAAGGCACACAGACACAGTCATAGTCGATCATTGTTGAATCACACTCACCGGAAGTAGTTGACGATGAGCTGTTTACGCTGGTCAAGGCCTTCTTCCTCCCACTGTCATCGTCACTGGGCATGTGTGAGTTGGGAGCGGGGGTGATGTTGCTGGTCCGCCAGATGTAGCAGTCATGTGCCGACCCCGGATACTCTGCACACACGTGTGAGATGATCTGCTCTGCCTGTCGTACCACTTGCATGTTGATGGAGTGGTAGTGTTTGGGGATCCTATAGATGGGTTCACTTGCCTGTGGTGGTAGGAGGCCAATGTGTGTACCATCAATGGCTCCCATCGAAATTTGGTACGCCTCCCACGCAGGGCTGGCTCCAGGAATCTTTATTTGTGTGGTCCACCGAGGCATTCGGGTGGGCCACTGCCTGCCCGATTTGTCACGTATCTCTCTCCCCAGGCCTGCTTCAGGGCCCTCCTTTATCTCTCCTCAGTTTTACAAGGGCCAGGTAGACGCATTCTTTCCTTTCATATTCTCTTTCTAGATGTTATCACTCTCATGAAGTGTGTTTATCCATGAAGGGTCCTCATGATGGGAGGAGGAGGTTACCTGAGGTGGGAGTATCAGGCAAGTGACACTTCTCATGCTCTCACTCATGCCCTCCTCCTCGGCTTCCCTCTCTGCCACCCTCGTCCGCCGCCCCTCATCTCTCCATAGCCACTCGCTCCTGTGCAATTCATTTGTTGTTTGACGCTACTGATATCAGTGTAGGGTGTGACAGTACTTTACGTCATGCACACATTGTACAGAGACAATCAGTCATGCAAGCATGTAAGTACATCAGTCTACAGGGAATGTCACGAAGGCCAATGAGGTTTACAAGGTGTGGTAATCACATGTCATCCATACTGGTGGGCAGGATTTTTGAGGGCGTTTGGTCTGGAGTAGCACTGACTCAGGACGTGTGTGGGAACATTTGCAGGCAATGACAGCTAGGCACACTGCACGCCACACCAGTACGTGTGTTGGGAGTGCTAGGGATTACAAGTATGTCTGATTTGCAGATAATGGACACCTCAGATTGTCTGCCTACGTCACTGACCCTTCACAGGACGACCCCTGGCGAAGAGACGCCAGTCAGATGTCAAGGGATATACAAGCGATGTTCACAGGTTGGATGTTTCATTACACAACATTGGTACAGTGCGAGAGACCTTTGTCCTTTTTGACTCCTTCCCTCATTTCAGTCCATGCTGGCCACGAGGCATGACAATGTATGTAATTTCACTCTCCTTTCTTGGACATACCATGTGTGTGAAGACTTGACTCAAAGGTCACACTCTCTCATCCCTTCACAGTGTAGTGAGCAGCTGGTCACTGTTCTAGTTGTTCTGATGTACCAGCCACTCCCAGAGGGCTGGCTTACCCCCCACCGCAGAGCCACCCAGCACAGGCGTCACTGGACCTGTGACCCTGCCAACAAATGGGTCCGGACACATGTGCCCTGGGCCAGTTCTCCTATACATGTACGGTGTCTGTGTGGTTACTTTATATGCATGGGGGCCTCATGCCCCACAACATTACACATGGGGTGCACCAATCACTTTAGGCGAATGAGCTGTGATGTGTGATGTAATTCGCAGGCCGCCAATGCACATGTAGAATGTGTTTGCATGCGCGTTAGCTGGCATCCGCAGCGATGACACGCATTGGCTCTAATTGGATGTTGCAGGGTTGCGGTCGCAGCTTCCGGGCCGCCGCGGTGTGGCACGCACTATGCGGATGAGCCATCAGCCAATGGGGGCCTTCGGCGTACATATTTTGATATTGGGGTATTCGTGCTCTGCTACTGCGGGGCTCGTCATTGGCCCCCAATTGCCTTTAGGGGCACCGAGGGTCACTCATGGGGATTGGGTGGGCCTCGCATTTTGCATTTGGCAGGTTGCCACATTCGTCGTGGTGCCGCCACGCTTGCTGGGAGTTGTAGTTGTTCAGGGGTTGCATGTGTGGAGCTGTTTGGTGCGTACCTCTGCTGTTGAGCGCAGCGGCGTCTTATCTGCCGGAGGTGCAGCAGGTAGAGCAGCGGGGAGGCCTGTGGCGCTGGATCCATGGCGGCTCCGGTGGTTTGGATGGCTTCTGTATCGGCTCTTCCTCTCCGTTGTTGTATTTCCGCCATCCGCAACGTGGTGGTTTTTACGCAGCGGTGGAAAGGGCTGTTCGCAACATCGTAATCTGGTTGGCGGACGGAAGGTGTTTCCGCACGCCGGTCCTGCTCTGTTTGCTCCGTCCGCCACCCTTGCGTACGCACAAAACGTGCGGAGCCTGACAGACCGCAGCGGACGGGAAAAGCCTCTGTTGGACCATTGTGATTTGGTGGTCGCAATGACCGCACCTAGGGCATTCGACATGTGGGTTTTCCGCCACCGCCACCAGCACGGATGGCCTTCCGTCCATCATTGTAATGAGCCCCTAAATCTGTTGTACAGCTTAACTTTCTTCTTTCTTAACTTTTTTCTTACTTGACTTTCTTCTTTTTCTCCTTCTTTTCTCCTTCTTTTCTTCTTACTCATCTCTCTCTCATTTGTCTCTCATCTTCATTCAAAAAATTTTTTTAAATGCTACAGTTTTATATTGTTATGTTTTTTCGACTCAGGGTATTAAGGTTTACTCTGGCTGGTTAAAGTAAACTGTTAATTTGTTTAGGTATATTTTTATATTGTCATATATCTTGTGTTCACATATTGCTTGAGTAGATGTATATCATTTCACTCTGGACAATTTCGCTACTGTCTTCAATAAAGCATTTTTAACAACAACAACAAAAATCTTTTGTACAGTGCTTTTGATGCTCATGAGGTCTGGTCCGCACCATAAAGAACTATGTAAATAAAAATAATTAATGTTCCCGTTTTTTTGCATGTATCTTTTGGCATTTTGGTTTGTATTAATCCGTTTTTATTATTTTCTCATTGTTTCCGTATTTATCAGCATTTATTTTTTTCCAGGAAAGACATAGTAACCGCTACAGCTTATTCATGTTTATTGATTAAAAAAATATGTAATTGATCTTTGACCCCATGCAAGATTTTTGCGCTTTATTAAATAAATAAACACTAAACAAGATAGTTTTATTACAGATCCATAAATTGTGATCATAATTTATTTTCAATAGCACTTAACCCAAAGTTATCTAAGCACTGTGATGTAAGTGCTTGTGTGAAAGCTGCCAGTTAAGACCACTGGAAATTGAAAGAGTCCACCACAAGGCAAGCTTTAAAGCTTTAGACAATACCCGACAATATGCAGAAAGTCTGCTCTTGGGGAGTGAGAAGGCAGTAAGATTAATCCTGCGCAAAATTGTTGATCAATTCAGTCGTGGAAAGGATCCTAAGCAGGTGCAATCAAAAGGAAAATATTTTTTGTGAAACAAATAGCCGTCAATCAACCCTCAGTTATGAAAAAAACATAGCTGCAGAATCACGCTGTCAGGTTATTTGTGTTTTTTACACCATCCATTTTGTAAGCTTGGAGAGCTAAATGAAGGCTTTTACCTATTTTTTTTTCGTTTTTATAAATGAACACAGACAGTTAATCAGGCCATTTGCAGCCTCCATCGAAACTTAAAAATCACTAAATATGGAAGCACAGAAGCTTTGCTCATTATTCCAAAAAACTTCAGCGGTTTAGCCGACCAGGCTGGTTTTAGCTTCTAAACACTTCTCCTTAATGTTTGAAAATTTTCAAGTAATGTTGGTATTAAAAACGTAAAACATTACACTCAATACAATAACTCAGACTATCGTAGTATGCTTATTGGTATTGAAAAACAGCAATGTTCATGTTTTAAATATATCTTTATTGAATAGTTTATGCCCATTCAATAGGTAAAAATATATCTCAAAATGTGAAGCCAAAAATGCTCTGTTGCAGATTTTTAGATCTTTGATTGTGCTGCGTCGTGTTGTTGCTAACGTTTTAAGTTTTTAGAAACATGAGTCAGAAGGATTGAAAACTAAACAGCAGAACTGAGTCATGAACGTGGGAGAAGGTTGATGATTGAAGTTTCCTATGGAGTTAGGGAACCAAAGCTACTTTGGTGAGTAACTTTTTCATTTCTGTGTGATGAGGCTGAAAAACAGTAACTTTGGAAATTCTGGTCCAAAATATACAGATATGTACAGGTGTAAATCTCCTCTCTCCTGAACCGCTCACTGCACACATAACAATTTTTCATGACATATGTGGAAAGTTCCTGTAAAATCCCCACCTCTCCCTATACCCTCCCACAGTTCGACATGGCCAGTACCATACTGTGGAGGGAATGTCAGTGTCCAAGCTTGCCACTGAGAATGTGAAGGATAGATGAGCTTTTCCTGGCCAAAAAGTGGTTATTTTTGATTGGAGGTGTACAATATAGACACACACCTGCTTTTTCTTGGGCACCACTGCCTAGTACAGAACTTTGTCAAAGCGCCAGGTAGACTGACCCCTTCAGATCATCAGCCATTTTCAGAACTCAAAGAAAAAAGTTAGGACTTCACCAGTGTGTTCTCTGTAGAGCAGTCTTTTCTCTGGGCTAAGTTCTGACTAAGCACGTAGATACACGTGTACATCCTACATACTTTCCTGAATCTCCAGGATTTGCATTGCACTGGGGCCAAAAAGGGCAGAAGAATCCAAAGTGATAAAAGAGGAGCCAGCTACTCCTTCATGATCAATGATGCTGGCTACAAAGCCTCAATCTTTCTACATATTTCCACAGTGACTGTAAGTTGTCTTTGGATTCAAACGTGTAAGGTAAGTTGAGCCACCAACAGAGACTCAGATTAGATGTTGCAGATACTTCTGTATCATGTAGCTTTTTCTTTGCCTGTCTAAGACAGTTCTTCATCGCTGGTGTGGAGAGCAGGTAATGAGATTCTGAGCAGGATCCGGTGCAGAAGCTGGCTTTCCCCAATCTGGAGTCTATGACGTTCAAGGAGCTGAAATAAAAGCAGGTTAGGGACAAGGTCAAAGTCAGCCAACATTGGTACAAGGAGATGGCTCTGCGACAGAGACATTAAATTGTGGATTCTTAAGAAAAGGTTCATCTTTTACACTTTAAAAGGTTTCAGTTTATCCAGTCAGGGATGCTTGTGTCCTATTATTTGGCTGATGGATACTTTACTAAAATCTTTGTGTCTGAAGGAGGAGAGAAATCACTCTGGGAAACTCTTATGAAGGTCCATTTGTGGGTGTGCACCAGGGACACCTGGACCAATGAAACAGACAACATTAGAACATAGAAAGATCCTGGTAGAACCATTGAATCAGAGCCTGGTAGAACATGCAATGTAACCGTTCATCAATTTCTTTTGTGCATTGCACAATAAGCCTATTGCTAAGTTCACATGACACAGAGCCTGCATTAATGCAGTTCATCTGTAGTTTATATCAGGCGTAGTTTTCCACATGGCAAAGCACCAACCCTCGAAAATTACAACCCATGTGCAAATCCCTTGCATTTGCTAAGTTACCACCACCCAAGAAAGAAAATAGCTTTATGAAGTTACACATTTTTATGATTGAGCAAAATCACATAATTTTGTCTCTCAAAAGTTTGCAAAATTCCATGAATATTATGGAGAAATTACACTTTTGTTGCTAAATGTGCTTGATTGGTATCTCATGTTCCCACATGTTGTTCCCCATTGCATTCCAGGCTATGGGGGGTCAACTTGTGATCTCCCAGTAATATTGGGACACAGTGTCACTGGGTGGAGTATGGCCAGCCCTTAAATCAGGGCCACTCATAATGAGGGTCACAGAGTCAAAATACTTTGACAGTGATGGTAAGGGAAGGGGGTGAAGAGAAAGAGCAGGCTTAGGGGGAGGATCAGGGAATCACGTCTTTGAGGTTGGAGGAATATATATTGACTGACCATCACGTTTTTTTAACTATTTGATAAATATCCATGTGCATTTTCATTCATTTTTTTCCGAAGTGTCATTTTTAAGTTGGTACAATGAAATAGCAAACTAATCCTGTTTGTTTCATTTGTTCTAGATCTTAGATCTGTTTGAATGCCACTGATAATTCCCAGAGAGGGTGACGTATTGACTGGCTCTTATTTGAATCTGCAGGCATTGAAAGAATTAAGGGCAAAAAAATATATTTGAATTTGAATGAACCAAACACATGAACTTTGAGCTACAAATTTTAAATTACTTGAAATACATGTCTGCTTGTTAATTGGATGTTCGGGTCCATTTTGAGAAATGCCCCAATAATATATTCCAGTGCAGTGGCTCATTCCTCATAACTAAACGATATTTGTAGTCTGATTATACCTGGATCAAAATCACATCCACAAAAAATGTTCTATGTAAAACACCTCAAGTTCAGATGCTCATGCTGACATAAACATGGGGGCGGCCCCTCCATTAGGGCGGAGGAGCGCCGCCCCCCCACCACCAGCCACAACAAATAAAATGATAATAAAACAGGTTTCTAACCCGTTTTATTATCGGTTTTTTTAAATCCCCCTGGACCCGCCCACAGTACTCTGACGAGTCTTGGCGGCGGGTCCAGGGGGGATAACACTATGGTGGGGGAGTACACTGCGCATGAGGTGTTTGGCCGTTGTTCTCAGGCCAAACAAACACCTCATGCGCAGTGTAGCTTTCTCCAGCCCCAGCTGCTTTGCTGGGGCTGGAGAAAGCAGGCACAGGCTCCCAGTCTGCCTGGGAACGCAAAGTTGAAGCGCTCAGAGCAATCATGACGCTGCTTTCCTGAGCGTCATGATTGGCCCAGTGCAGTCTGGGAGCCTGTCCCACAATCTGGAAGAGTGGGACGGCGCGGACTGCGGAGGCAGCGGTGACAATCAGGTAAATTTAATTCCTTCATAATTATATTTTTTTTGTTCACCCCCCGAGTCGCCCCCCCCATACCCCGGCCCCCCACCCCCAGCTCACTCCTCCGGCCCGCCCCGCCTCTTTGCAGGGGATGGGCCGCGACGGGTTAAATATCGAACACAAAAAATAGCCTTATTGTTGCACACAACGTATTTGTGCAACTGGTGCATAAACCACCAAGCTATCTTAGTGACACTAAACTCTACAAACTGCATCCGATTATTATTTAGCTCTATACACTTATTCCGGAAAGTAATTTGAATGGCTGATTAATTAGCTCACTAACTAATTGGGTTTTACCTCACTTGCTTGCCTTTGAAGTAACTTTTAATGGGCTCTCCGTAATACTTTTATGACCAAGGTACCTGAACATTCTAGTCTCATTGACATCTCTCTTCGAATTTTTTTCCCTATAATTTGGATCAAGCCTGCTCCTATTAATTAAATTAGAGACTACGTATAAACTTTTGTATCATTTTCCAAATATAAGAAAAGAAACATAAAAACTGCAGGCACTGCACCTCCTAATGTAGGTCGTTGGGAATGAAACCTGTAACAAGCAGGTGACTGTTTCCAGGACCTCTCATCTTTTCACAGTGAATGTAAACAATCACAGACCTAAAATGTTTGGAAGGCTTGTTTTTGCATATTCCCTCCCACTGGCTTCCCTCACACCCCCATGCTCTACCCCTTAATATACCGCACTCTTCCACTGCCCACCACAAGTTCGCTGCACAATTTTATTGAGTTTTTTGTTTGTGCATTTCAGCTGATTATTATGTCACTTTCTCTAGTTCTCATTTTAAACTACCAGAAGAAAAAGTGGGACTGTAGCTCCAAGGATGTTCTGCAATGAAGGAGGGAGGACTTTTTGTGAGTCGTGAAAGATCATGTACACAAAGTAGACATTGGAAGTTTGCCATGACTGACTTTCATGGCTTAAAATGCTGAAGCCCCTTCGCCCTCCCACCTCCAACAATTCTTTCTCCTTCACAGGTCCTTTCCTCAATGGTATTTTAAAGGTGTGAAAATTCCTTTGTGTCCATGATGGTTCACTGTAAAAACAATTCCCCTTTTCTTTCCGCTCACTGGGAATTTCATTGTTGGCCATGGAACGTCCAGAATTGGAGCTGAAGCCCATCTTCCGGCAGAAATGTCACACTTTGAAGATTTTTGGGCCTTCTGATGCAGAATCCACTGTCTGCAAGAAATGCTGCCCTCGGATGAATACAAAAGATCCAAGTTTCATACACCTGAAAATGGAAAAAGTGAGAGACCTCTGTGGGCCTGAATCACAAACGTAAATGTTGTAAATACCTAATTACTCTCCTTTGGTTTGGTCCATGTTCCCCTTTCCTTTTCATCTCTTGGAACGTTCCCTTACGAGCTGTCATATGAAGATTCTACAGCTGACTCCAGCTGACTGGAGCCCTGTGATGGTCTAAGAAGCTTAATAAATATTTCTCCTCAATTTACGGCTTATTCGCTTTATAACAGTAAACGTACATGTTTGTGTAAGTGTACGCTTTTTCAGTATTCACAAAACTGCATTTTAATAGTAAGTTTACGAGTGTGAAGACTCTGCAGTCCGGGCCGAGAACTCTGCACATAATTCTTTCTTTTTATGTGCGGAGTTCTCCGCACTCGTAAGCTTACTATTAAAATACAGTTTTGTGAATACTGAAAAAGCGTACATTTACACAAATGTGTGAGTTTACCTTTGTGAATCCGGCCTTGTGAATCCGGCCCACAGTGTCTGGTTCTGATGCATGTGGTACCTGAGGGATTCCCTGCTATTCACTGTGTTCAGTGTTGGACTGGCCTGTCGGGCAGTCTGGCACTGCTAAATGGGTCAGCTTGAAAGGACAGTGTGTGGGCTGTTTTTGTTGGTCCCTTCACGCCCACGTGGCCAAAAAAATAAAAAATGGGCCACGCTCTGACCCTGATCTGAAACTGCCAAAGTGCCTCATACCCTCTACCCGACAAAGAACCTCTGAAGGGGCAATGCAGGCTAGTCTAGTAGGGAGTATCTGATATTAGGAAAGAAAGAAGTGTACTTTTAGAAAATGAGAAGCTGATGTTTTGGGAAAATTACCTTATTAGCTAAGATTTAAAAACTGCCATTGTGGTATTAAATTAACACTTGTAAAAAAAAAAAATTTTTATGTTATATTGTTACCATGACAAAAATAATTCTCTGTGCACGGTTGTGTTTTTACAAGACCGCAATTTCTAACCAACTTACATTTCCAAAACACACACAACTTCTTCTTCGAAGTAAAATTGTTTGAAAAAAACGCAGCTTTGAAAGACACAGCTTAGAATCATGTAAAGTCACAGTAACCGTGCAAAATTAAGTGATTTTTGCCCCATACTAACACCCTTATTACAAGTGGCCTGTTAATAGGTATATTTATCGCACCTGATAAAATCCAACTTCTCTGAGTCAGAATTTATGCGGTAGGATGAACACTACTCAATTAAACGTTTTGGGGAAATAACGATGAATTGATGCTTGTTGCACAAAAGCCACATGTTTCGGAAATTACCGGCCATTTTTCCCTCGATAAATATCGCAGGTTTGACCTGCCAATACTTATCACAAAACTCATAATAGCGATATGTGCGGTAACAGAAGTTACCACAGACATCGTGATTGACTGGGCGCCAGGGCTGGACTGGCCGTAGCGGGCACCGGGCGTTTCCCCGGTGGGCCGCCAGGGTGGGGGCCGGTTTTGGGCCCCAGGGGGGCCATTTTTGTTATTGGGGGCCGGCAATATCGCCACCCTGTAACAAAATCGACCGAAACCGGCCCTAACAAACAGCCAGGGCCGGACTGGCCGTAGCGGGCACCGGGCGTTTCCCGGTGGGCCGCTATGGTGGGGGCCGGTTTTGGGCCCCTGGGGGGCCGTTTTTGTTACCGGGGGTCGGCAACATCGGCCCCCTGTAACAAAATCGGTCGAAACCGGCGCTGGCAAACTGCTCGGCTGCACCCCCCCTCACCCCAGGGGGGGCCGGCCGAGCAGTTTGCCAGGGCCGGTTTCGGTTGCCAGTCGGCCCTCCAAACAGCTCGGCCGCAACCCCCCTACCCACCTCCAGGGGGCCGTCCGACCAGTTTGCCAGGACCGGTTTCGCTTCCCAGTCCGGCCCTGCTGGGCGCTCGAACTGAGAGCCTAAGAGATTCTTTCCATAGCGTGCAAAATACATAGAACAACTTCAATTAACAGCAAGATTGGAATTGCAAACAGTAGAACTGCCACTAACACAAACTCGATTTTCTAGGACATCAGTGTACTTTTGATTAAAACAAGAGTGCTGATAAGCATGTAATGATGTACAGGGACAGCGATATATTTTCGAGAAATGGCAAGCTGAGTTTGAGGAGAAAATCAAATTGTTTCTATGAATAAAAGCTTGCAGTGGGGGCAAGAATACTTCATGAGAAGAAAACGAGAACATAACGTTTGAATACATAGAAATGTCATTTACTGAAACGAAATTGTTTTGTTTGTGGACGAAATTAGAATACTTAATGAAATAGAAGTTAATTTTTGGGAACAATTTTATTTCATTATTAAAATATTTTAATCTGACACTTGAGTGATGATGTATGCTGATTGATGATGTCATAGTGTGATATCTTCAGTGAAAGAGAGTACTTCCTCGTATACTGGTTATTTCATGATTGAGATATTGAAGTATTAATACAAGTTCCATTTTCGAGCTGCCTACAAAACAAAAGTTTTTGTTCGATTCCTTTGCGCAACCGAGCTGTGACATGCTCTTTTCGGTGTCTTCTTTCTTGGATTGATATCCACCTTCACCTACCTGCTATGGGGGTTGGGACCACTGGGTGAATGTAAGTTGGATGTTTATGACGTTTCCCTATGTGAAAGTTCACCAGCTGCTACTTGATAGGGGCCCTTCACCAGGAGCTATAATTGCTCAGTTCTACCTAAAAGATTTTTCTTGCATCAGGACCAGTGTAGGAACTGTAGCGGGCCCTTGTGTGTGTGCCAGGGCCTTTCTCACTACATGCATGAATAAGTGAGGCGGAGACGCAGGCATGTATTACGGGCTAAAGACCACGTGCGGTCCTTGCCCCTTTATTATATAGCCTCTGGCCACGCCTGGCCAGAAGATGTACAGGGTGCGACTTCCAGGTCCCGTTAGCACCGCGGGTGCGTGCTAAGTTCATTACATCCCTCCCCAACTTGGTGTTGACTTTTGCAGTTGTGCTTGACATGCAAAGTCTCTGAGTGGTTAAGTTGGTGTTGGATTTGGCCTCAGGTTGTAGCGCAGATGGTGGGAGCGGTTGTCCACGCCTTCATACCCCAGCTTGCGCCAGGGGTCTACTTCTGCGCCTTCCCTTGTACTCAGCGGTTTAGTAGTGGGGTAAGTTGAGGGAACTTCTCCTGGGTCAAATTGCGGGCACGAATCCTCCCATACAACCTCATCGTCCTCTGACTGGGGAGTATGTCGGCTGGGGAAGTCTACCTTCTGGAACCATGACACGTTCTTCATGTCTGTCTCTTGGCCTCTTCTGGCAGTGACCATGGTGCCAGTCACGTGGGTAATTGTTCATGTGCCTGGCTCAAAGGATGTCCACAACTGGTTGTCTGTCCTTTATTAGTACAAGATCCCGTGGCAGGAGTTGTCGGGACTTAGCATACCTCTTTAGGCTCACACGCTTATTGGTTCTGGTGTGTATGGCCTGAGCTCTTGCTGGTTCATACGGGGTCAGCACCCATTGTTGGGAGATGAGTGTAGTGTCCTGCCTGTGTCCATTTTGCATCAAGGACCAGGTGGACCGCTGCGTGTTGCAGTGGGGTGTCCCTCGGTACTCCCGTAGGAATTAGTGCAGGCTGAGTTCAGGGTTGGAGCCTTCTGCAACAGATATCCTGAGGGCTTTATTCATATTATTTATAAAGCGCTCCACCTCACCATTTGCTTGCGGCCACTGCGGAGTGATGCGGTGGTGCTTTATGCCTAAAGTTGTAAGCAAGTCCTTGAAGTTCGCCCCCTGGAATGGTGGTCCATTGTCTGTTTTTATTTTCTGTGGGAGGCCAAACAGGGCAAAGGTTCTCTCCAGCACAGGAGCCACATTCGCGAAGGCCATTGAAATTACCACTTTGACTATGGGATATTTTGAGTAGCTATTGACTATTACTTCCGTTATTCGTCCATCTGGAAAACTCCCAAATTCAAGGCTTATTTGGGACCATGGAATTGTGCACGGATCTTCCATGATGATTGGCGCCAGTGCTTTTTGGAGACTTGTGAGCTGGCATGATGGACACTGTCTCACAACATTTTCTACTGTTGCCTCCAGGCTTGGGAACCAGACTTTCGCTCTCATCTGGGATTTCATACGAACGGTCCCTTGGTGGCCTCTGTGAGCCAGAGTTGTCACTCAGAGTTGGAGACTTTCAGGAATTATGATGCGTGCTCCCCGTAATATTAGGCCTTCAGCTGTGGCACTCAGTTCGTCAAGTACTCTCTACATCTTCCCGAGGTGTTCCTTCTCAGGGCCGTTCCAGTTGTTGGCATCTCGTAGGAAGTTCTGCCACGAACCTTGTTGGAGAGCGTCCATAACCTTCATCATGACCGAGTCAGCTTTGGTCGCTTCGCTGATCTCTGGTATGTTTAGCGCTTAGGGGCATGCTCTTCGGGACACCATGCTCACATATTGTTCCATGGTGTCTGTGCTGTCACTGCTATTATCCACGGGGGATGGTGGGTGATGGGAGAGGAAGTCGGCAGGGTTTTTGGATCCTTGTCGATAGACTACTTCTATCTGGTAATGTTGTAGCTGGACGGCCCACCGTTCGATCCGTGGTGGAGGATGTGGTGCTGTGCCACGGAACAGAGTGGTTGGTGAACAGTGACCACGCGGAACGGCCTTCCGCTGAGGTAGAGATGGAAGTCACCACACGCCCATTTGATGGCCAGTGCTTCTCTTTCTACTTGTGAGTATCAAGCTTACATTAGTGTGAGAGCTTTGATGGTGAATGCGAGTGGTGCCCACTTGCCAGGTTCCACTTCTTGGGTGAGTACAGCTCCCAAGCCTACAGGGCTGGCGCCAACTAACAGTTCTGTGTGCCTCTTGGAGTCCAAGTAGGTTATTGTTGTCTTGATGAGCAGAGCTTCCTTTACTTTCTGGAAGGCATGTTCTTCGCTGCGGCTCCACCTCCATGGAGCATCTGCCTTGGTGAGGGATCGTAGAGGCTCGGCAGTGGTCGCCAGGTTCGGGATGAACAGGCCACAGTACACAGCAATTCCCAGGAAGCTACGTACCTCTGACACTGTCGTTGGAGCTGATGCATTGTTTGAAGGCATGGGAGTTGCGGGGATCCACCTTGACTCCCTCTTCGTTGAAGATGTAACCAAAGAACTCAATTGAGTTCTGAAAGAAAGAGCACTTATCTCTATGGAGGGTGACTCCATGTTCGGACAGCCGTTTCAACGCCGCTCGGAGGTGCTGGTGATGTTCTTCAACGGTTGTTGAGTGGATCAGGATGTCATTGCTTATGTTCATGACACCCAGTAAGCCGGACAGGGTCTCCCGGATCGCATCTTGGAAGACCTCCACTGCTGAGGAGGTTCCAAAGTTCAGCCTCTTGTATCGCCGTAGTCCTAGGTGTGTTAAAAACGTGGTGCTATAGCGACTCTCTTCCACGAACATCAGCTGGTGGTCCCCTGTAATGAGGTCTAGCTTGGAGAACCACCTTGAGCCATTTAGGTCTGCAATGATGTCATCCATCCAGTGATGGCGTTATGTGCCTCTCGCATTTGATTGCTTGATTAGGGAGGCGGATGTCTATGCATCGTAATATCTTGCTTGGTTGCTTCGACCTCTCGGCGATCACCATGGGGGACACCCACGGCGTCAGACCAGATACTTTTTCGATCACCCCATGCTTCTCGAGTTTGTTGAGTTCTTGCTCGACAAGTTTTCTTAGGTGAAACGGCACGTGCCGGTGCCAGAGGGCTATCGGCTTGATGGACTTGTCGATATGTAGATTTATTGGAGGAGATTTCAGGCACCCAAGTCCTGTGAATAAATCAGGGAATTGGCTTGGGATCTCCTCCATCTGGAAGGCCTTTACAGTGCATGCGAAGACTGCTAGGCCTAGTTCATCAGCTGTATGGCTTCCAACAAGGGTGTCAGCTTCCTTATCGACGAAATGGAAGGTGGTTGTGATCTCTTGGCCCTTTATTTGCACGGTCATCCATCCTTTTAGGGGTAGTTGCGTCTGGCTCACGTATGTAAAGATTTTGGTGTTTGTTGGAGATAGAGGCGGCCGTGGCTGGTGGCGCCGATACTGTTGGATCCCAATCACATTTACTGAGGCCTCGGTGTCAATGAGGGCTTTGATGCTGGACCCTGCAATCTCAACTATGCATGTGGGCTATGGTCGTCTATTCCATTTGAGATCATTTGTGAACAAGATGAGGAATGCTTCCTCCTCATCATCTGGAGATAAGTCTTCCAATCGGTGCCGGTGACGAGGTGACATCTTGGAGGCGCTCTGGGATTCCGGGTCATCCAGTGACAGTTGCCTTACCTCTTTCAATGGCACTCTCCTTCCTAGTGTGCCTCTTCCTCTAGGCCCACCTCTGCATGCAGTGACAAAGTGGTTTAATGTGTCACACTTCAAGCATGTCCGTCCTTTCGCTGGGCATTTTTCGAGGGGGTGCTCTTCTCGCCCGCAGTATCCGCAGCAGGACCTGGGCAGAGGAGGGACTGATGTTCTGGGTCTGTTCATCTTCCCTCGTGCGCGTACCGCATCGGCGTGTTCTGTCTTTACTGGGGGGTTCCTTTCTGGCTGCTGCATAATGGCTATGTTTCATTTCCCTGGCGGCGGGGGACTCACCCGAGTCAGGCTGAGCTTCGACTGGGCGCCAATGAGCCAGGGGATGTCCCGCACAGCAAGGACTGCATTGATGCCTCAGGGACGGATGGCTCAGCAGAAGGGATGCATACGCCGGCAGTCGGGGGCAGATGAGGCCGGTGGCATCGCAGATCAGATCGCGACGGTCCACAGCCGATCAGCTGGGCCAGCTGGGGAGCCGAAGAGGCCCACCCTCGTCACTAGTGTAGCGGGCCCTTGTGTGTGTGTGTGTGTGTGTGTCAGGGTCCATCTCATTCCATGTGTAAATAAGTGAGGGGGAGACACAGGCATGGCTTATGGGTTAAAGACCTCATGCGATCTTTGCCCCTTTATTATATAGCCTTTGCCACGCCTGGCCAGAGGATGTACAAGGTGCGACTTCCGGGTCCTGTTAGGACCGCTGGGTGGTGCTAAGGACTTTACAGGAACCACAAGAAGGAATCCATCCAGAGGACGTACTTTTATAGTAAACATTTTTGGAAAATTCTTATTATTCAGTTTCTCAAAGTGCAGCTAATGGAGCCATGTATCCAAGTCACCCTGAGAACGGGTCTCGGTTGAGAAGTTTAGCCTCGCTCCTAAGGTGAGTTCAGAGGAACAAACTATTAACTCTCTTATGCCGGGGTGATTTGACAGTATGGCTCCATCAAAAAAGTTCCAACTTAATTTGTTCACACCCAAGGTCTCCAGGGCAATATTTAGTCAGGCAAACCTTGATGCAAGTATCTGACTAAGATCTTCTTAGGGCAGTGTGCCATCGAGAGTCATTCCAGAGCCAAAGCCAACAGGACACAGCCAGCTACTTTAGCAAGTACAAAGTGCGGTCGTAGCTCCAAAGTAGGAAATGTACATTTACAAGTCTAAAACTTGTACCCAAAGTATTATAGCAATTTATTTGTAACATTTTTGCCTTCCCAATATGTACTGAGCGCATGAGGCCAGAGGGTCCAAGGAAGCAAGATTGCACCTGGACATTGCCTAATTGTTTGTATGGAGGCTGCGGGCCCCTACCGATTCCTGGAAGTTTTTGACTATTGATGAATGAGAATACATTGATGACCCCGAGCGCACGACGCCAGAGATTCTTTGAGAGCACGCTGTGCCTTTCGTCCTGGATAATTACCAGTGAGGCCATATCGGAGAAAGTATACACTCCTAAAAAAAAAATGTAAACATCATTTTTATTGAGTTTGGTTTGGTACAGCATAACATAATATTGCATTATTTTGATCAGTGGTAGACATTACAGCAGTTCAGGGTTTGCATATTAACAATGTGGTCATTGTCTTATGAGTACTTGACTTTATTCGCCAGATGACATCTGTTGTCCTGCCTCCACATTATAACTCCATCAATAGACATATTTATGTAGTTGTACATCCCTTGATGCTTCCACTATAGGGGTATCTGAACGAATAGGAATTAACAAACCCCAACTTCCCACGTTTGCCCACCCCCACCCTCCTTCCTGGCTCACTCCTGTGACTTGTAGCTCGGGTCAAGGTTATGCATTCCCTGTTTGAATTGTTGCACATAGGCTATTGTGTTTACAAACAATTTTTTTCCTATTGGATGGCGTAATGCATAGTGTAGTTCTGTACGTGTTCAGTTTCTTACTGTCGGCGGGGGGGGAGGGGATGGCATATTCTGGGGATTGGGGGCTCAAAAGGATCAATGGCCTTTAGCGTTTCTAGCATCTGATCCCAATCCATAGGAATGGGTATTTTACGCAATCCTCGGAGTTCCTCTCTTCTAATAACAGCACTCACCGCCTCACCCCAACGGATTATCTCTTTGTGCCAGGTGAGTAGTGTAGGGGGGAAGCTGATTTCCATCTCATTGTGATGACATGTTTCGCTATGAGAATAGCCAGATCTGCAAATCGATACTGTACTTTCTGTTTTTGGGCGGCGGTGTAGCCCTAATAGACAGCTCTCCGCTGTGACCCAATCAGAAGTGCCCGTCGTTTCCTTTACCAAATGTCCTATTATGAACCAAAATCCCTTCAAGCACGTGCACACCCCCAACATGTGTAGTATATCTGCAAAGGTGTATGAATTTGAATTTAGCGTTACGGGACACTTTTTTGGGGAACTCCAGCAGGGAGGTCCACTCCTTATCAGTTAGATCTCTACTGAGATCCCTCGTCCATTTGTCGCGTAGGGGCGCAAGGTAGGCCCCCGCATGTGCCCTGGTGCCCCTGTATAGCCATCTGATTAGGTGGCGTCCTTCTCCCATTAGGTGTACAGCGTATATTAATTCATGGGTAGGGGGCTCATTCCCGTCCGGGGACCAGCGTTTTTTAATGAAGTGGGTGATGGTAGCATGTAGTATGAACAATGTTTGGGGCACTCCCTGAGTGCGGGTGACGTTTTCATGATCTGCTAGTATACCATCGGTAAACAGCGCTCCTACAGTTGTTACTCCTTCCTGTGCCCATTGGGAGATACTGCCGTCTAGTAATTAGTCCTGTTGCAGTGGGGATTCCAAGTAAAGAGGTATTAGGTGCATATGGGGGAATCCGCTTGGTGTATTGTAATGCCCTCCTCCAATATAGAAGAGCTGTTCTAAGTAGTGGGGGTATGGCAGCAGGTATTCCAGTCTCAGGCAGCAGTAGTGTATGGAGCGTGCCCCGATTCAATGTTTGTGGTGTATAGCCGATTTTGTGTAAGTTACATCCAGCAAGCCAATATGACATCCATTGCAGCTGACTAGCCATGCAGTAGGCACGAAAGTCAGGGGCCCCTAGTCCCCCTTCATCTGGCCTCAATTGCATTTTTGCCAGGCTCACCCTCTTGCGTCTCTTTCCCCAAATGAGATCCGAAAGGAGGGAATCTAGTGTTCAGAAGACTATGGCGGGAATCAGGATCGGCAGATTAGTAAAGAAATATAATAATCGTGGGAGCACCACCATCTTAGAGATGGCTATTCTGCCCATCACAGAGAGAGGTAATGATGTCCAAAAAGAGACCTGGGTCCGTAAAGATCTAATCGCTTTCATCAGGTTTCCTTCTATAAGGTCCTGAGGGGTCCTATAAATCTGTATGCCCAGGTATTTGAAAGTTTGTGGGGCGATTGACAGAGTGAGTTGTCCAAATTTGATGGGTTCCAGGTCTTCTCTATGCTGCATAAAGAATGCATGTGATTTATTTTCATTAATTGCCAGCCACGAGATACGTTCAAATTGTTGGAATATATTTGGAATAGGCTCTAGATCGTCTGTTAGGTCGTTTATATATAGTATGAGGTCATCAGCATATGCCGACACTATATGCACTGTCTCTCCCAGTCGGATCCCCTTGTTTTCTGCTTCCCTCCGGAGTGTAATGATAAGAGGTTCTAGAGCTAACACAAATAGCAGTGGCGACAGGGGGCAGCCTTGTCGTGTTCCCCTTGCCACTGGATAAGGGCGGGATATGTGGGAACCAGTACGGACCTGGGCCGTAGGAGCCGTATATAATAGCTTGACCCACTTCATATAGCCGAGTGGAATGCCAAATCTTTCCATGGTTGCTCCCATGTATTCCCAATTTAAGGTGTCGAACGCCTGTTGTAGATCTAAGGAGATACATCCAGTCTTGTGGGAAATCTCGGAGGCAGCCTCCATGACATAGTGCAGACGCCTAATGTTAAGGGATGTGTTACGGCCTGGGACAAAACCGCACTGATCAATGTGAATTAGTTTTGGGAGATAAGGAAGAAGACGGCGGGCCAGGATCTTGCTAAGTATTTTGCATTCAGTGGTCAATAGGGAGGGCAGGCGGTACCCCGACATGTCCCGTGGATCTCTGTTGGGCATGGGGAGGGAGGTGACTAATGCTTGCATAGTAGTTAGTGGAAGGGAATGGGCCTCATGTGCAGATCTGTACAAGCATTCGAGGTGTGGAGTTAATTTATCTGCAAAGGTAGAATAGAATTCTGCTGGCAGACCATCCAGTCCCGGGGTCTTATTACATGGGAGCTCGCAGATAGCCTAGTTAATTTCAACCCTTGTAATGGGAGTGTCCAATTCCTCTTGGGCGGCCTCTGTTAATTTGGGGTAGGTCAGACCATCTAGGAATGTCTCTTTATGCTCTGGTATTGCAGCTGTGGGGGCACTGTATAGCGTCTCATAATAATTACTGAAGGCGAGATTGATTTCTGCCTGAGTGTGTACTATGGTGCCGTCCGGTAGTGCCACTTCATGTATAGGGACAGGGGGGGTGTTTCTCGCAGTAATCGTGCCAGTAGGGTACCTGATTTATCTGCTTCTGCATGTCTGTGTTGGGTGTATGCCCGATAGTCAATCGATCGGAGTTCCTCAAGACGTTTGGCGTGTCATATTCGCCCCTCTTGTAATTTCTCTTGTTTGGAGGGATCTTTATTCGCTTCTTGTTCAACTGCATTTAGAGAGGCCACTTGTGTCGTTAGGTTCTTATGTACCTCCTGGCGCGCCCCCACCGTCACTCCGATAGCTGTGCCTCGGATCACTGACTTAAATGCATCCCATTCTATGAGGTGAGAAGAGGCAGAGTTAGCATTTTCGTTGAAATAATTTGTGATGGTCGAGCCTAATTTGTCACGGAAGACCGCGTCTTCCAGCATCTGCGGCCATAGCCTCCAAGTAGGGACAGGGGTGGGTATTTTCCCCCACTCTAAGGTGATCTCAAGTGGATTATGATCAGAGAGAGTTTTCCCAAGATATGTAGTCTGGGAGATTTGGGTGTGATGGGCAGGGAGCAGAATATTCTGTCTAATCTAGTATGTAGTTGGTGCGGTGGAGAGTAGAAGGAGTATTCTCGGTTAGTAGGGTTTTGAAGACGCCATACATCTTTTATCGTCCAGCCTTCTGCCAGGCCCGCAGAAACTCTGCATGCTTAATTAAAGCGGCTCCCCGATTGGGGGGGGTGGGAACGGTCCAGCTGGACATCTAGAATGGAATTGTAGTCTCCACCAAATACCCATGGAATCTCTACCCAGTCCGCCAACACTGTGTTCAAATTAGTAAGAAATTTGTCTTGCTCATAATTAGGGGCATATATACTGCCGATAACTATATGTATGCCATCTAGTGTACCGTGTATCAGCACGTATCTCCCTTGAGTGTCTGTACGCTGCTCAATAATCACGAACGGAACCCCGTGTCTAATCCATATGTGTCCCTCTCGCGAATGCGGAATATGATGTGGTGAATATTTGGCCCCTCCATTTCTTGCTTAACTGCTTCGGAGTCAGTAAGATGAGTTTCTTGGATTAGGGCAACATGTGCTTTCCGTCTATTTAGTTGTGCATGGATCCTATGGCGTTTGTGCACTGAGCCCATCCCTCTGACATTGCAGGTTATCGCCTTATATTTACCCAATGTAGCCATATATAAGTTCGTGCAGTTGTGATGTGGCCCAAGTTCGTGCAACGGGCGGTATGTATATTACAATGTGGGGTGAGCCAGGAACCCAACAAAACCATCTTAACTACAACTCCCAATACTAGGGCTAGCGCATGAATTATGCTGTTCCAAACATTATGTAAAACAGTCTGAGGTTCCATTCGGCTACTGTACGCATTTACTGCAGGGTGGGTGGTTCCTGTACATTGCATAGTACTTTAACCCAAGACGGAGCTACACACATGACAGGTCCCTTGATATGAATAAAGATTAGGGGGAACTGGGGAGAGAGAAACAATATATATTTACATTAGCAAAGCCTTACTATCCTTCATCGTGGGCATGTAACAATGTTCTCAGGGCGTCTCTATCGGGTTCTGCGTGTCCTTAGCCAAATAGGTCCTGCACTATTTGTGGAGTAATCGAGGGGAACAGTGGGTCATTACTTTCAGAGTCAGAGTACATAAGGTTATCATCCGAATGTTCCGATGATGACGGGGGCTTGGCATCTCGCATGGCACCAGCTGCTGCCAGTGCCGACTCCTGACCTTGTAGGGCCTGCTCCGGTGAAGGGTTTTTTGCAGTGAGTCTGCGGGTTGATCGGTTCCGGCGTGCTCTCTGTCCCGATGCTCTTTTTGGGTCCTGACGTGTCCTCTGATCGACACTCTCCAGCGCTTGAGAGGAGAGGGGGGTTTCCAGCCAGTCATTTGCTGCCTCCGGGCTGTCGAACAAGTGGGACTTTTGATCATAGAGAATTTTCAAGCGGGCAGGAAACAATAAAGCATATTTAAGATTTAAGGCTTGGAGTTTCTTTTTCAAAGGCTGGTAGGAGGCTCGTTGTTTTTGAACCAGAACTGTGTAATCTGGATATAAGAAGATCCGATGATTCTCGTATTGTATGGATGCTTTCTCCCTGGCCTTTTGTAGCAGGATATCGCAGTCCTTGTAGTTTAAAATACGGGCTATCATTGGTCTCGGTGGCGTTCCCACCGTTGGTCTACCCGTTGGGATCCGGTGTGCTCTCACCACACAGAAGAAATTCGATAGTCCCTCCGGGGCTATGCGGTCCCGCAGCCACTGCTCCATGAATTGGGTCGCGTTAGGGCCTTCTGAACGTTCCGGCAGGCCTATTACACGGACGTTGTTGTGTCGTGCTCTGCCTTCTGCGTCCTCCACCCTGTCTAGGAGACTTGTCAATTGTCGTTGTATTTGGGATATGTGTTCTGTGTGTTCTTTATGTTGTGGCAGTAACTCCGTCAGAGTCTGTTTGTTGTTTTTAACTGTGTCTGATAACTTTTCATGGTCAGCCTTTAGGAGGGTGAAGCCAGTGGTGAGAGTACCTATTTGTTGCTCTATAGATTACCGTGAATCACGTATTTCTTGTAGGATTAAATCTAATTTGTCTGGGGTTGGCTCCATATTAGTCAGTGGGATGCAGCTTAACGAGGGTGCCTGGGAAGCTGTGTCCGATTCCTCTTGGGTCGGCGGGTCGGCAAGTCGACAGGCAGCATTTCCGATGTTTTACCTTTCGTGCGCCCCATGGTGTCTTGGTCAGTGACTATTCAGCGACTCTAGTAATGCCAGTGAGGTGGTACCGCTGAGCTGCTCTTTATGTTGCCAAATTACAAGGGGGAGAGAGGAAAGAGAAAGGCCCGGGGAACCGCTAATAGCGTAAAGAAACAATCCCTGTGTTGACCTCAGCCTGTTTCTCGGATCTTCTGTGCCTTAACCATGTGATGTAGCTCAATGTGGGTATCCGCAATATGAATGTGTGCTGGGGGACTCTAGTCAGAAAGCCAGTCATACAGCAGAGCAGTTCAGCAGGCACGGTACAGCAGGAGGGGTCACGGGTCCCAGAAGCCGGGTTTCGGTGCTGCAGTGTATAATCTTGTGGCTATTTAAGTCCTTCCAGCTTGGGCCCGGCGCTCCAGAGGTCCCCCACTTCTATGTACCTATCGGGCCAGCACCACGATCAGTCCGCAAATCCAACTGGCCTCCAGCAACGTTAGGGGAGTGCAGGCCCGGGGTTTGAAACAGCCCAGGTGTTGGCGTCCTGCTCTGCAGCACAGGAGAGAGGGGAACAGCAACCCGCCAGGCCTGCTGCTGGTGTGTTTCTGTGTGTGGCTGCCCCCAGCTTCATCCAGGCCTCATCAAGTATTCCTGCAGGCCACAGATCGCCCTCGGCGCACCGCCTAGTCAAGCAGTAGAATCACCACAGGGCAACGCGGCTCAGTGAGTGAAGCACAGCAGGGGGGGTCACAGGCTGCAGGTGTCCGCCACCGGCGCCAGCGTGAGCAATTCCGCAGTTGTTGGGGCTATTTCCGCATGTCTGCGTCGCAGCAGGGTCCCGCCCGCTTCTTGGTCTGATTCAGGCAGGGCAGTATTCAAGGCAGTCAACGCTGGCCTTGTGACTCCGCGACAGCGCCAGATAATTGCAGGCCCAGAGTCAGGGAGGGCCCTAGGGGCTGAAGCCTCATTTCGCAGGGTTCGCAAGTGGGGCCTGTGACTCACTGATTCTTCCAAGGTGCGTTGCTGTGCGTAGTTCCCCCAGCCTCACCCGGGCCGTGTCAGCTAATCCGCAGGCCCCAGGCCGTCGTCAGCGTTTCGCATAGTTCAATGCCGGGGGTGGCCGCTATGCTCCGGGATACTCCCGTCAAGGTTCCGGCAGCTCTTCAGTGTTTCTCCAGTCGCGGCCTCCGGTCAGCGCCGGCTCCGTTCAGTCTGTGTCTCCGAGCAGGCAGGGCGGGGGGCACCGATCCTCTGTAGGTCCAGCCACCTTCGCAGCCATCGACAGCTCCCACCGCACAGTGTCGCCAAGGGGACCGCAGGACCCTTGGGGGGCTCCTCAGAGGCTCAGATCCATGGGCTCCAGAGCGGATTTACGCTGGAGTCAGGGGCGGTGTCAGGCCCCGCTGCTCACATCAGCTTCAGGGTGTGCGCGCAGTGTGGTGCCGATTCCTCGGTCGGGGCCGCGCCGCAACTCGTGCCTCGCTGGGGTTGTACCTCTCCCAGCGTGTTGCTGTTATGTCTATGTATGAGTAGGGGGAAAGATTAAGGATATATGGCCCCCAGTTCCAGTGGTATTGATAGGATTAGCGGGTCCCGCATCGGAGCTCCGTCAAGTTGCGGCCGCCATGTTTGGCCGTTAGCCACGCCCCCCCAGTATAAACTCTTACATAAGGAGGACTCCATCTGTATAATATATATGCAGGTCGCCTTGCACTGTCGGCAAGGTTTACTCTTTTGGTATTCAGTTGAAAATAACACACACGGCAATACACAGATATTGTTTTTAGTCCTGATGAAGACCCCATGATGAGGTTTCCTTATTTGCACACAATCCAAAGGGGTCGAAACGTCGACGTGTACTTATAAATCAAGCGTTGCAGCCCAACCTGACCATTACACACTAAAGGATAAATTCTAGGTCTTGTTGAGAGTGGTTTCACCAGGAATTCCACGCTGTGCCTAAATGTATTATTTGTTATATGTAGTATTAGTTATGTTTCAACTGTGTTGTGATGTATGTGTAAAACACTCGTTTCACTTCCCTTGTGTCTCACCTATGCAAAAAGTAGAGTTGGTTAAATTATATCTTTGTGTGTATATGTCCTGTACCTTATCAAAAATATGATTTTTTCTTATAAACTTTAATCACATTTCAAATGGTGCAATTGGTTTGTTCCTCAAAAAACAGTGTTTAGACATATCCCTGTGTTTATCATTTATTGAAGTCCTACCTTAAGAGGGGACAAAAGGAGAGTTCATTGTAGTTTGTTTTTGTGGCAGAACCTCTGCTCGTTTAACGTATGTATCCCCAGGTTCTGCACGTAACTGGGCTACCCCATTGTTTAATAATGCCTGGTAAATATGGAGCAGGCCCCTGCGCCACCGGAGCGTCGCAAAAAGTGACGCTCCGGTGGCGCAGCCTCATTATAAATGAGGTCCTTAGCATTTTGTCCTGGCTGGTTAGTGGTGTTGAACTGCACTCCACATTTAGAAAAGGGACTAAAAATTAAAAAATTAATACAAATGAAAATAAAGTATCCACATCTGCCATAAGAAAAAATCGCTGTGAAATTGATATTAAAACATTTATGCCGAGTACACAATGTTAATCTGCATTGATAAAATTATGGTCTATATGATGACTCCATTGGCCCTCAATAAAAGGATCAAATTCTGGCATGTTAAGTCCTTCGATTGCAGGGAGGACGGTCAAGGATTCCACGAATAGCAAGAATCTGCAGGTTTAATTATTCGGGTTTAACAGAAAACACTAATTCATATAGTATGTTGTGTCCATTTTGAGACTATTCAAAAAATATATAGAGGTAATCCTAATACAATGCAATGAACAAGTAGATTAGATTATTAAATGTTAAAGAGTTGTGGGGCACTGATGAGAAAGAAGTAATAAGATCAATCTGTAATTTTTTGAGTTATTGCAAATAGGAGTAGGAATACTATAGAAATATAGTTCATGGTACGTACGGCAGTTGGTGATTTCATGTATTTTGTGAGTTTTTCATTTGTTTAAAAAACTGCTCAAAACGTATTAATTAATGAAAAAATATGATGGTAGACTCTCCATTACAGAGTTCCACTGAATTAGTGTTGAATCAAATGTATCCTTATATGGCTGTCCTAACTTCCGGCAAGTGCATCTGAAGTCAGAACAAACAGGCATTAAACCAGGAGGACATTGGAATACATGAGGCACTACTTGAAAGAAGCGGATATATGAATTTTTGTTTCCCCTACAGTAGAATTACAAAAACAAAGCACTTCCTTCCCCTGGTTGAGTTAAGAAAGCAGAGTGTGTTGAGTCATGCGGCAATTGTTCCGCCTGGATCCTTCCTGCACTGGAAAATCTCACATGAGCTGTAGAATCTGAGAGGATGCTAATTCCACTGAGATTTCTCTGCCTACTTTACTGCCTTGAGCTCAAGCATGCTGCACAAATTATGAATTGTAGGACCTTTTCTTTCCGCTTATATTTAATTAATGTCTGAGGAGGGAAAGATCTGCATGGTGATTTGAGCTGATCGCTCCCTATTGCACACTGCAACAATGAAAGGCTGTGAGCCTATGCCTCGTGAGTAGGATTCAAGAGTTTTAGAGTAAATGACCACATAGTCAATTAAATGCACACGATGCAGTATTTACTTCATTTTTTTGAGTGGGGAAATGTAACTGCCCATGTTGTGTTTTTGGCCCTTTCCCTGTCGGTGGCACCAGGCCCTCTCATAAAAGTAAGGTACTTTTTCTATAGGGAAAAATGAGGGAATGCTGAGTGGCAGGAAATTTGTGGACCGCCACAGATTCCAGAACTTTCCGTCACAGCAATTGTAGGATAATTTGTGTTTTTAGGCACAGATTGAGGTTTTCTGGGCCTTTCGGGTAAAAAAAAAAAGCCTTCTTAGAACCAAACAAATCCCACCATCCTGGACGCCCCAGATTAAAAAAATGTCAGGGTATGGAATATTTTCCTGGGTGACAGCTGAACTAGGGCCCAAAAACCACAGCTATTTAGTAAAAAGACAGCATGGATTCTGCTGGGTGAAATATGATGTCTCCAAGTTGCATTTTGAGGTGTATTGCATCGCAGGCGCAGGGCCCAGCCACACAAGCGGAACATGTGGGAACGCAGAGTATTTCCAATTGGATTTCTCTGCACTTGTTCCTTCCAAATGTAAGCCAGTATGTAAGAAAGAAGATCTTTTGCAAAATACCTTCTGAATCACATACCAGTATTGGTACCCATAAATTCAAAGATGTACAAATAACCACTGCCCCTAAACTCAATATCTGGTGTACATTTCAGAAATACATAGGTTTCCTTCATACCCATTTTTAATTCTTTACAATTTATCATATAAATTGTTGTATAGGCAGTATACAATGAGAAACCTTTGTTCGGTGCAGCTCAGTTGTTGGCTCTGGATATCTCGTGTTGCTGGAGAAGGGTCTAATGGATGTAACAGTATATTGCTTTTCTAAATCGGCCATAATGTCACAAGTGGCAGTTTTTTCCTACTCATTTTCAGTATTTTTAATTTCAACAGTTAGGTTCTTTGGGGAAACCTCGAAGGAGTTACACAAATGACCCCTTGCTGAATTCAGAATGTTGTCTACTTTTCAGAAATCAATAGGAAACATGGGCTACCTCTTAGAAAAATGCCAAAACTGTAGTAAAAAATGTGTTTATGATTCAGCACTGCATATTCCTAAACACACGGAATATAGTGAGTTTAGCACAGCAAACCCTTTGTTGCAGTTTTTAGGGAAAAAGCGGACTCTTTTTTGCAGAGGATACTTTTATCTCCACCGGTGGGTGGCCTGAGGGTCTGGTAGGCAGTGTTCCCCTCTCTATGTGGCCTTTAAACTTGCACAGCATGGAGTTGACATCAGGGGCTTGCCACCAGTCAGGCCTTCACCCAACACTTAGCTGCCAGACAGCTTCCGCTGCATATGGCTGATCGCTGTGCGCAACAGGGTAGACCACAGAACCTAGCTTCTAGACCTTGTGCCAATCCCTCCTCTGGCAGCCAACCCCCACTACACACAGCCTTTTGTTGTTCACAGAAGGGGTGGCCACATGACCGCACTGAGGCCAGGCCCTATGCCCATCGTGCCTCATGCGGCCAACTGTACCTGCTGCTGTTCTCTTAATCATTTTTTCAATTTGTTACAGGAATCCTTTGCTGAATTAGTGAATCACGAGGCCCAGTTGGGTCTGAGGGACCCAGTGAGGGTTCCAGATTCACAAATCCAGTATATGATTCACAAATGCTGCCATAATGTGATTTTTATTACAATTACTGTAAGAAGCTGGGTTACTGGTTGAGAGGGGGGGGACCCTACTCAAGTAGCAACCACAATCGATGTCAGGGTGAAACACAAGCAACCCCCAAATTAACCTGCACCCAACCCTCTGGTAGCTTGGCACAAAAGCAGTTAGCCTTAACTTAAAGGCAATCTGTAAAGTATTTATGCAGCACTTCAAACAGAAATAAAATGAAAACACAACACAAGAAAAATCCCATACCAATTTAGAAAAATGAGTAGAATTTAATAAATAATTTTAGACCAAAACAACAAAAATCCAATCAGTGGAACCATAGATATGGGATTTTAAAGATTTAGATAAAAATTGTGCCTGAAAGTACAAAGCGCCGATTGCGGTTATCTGGTCGCTCCAGACCGAGACAAAGTCACAAGTTCAGGCCAAACACAATGGAGCGCAGGCTGGCATACACGAGCCAAGTCAGACCCGTTGAACAAAGTACCTTAAATCCTGGTTGCGGAATGTTGTGAGACCCAGCGTCAAGGATGCGTCTAGCAGTGGCGGTTGCGAGGAGCTGTGAGATGCGATGCAAAGTCGTGTGTTGAGGATGAGTCACACAACAGCAGTTTTGAGGAACTGCATGGCTGCGAGGCATCACACTGCATCGGTTCTGCTCACAGGACCACAGCTGGACTGGCAGAGCACCTTCAGCCCAATTTCCAAGGGTGCATGACTGGGGTGGCACCAACTGGGGGGCGGGACTCACAGCAGGTAGATTCCAGGTGCAGGGTTCCAGGTTGTTGGAGACTTTTCTGTCCTTGAGGTGCTGATTAAGTGGCTAGCCTGTGTAGTCACACTGGTGGTTCCGGATGCAGGTCCAGTTCTTCTCACTCAGGCAGGAGAGCATCAGAGCAGCAGAGTTGCAATGCCGCAAAGTAGCAGTCCTTTTACAGCAGAGCAGCGCAGCAGTCCTTCTGAGTCTTCCAAAGGTCCAGAGCATCGTCAGCTTCTCTGCTATGGCGGAAGAGCGACATCCCACTGACAGCACTTTAAAAATTTTAAAAATAAAACGGGTTTAAAACCTGTTTTATTATCGTTTTATTTAACTTGTGGCGGGACCAGGGTGATGATAGGCTGGAGGAGGAGTGATGGGCTCTACCTACACTGCGCATGTGGGTTTTTGGCCAGTCGTCTCAGGCCAGAGAGAGCAGGCACAGACTCCCAGTCTGTCCTGGAGCGCACATCATCGGTGCTCAGGCCAATCCTGTAGCTGCTCTCATGCATTAGAGCAGCTTCAGGATTGGCCGCAGGGCAGGCTGGGAGCCTGTGCCTGCCTGCAGAGGCAGAGAGAAACCGAAGAACGCAACTAGTTGCTGGAGGGCAGCAGGAAAGTTTTGTTTTTTATTTTTTTGTCTCCATCGTCCCCTGTTCCCCCCTCCCCGGCCACCTCCTCCACCCCGCCTCTTTTCTCCAAAACGACCGCGCCTAGTCCACAGGTATACTGATTAATTGGTTATGAGAGTCCTATATTTATACTTGGTGCCAGCTTTGAAGTAGGAGAAGGTTCTGGAGGTTTCCACCCCAGAGGTGATTGGAATTTCCTGCCTCCCTGCCCTGGCCCTGGCTTATCTCCGGGCACAATAGACAGGTTGAAAACCTTTGTGAGTGTGCTGAGGCAGAGCCTTTGTGAGGTGCAAGTGTGGTAAGTGACAGCTCTGCCCGCCTATCAAGTCAGAAATGGCCCATCTTGCCAACACTTATTCCCCCTTTGTCTCACTATCTAGGAGCAGTACCCAGAGCTCAACTGCCAACTACACCTAGTCATGTGACCCAGGATACAGGTTGCATGCACCAAATAGTTGGGAAAAGAAAATGGAAACTTTCTAAAAGTGACATTTTTATAATTGTGACTTAAAATTCGATTTTACCAGTAAAGCAGGTTTTAAATTGCAATTCTTTAGACGCCAAACTCAACATTGCTACATTCTCCCAATTGAAAGTTATCTCCTATTAAATGTAATAAAGTAAGCCAATGTTATCCTATGGCAGAGGTAGTCCTTACAGTAGGGAAAAAAGAATTTGAGAGTTTTTCACTACCAGGACATGTAAAAGTTAAACTTACCTGTCCCACTTTTTAAATACACTGCACCCTGCCCTTTGGGCTATTTGGGGCTTACCCTAGGGGTGACTTATATGTATTAAAAAGGAAGATTTAGGCCTGGCAAAAGGTTTATTTTTGCAAGGTTGGGATGGCAGTTTGAAGCTGCGCATGCAGGCTGCAATAGCAGGCCTAATACAGATTTTGAAAGGCTACTTAAGTGGGTGGCACAATAAGCAGCATTTAATTTACAGGCTCTGGGTACAGGCAGTACCACTTTACTGGGGACTTACAAGTAAATTAAATGTACCAATTGTGTGTAAACCAAATTCCACCACGTTCTAGGAAGAGAGCACAAGCACTTTGTTCAAAGCCCTAAAAGCCAACAAAGACAGGTTCAGAATACAGGAGGATGAAAGCAAAAGATTTGGGGATGACCCTGCAGAAAAGTCCAAGTCCAACAATTACTATATTGCCGTGGGGGAGTCCTTTTGGGGGCACCCAAATGGGCCTATGGGTCTGGATAAGTTCACCCTGCCACCTTATACCCTTTTTCTCTTTATTTTCCACAACATGGTGCTCAATGCACTGTGTTGGGTAATGGCACTAGCCAGCGCTGTGGATTCACAAATCTGAAGCTAGATTCAAGAATATGCAATGCAGACAAGGCATAATTTAGATCCTCATCATCTTCAACTACTGATGTGTTGCATAGACCACCACTTTAGTAATGTACAAGGACTGGCAGCGTTTCCACTCAGCTGCTGTGTTTCTGAAAATACTGCTTTGTGGTGCACTAGTATCCCACATGATTTCCAAGCTTCTGCTGTGGAGACTGAACTATGGCAGTTCTAAGGAATAATTGATTTCAACCACCATCTGAGATCCACAAGCTGAAGCACCTAGTGGATCTTCCTGCACTGGAGATGATTCAGTAGCCAGTTCCCATTTTAACATCATAGTTATCTTCAACCCTACCATGGTGCAGGAAACATCACTTTACTATTGTATGAGAATGCAGTGATTAGAGGGGGGTGGCTAGCCACTCATAGAACCAAATACGAGCTTCTAAAGCATTGACGGCCCTCTGGGTAGCCTTCATCCTGTAAATCGGGCAGCACTGAGTGGGCGACCCAGTGAACGTGGGCCTTGGGCGAAGACCACCACTTGAAGGGGCTGAGACGGACCGTGCAGGGAGCCCTGGAGGTATAGGGGTATTTAGGCAAAATATCGAGTTAGAAATGTCGACTTACACAAATATCGAGTTGTAAATATCGTGACACAGAAATATCGACAGCAAGAATATCGTGGTCAAGAATATCGATGTTAAGGTAAGAAATATCGTTTTGAAAAATATAGAAGTCATTAATATGGTTTGCAAAAATATAGTTGTTTAAAATATCGATTTTTTAATTAGTGCTATGTATTTTAAGATATATTATTTAAATGTATGGGATGTATTTTTTTTGTATAGGTATTGTTTATGTTTTTTGATATATGTGTTACATTTTTAGTAGTTATAAATTTTATTTTAATTAAATTTTGTGTTTTTTAGTTCCATAGCGGGTTGTGGGTTCATAGGGGAATAGAGTGGGAAATAAATTAATTATAATAAATTAATTATTATTTTTTATTTATTAATATTTATTAAATTGAGATTTTATAGTGTTAATTGTGGGAAGTAATTTATTATTAATTAATTATTAATTGGTTGTTAATTAATATTAATTAATTGGTCATTAATTATGGTAATTGTGTAATTTTTTAGGTGCTGGTTGTGGGGTTTATAGGGGTAAAGGGTGGGAAGTAATTTATTTTTAATTAATTAATAATTAGTCATAAATTAATATTCATTGAAAATTAAATATGGAAATTGTGTAATTAATTTTAGGCGCTGGTTGTGAGGTTTATAGGGGTAAAGGGTGGGAAGTAATTTATGTTTAATTAACTAATAATTAGTTGATCATTAATATTAATTGATAATTAATTTGGGTAATTGTTTATTTTTTGTGTGGGTTTTGGTTTTATAGGGATAAAGGGTGGGGAGTAAATTAAGTTTACTTACTTTATGATTAGTTGTTAAATACTATGTTTTTTTAATTGAAAAATACATTTTAATTTTGCAAATAATTTTTTTACAGTTTAATTTTAGCTGTGAGTTGTGGGGATTATAGGTGTAAAAGGTGGGAAGTAAATTCATTTTTTATGTGTTTTAATTTTAATTAATAATATCTCTTTAATTGAATTAATTATGGAAGTACATTTTTTTATTTAGATGTGGGTTGTGAATTGTGTGTTGTTATATGGTAGGAAATAAAAATACTAAATTTATGTTTTTGTTTCTAAATAATTTCTAATTAAAAATATTCATTTGTTTGAAAATTATTTTTTCATTTGATTTAATATACTATTTGTAGGTATTTGTCAATTGTATTTTACATTATAACATGTTTTTATTTTTTAATATTAAATATATTTTAATTTTTAACATATTTATATATGTTTTTATTTATTTTGCTTTTCTTAAAAAAAATTGTTTATATTTTGTTTGTTTTTAATTTTGAACTGACTGGAGTGGCAATACTAATGTTTACCCCTCCGCAATCCAACACTTTCCCTACTGTTGCACTGACTGGAGTGGGAATAGTAAATGTTATCCCTCCGCTACCCACCACTCTCCCTACTGTTGCACTCACTGGAGTGGGAATAGTAATTTTTACCCCTCCACTATCCAACACTTACCCTACTGTTGCACTCATTGGAGTGGGAATAGTAATTTTTACCCCTCCACTATCCAACACTTTCCCTACTGTTGCACTCACTGGAGTGGGAATAGTCATTTTTACCCCTCCGCTATCCAACACTTTCCCTACTGTTGCACTGACTGGAGTGGGGAATTTAAGTTTAAAGATTTTTAAATAGTTTAATGTTTTGATTTATAATATAGTGTTTTTTTAATAGATTTTATGTTAATGGTATGTATATATATATATATATATATATATATATATTTGTTAAATTTTTATATAATTTTAAAATGATAAAATAAATTAAAAGTCATTGTCTTTTGACTACTGGAACGGGCACATGGGGTTCAGGCGCTCGTATAGAAATTACAAACAAATTTCCGTCAGTTCAAAATTATTGTTTGTAGCGGTGCGTTCAGAATGGGGAGATACACCCTACTTCCCCAATTATCAATCTAAGATTGAAACAAACAATTTACAACATTCGAAGCACATGCTGCTCAAGTCAAATTACAGTGTAATACACTAGAATAGTATCAAAATACAATAACAAAACTCTGTATCTTCTTGTGTGTTTTTTATTCCATCCACTTCTTTTAGCCTTAGCCAATGCGTTTCGTCGCTTGGGGGTGTCACCCCTACGACTTCCTCAGGGCTAAAAGTAATACAAATGCCAATGTTGTAATACAAGCAAAAGGTATGCATTTAAGAAACACAAAGCATGCCATCATTGATTGCCCTGTGCAATAAATCATGAGTAGTGTGTCATTGAATACACATTGAAGTGGAAAAAACACCATCGCAAGCTTGATAAGTTTACTTGTATTCTAATCAACCATTTCATGCATTTGCCGCTATTGACCAAGTATAAACATGCCAAAATCTAAAGAGACATTCGGTGACAAGTCTATTGACACACCTGTAAATTCAGGGATAATAAATAAATAAATAAATCTGTGACGCCCCTATTATAACGTGATGCTGAGATCTAACCGTATCTTGTGGTTAATCAGTATACACCTCCAAGGATTCAAAATACCCAGGAGGCATGTTGTACCTTTAAGTCTCAAGTATGTTCGGATATTGAAACCTGCGAGAGCCAGGAGAAATGTGTATTATAATGAGCAACATAAAGTATCTGATGCAAGCCTTTTCAGTCAGGAATTGCAATATTCAACGGGTGTCCCCAAAATTGGGCTTACCTCCTAAAATCGAATACTGATTAGGAGGTCATTCATCCAACTTTCCTATTGAGTAGCCGTATACCGAAGATATGTTGAGGTCCAAGTATCGAAAATTAAGTAATAATTTCCGCTGTTGAGTGAAAAATGAGAGTTCCATAAATCACTGCTCCCCTATAAGCCACCGCGTTTAAGTACAGAACAAGGACTGGGAAACTTACCCCGTAAGCAGTAAGCTTCGTCCAAATCATAAAAGGGGAAATTAGCTCTTCGTCCGTTACACTCCCGTTTTTTAAACAGGTCCCAGAAGTTGGGGATAACTGTAAGGAACGAAAATGTAATGATAAGTATATCTATAGGACCAAACGACTCTAAAAACTATCTGACATTGCAGCGTGCGAGAGGTCTTACCTGTCGCTGTGTTTTTCCGTTGCCCGAGTGCAGGTAGCGTGCACGCCGGCTCCCGACAGTGTATATTGGTGAAGCTTATAGATCAATAGATCTTATAGATAAGTGTAGGCTATGCGTGAGTGCCATCTTGGAAGAGTAAAATCACTAAAGTCTTCATTTTCCATAAATGTAGAGCGAGCCCAAATGTCCCCATGAGTACTATATGAGGCATTGGAAATTGAGAAATGCTCATCATAGCATTAATCGCACTGTGATCAAAATGCCCAAAGTTAGGTGAAGTACTATCAGGCGTTTCACGAAGGTTATGTTAAAACTACACAAGAAAGGGCTATCAGTATTACTAACCACATAGTGGTGTCGGCCCCAACGTGTAATCAGAGTACAAAGTGATCAGAAAATCTAGAAAAAAAGAAAAAGGGGCGTCAATGGATAGCAACTGTTGTGTGTCGCTGCCCATAGGTCCAAATATGAATTGATAAATCCCCAAGAAGATTAGCACAGTGGGTGCCTGACCGTTCTGAAGGGTGATGTTCTCAATACCAAAGTAAGAGATACTCGCAAGAGGAGGAACAAATTTCAATTCCTAATGAATAAGGTCACTATTCAGAATTGAATATAGTCATCGTGCCCTAACTGATGTGATAAATAACCCACCTTATTTTCTTAATTACAATGAAAGTAATGTCCAGTGTCATCATAAGTAACTAACTCAATCAGTCCCCCCAAAAATATTGCAACTCCTGATCAAAATTACGGCCGTCGTCTACGGCCCTAAGACGCATGATCCACTTTGCTTCATGTCTTCGGAGTTTGAGTTCTCTGTTACCCCCATGTGGATCTCTCAAGACATGTTCTATACCAAAGAATACAAACATTTTGTTGGATCCTTGTTTAACACAGTTATGTACATGCTCCGCAATCGGGTATCTTACATCATTTTGTTTGATTGCTCGCATGTGATCGCTCACTCGATCTCTCAGTGGCCTTATCGTGCTACCAACGTAAATTTTCCCACATTAACATGAAATAACATAAATGATAAATTTGGTGTTACAATTGATATTGGTAAGAATGGTATACATATTGTTTGCATTACCGCCAAATTGTTTCGTTTTGTCCTGTGCCCATCTGCACATCCCGCAGTGGCCACATTTGTAAAACCCCTTAGAAAGTTGTGTTAACCATTGACCTTGTTGTACTTCTCTCGGATAACTGGGGCTCAAAATAGAGTTTAATGATTTGCCTCTGCTGTAGGTAACCTGTGGTTTAGTAGTGATAAAACCCTCTTGTGTTCTATCTGCTCGAAGAATATGCCAGTGTTTATTAAGGCTCTTGCGCAAGGCAGTGCATAAATGTGTATAATCTGTTACCATTCTAATCGGTGTAGGGGATTGTTGCGTGATTATGGCTGGTTTCAGTATGGTTGCGCGTTTGGTCTTCAGGGCCCTAACCTTGGCCCTCAATATGTCTTGTTTTCGGTGCCCTCTCTGTGTGAATCGTCTCTCCATGTCATATATACAGGTCAAAAAATGAGACTCCTCACTGCAATTTGGTCTTGCTGTAACCATCTCCCCAAAGGGGATTGCATTGATTTGATGGCGAGGGTGAGCACTAGTTGCATGCAAGAGGGAATTGCAGGATGTAGGTTTGCGGTACATCTTGCTATGTATCTGGTTGTCCTTGATGTATAATTCCACATCCAAAAATACCACTTTAGTTATGCTTGAGTGGGTGGTAAACCTGATATTTACATCATTATCGTTGAGATAGTCACAGAAATCCAGTTGTTTCTGTTTAGAACCTGTCCAGATCATGAAACAGTCGTCAATGAATTGCCCCCAGTAGAGGATGTATTCATTCCAATGGCAGTCGCCTGGGCCCCAGAGCATCACCTCCTCAAGCCAACCCATAAAGAGATTAGCATAAGCCGGTGAGAACCTGGAGCCCATGGCTACACCTTGTATCTGTTTGTACCAGTCTTCTTTGAATAGGAAAAAGTTGTTTTGTAGTATTAGTTCAGTCTCGGCTAGTAACATCTGTGTGTGTTCCCATAAACTAGCTGTCCTCTTTGCTAAGAAATGACGCATCGCTTTCATACCCAACTCATTGCGAATACTTGTGTACAATGACACAACATCTAGTGTCACCATAATCATTCCTGGGTCCCACACTATGTCCCCCAGTATGTTCAGTATATGTCTGGTGTCTCTGATATATGAAGGTAAATTCACAACTATGGGTTGAAAAAAGATATTCACAAATTGTATCAATCTCTCCATTGGGCCTCCAATTCCCGATACAATGGACCTCCCAGGTGGGAATAGGAGGTCCTTGTGAATCTTCAGTAGTGTGTATAAGCACGGGTGTCTTGGGTGATCCACTTTTAGATAAATGTACTCGTCATCATCTAGTAGGCAGTTGTCATGCCATTTCTTCAACATTCCATTTATTGTGGTCACTAGTGAAAACATCAGATTGTGTGGTATCCTTTCATAACATTGCGTGTTATGTAGTTGAGAATAGATCTCGTGTTCGTAGTCTAGTGTGTTCATAACTACTATGTTCCCCCCTTTATCCGCCTCCTTGATTGTCAGTTCCTTGTTTGTTTGTAGGGATTTAAGAGCATGTCATTCATTAGGAGTAAGATTGTCCTTCCTACACCCAAAAGAAGGGCCATGTTTTTCAACGCATTCATCCAAATCTTTATTCACTAGTCTGTGGAAAATCTCTATATTGTTGCCACAAGTCAGGTTGGGAGACCAGCGAGACTTAATCTTAAGGCCGCTGGTGACCGTCAAATCCGCTCTAATGTCTAAATATTCCAATACCTTAGCCACCGTAATGGGATATTCTGTTAGTGAGCCAGTTATTGGGCTTGAGACCGCTGTGGCCCTGTGGCGCTGTCAAGATGGCGGCGGCCTTGAGATAGACCGTGTGCCGGATAACTGAGGCACCCCTTCTCATCTCCGAGGCAGCCCAAATGGTGAGTTGAATCAGGTCAGACCTTTGGGGCCAGAGAGACGCGGGCGAGACTCTGCTTGGGCACTAGGGAGCCCGCAATGGGGAACTAAAGCGGTAGACCGAAACGAGCAGTGACCCGGCCTCCTGGGGGACTACAGTGAGAGGAGTGGCCCTGTGCAGCATGGGATGGCCCATATGGAGAGGGGGACCGCCTTAAGACAATAATTGAAGGTGGTGACCAGGAGGCCGTCCCAGTGGTTGATTAGCTCCCGGTGGACTCTCGTCTGAATGCTCACATGGCGGCAATATTGGCGGCGATTAGGGATACCAAGGCTGCATTAGAAAACAAAATTGACTTGGTTGCTCTGGAATTAGGACTCCTCCAAATGGATCACAAAATACTGGCTGATAGAGTGGGTGAGACAGAATCCTCTGTGGCACAACTACAGCCTGCTGCCAGAGACCATGAGAAACAAATACAACCCCTTCAGCAATCGATGGCATGCCTACAGGAGAGGGTAAAAGATGCAGAGTGACGGTCCCGACGCACCAACGTGCGAGTGGTGGGCCTACCGGAGAGGGCAGAAGGCCCAAGTGTGGAATTGTAAACGGAGAACTGGCTGCTGAAGGTGGTAATGGAGGGCAAGGCGTCCAGGCTGTTCACGGTGAAAAGAGCACAGCAGGCTCCCAACGTAGTGGAGATGAGGAGTACTTTCCTGAAGTGACGCCAATGACAGCAGACTTATTAATCTGAGGATGGTGATCTCGATTTGACTCTGGGGTCTGGTAAGATGGTAGTCATGCCTCGTTAGCCATATGTATGGGGCGCACCCTGGTCAGTTGATGATCCAGGGGGAGACTCCCCTCCTAGTGTTAATAACAGCTTACAACTGGCATAGAGAGACCTCTGTTTGGTTTTTATCTTTGGATGTGGTTCTGATACCTGGGCGAAAGGCATCTCGGGCATTGGGAAGGTGGGTAGTTCTGAGCTTACAGCATTAGGTGATTGGGTTGGGGGGCTACACGGGGTGAAATTTGTTTCAGGGCATGTGTGTTAGGAAGTGGGTCCTGGCAGCTAAGGACTGGTACCATGGGCAGTGATCTAGGCACATTATGGGAAGCACAACACAAGGGAGCCCGTGCCAAGACCTTAACCTGAAGATCCTCTCCTGGAACGTAAATGGTCTGGGGGCTAAATTCAAGAGAGGGGTAGTCAGAAAGTCCCTTTTGAGACATGACCCCGACGTGGTTCTGTTACAAGATACGCATCTTGTGGGTAACAATTGTGGGTTCTTGGGCTGAGGTAGATACGCCTTACTGGCACATTCAGGTTTCTCCAGGGGCTCTCAGGAAGTGGGAATCCTGGCCTGAAGATCTCTTCCCCTGGAAGCCCACAAGGCATGGGTTAATTAGGATTGAAGCCACGTGGCCATATACAGGTGATGTTATGGTGAGGATCTGGTACTGAGCTCTTGGTACTTCCCCCCTGTCTACAGACTGAGAGCCGGAAAACACCTGGGTACAACAGTGGTGGAAACCCCGGATGCGCTGTCAATCATTGGCAGTGATCTTAATTTAATGCTGCAGGGGGACTAGGTTAGGGTTACAAGAACAGGGGAGCGACCAAGGACAGATACACAGTTGGCCACCTTCACGGAGGCATTGGGTCTTGCAGATCTTTGGAGAGAAACGCACCCGGGATGACGGCAATACTCCTATGCGGCCAACTCTATGGGATTCCTGTCAAGGTTAGATTACATCCTGGTGCCTAGCCACCAGATGGGCAGGTTCACTCACACAACCTTTCTCCCGTGGGGAATCTTGGACCACTCACCCCTGAGTACAGTAGTTCAAATGGGTCTCTTGGAGTTGAGGGGGACGTAGCAGCTAGATCCCTGGGAGTTCACGGATGATAATACTAGATGTCTGCTGGTCAGGGCCATGGAACGGTACTTCATGGAAAATGAGGGCTTTGGACAATCTGTGGTGGACATGTGGGAGGCTTACAAAACTGTACTGAAGGGACAAATAATAGAGCATGTAGTGGTCAAGAGACGGAAGAGGGAGGAAGAGTGTAAATTGCTTGAGGAGACGTTAGTACAACTGGAAGGTGACTACATCAGAATAGAAAAGGTAAGGCAGGAATATGTACACCTGACCACCAAGAAGCTAGGGCTGAGGTCCGGGCTACCAGGGCAGACTGTGATGTAGGCAACAAAGCAGGGAAACTCCTGACCTGGCTGGCTAAGAAAGAGGAGGGACAGAGGTGGGTACGGGAAGTAAGGTCGGGAAATGGGGAACTGCGAGAAGGCCCCCAAGAAATTGCACAGGCCTATGCTGATTACCTGGAGGGACTATACAGAGTGCACACCAGGGCTGATGGGAAGGAGCTGGGGGCCTTCATTGCTGACCTCCCGACCCCCCTTCTGAGCCCCGACCAGGTAGAACTACTTGAAGCGGAGATCACGGAGGGGAAGGTGACAGAAGCCATATCTCAGCTTCGAAGTGGTAAAACCCCTGGCCCTAACAGCTTTCAGCCATTTTTTAAATGCGTAAAGTCCAAGGTGGTGAAGCCAATGCTCAAAATGTTTGTCAAGGTGAGCGATTAAGGGATACTGCCGCCAGATCTTAGAGAGGCAATGATTGCCCTAATTCACAAAGAGGGTAAACCAGTGGGTGACTGTGCCACCTACAGGCCAATCTCCCAAATCAATGTTGAGACAAAGGGTTTGGTGAAAATAATGGCAAACCACCTTATGCAGGTGAAGAACTCCCTGGCTGCCCTGGACCAGTTTAGGTTCATGCCCTACAGGGCTACGGGACACAATATATGACGTCTGATGGGTTGCTTGGCACACTGTGCTGGTCTTGAGGAAGTGGGGATCTTTCTGGCCCTTGATGCTGAAAAGGCTTTTGACTCATTGAAATGGCCATATATGCTGGCGGTGCTTAAAATAAAGGGGTTTGGTGAGATCTATCTCTCCTGGGTGCGGCTGTTGTATACAGACCCGGTGACAAGAGTGCTGGTCAATGGGCTCGGTCCAGTAGCTTTAAACTCTCCAGGGGCACAAGACAACGAAGCCTGTTGTCACCACTATTGTTTTTAGTGGCCTTGAAGCCTCTCACAGCCTGAATGCGTAGGAATGCGCAGATTAGAGACCTCCGCTAGACCCCAGGCTGGGAAGATGTCATCTCGTTGTACGCGGTCGACATCCTTTTTTTCTAGGCGGACCCACCACACTTCATGCCAAGAAACCTACATATTTTAGAAATATTTGGTACATACTCGGGGCTTCAAATTACGTTGTGTTCTGTGTAGGTGGGGTGGGCTTAGATGATACAAGAAACTATCGGTTCCGGTGGGTGACAGAAGGGTTTCGATACTTGGATATTTTTGTGACAATGGATTGCAACTGGTTTTTAGCAAAAAAATCTGATGAGTGTCCTTGAGGCTTACCACTGTGATCTGGAGAGGTGGTGAAAGATTTACCTGTCCCTGTTGGGCCAGACAGCCCTCTACAAAATAATTTATTTACCAACATTTTTATATGTGCTATAGGGCACCCCTTCCCGATCTCAGACAGTCTTTTTCAGATGGTGGATGGAATTACAAGGGGGTTGCTGTGGGACGGCAGGATTCCCCGAATCGACACTGCTGACCAGACATCAGGCTGATGGGGGTATTGCTTTACCAAACTTCACAGTCTATTACTGAGCCACCCAACTGTTAATAATAAATGACTTGGCCTACTCGGCCCAACAGGAGCCCTCTCTACAGGCAGACAGGGTGGCAATAGCACCGAAGCTCTACCTGTGGAGATTGTATGGAGAGAGTGGGTTGCCCCTCCTACCTTGCTCTATGAAGACGGTAGTGACGGTATGAAGGCGGCCTGCACAGAGGCTTGGCTGGTGGGGGAGGATGACGTTAGAGACCCCGCTATGGGACCTTTTGAGCAGGCTACGCAAGGTGAAAAGCCAGGGGGAGTGGGATCTCCCGGGCATCTCCAAGCTGGGTGACGTCTGGAAAGATGGGACACTACTCTCATTTGCCGACCTGCAGAAAGAATATGAGCTCACAGGGAGTAAGGTACTGAGGTACCAGCAAATTAAGTATACCCTGGAGAAGGGTGTGGCCCTACAAGATACTATAGAGGAGGAATCCCTACTTGAATTTAGGGTGCACGGTGCTCCCTTGACAGACATGCGGTATCCCAAATTTATTCCACCCTACTCATCAATAGTCTTCCTCCATTAGACTCACTCAGGGAAAAATGGGAGAGTGACCTGGGCAGATTTGAAGACGACGACTGGAACCAGGCATGCAGATACCCGAGTGAATTGGCAATTAGGGCAGAATTCCAACTGATCCAGTTTAAAATATCTAATAGTGCATACTACATGCGGACCCGCCTATTATGGGTAGGGTAGGGTGATGGATGATCTCTGCCTGCGCTGCTTGCGGAAGAGGGGCACCCTGATTCACACACAGTGGAAGTGTCCAGGGATCCAGAAGCATTGGGAGCACATTGGCACACGAATAGCGGACGCACTATGCCATGAGATACAGCTTACACCACAACTGATCGCCCTGAACATTTTGGGGAAACAATCTTTAGACAGGTATTGTTAGAAATGGGGTTTATGGTTGGCCAGGGTATGTACCTAAGCCAGGCAGAACTGACCACTCTAGTCAGGATGAGGGAGTTACACACCCAAGATAACCCCTGCTCACCCCCTTGGTAGCTTGGCTGAGCAGTCAGGCTTATCCCAGAGGCAATGTGTAAAGTGTTTGCGCAACACATACACACACCAGTGACACACTAGGCAAACCACAAGGAGACTAAACACAAGGTTATATAAAAATATCCTTTGTATTATACATAAAACACATTAGACCACAAATCACTTTGCCACTGGGCAATTGTCATAGTCATACCAGTTAGTGCAATAAAGCCAATACCACTTAGTTGCACGTGTAATAAGAACGTTGTGAAAACCACCATCACATAAATCATCTTGCCACGAGGCAATGGTCATTAAAGTACATAGGTCACAAAGCACTTTGCACTATATGAAAAATACATTAGCCCACTTTGACATAAATTACAATTGGCTTGCCAACCAGGCAAATGTTATGGTCAAAACAGTGAAGACCCTTATAAAGTATACTTCCAGGGAATGCGTTTTTATAAAGGCAATCCTCTCACACAACCCCAGGCTACTCTGATTCCAAAGGAAACGTTCTGCCGGTTTCCGCAGAGCAGGCAACTGGCGCGAAGTACCCCGGTGAAATGCGAGAAGTAATAATGCCAAGGGTTCTTCCCCCTGGGACCAGCACCTCGGTGCTAGCAGTTCGCGAGCACACTGTCCTGGTGTACTCGCGCTGATCAACGTGATGGGGCTGCTGGCCCGTATCTTACTTGGCAATGAGGTGGACTAGAGGCATGATCAACGCCCCTGGTGGAGTCCCATCTGTGGAGAGGGGTAGACCTCGATTGCAGCGTTGGGAGCCCTCCTTGGCTTGGCGAGATGAAGGCGCGAGGGTCTTTGGGTTCCTCGGTCCGTCGGCCGGGTGCGGCGGGGAGGCTCCTGCTTCCCGTGGCAAAGCCCGCACCCCGGCGCTGTCAAACGTGGCCCTATGTGCTCTGCCCTCTTCCGGGCCACGGGCGCAGCTAACACTTCCTGGTTGCCTGGGGAAACAACGGAGGAGGCTCCTACCACGTAGGCTCCTGCCAGGCGTCTGCACCCCTTTGGGCACTTTGTAGCACTTCTGCCTCATGAGGCAGCTTATGGGTGATAATCACGGTAGCGCAGAGAAGCTTCCCAGTAAGGCAAGCCCGGGGAAGCTTCTTTGAGCAAACAAAGTGCCTTGTGGGACAAGTCGCATTTCAGAAGTAAAACGCTGGATTCAGATGAGTAGATAAATGCAGGTTTATTCTTGGTAGAAGATCCCATCCAACAGCAAAGGCCACAGCATCAACTGATGCTCAGCCTCAAGTATAAACAACTCTATACACAGAAAGCACTATGACATAACAACATTCTACTTAATGACCTAGGCAAGAGCATACAAGAATAGAAGCATACTGGCAGAGCATTTAATCATAGAGAGGGGACATAGCAGCATACCACACACCTCCTTCCTTAACAAACTATATACATACTATGCATGGAAAAATTGTACATACGAGTTAAACATAATCATTGAGATAACCAGGACGTTTAATCACTCTAGACGAACGACAGATATTTTCCATACCGTCTGTATTCGGGATGAGATGACCAAGAGGAGTGATGTCATTATGGGAGCTTACACCACACCTCCCATTCAATTTCCCCTTTACAACCACAACTCTGTTAAGATTCCAAATGCGATGATCTTGAGTTTTAACAGCATTTTTAAAGACTTTGATAACCATTATGGGTTTAAAGAACTTAGTAGGAGAACCACCTAAGAGACCAGGACATTTGATTTCGACCCAATCTCCTACATTCACCTTTATTTTTTTTACAGCTCTTTTAGTATCAAAATATCTTTTCCTTTCGACCGCCTTCCATTCTTCTCTCTGTTCCACATCCTTACCATCACAAACACTTTCCTTACCCTTGGATAACTCATATCTATTGACCCAAGAAGGTTCAAGGCAGGTGTTAGGCACTCTGCTACGGAATAGTAGAAAAGGAGTTTTCCCAGTAGTGCCATGAGGAGTCATTCTATATTCCTCAATTTTCTTAAGAACTTCACCCTTCCATTCCAGGGACGAAGATTTTGCCATGGCAATGGTCTCTTTAAGAACCCTATTAAATCTCTCGACCATTCCGTTGGCCTCGGGATGATAAAGGGAACAAGTTTTGTGGATTATTCCTCTCGAGGACAGAAACTCCTCCATCTCCTTTGATATCAGTTGCACCCCATTATCAGTGAGAATAGATTCTGGCACACCTTCCCTAGAAAATAACTCCTTCAAACACTTAATAACATGGGCAGAATCAATTATTGATATGAAGAAAACTTCAGGCCAACGACAGTACATGTCAACAACAACTAAGAGGAACACTTGTAGGCCACCACTGTGAATGGGTCCCAAGATGTCCAATGCGATGTCTTGCCAAGGACGCGAAGGGCGCTTTCTGAGAACCATAGGTTGCACCCGAGGACATTTTGACTTGTCACTCATGGTGCAAGGGAGACAGTCACGTACCACACGCTCTACTAGTTTGTCCATGCCGGGCCACCAGTAGGACATACGCAACCTTTCTTTAGTTTTAGTAAGACCTGCATGGGTAGTATGTGCTAAGTCTACCAATTCTTTTCTGAGACTATTAGGTGGAATTAATCTAGTCCCACGAAACAATAAACCATTCTCAACTGACAATTTGTGCCGTAAATACCAAAAGGGTCTAGTCAGATCAGAGCCCGCCTTGACACTAGATCAACCTTTCTGCACGAATGACATCACCTCTATGAGAGTGGAATCTATAGCTATTTCTTCACGCCATCTCTCTTCCGAGATGAAGCTATGGTCTAACACACACACTCATTCATTACCAGAATCCACGTCATCATCCTCAGGACACTCCTTGGGGACAAGACGCGATAACGCATCAGCAACTCCATTTTTAATGCCTGGAATGTATTTAAGCGAAAAACTATACTCCTGTAGACCATTAACCCATTTAGTGATCCGACTGGAGATCAAATCCAAACCTTTCTTATTGAAAATCTCCACCAAGGGTTTATGATCTGTTCGAACTTCAAGATCAACATCCCACAGGAATTTCTTCAGTTTCTTGATGGCCCAGAAGACAGCAAGGGATTCCCTTTCCACAACAGAATAGCGAGTTTCAGCATCTCTCAAGCTGCGGGACAGAAACATGACAGTTCGTATTCCAAAGGGACCATATTGCTGTAGGACTGCACCTAAACTTTTCTCACTAGCATCAGTGGTAAGAATGGGTTTAACTCTAGGCTCAAAACTCTGGAGGGAAGGGGCAGCACTCAAACTTTTCTTGATTCAATCAAATTCCCTCTCACATAGCTCCGACCACTCAAAATTCACACCCTTACGTAACAGGCATCTCATGCTTGTGGTAAGCTATGCAAAATTCTTGACGAACTTAGCATAGTACTCTACCATGCCCAAGAACTTCATTAATTCTTCCTTGTTGGTTGGAGAGCTCATATTCTGGATAGTGGTTACTAGGTCATTCTTGGGCTTAACCCCATCACCGGTTATGTTGTGCCCAAGATAATGTATGGAATCAGATCTAAATTTACACTTTTCCATTTTTATGGTACGATTGCATGCACACAACTTTCCCAGAACTGATCTCAGACGGGCATCATGTTCTTCCACATAATCACCAAATATAAGAATATCGTCTTGATATATGCACACCCCTGCAAGATCTTTTAGGACATTCTCCATGGCACGTTGAAACACGATGAAGCTGAAACTAAACCAAAAGGCATCCTTATGAACCTAAATGTGCCAAAGGGTGTACTGAATGCCGTAAGGTCTTTGCAGGATTCCTCCAGTTCAATTTGATGGTACGCGGAGGTAAGATCAATTGTGCTAAACACTTTCGCACCACCTAGTAAAATAAGTAACTCAGTAATATTTGGGAGAGGATATCTATCCACAATTACATTCTTGTTTAGTTGCCGCAAGTCAATACAAAGGCGTAAATCCCCATTGGGCTTCCTGGCAGCGACTACTGGAGCTAACCATTCTGTTCCTTCTACTTCTTCTATTATTCCACCACTTTTGAGTTTGGAGATTTCTTTTTCCATATCATCTCTCACAGAAAGCGGTACATTTCTAACTTTACAACATACAGGTATAGCATCACTCTTTAACTTAATGTTATGTTGGTACCCTCTCAAGCATCCTAATTCATGTTTAAAACCACTTGGAAACTCTTTTTTAAGAATATGCAGAAATTCATTCTCTCCAGATTTCTCTACTGCACAAACCTTGTCCTTAATAAGAATGGGAGTAGAAACCTTGTCCTTAATATGAATGGGAGGGTCAGAATCGGGATCCAGAAACAAACCCAAATCACCCTGGTGGAGCCAGCTGATGATACTGTCTCCTTTTTTGGACACATAAATTTTCCCAGATACATATCTGTCTTTGTACTCAATAAGGCCAATGAAATACCCATGTAATTTGATGGGTTCCCCCCGTAAGCCAGAGGCGTGATGTCAGGTTTCAGGAGATTAACTTTGTTTTTCAATTTTGTGAGGTAAAATTCATTGGATACGATTGTAATCTTGGCACCTGAATCAAACTGAACAAGTGTGGATTCCCCTTCAACCGTAATAATGTCAAAGGGACAGGACTACTTACCGGTAACATTTTGAACTTGAATTATGTTGTAACTTGATTATCGCCCCTTCTTTCCCTTGTGCATTTCTTCCCTACTGCTCAGCCAGGATGAGTGTTGGAATGTGTGGTGATGTCACGGAATGCTTGGTTGCTTGGTTATGTGTGGAGTGCCAGTTGGTGGATGCAGGCTGAGCAGCAGGGAGGCTGCTCCTGGTGGGGCTATTTACCATCTTACTTACAATCTTATCTACAAACTACATCTTCTGCAACTTGATAAATAAACTACCTTCTTGGAACCTACTACCTGGCTACATTTGGACTTCTTTATACTACGACATTTTGAAGTAAGAACCTGCGTCTGTTGGACTACTTTGGTATACCTTTGATACTTCTGTGGAAATCTGTTTACTGTTACAAAGTATACTGAAACTGGATTCTTCAAATTTGAAAGAACTGAACTTTTGGAAACTACTAAGAAATATATACTTTACAAGCCTATAATTTTTAAGGAAAATAACGCTCTTACCAGCCCCACCAGTGTCCTTTTCTACCTGGACAGCCTGCTCAGCGCGTTTATTCCTTCCTTAAATTAAGATATTTGCATCTTCATTTTTACATCGATCTGCTGTGATTCTCATAGCATAATTTATTATCTACAGAGTCCGGCAAGACATCGAACATTCTTTATACAAAGTCTGTCAATGTATGGTTAATTACTGAACTGCATGAATTTGACATCCATAAAGTTTGGCTCCGTATTTCATCTAATCCTTCGTGATTGTGGCTCTACAGACTCTTCAGTTATTTGCTGTGTGAGCTTCATAAGTTAAGGAGTTCATTAATGATAAATGAAGAGCTTGCTTTGAGGGACCAGAAGCGGCATCCAAGGTCAGCATTGTATTTGCTTTTCGACAACAGAGGCTAATTGGACCAGTTTCTGTGGGGCAAAATACGTCTTTTATTGATGAGTGGCTCTTTGTTTTTTTTTCTTCCTGAGGTTTGCCGTTACTCTACGCGGCATTTGAATTGGCTGCACACCACGAGCCCTACACAATTGCCAGAGCGCGCAAATCTTACCTTGTTCTAGCGTCGCGTGAAGCTCCAGTGACGTCTCCTTCTACTTCTTGGAATTCTGATGCGTCTTCCTGCGATCTCCTCCTACGTCATGCTTCCACGCAACTTGGAACTGTTGAAGGCCGCCCAGCTGCACCAAAGCGCCGTGAGCCATCCTGCGCAGCGTGAAGTACGTGCTGCCATCTTGGGATTGGATGTTGCACATTTCATGCTTGGTGGCTCTCTTTCCAAGTTCCCAAGGCTGCGTGTGTTCAGGAGGACTAGTTGCGGCGTCTGCTTTTTACAACTTTATGCAATTGGTGGTATTGGCAGCTGATGGTGAATTAGCAGTTTTCATCCGGATTTCGTCGTGACCCTGGATTGTCAGCTATCGTGTAGAGTCTTCCTCCTATTTATTGTCACCCAATTTGTCACCACCTACGATACTACCATGGACATTATTCCACCTTTAAGGATTCAAACATTGCCTTCTGCCGCCCTAAACAGATCGGGTGAGATACCGCTCACCAGAGCTACTTCATTGTCATCTGGAGCTGTTTATTGATATCTGTTTATTCTTCTTTCTGCAGTTTCTTTCTGCTTATTTTCTAGTGTGCTGTTATTTAATTTACTTAGTCTAATTCTTATTTTGCAATTTATTGAAGACTTTGGTTGCTTTAGCTTACTTTCATGGTTCTGTATTGTGTTCAGAATGTCGTTGTTTTAGGGTCTTGCTCCCTGTTACTGATACTGAATGATTACTTTCCTTGTGCTGCATGAAGAGTGTATTTTGAGACATTGCGTCTTCATTGGTTTACTGCGCAGTTGTTGCATTTTACGTGGTTACTCCATCACTGTGGGTTGTGTGTTTTCATTACAGTGTGTGAGGGGTTATAGTTCCAAGTAAATTTTTTTTTTTTTTAGATTATTTTGTCTGAGTCTTTTTGCTTATTGCATTTGCCTGAGACTGTACTCGTCCTGTCAGGCGTACAGCGCATCCTTGCGTTATTGGGTTGACTTCTTAGGTTTTCTACGTACTCTTATTTAGCTTTTTTACATTTTGTCCGGTCAGGTTCACAGTGCAGTTTCGCTGTGTGCTATTGGCTGGATTGCTTGTATACTACTTAGTCTGTGTTTAGTCTGGTGCACGGATTGTAGGGGTGCCTGAGACGTCAGGTGTACTAGAGTATGTTACGTGTGTTTCACAAGAGTATTTACGTTATGACACCATAGTGTCCAGTGTGCTTTCATTCTGATTTACTTAGAGTGCGTATGTGTGTTGCCTGCAGTGGTATTTCATGGCATACGTACAACACTGTGTGCGGCGTGCTTGCTTTTTTCCTTTGTGAGAAAAGGGGATGGGTGATAGTGTGTTTAAAGCATTTAATGCATTCTCATAATTTTAATGCTTTTATTACTTCAGGTTTGTTATACCTGTTAATCTATGTTTTATTGCATTTAGGACATTTAATGTTATGTCTATGCTTGATGATGTTCCTATTTTTGTAATTTTTGCTACCTTTTAATTTTGCTGTATTTTCTATTTGTTGAGTTTACATCTTTGCATTTCTGTCTGTTGTTGGTGTAAAGAAAGGGGATATGTTGTAACTTGATTATCGCCCCTTCTTTCCCTTGTGCATTTCTTCCCTACTGCTCAGCCAGGATGAGTGTTGGAATGTGTGGTGATGTCACGGAATGCTTGGTTGCTTGGTTATGTGTGGAGTGCCAGTTGGTGGATGCAGGCTGAGCAGCAGGGAGGCTGCTCCTGGTGGGGCTATTTACTATCTTACTTACAATCTTATCTCAAAACTACATCTTTTGCAACTTGATAAATAAACTACCTTCTTGGAACCTACTACCTGGCTACATTTGGACTTCTTTATACTACGACAAATTACAATTTACCCACATTCAAAATCGTCAGAACTTACTTCAGAGTTGTCTCCCTCATAAACTTCAACCCTCTTCACTCTAACGTTAGATTTACTTTTACATACCATAGAGAAATGCCCTTTTCTTTTGCACTTAGTGCAATTATGACCCAACGCATTTTAGGTCTACCATTCTTTCTTTATACCCTTCTTTGTTAAGATGAAACTTCTCTCTGTCCCTTTCACTCCATCTTTGATTTTTGACCTTAACAACTTGTATTTTGGAATCTTTCTCATTTTCCTTTTTAGTAACAGCAACACATTTCAAAGAATGCTCAATTCTTTTGGCAACAGTAAGGACTTCATCTAATTTTGGTTCATCACGCAACCAAAGTTCTTCTCTTACTTTCTCCATGTTGCACCCAAACATAAATGGATCACGGATGCGTTCATCTGTTAAGTTTTCAAACTTGCATGAAGAAGCAAGTTTTCTTAAATCAGTCACATAGCTTTCAACGGTCTCATCATCCCTTTGCGTTCTTTTTGCAAAATGGTACCTTTCTAAGATCGTACTAACTTTGGGCAAATAATGCTTGTCTAATTTCTTGATACAGATCTCATATTTGTTCAACTCACCTGCTTCTGCAGTAGACAAGTCAGGTAGATGATCGAAAACATCTTGCCCCTCAGAGCCCAAACAATGAAGAAGCAATGATGACTTTCTTTCCACACTGAGGGAAGTCCCACAAACCCTGGCGTACCTTTCAAAGACTTTTTTCCATTTCTGCCATTTTATTGGTGGAACACCAGGATTAGAGAGGAAAAAGGGAGTTGCAGTAACATTTTGCATAATGAAAAATAGACAATGCAAGGGAAACAGAAAATGAATGTAAGACACTCAAATGTCTGACACCTTATGTGCTTGCGCAAATGCAGATTAAAAGTCAAAAGGTAAGCAAAAGACTAAATTTAGAGCAATGAATTGTGCACATTACTGTAACTAGATAAGTCAGCACAGCTTAAATCCCAGAAAGAAGATGTAAATGTGCGTATCATTGAATTGACACGCATTGCACGGAAATACTTCTCACTAGAAAAATGTGCGTGTCATTGTATAAAAGTTCAAATTCCGGAATGCAGAATACTTCAGCAACAGGAATATTTGATCATCGTCGTGAAGCTGTTACAAATGCTGCCTCTTTTGCTGCCCGGCTGTAGTAATGGAAGAAGACGGTATCGGGGTAAAAAGGTTTATTGAAGATAACGAGAAACAGGTGAGCGCCAGGCAGCACGACTTCCACTCCAGGACTCCAGATAAACTCACAACCTGGATTGGAACTCATGACGAACACAAGGAGTGTTCCATGCCACGCTCCGCTTGTACACAGTAGGAACATTGAGAATGAAATAGAACATAAGGCATAAAGGAAATGCATATACAACACATCCCCCTCCTTTGGAAGTAGAAGAAAAAAAAAAAAAACAGAATTACCTAACATATTCACTGAGCCATCCTGGCAAAACCCTTTTTCTCTTTCCACCGACACTCAAGTCGCTCTCCCCAACTTGCTCAGTGTTACAACTAGAAGTACTCGGAAACCCCTCCCCCCTCCTCACAGAAGGAGCAATACCCTGAAGAAGAGTTTCTTCCCCAACCTTTGTGGAGACTTGGTTTGCCTCTGACGATTCATCCCTCTCCACAGTTTTTGTCGGTACACAGCCTTCAAGTCCCAAATCAGTTTGTATAGTACTTTGATTAAAATAGTCCTCCACCCACTCAAAGTTGGAAGGGTGTTGAAACACAGGTGTAGTATCCATGTCATGTTGTTGCTTAAAGTCTAAAGCCACATTCTTTAGATTCCAAACCCTACCATCCTTAAGTCTTATTGCATTGCGAAGGACTTCTGCCACTTGTTGTGGTTCCTCAAACATGCTTTCGCCTTTAGGAACTTTAATGGGTTTCTTGATGCGGACCCAATCCCCAACCATTACGGAAACATTTTTAGTACCATGACATTTGTCATAATACTCTTTGCTTTTCATATGTGCCAATTCCACTTTTCCCTTTGCATCAATAGGTGACCAATGTTCTACCTTACCTTCCATAATCCAATTGGGGCTGAACTTGCACCTGGGTGTTCTACCCTCATCATGACAAAAGGAGATAAACCAGTTGCAGCATGTGTTGTGGTTCTATAAGCCCAAACAGCTTTTTGTAATTCCAACTTCCACTCCAACCCTTGGCTCATTGCACCCTGAATCACACCTTTTAACACACGGTTAAAACGTTCTACGGTGCCATTCCCACTAGGGTTGTACAGTGAGGTGGTCTTGTGCTTGATCCCACATTTCTGAAAATAATCCTTGGCCAAATTAGATGTGAACTGTACCCCATTATCACTCAACCCACATACTGGTAATCCCTCCAAAACAAATAATTTGTCCATAAACTTCAAAACTGCGTGTGTGTCTACTTTTCCCACAATCTTAACTACAGGCCACTTTGTAAACAAATCAATTACAACCAAACCATATTCCTTTGATTCTCCCACAGGCCCAAAAATATCAATTGCAATCACCTCCCAAGGAAGATTAGGAATCAACCCTTCACTCATCGGAGGTCTCAAGGTCTTTAATGATTTATCTGCCGAAGAACAAACAGAACACTCTCTCACAAACTTCTCCACTTCATTGTCAACGCCTGGCCACCAAAAGATACCTTTGACCACCAGTTTGGTCCTGACTACCCCGAAATGTCCTTCGTGACATAACTGTAACACTCCTCTCCGTAAAACTTTGGGTGGAATTACTCTCTCACCTCTCAATAATAAATCCCTATCAAATGACAGTTCCATTCGCACATCCCAATATGATTTCAACTCGCCACTGATAAATTACTTTTGGGCCATCCCTTACAAATATGATTACAAACAGCTTGTATCACTTCATCTTTAGACTGTTCTTCCACCCACTCAGCTTTAGTAATGACCGGTGTACCAGAGTCCTGAATCAAAGCAATACTAAAATTGCCCCACGGATCATCCACACATTCTTCCAAAGGTGCAGGTAGCCTGGACAGACAGTCAGCCACCACATTGTCTTTGCCGGGTACATAGATAATCCTATAAATGTATTCCTTCATTCTCATGGATATCCTAGCCAACCTAGCAGAAGCTCCTACACTACCTTCATTAGTTAAAATCCTTACCAAAGGTCGATGGTCCGTGCGGATGGTGACAGATTTTCCCCAAACAAAGGCTCTAAAATGTTCTAAGGCCCATGCACAGGCCAGAGCTTCCCTTTCAATAATCGGGTATTTACTCTCTGCAGGGGAAAGTGCTCTGGACGCGAACAAAATGATCTTCTCAGTACCATTACCCATCATTTGCGAAAGGACTGCGCCCAGTCCTTTGTCACTAGCATCAGTAGTTAACAAACATTCCAAGTTTGGGTCAAAGCTGCTCAAAGCAATTACATTCCCCAAATCAACTTTGATCCTAGAAAATTCTCTTCCACATTCATCCGACCACTCAAATTTTACATTATTTCTAAGGAGTGAGCTTATATTGAATATCTTGCTTGCGAAATTGGGTATGTATTTAGCACAATATTCTGTCATTCCTAAAAAGGATCTGACTTCCTCCTTAGTAGTAGGAGCTGGTGAACCTACAATGGCATTTATAAGTGAGGGTTTAGGTTTTACACCATCCTCACTTATGATATGTCCAAGGTACGATACATTTCTTTGTGCGAATCTACACTTGCTCAGTTCTACACTTAACCCTGCATTTTGCGATATACCCAACGCCTCATTGAGAATATGGTCGTGTTCCTCTTTGCTGGTGGCAGCAACCAGGATGCTCGTCCTGAAAGAAACTCACGCCCTTCGCCTTTCCAAAAGTCTGTGCATCAGCCGCTGAAAAACAGCAGCGGCTGAGGCCAAACCGAATGGCATACGTCTGAACTGGTAACATCCAAAAGGCGTAATGAATGCGGTGAGTTTCCTTGATTCAGGTGACAATATAACTTGATGATAAGCCGCTGATAAATCTATGGTAGAAAACCAGCTCGCTCCATTCAGAGAAGAAACCATCTCATTGATTTTTGGTAAGGGAATCTTTCAACCACAATGTTATTGTTTAAATGGCGCAAATCAATGCATAAACGGATTTTTCCATTGCTTTTGCGTGCGACCACGACCGGAGAAATCCATTCCGAACTCTCCACTTCTTCGATTACACCTTTGGTTAATAACCCTTGTAGTTCCTTATTGACTTCATCTCTTATGAGTATAGGTATTGGCCTCACCTTATGCACTTTAGGTTCCGCCCTTTCCTTCAGTACAATCCTGTGTTCGAACCCCTTGAGTGCTCCCAGATTTTTCCCGAATACTCCTGGAAATTTCTTTACCAGAACCTCTCCCAATTTACTTGTCTCATCCATTATGAGTACCTTTTCTTCACTATTAGGATCTAAAATAATATGTAGGTTCTTTTGGTCCAACCAGCCAAGTACCGATGGACCATTTTTGGCTACATATAATTTACACCTCGCTGACCTCCCTTTGAATAGGAATGTAAGCCACCTGAACCCAAGCATATTGATCCTTTCCCCAGTGAAACTTATCGGGTTCACATCTGTAGGAGATAACTGTTGCCCAATTTTTCCCACAAATTTATCCTTCCATATAGTCTCATTAACTATCGTGTAGGGCGATCCCGAATCAGCATACACATTCACTGTAACACCACCCAATGAGATTTCACATATTGGCTTCCCCTTTACAGAATTGTCCACAACATTTAAAAGGTAATTTCCTTGTAAACTTTTCACACAACTGTCTTCATTATCTACGTCCCTATCAGTTCCTTCTTCATCATTCCATACATATTTAACATTGTTCCTTCTCCGGCACATTTTACTAAAATGCCCTATTAGTCCACAGATACCACATTTTTTTTTTAAAGCAGGGCAACCCTTACTGAACGCCTAAATGTTCTTTGCTATCACATCGATAGCATCTCCTTTCTTCTACTCTTCTGTCCATTTCTGTGCTCCTTTGAGGTGTATTCCGCCAGCGCCCGGTCATGTGCTGGCCTTGGTACTTATTTGCATTCTGTAGTTTGAACACACCTCCAGAATCTTTCTCCGATTCTTTAACCACTGTGGCACACCTCCCTGACATTTCGGCTTTCCTCATTATAGCCAAAACATCCTCTAGAGGTGCATCCCCGTTTATCCACAACCGGTCTTGAATAGAATCATTGTTGCTGTGCATTACTAATTGGTCACGAATGAGATCATCATGTAAACCTCCAAATTTGCAGTCTATTGCCAATTTTTTAAGATCATCTAGCCAGTCATCCACATGTTCTTCTTTATTTTGCTTTCTCTGGAAAAATTTGTATCTTACCACTCCAATACACACTTTAGGCGCAAAATACTTGTCAAGATGTTTTAGCGCATTTTCGAACACATTCTCCTCTCCGCCTGTAATCTTTGGCATGCGAGAATATGTTTTCAAACCTATCGGACCTAAGGAGTGAAGTAAAATCCTTTTCTTTTGATCAGGTTTCATTTTGCCTGCCTCATCTATAGCCTCGATGTAATTCACAAAGTACTCTCTCCATTCCACCCATTTAATACTGGGTTGGGACCCAGTAGTCCAAAATGCATGTGGGTTACTGATGGTAAAGTTTTGTTGCGTCATGGTTTGCTCTACTCTTTGGTCCCCTTGTTCCATATGCAATTATCCAAAACTGCTTAGCTTGGCTGCCTTAGCACAGTACCAGAGAAACTCACAAAAAGACAAAAAAAAGAAATAATGCCACAGAAATTCGTTCGAAAATGCGATAAAATACAATTAATTTGGAGTCGTCCCCCGACTCTCTCACCTGTTTCTTAAAAACGTCACACCATAGACTTCAAGTTGTGCGCCGTGTCCCTATCGTTGCAGAAGTAAGTTTGTACTCTTCCGACAAACTCTTCCGATCCTCGAACTCTGTTGATGTATTTGCTCCGAAAATGGCCGCCACGCAAGGTCACGCTGCATGACCTTGCGCGCTGACGTGTGAATCAGTGTTCACAGTATTGCGCGTGCAGGCAAGCAGGTCGCACTCACTCGCGCGATCCACGCTCGATCCCCGAACTCTTCCTCCGCTTGAAAGATGCGGCCAATGGCAGTTACTCCCAACGACACTGACACGGTGAGTAAAAATGGGAAAATCTTACCCCATGTACTTAAAGTTTCAGTCTGCTTTGAAGCTGGTGAACGATTCCATTCACGATTCCAGTTTAATCAGAAATACGCTGGCAAACGTCGAAATACGTTCCGTTGCTGATAACTCGAATTCCTCTTCCACCCAAAAAAAAAATAATAAGTCCTCGAACAGGTTCCTGTAAGGTTCTTCCAACGATCGTCGCCAATTGTAGTAATGGAAGAAGACGGTATCGGGGTAAAAAGGTTTATTGAAGATAACGAGAAACAGGTGAGCGCCAGGCAGCACGACTTCCAGTCCAGGACTCCAGATAAACTCACGACCTGGATTGGAACTCATGACGAACACAAGGAGTGTTCCATGCCACGCTCCGCTTGTACACAGTAGGAACATTGAGAATGAAATAGAACATAAGGCATAAAGGAAATGCATATACAACACCGGCTCTCTTCTGTCTCTCGTTTAAATGGCTGCTCTGCCCGATACACTAGCAATGATTCACAGAAGAGGCATGACTCACGTAATTCGTTGCGCGGCGAATGCAGGAAGGGTTAAACATCCAAACCCAGTCCACGGACACGCCTCCTTCAGAGAGTAGCCAATTGCGGGTCGAGAGAAAGTAAGGAAGTGCCAGCAGGAGAGAAGCTGTTCGGCGAACGCTTAAAATCAGCAAAATGCAGATGAAAAAACACAGCTCCACGAAGTAGAAGAGTTGAAACGCAGAAGCTTGCAGCAGGTAGGAAACTCTTGGCAGCCTTGGGGTGAGAAAGGGGCGGAATAAAGTAAATATAGTTTCAAGTGGAGTCGCAAATGAAAAGGACGCGCTCGAGCGATCAGAAGGCAGTTGGAACGCTCGAGACGGGCCTGCTGCGATTTGTAGAGGCTGCTTGTCGAGACCGTAAAGCGGCTCAAAAATTAAGAATGAAGTTGACAACCCAGGAGGGGCTGTAAGGCTCAAAATTAATAGAAGAGGTATCCCAATAAGCAAGAGCTTTGGCAGAATAATGCGAAGAATTTCTTGCCAAGCATTCAAGAGTAGTAAAGCTTTAACAAGCAAGCTTAGCAGAAGAAAAATTAGTGCTTAACTCATGCGCGTTTAAAGTCAATATTAGTCAATTGACGCTTGATGCAATGCGAGTTCAAAGTCAGTAAAAAGGTTATCTCTCACCGGATTTCATTTAATGAGCCTTGTCTCTGTGTTGAGATCTTCTCAAAGCCTGCCGACTATGCCAGTGTCGCATTTCAGAAGTAAAACGCTGGATTCAGATGAGAAGATAAATGCAGGTTTATTCTTGGTAGAAGATCCCATCCAACAGCAAAGGCCACAGCATCAACTGCCGCTCAGCCTCAAGTATAAACAACTCTATACACAGAAAGCACTATGACATAACAACATTCTACTTAATGACCTAGGCAAGAGCATACAAGAATAGAAGCATACTGGCAGAGCATTTAATCATAGAGAGGGGACATAGCAGCATACCACAAAGGTGCATGCACAAACTCCTCCACAGCGCAGGGGAGTTCAGAACGGTACCAGGAATTCCAAAATAAAGCAAAGCACCAGAACAGTGCAAAATGGAGTGCAACCACCAGAACCAGGTAAAACATGGTGCAAGCACGAGAACTTTCAGAAACTAAAGCGCTCAACATGCGCTTACCTCTTTGAGAGAAAGGGTATAAGGACGGTCCAGTCCTCCTCCTGCTCCTGACAGGAGCAGTAACTGCAGTCCGGCCCACCCCACCTACATTAGGAGCAGTGCTCCTCACGCAGTTCTTTAGCTCTCCTTCCAGATAGTTTCCTTTGTAGTTGTAGCAAGGATCTTTCTCTGAAGTCTTCAATTTCCCCAACAGGTGGCAAGCACACACAAGCCTTGGAGATTCTTCCCAAGCAGTATACCAAAGCATGGCAAAAAGAGTCAGTCCTTTTCCTCCACGACAGACAGAAGCAGCAACTACAGGCCAACCCACCCCTCCCACAGAAAAGGCAGCGCTCCTCACACAGTCCTTCGGCTCTTCTTCTTGGCAGGGTCCTCTTGTTTCTTGAAGCAATCTAAAGTCTTGGGGTTTTAGGTCCCATACTTATACCCCATTTTGTCATTGTTCTTTTTGTGGCAAGGGTCTCTGAACCCAGTCCAAACCAGTCCGGTCCTCCCTGGTGCAGCAGGACCACAGGGAGTGGAGACAGCATTGTCAAAAGGAGACTCAGCCTATTCAGGTGCAAGCAAAACTCCTCCCACCACTCGACATGCAGACCAGGTTTATTCAGCCCATCGATGAGTCACCCAGGCAAGGCAGGACTCACCTCAACCCCCCCTGAGACTGTCTAAAGTAAATGCACATCCCCAGCTCTGTCACTCCAACACCAGACGCTGAATACACAAACAGTCAGAGGCTCCTTGAATGGTAACGCAGGAAAATGTCCACTTTCTAAAAGTAAAAAACACAGTTGATGGACAGAATGCAGAACAATATCATACATTCACCCCAGTACAGAGATCTGGGCCTAAATCCATCGTTTTTTTGCTCACCATGCCATTCCAGTTTGAACCCAGCCATATGCAAATCAGTCTTGACCCTGTGCCTCATGGGAACAGTCCAGCCCGAACTGCCAAGCCAGGTCCTCCCTGGACTGGAAACAAGCATCCTAGGACCGGTTTCGGGGTTTCACCCTCTTCAGCCAGGATAGCTTGATTCCAGTGGCATGGAGAGCACGGGACCCATGTCTGGGCATACCTGTTCCACTCGGGGTGTCAAATGCAAAAAACACAGTTGATGGACAGAATGCAGAACAATGTCATACATTCACCACAGTACAGAGATCTGGGCCTAAATCCATCGTTTTTTTGCTCACCATGCCATTCCAATTTGAACCCAGCCATATGCAAATCAGTCTTGACCCTGTGCCTCATGGGAATAGTCCAGCCCAAACTGCCAAGCCAGGTCCTCCCTGGACTGGAAACAAGCATCCTAGGACGCCTCTTCAGCCAGGTTAGCTTGATTCCAGTGGCATGGAGAGCACGCGGCGCACTTAGGGCGAGGAAGCAAAAGACACACAATTGATGGACGTCCATCAATTGTGTGTCTTTCACTTTCTAAAAGTGGCATTTTCAAACACGCGATTTACAACCCACCTTTACCAAAAGATGTTTTTATTAAATTCTGAGTTCAGAGAGCCTAAACTCAATTTTTCTATCTTGTCCTAATAGAAAGTTATACTTGTAAGATGCTACAAAAAACTCCCATGTTAGCCTATGGGACAGAGAGCTGTTCAATAGTGGAAAACAAAATACACAGTATTTCACTATCAGGACATGTCACACACACCAGTACATGCCCTACATTTCACATACACTGCACCCTGCCCATGGGGGTACCTTGGGGTTACCTGATGGGTGCCTTACATGTAAGAAAAGGGAAGGTTTGGGCCTGGCAAGTGGGTGCACTTGCCAGGGCAACATGGCAGTTTACAACTGTGTGTGCAGACACTACAGTGGTTGGTCTGAGACACATTTACAGGGCTACTCATGTGGGTGGCACAAACAGTGATGCAAGCCCACTAGTAGCATTTGATTTACAGGCCCTGGCACACACCGTGTACTGTACTAGGGACTTACCAGTAAATCAAATATGTCAATCATAGATAACCAATCATATCACAATTCATACAGAGAGCATATGCACTTGAGCACTGATCATCAGTGGTAAGGTGCCCAGAATCCTATAGCCAACGAAAACAGGGTCAGAAAAATAGGAGGCAAAACGTTTGGGGATAAACTTGCAAATAAGGGCCAGGTTTAACAGGTATGCACAACTTTTCAGTAACCTAGCCTTGACAGTAGCCTGTCGTGACCTCCTCAGAGATTGGGGAGCGATGACGCTGCTGACTCAGAGGGAATGGAGAAAGGTATGCATGGGAGCAGAACAGCAAATATACCGGGTGCTGGGATGTCCCCAGATTTTCAAAAGAATTTGGAGCCCATGGGTGAAACTGAAGGAAAGGTGACGGTAGCTTGCCAGGGGAGAATTGAGGAATGCCAGGATGGGGATCTGTCACGGACTTTGTACACAATGACAGAAAGGTGCAGTCCTACTGAGGAACTGAGGATTCGGTGTCATAAACAGCAGTCCAGAATTGTAAAAAAGAGAAATGATGTACATTTGTGGCCGCATGCCTGTCCACATACCTTCTGTATTGGGGGTGGGAGGGTTGTTATTGTTTAATGTTTTGTCTGAAACACAATAAAGGGAATTTTCCAAAAAAGAAAATGCAGTGATTAATACTATGCGATCCCGTGTCACAGTGCAGCAACCATAACATTAATAACATACAAGGACTCCCTTAATAATAGTACTTTAACCCACGTCATGATGCAGAAGCCATCACTATACTCATAAATTGTTAATATTGTATATAGTCTATCAATGTTCGTTGACTGTAAAGATAGTGTTCCGAGAAGCCTGATGGATTAGTCCAGCAGGGGTTCAAGCATTATAATACGGGGTCACAGACAATGAAGAGTTGGGACATCCACAGAAGTGTGTTGGACCAGTGGTTCTTAATCTGTGGTCCGTGGATTCCTGGGGCTCCATGATTCAGGGTGTCTGCGACTGTTTTATAAAATTAAATAATATTAAAATGAATAAATGAAAATTAATGAAGTATATACAAATAAATAAGCAAAATTGAAAAACTTTTCAGAATTTGATCGTGAATTAAACTTAGGGGTAGATTTTCAAACAATTGGCACTGGGAAAATGTTTTTATTTAAATTTACTTATATCTGGTTTTGCGCTGAAAACTATCCTAAAAGTAGCACAAAGCCCTGCTTTGAGTTACTTAGCGCTGAGGGGGCGTTACTTAGGTAGTACATGGGCTTTCCCATGCAACCACCCATGCCTTTTGACGCAAAACTGTGTCTACAAAGAATTGTAGACAGGATTTTGCGCCAAAAGTTAACGCCACTTAAAAGGAGGCGCTAACAGGAGAAATGTTTTCATTTCTCCATGCTTTTCCGACTTTGCATGCATGCTGCACTGTGCAGCACACATTCAACGTGGGAACAGCTTTGAAACTTGTCTAGGCAGAGTATTTTGTTCAGGAAGGATACCCTTCCTGTACAAAACCTGTGCTAGATTCAGACACGCATCTTAGAGCTATGGCACTAAGGTGTGTGTGTGGCGCACGGCACTGAAATCAGCACCTCTGCCAGGAAAAGGGGAGGAGAGAGCCATATCTCTGAAGATATGGCGCTCTTCTGCTCACTCCCTGTCATGCAACGCAGCACAGCCTCTTTGGAGACTGCGCTCCGCTCGTTGCGTGACTTTTTTGAAAATCTGGCCCTCACTATTCTAATATTTAGGCATTTGTTTGGTGTATACCTGTTTTTGTATTTTTGTGCATTGTTCTGTGTTTAAAATCCTAGAAACTGCTTAGGCTGGGTGTTCCCAGCTTCCAATAATGACTCAGTGAATGAATGAATGAATTCTTTATTGCTTGATTAACAAAAATCATTGCAATTAAAACATCTTAGAAACAAGAAGGTATATAAAACATTATCACATTCCTGTAAGTAATAGTCGCCTGTATAGAAAGACAAATCTGTGATTAATCAGTGGTAGTCCCCGGATTCCTGTAATGATTCTGCTGGGTTCCATAGCAGTCAAAAGGCTAAGAACTGCTGTATTAGACAGTACAGTGATTTGTGAGGTTTCAGTAGATTAATCAGGCCAAAACTGGGATTTAAAAGCAGACCTGGAAAACGTTTTAATACTATCCCTAGGTTGCGGCAAGCAATCGTCACAAGGACGGACATCAGAGTCTATGCAAAGGCTTGTGAGACAAGGCCGCCTTCCGTAAGCAAATATCTATAAAAATGTGTGCAAATGCCGACTTTTTACGTGAGGGATTATCGCAGTAAACAGGAGCATTCTGCATATGGAGCAGCAAAACGGGTCCATAATGTAGGGGGTCACTGGGAAATGTCCTGCCTCCCATGTGCCCCTATATGGGGAACATCAGGAGATGGAAGACTGGGTCCTCCTATACAGCTTTCTACTTTTGTGTTTCTACGATGGTATTTCCGGGGTATGTGTTTCAGGAAACCTACACCAGCCATGAATATCTATTGCATGAAGTCATTGCAAACACCTGCAGAATGGCCTCATAGGAGGAAATGTTTAAATACCAGAGACGCCTGCAGAATTAAACATTTACACCTCCCCCTTGTAAAAGTCTACATTTAGAAACTGAAAACCACAATTGAGCACACACTGGGACAAACGTGAGGAAAAAGGAATATAGACTAATAGAGAAGTAACTCGTTGTCCTTTGTCACACTACTCTACAAAATAACAATCCTGCTTGAAGAAGTTGAAGAAAAAAGAAAACAAAGTACCAATTGTGTTTCATTTCTCCCGGTTGTCGAATCTAACCTCGATATACGAATAGGTAGTGTGGCCATGAACTAAAAAAATAGATAAACTGCAAGACAAGAACAGCCAAATAAAGCTCGATTGGGCTTGTAATCCATTTATTCTCTTATTTGGAGTAGAACTGTAACTCAGAAAAACAGTGGAATGGGATTTACTGTACAATTGTACGGCGTCTTTGTATCATGATACTTATAGAAATAATGCATGTGGTACAACCACATATGGAAATTCTATGCATGAAATATTCTTCAAATGACCAATACCAACAATATAGGGACCGATATACGAAGGAGACATCCATATTTACGATACCTTAAATCTAAAAAAAGCCCTTGACTTTTTATTGTTTTTATTTTTTGCAATTCACAAAGTGTCGTACCATTGTTTGAAACATCTCAAAAATGTTCTTATGAAAAATGTGTGCCTTACCCATCTTTCCGCAAGTTACGCACCGTAAATACGCACAACAAAAAAGAATTAATTAGAAAATACACAAGAAACGCCAAAAAAATATCAATACCACACGTCATGGATTCGTGCAACAGAAATGTTATATTCAGCCCCATCACCTGGGACTACAATTAAACCCAATACACATACTACATGAACTTACCAAAAATGCTGTTAATCAGATCTAAAGATATATATGTGCCAGCGTGCACAATAGCAGTCATGCATGAACATCTGGCCTACAAAAACAATGTCCTCATGTACATTCTAGAAAACATTTCAAAAAGTCATTCCGTGCCTTAGAAATGCAGGCAAGCATATGAGACTCCATGAGGCATCTGTCGCTCTTGCCAACATTGCAAAAGTGCATATGGTACAGATGCTTATGTAAAAGATGCCCGATTGTGCAGAATGCGCATTTGATATATCCGTGTTCGAATCATGCATGTGTAAGATATGAAGCAAAACCTTATTGAATCTGCTTTGCCAGGAACAAATGAAGCATAACATTGGGAACGGTCTGCCACAGCGAAACTTTTCAAAGGTAAACTACACCCACTGTTCCTGAGTGGTGCCGGTTGGATTATGGTTATGTGATTGGAGAGGATAGGTGGTGGTGTTTGAATACTGGGCCACACCCCCAAGCACCTAACTTTAGGGAAAGCCACTTAAGCTCTGCAACACATATGGTCACTTTATCCAATCCTAAATTAAAAGTGTGAGTTCCTTGAATAACGTTTGGCGATCTTGTGTGACGGAATAGCAACTAAAGTATTTTTACAGGGAGGGTGCGGGATGGTCAGGTGTGTTGTGAAAAATGTTTCAGGGTGAGAGAAAATGTTTACATGTTTGTATATTTTTCAATGTCATGATTATTTTTCAATTCCATGATTATCTTTTGCATCTCTGCCAGATCTTTCTGCAATGCATAAGTTGCAAAACTTTTCATTCACTGTAATTGGCTTAAATACCTGTTTTGGTGATTACCAGCTACCTATTTTTCTGACTTAAGGTATTCTTAAGTTACATTTCATTGTTTTGCCTGGTTTCGTAAAAAGTATTTTTTTCTGGTGCTCTCTTTTCTTGGTTTGAGGATCTCTGTTATCTGCACCACTGAATGCTTGTTGGTCTGGAAGACCATGTTGATGGTATACAAAGCTGTACATTTTATGTATGCACACAGAGGATCTGGCACGAAAAAGGGTGGTACGTGGACTCGGGTATTCACTTCTGGGATTGGTAGCCATTGATTATGGTGGAGAAAGCCATGAAGGCTGTGGAGGACCCGTCAATGGCAGCTGTGGTATCAGGATCGTCACTGGTGGAGGTCAAGCGAACGGACTTTCAGAAAATGAGTGGTAGCAGGTCTTTATACACTGTCCACTCCCCTTCCGCAGGTGCCTGGCAACTTTTCTGTGTTGTATTGGCTCTTCGCTTTCGCTCACTTCATTCACCATTGTTGCATCCCTCGTCTCTGGTGTTTCGTTCCCTTCTCAGTTCCCTGAGCTTCTTGTCTGAATTCTGCCCTGCACTGAGGATTATGATTTGGCACGATTTGGTGACCAGTTGCCTGAACTCTGTCATACCTCTGGATTGTATTGGTATTGGTATTAGTTGCTGTGCTTACTCTCCCTGTTTCCGGGGTTTTGTCGTTATCAGCTTTGTTCATTTGTGGCTTAGGTTTCCTGAGGCCCGCCATTACAAAACTGATAAACATGTTCACCAATGTCTATCCCTGAGTAATTGAACGTGCATGCAACTTAATAAAACTGTATTAGTTTCATTTAGTTTTAGTATACATTTGGCATTCACCTTTGAAAACGCTATTGTGAAACCCCTGAAGTACAAGAGACGAGTGGCTGATGAGACGCGCCATTCCAGCTGCATATTCTCTATCTCGCTCCCATTCCTCCTACCCTACAGGGTTTAGTTCCGCCTTCGAACTTGCTCATGCATGGGAGGAGCTACATTCTGGTGAGCGAGGCGAATTGTTCTCAGACTCTGTCAAACAAGACACGCAAATTTTGACAGGATCACAGTTGAAATCCCTGAGTGAAGGGTGATATGGTCAATCCTTTTCAGGCCACAGACCAGATGAATGAGTTCATCGAAGGCAGCTTGTAAGTTGGTAAGACATCAGGGAGACTGGTGAGTGGGGTGGTGACCAAACTGATAAGTGTGATAGGTCAAGCAAATGTACAGTGGATTTGAAAATGTGTATTCGAAGGAAAGTCTAAGCAATAGGAATTTGATTTTACACCATCATCTGGGACTTTTTCATGTACTCCTTGAAGGTGGGGCATGGAATGATATGGAAGCCCATGGAGATGATACTTGTGAACAGATGTCAAGGTATATTTTTTTTAGCCATTATGTGATTTGTTGTTTGCCCCCATTGGCAAGAATAAACTCCACTTTGGTAGAATTTAATCCTACATAGACTGCTGCCATGCAAGAAAGCAGGATGTCCGTAGCTAATGACGCCTGGGGATATATTTCTGTAGTTTTCCATGTAAAGGTCATACCGGAGGATGGTGGAATGGTGCACAGGTAGCAGGAGCCCTCAGAAGCTACTTCAGCTATGGCATTGCAATACAACCACTCTTGGAGTTGCAGACCATATTGTACTATTGCGCTCTAAGGTAACCCTGGCACACTGTTGCACTTTACATGGCATATGGTTTGCCACATCTGAATCAGATGATCAATGTTGCGGTAAGGTAGGTAGAACTGTTATGTCACATATTAAAAAATCCACAGAGAGATGATCTGTGCTCTGAAATGTCACTTCTATGATATTGTCAATTCCTAAATGTTGTTGTAACCCCACAGGTTTCCTTTGTAGGATCTTAGCTTGAGTATAAAGTGAAAAGTGTGGTACTGCAAGACATTTGACTAATGGTTGAGGGGGGTGGAAGCCCCACTCATGCAACCACCACAATCCTTGTTAGGGTGAACCATTCAAGTCACTAAATTAACCTCTGCTTAACCCTCTAGTAGCTTCACATAAAAACATTCAGGCTTAACTTAGAGGCAAACAGTAGTACATTGACACAACACAAGAGAACTCCCAAACCGATTTAGGAAAATAGAGTAACTTTTAACCCCAGAGATGAGCCCTTTTTTGGCTATTTTGGGTAATTCGTACTTAGGCCTCCATAACTCGATACATTTCCTCCACTACACAACTTACATCTGCTTTAATCTTGTGGGCTCAAAATCCTCTGTTCCCACATAGATCTATTGGCTTTGAAATAACTGTTGAACAACGAATGTATTGAGTCTATACAGAGCCCACGATTAAGCCAGCTTTATAGATCACATTTTTAATGATTAGAGTTTTTCATTTGTTGTTTGTTGTTTTGTTTAGTGTCCAGCAGTTTTTGGTCCTGAAGAGAACACTGTGACTTGGTTTGGGTTCAAAACGCGTTGACCGCCCATACATAACAGGGAAAGTGTATGAAAAAGAAGCATTGGCATACAGGGAATTTGTTCTTTGGAACTCTCTATATTTTTCAATCCCTGTTTTTATTGAAAGTGAAGCACAACATAAGCTTCCACCGGTCTTGGATGATTGGCTATAAGCCTTAAGTGCTATTTAAATCCATAATAGGCGCTTGTCAATGGTGAGACTCAGAACTAGAACATCAATGTTTTATGTGTATTAACAATTTGAAGTTTGGAAAATTTGTATGATTCAATGTCTCTAAAACAGTTTATTGCATGTTGTAATGTGATGTGGGCATCTTACAACTTGATTTCATTTGCCACAGCTTGTTTGTTTGTTGTTCTGATGTCGATGACAGATACTGTACAAATATTACACGGAAGAAAGTGTTCTTGTCACAAACAAATTATTAAAAGTAAAAGAGAACAGGATAATTGATTTTTGTGTTCCTAGATTTAAAATAGTCGTTTGGAAAGTAATGTCAGAACTGGCTTTTCTTTGTTTTTAAAAATTAAAAATGTAATAGTGGTCTAGCCTTGCTGACACTAAACTGGCCCAACCCCCATTGTGTTTTGCAACTTTCTAAAAGTGGCATTTTCAAAATTGTGACTTAACATAGGACTTCAACATTAACTAGGATTGTAAATCACAATTCATTTGGCTGTAAATAGCAAATGTATATCTGCTCCCAATCTAAAGTTAGCACTTAATAAATGTAATAACACATCACAGTGTTGGTCAATAGGATAGATAGGCCTTACAACAGTGCAAAAAGACCTTACAAGTGATTCACTGCTAGAATATGTAAAACTTAAATACACATATCCTACATTTTAAATGCAATGCACCCTGCCCAATGAGCCATTAGGACCTAGCTTAGAGGTGACATAAGTATTAAAAAGGAAGGTTTAGGCATAGTAAAAGGTTTATTTTGCCAGGTCGAACTGGCAGTTTAAAACTGCATGACAGGCTGCAGTGGCAAGCTTAATACATGTTTTAAAAGGCTACTTTAATGGGTGCACAATGAGCACTGCAGGCCCAGTAGCGGCATTTAATTTACAGGCCCTGGGTACATGTAGTACCATCAACTAGGAACTTACAAGCAAATTAAATGTGCCAATTAGATTTAGGCCAATTTTATCATGTTTGAAGGTGAGAGCACAAGCATTTTTATCATGTTTGAAGGAGAGAGCACCAGCACTCAGATTAGATGTGGTAAAGTACACAGATTCCTAAAGCCAACAAAACCAAATTCAGCAAAACAGGATGTGTTAAGGCAAAATATTTGTGAGAATACCAAACAAAGGATGTCAGGTCTAACATGTACATATTGGTATCTATGTCTTTCTTGGCTCCAGTCTTTTTATTCCGAGATGACCAGCTATATGGGAATCATGACCCTACTTTAGGATCTGCTGCTGCGAATCCTTCTCCGGAATGAACAATTTATGGTTGTGCCATAAAAATTCCTTATGATCTCTTAGTTGGTGTGAACTTTCTGTTAATTAATCTTTTCAACTGATGACTTGATAGCTCTGACTTGATGACTTGATAGCTCTGCATCATTTTCAGAGTAAAAATGTCACATGACTTAGGTGCCTCCTTTCTAAGAGCTAAAATGGATGGAGAACTGCTGGCTGGTCGCACTTCTTCGCCTTGCTGAGATAAAGCATCTGCTTTCCGATGTCTTTTCCAGGGTGATAACTTGCCTGGCCATTGAACTTGGAGAAAAAGAGTGAGCACCTGGCATGTCTGGGTTTATACATTTTGTGGACTTTAGATATCGCATGTTTTTATGATCATACAATGCTGACACCCTTCCAAATAATGTGACCAATGTACCAAAGCCTCCCTAATTGCCAATAACGCTCCGTCATAGACTGTGTGATTTATTTCTGAAATAGACTGAGTCTGGAAATAATAAGCAGCTGGATGGATTGCACCAGTCTTCTCTCCGTTTTGTAACAAAATGCAAGAGATCATGCAGGGTGTTTCAAAATAGGTGCAATAGTGAATGCATCTTTTGCCTTTGAAACACTTTCTTATTAGAGACTGGATGAACAATGACTGAGAAGTCTTGCATGAGATATTTTTGATTTGAAGAATCACAGGATTTTTTAAATTTCTCTTACAAATTCTGGGTGTAAGTCAGTCCCTAAAGGCCTTAAGTGTCTCCTGATCCACATATGCCCTGTATGTGAAATCCTAAATCCCAGAAAGACAATCTCCAGTACCTGAAACATTCACTTCTTCAATTTGGAAAAGCAATATTGGTCTCATAGATATCTTAGCACTTCCTTCACATGTTTCTTATGTTGCTCTCGCTAGGTTTTTGGAAGTTCAGGATATAAAGATAAATGTTGATGTATGCGTCTAAGATGTCTGTCAAGAAGACATTTACAATGTGTTGAAAGACTGCGGGAGCATTGCACAAATCGAAGGGCAACACAAGATACTCAAAGTGTCCATATCTTCTGTTGGAGGCTTTTTTCCGTCTGTCACTTGGCAAATTCCTTACAAAAAAATTGGTCCTTCTGAGATCCAATTTTGAAATGATCCTGGCTGATTTTATCTGATCCAGTAACACAGAGGTAAGAGGAAGTGGATATATGCTACGGATAGTGATGGCATTTAGTTCTCTATAGTCTATAAAGAGCCAAATTTATCCTCAAGGTTTTGTAATGAAGAAGATAAGGGCTTCTGCTGGTGAGATTAAATGATAAATGAAACCCTTCTGCAAATTTTCTTTTAGACAATCCCGCAGCAGTGCATCTTCTTGTACAGTTAGGAGACACATTTTCCCATGTGGAAACTTAGTTCCTGAAATAAGGTCAATCGGCAATCATATGGATGATGAGACAATTAATTGGCGCCCTTCCTACTGAATAGGACCTGAAACTCTTCATAAGCTTCCAGAGTCCTGAAAAGGTTGGGCTCCTGGTTAACACATTTCATTCCTTCTCTGGAGAAGCATCTTTGACCACAAGTGTTAGATGCAAATGTGATGGTATGTGCTCCCTAGTCAATTAAGGGATTATTGTATATGAAGCCACTGAGTTCCCAAAACTACAGGAAATGCAGGAGCCTCAGTGAGATCAAATTTTATCCTTTCCATATGCAAGGTGTTTCCCAGCATACTTATCACGATATCAGAGGTTCACCATTGATTCCCACAATGACATCAGGAGGTTTCTTTGGCAGATGATAGAAGTTATGAAAACACTAGTCCACAAAAGAGACAGATGTCCCTCAATCAATTAAAGCCAGGCTGTTTAAGGGTCCTTGGGCAGTTTACCAAGAATTGAAAATGCTCTTTTCCATGTTCTTCACACATTAGGGGTGAGTCTCTTAGTTGGATGGGGACTCAGCCATGGTTTGCTCTTTATGATTAAGTCACAGAATTTCTCCGAAATTGTGGACAATCTTTTACAAAATGTCCTGCCTCTCCACAATAACACACCATAAAAGTCCTTCTTCTCTGATTCTTGTCTTCTGTGCTTAACAATGCCCTGATATTTCTCAACTACTTCTGGGGAACTTTGTTTTTCCTTGATTGATTACATCTGTCCTCGGATGGGGTTTTGTCTAAGAAATCATCTTCATTTCTGGTGCCACAGGTTTTGCTGTGCATCAGTCACTAAGGTTAGACCTGTTAATGCAGTGGATATGGCTGGTCTATTAAGCATGAGTGAGAGGGCCTCCTTTCGCTCTTTTCTGAGGCCCTGTTAAAATGCAGCTGCTTCATCAGTTTCCAAGCAGCTTTGGCACCAGCTGTTGAAAATGACTGATGTATGAGATCAAATCCTGACTTCATTGACTTAAGGTAAGTAATACTGAATGGGCAGCTGTTCAAGTCTGTTTCTTACCAAAGATAGCTGTGAACTGCTGTACAAATGTAACCTACTTCTACATCCACAAGTTTAGAATTACAATTAGCATTGTAGCTGCAGGTCAGTTAAAACGCCTATATTTGGCAGCATAAGATAGGAAGAGGCCCAGTTTAATGAAAGTAGGCATAAAAACAATCTTCTTGAGTATACAAGCTCGGGCAACAGCAAAGGATATGAGTAACTGACTGTTTTGTAGAGGATAAAATCTGAAACTAACAGATGATCTTTGACATTTCCAAGATTGGCGCCTCTACTTGAGAAAACAAACCGAATCCTATGCGCCTATAATTAGCGCTACTTGAGTTGGGAAACAACCATTACAATGCAGTCATTACAACGCACTACATTTATAACGCAGTCATTACAATGCAACTGCCTTTACATCGCATGCCATTACAACGCATGTCACTACAACGCATGCCATTACAACGCATGTCACTACAACGCATGCCATTACAACGCATTACCCCTACACTATCCAACACTTACCCTACTGTTGCACTCACTGGAGTGGGAATAGTAATTTTTACCCCTACACTATCCAACACTTACCCTACCATTGCACTCACTGGAGTGGGAATAGTAATTTTTACCCCTACACTATCCAACACTTACCCTACTGTTGTCCTAAAAGTATTATGCGTTGTAATGGTATGCGTTGTAGTGGTATGCGTTGTAATGGAATGCTTTGTAAATGTAGTTTCTAAAAATGCGTTGTGATGGCATGCGTTGTAAAATCATGCGTTGCAATGGATGTTGCGATGTAAAAACTGCGTTGTAAAGGCATGCGTTGTAAATGTTTGCGTTGTAACGTGTCCTTTTCCTCGAGTTACATGATTTTTCGGCTGTGGCCTTTTCTGAATCATTATGAATTTTCTGCCCTTACCACATAATTCATCAACTTTTGTATAAATTGCAGATTTAAAAAAAGTGTTCCTAGTTCAACCAGTTCAAAAGTTACTAAAATCGCTGTCACACTCAGTAGCAAGCCAATTGCCATGTAATGGCAAGTCACCTTTCCGTTGCTGATTGCAGTATTTAGATGTTAAACTGCAATCAGCATTAAACTGATTATAATGAAGTGAAACCTTTGTCAGTGCATGGTTAAATTGTGTAAAAATTATAAAGTAATACTGGCACAAATTGTGCCACATTACGCCCCATTATTAGCCTTTACTTGTTGCATAATTTGATCCTCCCCTGACGCATAGTTCCAGTGGCCATGTGTATAATTCAATTTACAGATAGATGGTAATGCTTGCGAAAAGTAAATCTAAAATGTGTTTTCCTTGTACGAATCAAATGCAATTCCGGCAAGCTTCTTCATTAAAAACTGCTTCCTACCAAGGCCATGTGATATGAATGCCAGTTGTATAGCTACTAATTTGTTAAAGGAAGTATGATTAAAGAGGGGGCTTTCAATTCCCTTACCAGCAGAAAACTCCAGGCAATCACTTAAGCAAGCAGACCATTGCTAGTAAAAGCATGTTACACCATTTGTAAGCTCACAGCAGAGGACTGTACTGAATATCAAACATAGAAATACTGTGATATAAGAATATCATGGACAAAATATTGAAGACCAAAATATCGAAAGGTATGTGCATATAGAGGAATTATAATTCCTACTTCCACATCTATGTACCTTGACGATATACTTATATCGTCAAGGTACATAGATGTGGAGTTAGGTATAGAAAATCTATATGTATTTACCTTTGGATATTATGTATTAAATATTGTATCCTCGATATTTGCATGCTTCAGTATTCCATTTTCAATATTCAGGGGGCACACCCACCAGAGCAAACCTTCCAGTGAATTAATTTTCATAATGATAATAAAATATCAATTGCAGATAGTGCTGGCCCTCAAGGGCAGTGGCTGACACATTAGGCAAACTTCTAGCCTTGGTTGCTCCAGTGAAGCTGAATTCTGGAGGCTGATTACGGTTCTAAAAAGGCTAGCCTGCTCTAAGTCAAGCAAATTTGAGACTTTACCTGCAAAGTCTTTGTGCCGAATACCAATGAAGGCAGGAGCTGTGTTCTTATTAGATTTAAAGAGGGACAAAGTATGGTTCTGAGACTTCCCTAGAACAGCGGTTCCTAACCTTTTGGCTTCTGTAGATCCTCATTATTGGAATCTGAGGACCCCCACTTATTCATTATTTGGATCTAGAGATCCCCCACAAAGTCATTATTGGAATCCGGGTACCCCGGCGTGACCAATTTTGATTAATTGAGTTCCAATATAATACACAAAAAATACAGAAACAAGAATTCATCAAGCAAATACATATATGATGAAGTATTCTATTTAATTCACAAACAATTATAAACAAATCACATTTTTGATGGGAAAGTTTGAGCTTTTCTAAATGCAATTGAGGCCACCCATCGTCCATAAAATATTCTGTTTGATGCACTTGCACTGCTCCAAGGAATCAATCTGAAGATACCACATACATTGTTAACCTCCAATTTAAAATTCCGTCACATTTACAGAATGTTTTAAAATATTCAATTTTACATTTTACTTCCTTTTTATATACACTTTATTAATACTATTTAATTTTCGAAGCAGTTGGCTGAGTAGGCGCAGCGAACCAGGTAAGATAAAGCAGGGAATGGGGCAATCTGCCCCTGGTTCTCTGAGCCACAGGTTGCGGGAAAGAGAATCACCAGCCCAGGTGTGCCAGGGGTTCGGGTAGATTCAGCACTGTCAAGTTTTTGCGCCACCCTGCCCACCTTATAGATCCATGTACCTGACTTTCAAAGAAAGCACTGAACGAACGAGAATCGCGAGCCCCTCCCTCCCCAGCGCAGAATTGAGGAGGGGAGGGATTTTATTTTATAAAATGAGACTAGGTCATTTAACATTTGTATGTCTGGTCTGTCGCTCTAGTTTTTCATCTAGCTATGATAAATTATCTTGTTTGTTTATTTATTGATAGCCAATATTTTAGTTCTTTCGGATGCAATGTAGTTATTTTGTCATGCACTGTTTTTAATCGTTTGTATTCACTGTAAATTATTTTAAGAAATCTAAACAATAAATTAAACGGGTCGTGTTAATTTCTCCGAGCTAATGTTGCCCTTCTGCTGGAGCGGAGCGTGTATTTAGAGTGTGTGGATCCGTGTTTGTTTACGTGGCTCTCGGGGTAAAGATTGCACTGTGTGTGTTGCAGGGAGGGCACTGTACGTTCCTCGTCGCTATCTGCTGACGTAGCAGTGCCTCATCTTGGGCGGTGAATGCTGGACAGCTGTGACGCTCTGAGGGCCGTCAACAACAGCCAGTTACACAATTCACGGTGAATCGCTGGTGGGTCTGGAATAGCAGTAATTGGTCCTTGGATTATTTGCTGCGCCAATAAAGTACCTTAATAGATGCGACATAAACCAAGGCAATATGGGGCCGTTACCTCCCCCATTGGGCCTAACGGGGTGCTCATAAAGAGGCTCTGCGTATTTACTTACAGGCCATACATTTAAAGCCCAGCAAGGCAAATCCAGTACCTCTTGTTCAAGACTGACAAAACGACAAATACTATTGGGTAACATTAACAACTGACATTTAGGCACCACTCATCTCCCAACCTATTGAGGGACAGATTTACAAGCCCCTTGCGCCACTTTTGCGTCACTTTTCCCATGTTAAAAGTGACGCAAACGTGGCGCAGGAGCTTGTAAATAAGCCCCTGAGTATCTAATGAGGGACGTCAGGTTTTTGTGGGATTGAGAAGGTAAGTGCAAATAGATAAGTATAGATTTACTATTCTTAACTTCACAGCTAAGCACCTTGAAGATATATATATCGTGAAGGTACATATATGTGGATTTATATATAGTAAAACTTTACTTACCTATAGAAACTTGCCTTCACAATATTTTTGTCCTCTATAATTTGGACACAATATTTTTTCCCCACAATATTTGTATTTTCGATATTCTGTCTAAATACCGTTTTTGTGACAGATAATCCCAGTGAAGCTGTGGAGTTGAGTAAATTTGGTGAGGGTAAGATTTGCAGTTTGACTGATCTCACTGAAACCTACGCTGGGAGCGTGAAAATGGTTCCTAAGCAGGTGCTATCCTCCAACTGAGCATTAACTGAAGGCATGGAACCAAGAAACAATTACTTTTGTGATGGCAACCGCACAATGGGTCAATTCAATACAAGTGCATGTTTCAGAGATTGAGGCGTGGTGTCTAAAAGAGCCTATTTTAATATGCCTGAAACAGCTTTGCACACTGAGATGTTTATTTAATTACATAAATTGAACCTCTTCTTCTCAAATTATATTATTTAATGACTACCCTGAAGTGCTGTATGTGGAATCAACAGGCATAGGGATGTCAGGCCTGCATCCCCACATGTGTGGAGGGCTCGTGGTGATTGGCTGCAGGCGTTTGGACTTACTGATGCTGTGAAAACTTGACTGGGAAAATATTGTTTTCATAGCTTGCATATCAGGTTGAAGCCCAACGGAATTATACTGCAAGTCACAAATAGAATACCTATTCAAGCAAATATATTTATTTACACTGTTTTCACAAGGTGAATATTTTGGGGATCACCCAGTTTGTGGCCAATAAAAAGAAAATAGTCCCAACACTGGTCAATAGACACAAGTCACAGTATGGGGGATGCAAATGGAATCTAAAATGTGTACAGATGCAGCCACTAAGGTTTTGGTATATTGTGTTGCACTGTATGCCTTATGCAAAGTGCTTCCTGCTACTTTGTGGGAAAAAAACTTTCACACAGGTCTTGACAAGATCACTGATAACACCAATGCATGATACGATACCGATCCATCCAAATATAAGTGACCTGGTGTGCCTGCACCTGGATTTTCTGGGGGCAGGAACACCAGACCCAAAATTACCAGCCGTAAAATCCACTTAGTTAAATTTCCTTGAGAATGGGCTTCAGTGAATCCAGGTCCCATTCTCCTGCCCCCATCCATACCCTTCTAAGGCAAGGGAGAGTATTTAATGCTTGCACCATCCTGGGCACATCTTCACCTTCCTTCAGCCTCCCCAACTCCCTTCTTTGCACTGGCGCCCCCCAAAATATTTACCATCTGCTCAGAGGAGGTGGTAATTGAGTGTGTTAAACACCACAAAATTGGTAATTCCTTGCATTAAATCCTAGTCAACAGTTTTTCCCCATGCCATGGGGATTAACTCATACTAGGCAGATATAATTGCAGAGATGCCACACCACACCCCAAACATACATTATGTGCTGAGCTTTAGTCTACAGAGAGCCCGAGTGATTGGATGCTCTCTTTGAGGTCTTGCTACAAAAGGCTCCAGCGGTCTATTGCAAAAAGCATGTCTGTGACTCTCCTTTTACTACATATCAGCCACCCCTAATGTAGGCCCTAGCTAGCCCTATGGGCAGGGTGTGCTGTAGGTAAAAGGTAGGACATGTGCCTTAACTGTGTGGCATGTCCTGGTAGTGACAAACAGCCTATTTGGTTTCTCACTACTGTGAGGCTGCCCTCTCATAAGAATGCATTGGGGATTCCCTGAAATGTGTTTCAGTGGTAATTCCTGACATAAGAGGAGTAGCGTGATCAAGTTTGATATGTTTGGAATAGTGGTAATAAATGCTGCGTAATGGTGTTCACAGATTTATTATCACTATTTTAGTAATGCCACTTTTAGAAGTGGGCATTTCTGTGTGCTATGTGTCTTGGTGCCTGCCTGTTGTGTATTGCATGTCTGGCTCTGGATGACAGGGGCTGGGGAGGTGCAGTGGCTCCAGAGGGGCTGGGTGAGTCAGCGCTAGGCTCAATAGGCTGATCTGCATTTGGAGTAGTGGGAGGAGTAGCACCTGGACCTGAATAGAACTGTGCCTGCCTTACACAATGCTGGCTCCGCCCCCCTGTGGTGTGTCTGGGGCCAGAGCCTACACTAACAATGGGGAGTGGTGTGCACTTGTTAAGTGCCCCCCAGAACTGGTTTGGACCAGGTCCAGTGCCCTGTGCCAGGGCAGAACAAGGACATTAGGGGATATAAATATTGGGGCTGTGACCCCATGGCTGTGTACATGCTTGGACCTGTGAAGAGAGGACTGCTGGGCGCCAGGAGGAATAGCCACAAAGGACTTCCCTCCTGCTGTAGGGCCCTGTGATCTGGCCTGACTGGGCCCAGCTCTGCCCTGTGTGAGTGCATGGTGAGCGCTCTTTTCTTCTGCTGCCCAAAGAGTGGGCTGATTTAGAGAGGAGCGCTTTGTGCCGTGCAGCAGGGGCAGCGCCACCCTCTCCTATGTGACCTGAGCCCCAGGTGTGGGCTCACACTGCCCCGAAGCATGAGGAGCGTATTGTGAGCTTTGCGCTCAAAAACGCTGTGCAAGGAAGCCAGCTCCATCCCGGAATCCTGCTGAGAAGGAATCCCGGCGACGGGATTCCTCCGTGTTGCCTGGTTGTGGGCGGAGCTTTGCCCGAGGAAGCCTGATTGTGGGCGGGGCTTGCTGAAACGAGAGAGCTGCAAAACGGAAGCCAGGCACGCCTGAGCCTCGTTGAGGGTGGGGAGGGCAGAGCCGACGGAGACTTCGCTCCGTACTCTGCCGGCCGCTCCAAGAGCTTTGCCGAACTTCGGCAGGTTGCCGTGACAACGGGGGAAGCCGTGCCTCAATCCCGCGACGACAAGGAGGCCTGCAGCTCTGCAAGTAAGCGGGTTGAGAGGCTGCACGAGACCCAGGAGGGGTCTCGCCACCGGCTGTGACCGCTCGGGCTGCAGTCCCCTAGTGTGGCCGCGAGCTGCACTCGTGCCTGCTGTTGTGGGGGCATTTGCTTTTGGCTGACGTCACAGGGGGAAAACCTCGACGGAGGCCCCCGCTGCATGGAATACGGAGCACCCTAGCAGTGCGGTATTCCCCAGAATAGGCGCGCAGCTCCTTGGGCCCAAAGTGGTGGCCAAGAAAGTACAGTAGTCCCCAGGTGGGTGTCATACCTAATGGTTTCCAGGTTATCGGGCCTTGTGTGGCCTACAAGTGCAAGCCAGTGCACTCCTTGTGTTTATGATGATCGCCTAGTGGCTTGGTAATTACGGACTCCTGGGACTGCGTTCTATGTGGTGCCCTGATTTAAGGGTACGTTGCCAGTTACTGGAAGTTGCCTGATGCACAAGTATTGTGCCCTGATCACGCTGGTACACTGTTGCTAATTATGATGTATGCATAATATGCTATACTAGGGGTACTCCTACCAGTGGTTACTGGGTAGGGACAACTGTAAGGTTTCTGACCACACCATGTGCACTGCTAATGGTGATTTATGCAATTAGGTGATGTGTGCATCTTATCAGTGATGACTGTGTACTAATGATGTGCTTTACGCCTAATGCTTCTTACTAGGGTACCGGATGATTAGGATGTATGCCTAATGTGTTTATGCTAAGTGCACTATTGCCAGTAGTTACTGGTTGTCTCCACTAATTGTGAGTTGTTATATGACGATAGTGGCACGATTGGCCCTGTGATGTATATAATCCCTGTAAAGTCATTCTAAGTGCCAGGTGGCACAGTGTATATATGTGAATACGTTCTAATGTGTTTTATGCGTAATACAAAGGCTATTTTTGATATAACCTTGTGTGGAGTTTCTTTTGTGGTGTGCCTAGTGTGTCGCTGCTGTGTGTTTGTGTTGCGCAAACGCTTTACACATTGCCTCTGGGATAAGCCTGACTGCTCTGCCAAGCTACCAAGGGGGTGAGCAGGGGTTATCTTCGGGGTGTAACTCCCTTGCCCTGACTAGAGTGGTGGTTTCTGCCTGGCTTAGGCGCTTGCCCTAGCCAACCAGAAATCCCATTTCTAAAAGGTTCTTACTCATGGTTAGATGGCTTTCTTGTCAATTTCTGTTTCCTGCTTTTTATTGGGGTCCTTCAAAACTATTCTGTGCTTGTACTTCCCTCCGGAGCAGAACTTGTTAACCTCTGCATTTGATTGGTTGTGCTGTAGCCTTTCATTGCTAACATAATGGAATTACTTGTTTTTAATTTCATTACTTGTTTAGGACGCCATAGGATGGCATCCTTCGGACTTCAGAGCTTGCTCACACTCTTCACCTTACCACTGCCTAAATCACCTCATCTGTGCCCTCCCACTCTTTCTCCCATTCTCCCATCCTGCTCTTCAGAGGCCCACCAGTCGCCAGATGGCAGCCTTGAAAATACCTTGGATGTTCTTCTTACCCTGTCTCTCCTGGCCCCCTGTCTCACCTGGCCCACCCTCTCTCCTGATGCTCCACCACAGCATGTCAGGTGCCAGATGGCAGGTTTGGCAATAACCTAGATGTTGCCCCAATGTAATTTCTAATACTGCCCCTCTCCATGGCTGCACCCAGTTCCGGAGTCTTTTAATCTCTGCCAGCATTGGCAAAGGGAAAAATGTGGCAACGGGCTATGTTAAAAGTATAAAAAACAAGGATAACATAATTTAATGTAGCCGGACGGGCATTGGCGTAACAAGATTTGCCTCTTGCTCAGCCCTAAAAAAAGTGAATCCAATTGGCTTTACCAATGTTTGTTTCCACCTGCCAGAAAAATTCTTTACTAAAGGCCAATAAATTAGGTGTTGAAAGTCAAAGGAAGCTGAGCCGAATAGGCAACAGCGTATTGGCGATTCAAGGATACACTTGACACGTCATTTTGATAGTTGGCCAAGAGATAAACCTAGATAAGAAAGAGTTTTACTTTCTCAAGCTCTAATAAAAGATAAAAACCTTCCAAATTAAAAATGAAAAAAATGTGTGTAATCAAACTAGTACGACAAAGACGGACAGTAAGATAACTTTATATTCTGCGTTTAAGATAATGGGAAAATCAAATTGCGTCAATGTACATGACGCATATAACAACCCAACAAACTTTACATCACGGAACACTGTGGCCATCATGAAAGCATAGAAAGAAATGTTTTCATTGCTTCTAAACTTTTAATGAGGCAAGTCAAGTATTGGTAAATCTGATCGCGTCGCAACATTGGCAAAGCACGACTTATTGGCTTTGCCAGTGCATGTTGCCACTTGTTAGCACATCCACCTTCAAATTCTTTAGTAAAGGATAATGAATAATTCCTTTTTCACAGTGTTCTGACAGAGAGCAGGAGTCAGGCGTCAAAGAGCAAGCTGAATTTAGACACACATCCTCTCCTGACTGGGCAGCCCATCAAGGAAACAAAGATGCGACCAGTGTGTCATTTTATTAATTGGCCAAGAGATAAACTAAGATAAAAAAGTGTTTTTCTTTCTCAAGCTCTAAACAAAGATAATAACCTTCCAAATGAAAAGTGAAAACAATGTGTATAATCATACTAATGCAGCATTGAGGGCCAATAAGATAACTTTGTCTTCTGTGTTTCAGATAACAGAGGAAAATAAAATCCCTAGTGAGTGTACATTGGATTTAATATGTTGTACTAAAGTAATAATCCTAGTAATGGCTATACAACCCCCAATACAAATGTATTTGTTGTTGTCACAGGATTATGACTGTTATTTGATACCCATTTCCAGGGAACATTTTATCCAGCACACAGGAGAATAAAAGATTGATTTAATTTCTGCTAGGAATCAAACTTAGCTTGCAAACTACATGCAAGTGTTTACCTCGGACCCGTAACTCACTGAACGATTTGACTCGGATTGGAACTTGTGACCAGCAAGTAACACAAGGTTCGCTGCAACAGTCACATTTGCCAGTATTTGCCTGGCCTTTTAACTGGGTAAGTTAAGTACCAACAGGTTTGTCCTACCATATTAATCTAGAGCACTGATATTCAAAGTACCACCTGAGGGCCGCCCCCCTGACCTCTACATGTGGGCCCCTTGGTCAACAGCAGCACCGGACTGCTGTTTACACCACTCAGCACTAACAAAAAAGATGTTAAATTAACAGGCAAGCATTTCTTCAAAGATTAATTGGTGTTAAAGAAAGGAAGGAACTAGGGAGTCCTGCACCTTAACTTTAGGAACCTTCATTTTTAAAGACATTTTTCAGCAGAAGTGTAAAAATATGAAAAAGTCTCTTCAGAATTCAAAATGTGTATTTAATTAACATGCAGAACCTTTTCACCTTAGTACATCAGATTATATCAGTGAATTGAGAAGTCTTAATTAAAAGTGATAGTTTTCAAACATGAATTTAGAAATATTAATTCTACCCTCCCACCCTGATAATAAAGCCAATAGTAAACTTAGAGGCAAGTCAGTTGTTTTGTGCACTCTTTCAACAATATTATAGTTTAGTAAATCAAACACAGGAGAAGGTTTTGTACAATGCACATCCTGAAGACATGTATTTCAAGGTCTCTTCTTATATGTGATAGTGAAGATAACGGAGCGAAAGTGACATAAAACAATTGCCTAGGTTCATACAATTTGTTTATGTTGGAAAGCCAGAATTAATCCCAGGTTTTCTAGTTTCACATTGTTCAATTCAGCCATTAGATGTATATGCTTTGCTTCCTCTATACCCACCTTACCGCCACGCCGCTGGCATTAAAGCGGCTCTCGGTCACATCACAGACCAAACTTTTTGGCCCCAGGGAAAATGTTTGAGAGTATCCATGACCTAGAGAAACCTATGAAGTGTTGGAAAACACCGATCAACTCGTCATTGCACGTCGTTTGAATAACAGAGGCCTTAAACATCTTACAAGCATAGGATCTCATGTCATGCAGCAAGCATGTTAATTGCTTAAGCTATTCTATGTTGATAAAAGCCTGTGACCATCAGGTTACACACAGATCTTCCCTGCAAGTGCAATAATAACATAACAAATTTTTCCAGATGTATACCCTGATGCTTGCTAGACACATGTAGATTAGCAGTGAGTACAATGCTGCCTAAGGGACTGCTACATACTAGCTCACTCTTGTAGCCTCTCCAAAATCTTTGGTATCCCAAAGTCTAAAGAAATAGGAGGCCATGTTGCAGTAGATCCGCCATCCGCGCTTAACACCCATGTGAGGTATGCTTCTGCATGTCAGCACCAGGAATGGAGAAGTTTGTGGTGGAGCAGGTGACCTCCCTCAAAATGGTACTCAGAGCATATATTCCATGCTACGGTAAGGTCTTCAAAGTCAAAATGTGGCAGCTATATCTGCCTCTTGCTAATCGAATACTTTTTGTCATCAAAGTCCAGCATGGTCCAGATCCCTTTTCCCAATCACACACAAGGTGTATTCTCATGACACCTAGTCTGTGTTAATGTGAGCACACCTCAAGTCATTGTGAGAATCCTCTACAGTACCAAACATTCAAAGAGATTGGGGAGAGGATGTGGCCTAAGGGCTAGGGTGGTCGACCTCAAATCTGGGGAACTTGATTCAAGTCTCGGCAACGTTGCTCAACAACCTGTGATTCTGGGCAAATCACTTAATCTCCCTGTGCCTAACAAAAATGAATGTGTCCTTATGTAATGCAACTGGTGCTCATGTAAAGCTACCTGATACCTTCGGGTCAAGTTCACGCTATATAAAACTCTGGGGGAAAAAAGAGACATGGCCAGGCTTCAAGTTTATACAAAATATTTGTGAAATTCTGGTTAAACGGTAGGAGTATGGTCAACACATGAGACTATCATTTCTTTGATATGGTAACAAAAATCACAGTAGTCAGCAGTGGAAGATTGACTACATCCACAGTCTCTCAGACATTTCATAATATCATTTCAAAATCGTTAAGCCTTTTCTTTTGCTAGGGACTATGCCCAATTGTATACCAACCGCATAGTATGCATAACTTCTGTTTTTATAACATTTTTAAAAAAATAGTCTTTCCCTTTATAATAAATAAATGAATAATCCATATTTGTAAAGCGCGAACATATCACCCCTTAAGGTTTAAAGGCGCTGGAGGCCATCGGGGAGATTAAGTGAGCTATTGCCCAGAGTCACCTGATGCTGAGCTGAGCTGCCGCTCATCGAACCGTGATCCCCGCGCTCCGGAGTCAGCTGCTCTGACCGCTGCACCACACCTGCGCCACACATTTGGAGCCATCGCTTGCACACCATTATTTTTTATTTTCTGTAACCTTACCTAGCCCCATGCTTCCTATCTATCAACTTCTCCACTTCTTTCCCTTTTCTATTTTTTCAACTCTATCTAACAAAAACAGTAACTCTGCATTCTGTGGCCATTACTTTACACTGTCATTTCGCCAGTGCAGCAGAAGAAACAATTTCCCCTCACTCCAGGCCAAACATTTTGCCTTGTGGCAGCTCCAACTGTGCCAGCAGAAGCAACTTCAGGACCTACCAAAGGAAACTCCTCTGCATTCCTCAACCACTAATAATACCATGCATCCGCAGCACTCTGCCTCCTTCTGCCAGCACCACCAGGCTTTCCACAGTCGCATGTGGGTACCGGAAATATTCCGCCAAAGTGGGTGCACATTTCCAGTACGTGCATTAGAAGTGTCCCTGTTTACTTCAAAGTCTTCCGGATACATCCTCCGGCCATGACGGGTTTATCTCAAGCATTTGGCTCGGCCCAGTGATTCGTATGTCTGATCTTACATTTTCAGACACGAGGATTGTGGATATTTGATTACTCATTATCATTCATCCTTAAAATTCCACAGAGGCCAGAAGTGTATATATTTCTTGTTTGGACATTTTATTCATCAAACATTTATCATCCCGATTTTAAGCTAGTTATTCAAGACCTGAAGATATATAATTATATGGTTTATCCATCCATTCAGCCATCAGTTGTTGTTGCTTATTCCCAGTACCACTTTGGACTCAGTATCACTCTTTAAGGCAGCCTCCAGTTATGACAGGCCCATTCATTTGCTTGGTCATGATGGTGTTTTTCAATGTGGTTTCCTGACGAAGGCGCTACGCTCGCCGAAACGCGCGTCGAGATACTTTGAAGAACCAGCACCACATTTCTGTATTTGTTCAATGTCATGTCTGTCTATTTCTAGTAGAGTGGCTTTCATTCTGTTCAGGTGTATGTATCAGTTCATTGTTTTTCTGATATGTCCTGTATTAACATCAGTATTTACATATACAGTGTGTAGTGATATCAACCATCAAATAAGACAGAGAGTGAAATGATTATCATTAGGAATTTAATCTCTGTTTAGAGGAATGACTACACAGACTTGCTATTTATTAATTGTATGGTCTGTTGTAGTCTTTAGCCACTTTTTTAACGATTTTGTAAATACAATAAAATAATTTTTTTCCTAATTTGCTGGTACATTGAGTTGTTCTCCTGTATCAAAATTTATTTAAAGGTCTGTTATCATAGGTTTTTGGCCTACATGTTGCCTAGTGATTTAGTTCTGCTATTTACTTCTAACATGTCATACAGAATATTTTGCAAAACTAAATAAAAGCCAACATCGGTTTGTATACTGGTCAGTCACCAGGGGCGTAGCTCAGTCAGTGAGATTCGGGGGAGGGGAGTGGAAGGGAGTGTCAATCTCAAATTTCCCAGCTAAGAAGGTAGAGGGCCGCAGGGTAAATGGGTGAGATGGCCAAGGTTTGTGATGGACTGTTTTGACGAGGAGGAGGGTCAGTACTGATTTGCATTAAATGGGCCTCTAGCTCAGATTTAGAGACTCCATCGCAACAGAGTACACTGCTCCCCAAACTCAAGGTCAGCCCTCCCGATTTTGAGTCGGGCAGACCAAACGTTTTACGCCAGCGGTGTAAAATGTACTCTGTCAGTGTGAAATTCCTCTGACGGCCAGACGGAGTAGGGGCCATCAGAAGTAAGCCATCTGACGGTCCGACCTATTTAGAGTGCATTTTTTTCTATTTTTTATTTTCATGGTGATGCATTTTGGCCCTTCTCACATGGGCCTGAGGGTCATGCTCTGCTCACTGTGCTGTGTACCTGTATATTGCCATTGAGGAGTTCTTGTGATATTTACAAACTTCCACCAGAATCGAAGGCCAGGTGGCTATAAATATCACTTGAACTTCACATTAAGAAGGATAAAGCAAATTTTCCCCAAAAATATTGACCAAATTTGCAACAAATAAAGCAAAGAGGTTAAGTTGGACCAAGCGCTATATTCATGTAAATATGTATTTGTTTCCAGCAGTCTCTACTGTGGTGAAGCACAAAAATTCCAAACATGCAGAAATGAATACATTTTTGTGCATGTTTGTCAAACGAGATTATTAGTTCTAAAAGGACGAATTTTCTTGGAATTGTCCACTTTAATTATGACTACAAAGATACTTTTGTCCCCCCCTGCCTTAGATAAACATAGGAACGTGCATTTGCATGTCTATATGTATACATAGGAATAGACGAACATACACATTTGAAATCCATATATTAAAGGTTAACATTCTACATTGGACATTGGATACTGTTGCACAGGTTTTAAGAAGGGCAAGATGTATCCAGCAGCACAAAACCGTATGTGAAGCAAGCACCATGACAAATTAACGAGCTTGATAAAAGGTATTAGTGTAACAGTTTTTAAACATTACTAGTGGTCAAAACTGTTTAGTCTCAGTCTCAAAGCTATGCGTATGTGTAAGTCTGACTACAAGTGCAAACATCCTTTGTTATTGCTGCATAAGCACTTCTTTAATTCATACAAGCCAGTTTTGCATTCGTAAATTGAGGATTTACTCACACAGATGTTCCAGTGTTGGTAAATAGTCACATGCGGAGGAAGGTGGGTTTTTGTGAACTCCTAAAAACTGTGGGGCAGATTTACAAGAAAGTGACACATCTGTAGAGATGCGTCACTTTCCCTGCGCCACCATGGATACGCTGTATTTACAATATGGCGTACCATGGCGCAAGGATTGACAGATGCATCAGAAATTCTTACGCATCTGATGGGGCAAAAGTCACGCATTGCTGTAGTCGTGTCGCAAGCACGACGTAACTCCAGCAATGCATTTTGGGGCCTATTCCTACTACATTGCGTCACTCCTTATGCCTGCAGGCATAAGGTTTTGACGCAGTGGCGTCCTAGAAGTGACGCAGTGAAATCTTGTAGATTTCACTGCGTCACTTTACAAGGCTTTCCTGCATGGGAACGCCCACCCTGCATACATTATACCAGACGCAGGTATAATGTGACGCAGGGCTTTACAACGTGACGCATCTTCCTAGATGCGTCAGGTTGTAAATTGGCCGCATTTTTTACACCGCTGCTGCGTCACAAAAGTGACGCAACGACGGCGTAAAAGTGTCGCAAGGGGCTTGTAAATCTGCCCTTGTATTCACAAGCCATTTTCCGCCCCCCAATATTGGTGGATCCCAAAACTGGCGGAGGTGTACGATTTAAAACGAAGATCACAAACCATGTTATAAGGATTTTACCTATAAAGCTGTGACCGTCTGGAAACGTTTTGTGAATTGCAAACAGTCACAAAATTGCATCCATGGAAGGTCAGAAACCTCCGGTTTGAGAATCGAACCCGATGCAGGTCCTGGTGGATTGGGACAAGAAATGCAGGGGCCAATGGAAACACTGACGCCAAGTGTGAGCTGGTATCTTCCCTTGTGGAGGACACGTGCCAAGTTAGAGAGAGTGAACAATAGGTAGGCATTGTTAGTAGAGTCCTCGTTATTAACAAACCCAAAGTGTCATTACTTGGACCTCACATTAAAGAAGACGAGTAATTAAGGGTGATTAAAATAAGTTGTGTGTATCTTGTGAATTATACACCTCTGTTATACTTTTAAAACAATGGCCTCGCTTCATTAACTGGTGTTTCCCACCATGCCAGCTGCAGTGCAAATATCTAAAGAACAGAGCCCTCATTCACTTAGGTAAGTTATTTAATGTCAATAAACTCCGAACAATGTAATTAAGTTAGAACTCATTACTACAAAGGGGGGACATGTGGTAAATGTGGTACAGGCTGAACTACCTCCGGTGTTTTATGTTTTTTGAACAACGAAACTAACAGTGCATTGCAACATCTTTGTTTTTGAGGAATCTTTACATTCACTACTCTTGTGTAAGCAGAGCCATTTTAAGCAAATCCCTGGCTGAGCAAAAACCACAGCCCTGCTCCATTACAGGACTATAGGAAATAATGAAACCAAAATATGAATCACTGCCCAGATGGAGGAGTCCATTCTTTACTTAGAGAGCGAGGCCTGCCAGGCTTGGAGAACCATGTGGGCGATCTGCCGTGTGAGAAGGAAGGCGAATATTCCACACTTCGTGATGTTTAATGTTATCTTATGGGGATTAAACGTGGCAGTAGCCAAAGGTGAATGAGCATTCATGTTGGGCTATTGGACCAAGGCAGGGCTTAATTTGAGCCAGTGGTAGCAGCGGGCCCCACAGGCACTCTTTTTTGGGGACCGGAGCTCATTTTATCATTATTAAACTTTGACCCAGAACAAGAAAGGTAAGAGAGAAGGAGAAAGAGACTGCTGGAAAAGAAGTGGCAAAGGGAGAAAGCAGGGATGAAAAAGAACCTCAGCAAGAGTGAAGTAAGAGAGCAGGGAGCGTAGGGTGGTGGGTGAAAGAGGCAAGAGGTGACATCAAGAGTAGACAGCCGTGGCATGTGGCAGATCCAACATTCGGCAGGCTGGCCACGAACTTCTCAGAAAAAGGTTGGGCTTCGGCACTTATTATTTTACAAATTAGGCACTGGACCAATGGCTTCAATCGCGTAGAACCTAGGCCAAGTCAGTCACAGCACGATCCTTGGCTGCAATCCATCAGGAGGTCCGCCCTGTGTTAGTTTTTTTTCTTAAAAATAGGAAAAAGAATGCAGAGTGTGATGCCATGATATGTTGACTTGCTCAGCATTAACTTCTGATTAAAATGCTCCTTTCATTTTGGCAGGAGTACTTTTGTCAGAAATGACCCACTGAGCAGGCACCACTGAGCAGGCACTTCGCTCAATGTAGGCCAGGCAGTCTGACTTGAGGTGGATGAAGGTGGAGCCCTCCACCCGGACAGCTTCTGCAGACCACTTGCCAGAGCCGACATTGCGTTTTCCTCAATGTAATTGACCAAGAGGAGACTGTTCCTGCCAGTAGCCTTGTTCGCCGACATGGCGTTTTCCTCTATGTAACTGATCAAGAGGAGATGGTTCTTGCCATTAGCAGCTCTCTCCCTAGACGACGTTACGCCTGGGAGCCCGCCACCGCGCTTGTTCGCAGGTCCGGCGTTACCCCTTTGAGTGCGAACCTAGGGGTTCCGCCTTCCCTTCTGTTTGCCACCGTCAGCAACCGCTGAAGGTTTCACAGCTCCCTTGCACTCCACGCTTAGCGTTGCTCACGGCGAGTTGCCTTAGCATCCGGCTGCCCACTTTTTGATATCATGCCATTTGCCACTCTACTATTATTGTGTCTTTTGGCTTATCCTGCAACCACTTCACCATACCATTGGTTCTACAGCTTCCATCCACGCAGCCCTTAGCGCACCGCCTGACCTCTGGTTGCTTTGTTGCTCTGTCTGCTTCCAGGGTCCATCTGAGCCTTCAGCTTTCCTTATGCTCTGTGAGCATTACCTCGCTAGGTACTTTTTAACTTAGACTCCGGATCATTTCAACTGTTTCACTATGTGTGTATGTCATGACTGTGATACACAGTTTTATTTTGCTCCCTCCATTGTTTCATTGACTTTCAGGTTATAACAAACCTCTTTGTGTGCGCCGAGGATGAGTAGGTTACTGTGTCCCAGCCATCTCTGGGTAAGCTCTAATAAGTCCTTGCTTTGTTTGTCTACCATTGACTGCACATAGCCATGATGCCTATATTTTTCAACTGTCTAGGCACGTTGTTCGGAGTGTTATTGTGTTTAATGTTGACTGTCTCGCTAAAACAAACAATTTCTAATTTATAGGGACACCGCTGAACTCCAGCCTCATACGACTGACGCCAGTTTTGCCAGTCGCAACATCGTTTGTACACCATCCTAAGTTTGATTTGGTGTCATACCCCACTTTTTTCACTTCATCACAGAGGTCCTGAAGAAAGCCATAGCACCTGATTTGAGGGCAATTAGGCTGAAACATGTCGACCCGACTTCACATTCACCATGCTAGGTTGAATTTTCCAGGCGTGGTGGCATAATTGTTTTTAACCCTGACCCTTGGGTGTACCAAATAAAATTGATATTCACACACCAAGTAGCCAGTTTTAAACCTTCACCCACACTTTATTTGTCTCACACACTCCCTCGACTCCAAGGCTCATCACAGGTTTTAGTACACCTACTGTCCCTTATCATCAAAACATCCCTGAGCTCCTCCCTCTTAGAGAGGGGGTTGTAGTCCACACTGCGACCAGGTCCCCAGTGCGAGGAGGTTCCCTATGATGAAGCATGTCACCCTTGGGTGAGTGAGGGAATTCGTCCTATAAAAAGGAATCCCCCCCTATCCTTCCTCTCACACTCCAACCACTGATCTTGCTCACTTTTGTTGACCCAGGGTGGCTTTAATGTGTTACTAGAGTCTAAATGACCCCAGAATCCTTATTGACGTGATGCTCACGTCGCTCTTCCACCCGCAGTGCAACTTCTGGTTGAAGTATGGGAAGTTCCCTGTCAGTGCCAAGGCCTCAGGACTCACTCTTCTAGTGAAGGTTGCTAGAGTCCATTTATCCAGGTCTTTCCCTTCCCCTGGTCCACGTGGTTTCTACTGAGGACTGTAGGCCGTTCTGATTCCCACTGGAGGATGTCCTGGTTGTGGTTGTCTTCCACTCTCCACATCACAGGTCTACCACGTGTCCTTTGAATGTCATTTGTTATGCTGGGTACTTCGATGCAAGGAGGTTGTGTAGCCAGTTTATAGTCACCACTGTACTGGTGTTAAGAGGAACAAAGCTCTCGCATCCAGCACATAAAGCATGTTCCACATGGCTTCCTTTCTCTTCCAATCACTGCTGAACTCGCCTTGGACCTGCACAAGTGTTCCCTCACTGACTTTTAACCTGCCTCTGGTTCTGTGCTGCTCTTTCCTTGGACTGCCCAGCCAGAGCAGGCGGAAGATCCTTCTCTCACATTGCAGCCAAGACCTGGAACGAGCTACCGGCAAACATCAGATGCGCCCCCTCCCTGAACACCTTCAGGAAGACCCTCAAGACCTGGCTCTTCGGCTAACAGTTCGGCATACCCCCCCAGCACCTTGAGACCCTCACGGGTGAGTAGCGCGCTTACAATTCCCCTGATTGATTGATTGACTTAAATTGTGCCGTTTATTATTTGGTGTGGGGGTGGAATGTGCTACTCCTGGCACACGGGTGCAGCTGCTTTTGGCAAGTGCAGGTTTCCACGCCATTGCTGCACACAGTGCAGCACAAAGCGAGGGCCTCCAACTGTTGCTATTAGACTCTGCGAGTACAGTTTGCGCACCGGTGCACAAGGTGATACTCCGTGACTTATGAGGACATTGACTGATGGCGCTCTTCATCATGATCACGCTGGGCCTCCATGTGCCCTCCCTGAATGAGCACTCACAGGGAAAAGACTGCTGCTCCTCAGCACTGGAGGTGGCCAGCAAGAGATGGTGGTGTTTTCATGTGTTCTCCAAGAGAGGTGATCCGACCACTTAGAGTGCCATACCTTCAACTCCATCCACACAGGGATTCGGATCCTGAGAAAATGCTTGGGGCTTCTTCAGCTGTGGGGGCCCGGGGTCTGAGTGTGTCATCAGAAAAGATTCTGTTCTGTGATGTGTACAGGAGGATGGCGTGCTGGTACAAACCACTCATGACCACAGGCACAGCTATCAGTGGTGCTGCGCTTCAGTGGCACCGGATTCCATAGGTGGCAGGTGCACCCAGCCTGCTCTGTACCCGCTGAATATTATATTGCAGGGCACTCGATGATGAGCCCTACATTATTCAATGTCTATATGGCCCCAGTGACGACCCTGGTAGAATCTTACGGTGAACAAATAGTTTCTTACACTGATGATACGCAATTGCTCCTCACCCTGGATAAAAATGTCTCTAATGCGTTGAGCAATTTTGAGGCATGCCTGTCGGCAGTGTTTCAATGGATGCAAAATAGCTGCCTACAATGCAATGCCAGCAAAACGGAAATCCTGCTGTTTGGGATTCCCCCTCCCAGTTGGGACAATGACATCTGGCCAAATGGAGTCCCACCCCCACCAGCCCCAGCGGCTTGTAATCTGGGGGTAAAATTTGATAACTCTGCCTCCTTTGACCCCAGGTGGCCAGTACAGTAGGTTCCTGTTTTGGACTCCTAAAGATGCTAAAAAAAAGTTCCTTTTTCCTCTCCCTCTACTGCAACAGAAAACAGTGATTCAGGCCCTGATCACTTCAAGGCTTGACTGTGCCAATTCTCTATATTGGGGTCTACCGGCCTATCCCCTTAAGATACTACAGCTGGTTCAGAATACCGCTACACAGCTTCTTTGTTGACTCTCTAGGAGAGCCCACGTCCAACCTTAGCTGAAAGAATTACACTGGCTTCCTATCAAGGAATGTGTGAGGTTTAAAGGGTTGGTCCTGACACACAGAGCTTTCTATCACAATGGCCTTCAGTACCTATCAAACAGACTCATCCCCTACCAGCCTTCCAGGTCACTCCAGTCCCCCAATTGCCTGTTGATGTTGATTCCTAAATTCAGAATGAAAATGTGGGGCAGCAGCTCATACTCATACCTCGCCGCGAGGGACTGGAATGCCCTCCAGCAACAGCTCCGTGCCACTGAGGACATCCAAGCCTTTAAGCGACTCCTCAAAAACATGGCTCTTTGGGTCTGCTCTTTAAACCACAAGTCAGTAAGGGATCAGTCTCACAGCCAGTGCCAGGACACTCACTGAGTTGCTGTCACGCTTTACAAATCCCTAATAGATAGAGATGATTTCAACAGAGAACCTGCCTGGCCATGGCACCGTGTTAACTTTGAGTGATGGGCGCCAAGGGTAAAGGGATTAGAGAGGGAAGGAGATGGTAGTGATGAAATGAAGAAGAGAGAGGAAACAAATTAAAGAAAGGGAAAGAATGAAAGCTAGAAAGGAGAGGAAAATGTGACTGAAAGGGAGAAGGAGATAAGGATGAACAAAGGGTGATAGTGAAGATGAAGAGAAAGGGGCCAGAAATATGGATGTCAGGGAAAGAACAGGAGGGAGGAGGACGAAGATAGAGAAGTGATGACAAGATACAGAGGGTAGTTGAGGGAGAAAAGGGTCTGCTGCAGGTAGAAGAGAGAGTGTATAGGAGAGTGAGTGGAAAGAGGAAAGTGTAAGAGAAAGTGAATAGAGGATTTAAGCGGAGTGTAGAAAGAAAAAAGGCGGGAACGGTTAGAAGGAGATAAGGATGAGTGAGAGGCAGGATAGGTAGAGAAACAGAGGAAGGGATAGCGAGGAGAGACAGTTATAAGAAAGTGAGTGAGAGGCAGGATAGGTAGAGAAACAGAGGAAGGGATAGCGAGGAGAGACAGTTATAAGAAAGTGAGTGAGAGGCAGGATAGGTAGAGAAACAGAGGAAGGGATAGCGAGGAGAGACAGTTATAAGAAAGTGAGTGAGAGGCAGGATAGGTAGAGAAACAGAGGAAGGGATAGCGAGGAGAGACAGTTATAAGAAAGTGAGTGAGAGGCAGGATAGGTAGAGAAACAGAGGAAGGGATAGCGAGGAGAGACAGTTATAAGAAAGTGAGTGAGAGGCAGGATAGGTAGAGAAACAGAGGAAGGTATAGTGAGAAGAGACTGTTATAAGAAAGAGAGTCCAGAGTTACAAGGAGACCCCTGCACTCTAATTATGGCTGTGTTTTAATACTGACATCTGGGTGTAGAGGGCCCATTTATAATTTCTTGCTATGTGGCCCATTGCACACTTACTAAGCCACTGCACTAGCTTACAACAACAATTTTGTTTTGTGTGTCATTTTTATCAACCTTTTATTTATACACGTGTAAAGCATTCTCCAATATATGATATACATTACACAAAATGGTGACTGCAATGCGGCTGAACTACTTACACAAGTATAGGAGAGGAAAAAAGATAATTCAAAAATGAAAACTATATTCAACGTGAAGAGCAAAGAGGAGAAAGTGCTGATCTTGATGTATGGGCCACAGATTTTATGTTGTTCATTGCATGCTTTATAAACCCTCCTCCAGTAAACTATATGTGGTAAATTCTGAAAGCAAACATTAATTGATGGAAAGAGGGCTCCATCCATTTCCTGATTTCTCAATCGCAGGAAGAAGCTATGACGATACTAAGGAAAATCGAATCATGTGCTGTGGGTCATGAAAAAGGCCTAGCAACAACATTAGTTTTGGTTAAAATGCAATGTATTCTTGTGATGATGCTAAATTGGTCTTGAATGCGTGACAGACTCAGACAAGGTCCGCATTGTCTGGCCCACACTGCATACATTTATCTTAACTGCAAAGTGTAAACTCATACAATTTTGCAAGAATGAAACACAGTTTAAACATAGTCTTGTGGAACTACAGTTTATATTTAGAAGCCTCGAGCCTCTGTAATCTATCTAGCATAAATGAGATGAGTGGAAATGTGGGTTGTGAGATTTTACTCCATTTGGCGGGCATATCGGATCAGGCACAGCCGCATTCTGCGGAAATGTATTAAAAGTTTATATCTTAATTGTAACATCAGCGACCATGCTTAGGTTCAAAATTTCTTAAAAGCCATTAGCCTTATGCACAGCAGCATTTAGATTAAGATAGGTGCAAATCTATAGAAGCGTAAAGAATAGGTGGTGGAAAATTGAATACTTCCCCCATTCTCACAGCAGCAGGCCATTACCTACGAGTTGTCCTAAATACTGGAGTTTGTTTCTTATCCAGAGAAAACAAAGGATGAGAGAAGGTTGTCGGAAGCATTGAGTTGTCCAAGAAGGAGTTGATTTGTTTTCATAGTGTATAGAGCAGGGGTCTCCAATAGCTAGCTCGGGAGTTACTGGTAGCTTGCCAGTATCCTGGAAATAGTTCCCTGAAGTGTAGCCAAGTATGGTACATGATTCAGAGGGTCTATCCGTTTTGGAGATGCAAGTGCTTCACATTTCTGTATCCTTGGAGTGGTGGCCAGCCAAACCGATGACACAGCAACACGTTTACACACAAACAGACACAGTGACAGCCTGTGGTACCTGCAACAGGACCACCTGTCTCCACTCTGAATTTATAAAATGGGAAGGGGTCACTATGCAACCCCGACTCTATCAATAATACAGTACCTTTGAAAACTGGTCCAGAAAAGAAGTGCCAGCAATAGCCAAAGTGTAGTCACTGGAGAGAGATTATTTAAGGTCTGCAGATACATACACAAACTCTCTAAAATACTTGAGATTGCCAAATCAAAATATGTACTCAATCTCAGAAACCGTTTTTATTATAATGATAAATGAGCAGACCAAGTCCACAAAATGACCTCTCCTCCTACTCCCCACGATAATCATGTACAGGCTTTCACCATTTGACATCCAACAGAGCCCAATCCACCTTCTCCAATGGTAAGCTCAATATCGCCTGGGTTATCGAGGTTGTTTCGTTTGCCAAAGTTTCTCTGACTTTTCAATGTGAATTTGGTAACCATCTGAAACTCACACACAGCATCAAATGTCTTGTTCTGGCCGGTTTGTAATTGGGGTGGGTGATAAATTCCGCTCTGTCGGTGGAGTTTGCAGAGTTTTGGCCACTCCACGTTGCACTTGTAAGGAGGAGATCCAGCCAAACTCCTCCAACTGCCGCATGGCAGAGTTTTTTCTTGCACACGGCTTGCCAGGAGTAAGTAGGTGAGTGAGAATTGGCTCTCCCCTAGTGCAATTTTTGGGTGCTAGGAGGGCATCTGGCGAGATTTTCTAAATGCGGTTGGTCACAGGCGGTCACGACCGTTTGCGGTGAGAATGCTGCTGCTCGTGTAGAAAATCTACTCGAGCGGCAGCAAAGAAGCAGCACCCTCTGGTCCACCACGTGATGCAGTTTGTGCTGATTTTGCAGCACAGAACAAGGTCCTGGCGCTAAAAATCAGCACGAACAGCGCGATGTGCCAATTTTCGCACGTTAGCGGAACTCTGCAGAATCTCGCAGAGTTTTCATGTAACTCCAAGGAATTTTGCGGAGTGAAACTCTGCAAGTTCTGCCCACCCCTAGTTTTTAACTAAGTCCTGAGTTTCACTAAGTATATCCAGGAAAAAAATGGCCTTTCTCTTAATTTCTGTAATTCAGACCTCAGTTTTGACCTGGATATCAAGTCGGATCGAAAGCCACAATTAATTTGATACCTTGCAGTACCCAGTCAGGTAGTCCCATTCAGAAGTTAGCCAGGCTGGGGTGCCAACCGCTGAATGTGTTAGTCAATGGGGCTACTATCTTTTCTCCAGCAAAACAACATCTTATGGGGCTTTGCTGTTAGGACATATAAAAATGATATGTCCTACTTAACAATATATAGCTCCCTGCCATAGGGCTCCATAGGCGTTCCTTAGGGGAGACTTACATATAGCGTTACGGGAGTGGTGGCTTTGACATTGGTTTTAATACAAAGTCGAACTAGTAGTGCACACACTGGTCTTCCACTCTGCAGTGGCAGGCTGAGGGCCATATTGTCCTTTGTCAGACTCAGGGTGGTACAAACAGCACTGCAGCCGTGGGTGGATATTCTTCCTTACATGCTGTAGGTACCCTGGGTACCATGTACTAGACTTATAAGTAAGTCAGCACTTGCCAATTGGGTATAGCCAACTAGACATACACTTTATAAGTGTAAGAACACTGGCACTGAGGTCTGGTTAGCAGGCCTCAGTGCACCCTCAGAGTTGAAAAACCAGCAGCATCAGTCCAGAAATGTGGGGGTGAACTTTCAAAAAGAGGCATTTCCTTACAAGCTCTGAGAATTATTCACATTCTCAGTTTAACGTTAGACACATAGAGGTCTATGTCTCGATTTAAATAGTGTGTACCAGAGGTCTTCAAAATTATTTGCTCTGAGTCCCCCTAAGCAAAATGTTTTGAAGTCCGGCCTCCAATGCTAAATTTATCCAAGGATCAGGGGTGTGGGAGGGGCAAGGCACAGCACAAATGGTGAGGCCTTTGAGATATTTCAGGGGTACTTTTTCTGTAGCTCATAATACAAACTAAATGTGACGCTTGTAAAAGAGCAAATGCATGGACGGACTCCTCCCCACATCGATGGCAGTCGGACGCTCGGCCGACCGCCATTGTAATAATGGCCAAAGTTCTGGAGTGCGTTGTAGGAAAGTGGGTTTCTGTTGCAGTAACCCCCCCACTTTTTGCCAGACTACTGATGCACTTTTACTTGGTGTGCCCTGGGTCCCTGCCAATCAGGTTCCCAGGGCCTGTGTTCTTTCCCCAAAACTAACCCAATTGGCATCTCTGGCCACAGGTCAGTCCCTGGTAAATGGTACCACAGGTACCCAGGGCACTGTGACCAGGGAAGGCCTCTAAGGGCTGCAGCACTTATTGTGCCACCCTTAGAGGTCCTGTACCACTACACTCACACACTGCCTTTGCAGGCTGCGTGTTTTGGTGCAGAACAAAGTGAAGAGTCGACATGGCACACACCCCTGTGTGACATGCCTACAACCCACTGCCCCGGCATAGATCAGTCACCCCTCTAGTTGGGTGCACTATACCAGTGGTGAGGGTACAGGTGCATGAGCCCTGTACCCTTACAGTGTCTAAGTCCATTCTTAGACATTGTAAGTGCAGTGCTGCCATTAAGAGTATATGGTGCTAGGAGTTTGTCATTACGAACTCCACAGCAGCATAATGGCTACACTGAAAACTGAGAAGTTTGGTATCAAACTTCTCAGCACATTAAACCCACACTGATGCCAGTGTGGGATTTAATGAAAAATGCACACAGAGGGCATCTCAGAGATGCCCCCTGAAAACTAACCTACCTCAAGTGTCCCGACTGAGTGGCTGCTTAGGCTGCCATCAACAGACATGTTTCTGGACCCCTGGGTCGAGAACCTGCTGCTCTCGGGGGCCTGAAACAATGCACATCCTGGGACGAGGTGCCAAGTCTCCTCCCCCAGGATGGGCAGGGTTCACGAAGGGGAAGCTTCAAAGGCATGCCGCCTTTGTGAGCTTCCCCAGACCACTTGCTGCTTTCAGCAACTGGTCCCCACTGGTTCTGCCCCCCACTTTGGGCAGGAGAACTGGTGGGAAAAACAAGTGAGGGAGAGAGGTGTGCCCACCTCTGCTAACTCCACCCCTCAGGTGGGGGAGGCGAGGTGAAGCACAACTCAGAGTCCCCGCCATCTTGAGGATGGGGGGACCCAACCAACCAGGGACAGGCTCATGCCCCCCTCCCACTGGAGGGTGGCACAATAGGGGGTGTACCCACCCCAGGGAAGGGACCCATTGGTCCCTGCCCTCTACCTACCTTGAACGCCCCTAAATCTAGTATTTAGGGGGCACCCTGAACCTTGCTTCTTCAGATCCAGCCGAGAAACAAGAAGAAAAGAAGAAGCAGGACCGAACAGCCGTGCAGCCAGCTAACAAGAGGAAGACGCCCACTGACTTGGCCCCAGCCCTACCGGCCTGTCTCCCCTCGAACCTGCTCCTGCGAAATCCCGGTGTGTCCTGCAGCCAGCAACCTCAAAAACCCCGGAGGACCTGCCTGCCTTCACTTCCAAAGACTGCTTCTCCCGTGAGCACCGGATTTGTTCAAACTGCAACCTCTGGCAGCAGCCTGAGACCGCGAACCTGCCCCACTCTGCACCCACCGTCCACGGCCCGAGCTCGAGTGGGCAAACACCACGAGGAGGTCACCCCGGCGATCCTGACCCGAGATCCGGTGACCCCTGACCTGCCTCAAGCCTCCAGCCTACGCCTGCAGCCTAAAGCCGGAAGGCCCCCCTAACCGCGACCCGGAGCTGGTAAGCCATTCCGACCCCAAAAGGCACCTCTGCACCCAACGCCGAACGGCCTTGTGTGCCCAAACCAACGGTGCCTAACCAACCCCTAACTTCCCAACTTACCTCTCGAAGTGGTGGTCGCACCCAAAAGTCCTTCGTATCCCTGCCTGTAGTGCTTTTGCTAACCGGAGGTTCTCCATTGGAAACAACAGGGCTTCCAACGACGAAACAGCCCCCTGCACCCGGCCGCCCTAGTGCCGCTGAGGGTGCACCTTTTGTGCTAAGCTGTTTCCCCATTTGCCCTGAGCTAAAGTCTAGGAGCTTTGCTCCCACAACCCAGTGGCCTGCTTGCCAGCATCTACCAACCGGAGACCCCCTATCCTCCATAGGATAACATTGGGCCTCAACACTCTGCACCCGGCCGCCCTAGTGCCGCTGAGGGTGTAACAAGAGTGCATCACTGACCCTGGGGGACCCCTGAGTCTAACCCCAGAACCTTAACTCCCACAGTCGATAACTTACCGTGAACCGATAACCTGTTTTTCCTCCATAGGATAACATTGACACTTTTTCTTCCAAAAAGTTTCTAAGTGTGGAGTTTTGAAATCTAAAAATATTCTTTAAAAATCGCACGAATAACCAAAACGTATTTACTTACCTGTTTGCAGGAAATGTCCCAGTGCTGATTCTAGGTATCCAGCACTGAGTTAGAACAGTATTGCAACCTACTGCATCCCCTGTAAATCAAACAAAGTACAATTCCTATTGCATTTTCAAACTGTTCTACAATCAGCAACTTATTACTGTAAAGTATTTAATGCTTACCTGTGCCAGGCTTGCTTGGTTCTAAAAAAAACAACAGTATATTTTTATACAAAAACAATTGGTCTAGAGTTCATTCTTTGAGTGTGTGAATTCATTTGCTGACTGAGTGGGTACATCAAATGCTTAACACTGTCCTCTGATACTGCCTTACTGCTCGACCACTCTACCATAAATAGAGAGTAAGGTTCTATCTAACTTTAACCTCTGCCTACCTCTGGGGTCACCTGGACTCTATACACACTATACCTCATTTTGGTGTTGTATATATAGAGCCAGTTTCTTACATGCGTCATTTAAATGGACACATAAAAAAGTTTGCACTAGATACAGTCTCATTCCTTATTACTAAAATCTATATCTTGAAGGCACTTGTGTTATCTTAAACTTTACTTTATTTTGCGCCAGCCTAGCTCATAGTGTGAATAATACTATTTTAAAATTGACTTAATATTCACAGTGTTTTCTGTCACAATATTTGACTTCATAGCAATATAAATACACAAGTCACTATTCCCCACTGCGTCAACTAAGTTTCAGTTCTCTGGCTCTCAGGTCACACACACACATACACCTGCATTGATCGAATTGCTGAGGTTTCATAACGTAAAAGAGTAAGATGTTTCCACCAATTAGTTTAACTTGCAATTATTTTTCATTTAAGCTGTGAGCACACTATTTTATATGCAATTACATAAAGGTAAAAAAACAACAAAATACTTAACAGAATATTTTGTTCTTTCTAGTCACATCTCTGACAGCGGCACTACACTCACTGACCCTATCTCTTGGCACCCAGGATTCAAGATACCACACTTTTTATGCACTTAAAGGGCTGCATGTAAATCAAGACAGCCTTCAGGCCATCTTCATTTACACAAGTACCTGCAGAGGCATTTGCGCCACCCTGGAAGTAAATACTATGCCATATAAGTAAATCCACAGATCCCCGTTGTATATAGTAGTGTGCAAACTGGTTCGGAGGGTCCTAGGTCAGTCAAGGGCACCCCCATTTCATTTGTGTCAATTGAACCTTCGTACCTCCGGTGTTTGGGCCATCCTTAGCATTGTACTCACACTTGAGCACAAATGACCCTTTCAGAACTTGGCCCTCGGAGCGATAAGGCAGAGCCTTCCAAGGCATACACAGAAAGGTGATGTGGGCTAGAGACTCAGAACGTTGCAGATAAAATAACAACACTCAATAGCTCTACTAATCCAGCCAGTGCATTTACTTTAAAAAAAAATGTTTTTTAACCTGCATTCAGCTAAAATTGTAAATATAAACGGGAAAAAGAGCTGAGAAACAACTTATCATACAATAAACAGACCTCTAACTATTGGCTTTGAGAAAGGATTTTCAAAATCAATAAACCACTAAATATTGTTTTAAAACCACAGGTTTTCACAATAAACAAGCGCATGCCTACAGAATTTAACAGAGGGTTTTTCGCAAGCAAGAAACCACTACCTGTTGTCTTTATTAAGCAGTTCTTGATATTTCATCTCCCTTACCTACCTGCTTTGATGACAGAATTTATGTAGCACACAACACAAGTTAAGAGTTCTTATTTCCTGAAATTGTACTCACAAGCATGCACACAAAGCTCTCATGAAGCAGGGCTTTAAAACCAAATATCTCCACAACTGCTTGACAAGTTTGGATGTGGTTTGAAGAGGTTGGAAGTTCAAAGCCTAATTGGTAACCCACAAAATACTCCTGGACCAAGGAAGAGGCTGAGCTCGAGGTCCTATTGGGGGCAACAAGGGGCATACGATATGAGTTTCAGGGACAGACAGGGCTCACCACAATTCCTTGTGGGGATCATCTTCCTCGAGGACCTTGAATTTATGATGTAGAAATGGTTCCTTAATCCCTATGCACAGCTTCCTCAGAAAAAAGGATGCTGGGCTGTGAACATCTCTCCTTGACAACTTTTTCTCCTGCACAAATACTCCTAGTACACCCTACCACAGTAGTTAGCTTCCTCCATCAAGCAATAATGAGGCAGCATTTCTAGTAGAGTTTAGGCGTCAAGTCCCACGCATGCCTCCTAGTCACCAGGCAGCTGGGTTCATAATGCCAACAGGCCAGTGTTCGACTGAGGGATGCAGTCCAGCAATCCCCTAGCTCCATCAGGCCCTTCCTTCTCCCTCTTCTGGGTAGCTTTCAACTCTTTTGCAGGAAGAAGGGGTGCAGCTGCTGATGCATTAACAGACTACATCGAAAAGGAAAAGGCACCTCTTCCCCAGCACTTATTGCCAAGTGAGGCAAAGGAAGGACATTTCTCCAACACCCATCATCCACCAGTGAAGAGCTACAGGGAACATCTCTGGGGAACATTTAGGAAACGTCCAGGCCAGTATGCATGTTCCAACAAAGGGACCTGGGAAGTCTTGTCTAAGTCTCCATTCTGTATAGCCATGTGCAGTGAATATGCACTCTCCACCCGTTTTACCCACTGATGGAGCAAAGGTCCCAATTGTAGGAGACCGGGCGGCACTCTTTTTGGGGCCAACAGAGGTGGGCAAGTTGCATCTGTCGACTACTACCATCCGCCTGCCCCCGAGTCATCCATCGGCCGCCATTCCCCCTCCCACCCGGAACTGGTCGTCCGATGGCCGCCACCCCCCTGATCTTACGTGCACCGGGCGACAAACTAAGGGGCCGCCCCGAGTGCCAGTAGGTCTAGTTATGACACTGAGGAGGGGTCGCTTTGTGTGCCTCTCCTGACCTCACAACCACACCCTGTGGCCTCAAGCTATTACACCGAAGCCCACAGTGACCACAGGTGATTGATGTGTTCTCTGATGTAAAAACCAAAAACCTACATAGAATTACTATAACTTAACTAGCAGTCTCAAACAGAGCAGGGATACACATTCTCCAGAGCCATTCAGGGACATTTCCTTCTCAAAACCTACTTTCCATACACAATTCTGTAAAAACCTCAAGGAACAGATTAACTTGTTAAGTATTATTAGTGACCTGCCCTTATTGATCAGTTATACAGTGATGGAGCAAGAACTCACAATGAGACTTGCTCGTAAGCAATCTTCTCACAGTATTAATTTATTAAACTTTGTAATGTCTTTACTAACCAATGCACACATGAACACTATCCTAGAGAAGCTTGCCTATGTGTTTAAAACTAACAAGTAACGCTTGTCTAAATCTAAAATGGCCGCTAAGCGTGGGAATTTCATTGCGCATGTGTCAACCATATCACGTGGTATGACGTCTTTCTTTGCTTGGAGGGAAATCTTTGCTTCTGCGCAGTGTGTATTAAAATGGCTGCTTAATGTTTTCACGTGCTAAAGCTTGCGCATACGCTGCAATTAAAACTGTGGTATTCTAATGCTATTAACGCGGGATAGATTTATAAATAAATGGGAATAGAGTAGACAAAGTGGGTATACAGTGAAACCATTTATATTGTGATTTTAATATTTTCTTCTTTGACTTTTATTAGTTCGTAAATGGGCCTGGGTTGGTTGAACTGCAGCTCGAGAGACATTGGTTCTGCACATGTGCCCTGCAAGGCTGACCAGAGGAAGCAATGAAGTCAACTTGGAAGTCCTCCAAGGTAGCGAAGCCTGGTTCACAAGTTCATCTGAAATGTACCTGAAGTCGAAACAAATGTATACAAAATGTATTGCGGAATCAATGGGAAACGGGTGGGAAATAAAGCAAATGTATTAATTGTGATGGGCGGTATTTTAAAACAATGGGCTTAAAGAAATTGAACTAAATTGACATGGTGTGAGGATCAACCCCCTCTCCCCGTCCAATCAGAAGTAGTGGGCCAATAATTTTGAAACATTAATGGGAGGTACATGGGTGTAGAAGGGTATAATAGATATAGAATTAGCTAATTAGTTGGCACAAGCACAGGAGCACAAGCAGGAAAGCAAGCAAGGAAGCAATGCTACATTCATTGATCCAGACGCTGATGCAGAGCAGAACTAGGCTGATTCGCGGTCCAGAGAGGTCCTGAGGTGGGGGCGGCGGATTCCTAGAAGACAACTCGAGAGAAGCAAGGAGAAGCGAAGTATCAGAGAGGGGAACGATGCAGGCGTCGTTGATAGAGAGGTCACCTGTCCTGAACCTGGTCCGGAGGTCTTTGATCTTCATCCTTCCTGAGACCGATCTTTTCCAACTCCTTGGCCAAGGGGTTTGGTTACTCGCACCTTTAGGTAAATATAAATGCACCTTTAGCTGGGCTGCTGTCTCTATCTTCTTCTTTCTGAGGAACCGTCATTGATCGATAATTGATTTATTATGCTTCATCCTTGATATACGATTAAGTATCATGTGGTTCTGTATTTTACTCTGCTAAAACTTAGATAAACATTTTAAAACTTCCTGACTCAGTGATTATTTCAGGATTATGACTTTAATTGAATGTCACTCATTTTAAACTTCCCAATTATCAAAGGGTCCATTGGTAAGTCATTACTCTTCAATCAGAGAAGTAATTGGTAGCAGGGATATTGATAAAGAGTACAACTGACCCACCAGCGGAAATTGCTAGCGTAGTATGAATGAATGGGCCCAGGTGAGTATTCGGTGTATGAATGCTTGTTGCTAGTAACTCACTGGATCAGTTTTCTGGCTATCAGAGGATGGTTATGGTTGTACTTTGTTAATTGGGTAATGAGAATTGTATTTTTATAAACTAACAATCCGTTGTTCAAAAGTTTTGTTTTATGTTGTCCAGAATTCCCCGGGGAAAATTGAATAGCGGATGGTAAGTGGAAGCCATACTGCAGTGAGGTTATCTGTCAGGCAGAAATAGTACTGAAAAGTTAAGCAGGGCTATCAGTACTTGTTAGGGACTCTATGCGTGTGAGTGATAGCAAAGAAATACGCTGGTAAAAATTTGATGTTATATCACCTAGAAAGGGTAACATTGAAGAAGTAACAGGTATTTCGGAAGCTTACGTGAAGTGTAGACGGAAGGGTTTTTACTCGTAGTGTATGTTTAGTAAACAGAAAGGTTTTACTAAGTGTGAGAGAAACTATCCTTTTCAAGTTAGCGAAACTGACACGATAGCGAATGTTTTTATGTTGTTACTGAATTTTAATAAGTACAAAGAAAATAAAGTTTTGCGTACGATTTTGTAAAGGGAGGGTCAGCTGCCGGAGAGGAAGCTGACGTCACAAAATGCCGCGCTGGGATTGGTTGAAACCGCGGGCGTGGAAAGACTCTTGTAAAGGAGGGGTCAGTAGTCAGGAGTAATACTAACGTCACAGGTGCCGCGCTGGTATTGGTCGAAACAGCGAGGGACAGAGAAGCGCAGATTGTAAAGGAGGGGTTGTCAAACAGAAGTCACTAAAAGGCCGCGCTAGGATTGGTTCAGAGACAATTGTTAGCTGGAATTTAATTGGTTGTTAACATAGAAGTCGAAATTCAAGTGGCTAGTGAAAATTATGTGTTGAAACACGATCCGACTTTAATAGGAACTTGTCCGGATAGGAGATTCCTAGGGTTTGCAGAATATAAATTTATACACAGAGATTTAACCCAAATGTACGGAGAGAAGAGAAAAATGTCATTTCTACAGAAGGTTAAAAATTATTTCAAGAAAGATAAACCCATTAAAACTAGAGAAGGAATTATCATTCCCCTGGCAAAACGCCCGCTTCATTCATGATGATGGAGAGAGGTTATCATACTTGCGTATGGTTAGAAAATTGGATAGAATATACCAAAAATGATGGAATATTAGCATTCCCAGAGAATGGCACTTTCAATGGGAGAATTCTTCAAAATTTGAGATTGAGGATGAATGACTTAGAACCCAGACCTAGATTAACTCAATACGAAGCCTTAGAAGAATGGGAAACAGAGGCATTCAAACGTGACCGAGCAAGAAGCAGTAGGGGTTATCGGGGATTTTTCCCTAGATACCAAAATGAGTCAAGGGATGGTCAAATGAAGCAGTGGAGAAGAGCGATGCTTACAGAAGGTTTGTATCCAATATTAATGGCAGAAGACTCGTTAGGGAGTAAATGTACAGAAAAGACAAAACATTTGACAGGGCTTGGAGACTCTGAAGACGAATTTATGGAAGAAATATTAAAGAATCCACCACCATATCAGGAAGGGACAAGTGGATGTACCCCAAGCGCACCACTTTTAAAGACACCATTAGTACCGCAAGTATTACATAATCCACAAGTTAATAGGGTACTTCAGGATAAAGAGAAGGAAGCTATAGACAGAAACAGAGCAGAATTGATACAGAAAATAACACAATTAAATGTACATCTGATTCCCTGACCATACCTGTAACGATTGGTCCAGTAGTTCCACTATATGGTAACAAAGAAAATTACCCGAAACCTCTAGTCATGCCTACACCTGTAGAAATAACTAAACCTGAACTTGTAATAGTTGATGATCAAATCAGTGATTGTGAATCAATGATATCCTTAATGGATTTACCTATTCAAGGATCTGTAAATAGCACTCCTAGAAGAATAACTCCTGGTTGCTCCAAAAATGTAAATATAGTAACATCATCTGGAACTAAGAGTGCCACAGTAGTTACACCAGAAGACTTAGAGAAATGGGCACAAGGATCAGACAGACAGAGTTCACCCCCAAAGATCATGGACATCTACAAACTAAAAGTCGAGTTAGAAGAAATGATAGCAGGAAATGTGGGAGTAGATCGTTTAAACACTTACGATGAAGAAGAACTATTGTTCGTCTGCAGAAGCATAACTAGAAATGTAAAGATATTTCATGAAAAATTATCAGATTTGGCTTTGCAGATGGGGATTGAAATAGGGAAGTCAAAGGTATTACAGAAACCCTATAGAGCAGACTTCTCTGACAAAGATTTAGAAAACATGAATGCCTCTGGCCGAAAACTACAAGTAAAAGAATTAATGTCAGTATTACAGAAATGGGGAGATCTAGATAAATGGAAAACTAGATGGACAAAGAAAAAGGAAGAGGCACGGTACAGTAGAACAACTTCTGAATATTTATTGGTACGAAACAGGGAAAGCAGATCAGATGTACCCGATGCGAGAAGTACCTGGAGGAGGTTATGTACATGTCCCATGGAGTAGACAGGATATTTTGTCATTTACAAATGATTTCCCCAAGTTGAGAGAAAAGCCAATTGAATGGTACAAGCAGGTTGAGAGGTTTGTGAAAGTGTCAAAGGTATTGTTGAAGGATTTGGATGGTTTGTTCGACATAGTGGTACGTGCCGATTTGTGGACAGATTGTAAAATCACAGTTGATTGGCCGAGTGAAGAGTATCCTAGAGATCCAAAGACAGGTGCCCCATCAAATGATGTAATGAAAAAGTATCAGCAGGTAATAACTTACTTGAAAGGGAAAATACCACCAAAAGAAACGGATTGGGTGAAAATAGACCGAAGTACCCAAGAAGCAAGTGAATCGGTACATGCCTATTATGAACGTTTATTGCAGGTATTTAAACAGTATAGTGGATTTGAGGACATTGGAGATAAAAACATGAGTCAGTTTGTTTACCGATTTGTTTATGGATTGAAACCAGGGATTTGTCAGATGATTAAGCAGCACATGTTGTGCTGGCAAGGGAAACCCATAGACGAGATTTTGAAATATGCCAAATATTGTGGAGACGACATTGAAGATAGGCACAAGCAACTGCAAGAGAAGGTGATGTGGGCTCAGGTGAAGATGGCTGAGCGACAGGGAATTAATTTGGATAATCCAAGCGATAATCAGGGAAAAGATTCTGGAACGAATAGTGACACTGGGAATAGTGGTAAAGTGAGAGGACGAATGAGTAGAGAAGAGGCTAAAAAGAAATTTCCTTGTCATGGATGCGGAAAATTGGGGCATTGGAAGGATGAATGTAAAAAAATTCGAAATAATAATGGCCCAAATCAAAATTTAAATCCACAGACGCAGAATGACTCACAGCAGGGTGTAAATCCTCAGAGTCAGTTACCACCTGCACCTACACAGGGTAATGTAAGCAGAGCAGAGCACAGTACAGACGTCGGATATCAAGGAGGAAGTGGTAAGAATGATTATGTAACTTCACAATTTCATTTACAGGATGACTTTTGTTCATATAATCAATGACGGTGCCTAGGTGAGGGGAAGAAGGAGTGCGTACTTGGCGCATCCTTGCCGGTAGATCAGTCAGGTCCATATGTTGAAGGGAAAGTAAGAGGTAACAATATCACTTTCCTTTTGGACACTGGTGCTACCAGGTCTACTGTGAGAACAGCAGACATCCCAGACCTTCCTCTCTCGGGAGAAGCTATCCAAGTTGTGGGTGTAGCCAATCGTAAAATTAGAACACCTCTTACCAAACCAATGGAAGTAAAAATTGGAAATTTTAGAGAAATGCATCAGTTTGTAGTATGTGATTCCAGTCCAGTAAATTTATTGGGCCGAGATTTGTTGTGCAAAATGAACTGCACAATTTTCTGCACACCGGATGGTGTTGCAGATCAGACACCGGATGAAGATCATGTATATAAAATTATGATTGCAAAGCAAGGTACAGAAGTAGATGAGATGTTCTCTTTGATAACAAAAGACGAGTTGCCAGAAGAATTAAGAACTACAGTAAATTCCATAGTATGGGATTTCACCGGGAAAGAAGTAGGACTTATGGCCAAAATAGACCCAGTAAAAGTCATTGTAAAAGAAGGTGAAATCTTCCCAAATACCAGACAGTACAAAATGAGTGCAGAAGTAAAAGCAGGAGTTTTTGAGGAAATTAACAGGATGGTAAAACAAGGCATATTAAAAGAAGTAATGAGTAGCCCTTGTAATTCACCAATCATGGGTTTGAAGAAACCTAGTGGAAAGTATAGGATTGTTCAGGATTTACGCAAAATAAATAAGATTGTGGAACCTTGTTGTCCTATAGTGCCAAATCCTGCAGTAATCCTATACCAGATTCCCTGGAGTGCAGGATGGTTTACTGTGATTGACTTATGTCAAGCATTCTTTTCCATACCATTGCATCCAGATAGCCAGTATCTTTTTCATTTAAATTTGAGAGCAAAGTATATGTATGGAATCGTGTTCCTCAAGGGTACACAGAGAGTCCTTCCATTTTTAATCAAATATTGAAAAAGTGCTTAGAGAAGCTAGTGATGCCAGGAAGTTCAGTCTTAGTGCAGTATATAGATGATCTGCTAGTGGCATCTAACACTAGAGAGGAGTGTGTTGTCGACTCCATTGCACTATTAAATCACTTGGCTGAAGAAGGGCATAAAGTTTCACCTGAAAAACTACAGTTTTGTACAACAGCAGTTAAATATCTAGGACACCAAATTGAGAGGGGAAAAAGAAGGATAACTTCTGAAAGAGTAAAATTAATCAAAAGAATGCAAATGCCTGTAACTCAAAGAGAAGTGAGAATGTTCCTTGGAATAGTGGGATATTGTCGGCAGTGGATAGTAGGGTTTTCTCTGCTAGCAAAACCATTGATTCAAATGACGAAAAAGAAGGCAAAGGACCCAGTTGAATGGGATGATGAGAGCGTAGGAGCTTTGTAAAATTGAGAAGTGCTTTGTGTGAAGCACCTGCCCTAGGCATGCCTGATTATACAAGAGGATTCGCATTATTCTGTCATGAGAGAGAAAATTGTGCACTTTCAGTCCTAACTCAGAGACATGGTTTGGACAGACGTCCTATAGCATACTTTTCTGCTACGTTGGACCCAGTGGCAGCAGCGTTGCCAGGTTGCTTAAAAGCAGTAGCTGCTACCTGTTTGAGCATTGAGCAAAGTGAATCAATTGTAATGGGACATCCTGTAAAAGTGTTTGTTCCACACTCAGTTGTGATTCTGCTGACAAGAACCAGAACTCAGCATCTTACTCCTAGTCGGCTGACTAAATATGAAAGAATAATTTTAGGTGCTGAAAATGTAACTATTGTCAGGTGCACAATTGTAAACCCTGCTACATTATTACCAGATCCGTATCATGAGGAAGTCAAAGACGATGAAGAGGAACATGATTGTTTACAAGTCACAGAATTGTGCACAAAACCGCGTCCTGATATACAGGAACGGCCCCTCAGAGACCCAGACAGGGAGCTGTTTGTGGACTGTTCATGCCAAAGCCATGAAGATGGTAAACTAAGTGCAGCATATGCAGTATGCGAATTAACTGGAATAGTCGAAGCATCCTATTTACCAGGAGTCAAATCTGCACAAGTAGCTGAATTAATTGCTTTAATTAAAGCCTGCAAAATTGGGAGGAATCAGAAAATAACTATATTTACAGATAGTCAATATGGTTACGGGGTTATGCATGATTTTGGCCAACTATGGATGCAGAGGGATTTCATGACTTCTTCAGGATCCCCTATTAAAAATGGACAGTTTGTAAAGGAACTGCTGGACGCAATACAATCGCCAAAAGAATTGGCTGTGGTGAAGTGTGCCGCACACCAGTCAGGAGATGACTGGGTGGTAGTGGGTAACAGATATGCAGATTTGGTGGCTCAACACTGTGCCAAAAACAGGTTGTCAGTAAATAAAAGGGTTGAAAGGATGGGAATCAGCTGCCAACTTATGCTATATGCACCACCTGAAACATGGAATGATGTGAAAAGACTGCAAGATGACGCTGAGGAGAGTGAAAGAGATTTTTGGATTAAAATAGGATGTTCCCGAAGAACAGATGATGATGTTTGGGTATACACAGATGGCAGACCAGTCATGCCCGACTGTCTGATTTCACAAATGGCCAGAATGTATCATGGAGACACACATGTAGGGAGAGATGCCATGATTAGACTTTTCAGACAAAGTTGGTATAATCCAAAGTTTAGGGCTGCAGCAGAGAGTCTTTGCCAAAGGTGTTTGACTTGCCAAATGAATAATCCGGGAAGGAGAACAGTAATTGGCTTGGGAAAGATTGGAAAAGCTGAAGGTCCTTTTGTGAGATTGCAGCTAGATTTCATACAGTTACCACCATGTAAAGGACTGAAATATGTACTTGTCATAGTGTGTCTGTTTTCAAAGTGGGTGGAGGCTTACCCTACCAGAAGGAATGACAGTATTACAGTCGCAAAGTTGTTACTACGAGAAATCATTCCTAGGTTCGGTTTCCCAGTAACTTTGGAATCAGATAGAGGAGGGCACTTCAACAACGATGTGATCAGAATAATCTGTGAAGCATTCCAAATTGAGCAAAAATTGCACTGTGCATATCGCCCAGAGGCTTCTGGAGTGGTTGAACAAATAAATGGCACAATAAAATCCAGACTGGCAAAAATGTGTGCATCAACATCGTTAGATTGGCCGGATGCATTGCCACTTGTGTTAATGGGACTCAGAAGCATTCCCGATAGAAATACCGGATTGAGTCCGCATGAAATAATCATGGGAAGAGCAATGAGACAAGCACATGTTCCTACAAGTAAACTGCTGAATATAACTGATGATATGGTTCTGGATTATTGCAAAGGATTGGCTGTCCTAGTGCGTTCTGTCTCTCACCAGGTTGGGGAAGACGCAGTTTCCAGGCAGCCTGAGCAAGAGCATGATCTGAATCCCGGAGACTGGGTGGTTGTGAAGCATCACACGAGAGAAACGTGTCTATCACCCAGGTGGGGCGAACCTTGTCAGGTTATACTAGTTACGAAAACAGCAGTGAAATGTGCAGGACTGCCTAATTGGATTCATGTAAGCCACACCAAAAGGGTACCCGAGCCTGAAGAAGAAAATCCTCAGATAGCATCAATAACTGAGGAAGCTGAAAGTTGCCCAGCTGAAGAATCTCAAGTGAGAGATTTGAGAGAAGCTGAAGAAGAACAACCGAGCACAAGTCAGGACTGGATACCAGTGGTTGATGTACCAGAAGCTTACAACAGAACTAGAAGCCAATCAAAATTAGAAGAAATTAGAGAAGACCAGATAGGTGAAGAAGAAGCCGCTCAGGATCAGGAAAATGAAACAATAAGAGAACCTGAGCAGGATCAGATAGGGAGAGGAAATTGGGCTCAAATCAACAACAAAACAACAAAATTTGAGCAGGGACAGACAGGTTTAGAAGAATGTGGTCAGGCTGCAGAAGTACAAAGTGCAATAAGCCCTGATCAGGAACAGTTAGATCTAGGAAAATACATTCAAGAAGAAGATCACGAGAATACCAAGCATGAAGACGCAAATGCTGAACCAGGTCAGTTATCAGAAACTCACAATGGAACAACTGAAGAGAAACAAATAAGACCTGAAAAAGAACAAATAGAAGAAGAAACTGAAATTGAAGAAAAACAAACTGTGCCACAACTTGAAATTAAAAGAACTTCTGAAGAAGAAATAAGAAGTGAAGAGACAGTGCAAACAAAGAAGATCAGAAAAGGTGATCATTGGCCTAGTGTCATTAAAAGAGTGAAATACCATATAAGAACCAGAAGTGAAGATCCAGAACAAGTAAATGAAGTAACAAGCCTAACTGGACAAACAAGTGGAACTGAAAAACGAAAAAGCAAAAGACTGAAACTTGTGAACAATAAATTTAAAGGTCCTGATTGGACTTATAAAATCCTTGAAGACTACGAGAGTTCAGAGTGAAGTGAAAGTGGTGACGAAGGAACAAGTGCGGAACTGACTTATGAAAATGAAATAAAACCACCTTGATAACGTTAAAGTCTTGAAAAGAAAAGATAAGAAGAGAAATCTTCCTTGTCAAAATGACGACAGAGTTTCTGGGAGACCGAAACGGAAATGTTGTAAAAGATGCTGTGCTATATGCATATGTAGTCTGGTAGTGGTGCTTATAGTATGGTTAATTGTGATCGTAGCAATTCCTTACCTTCTGATAATGGATAAAAAGATTAACAACGAAACGAAGGGAAGGGTTGATAACTTGAGAAGTAATAGAGTAGAATTAAAGGCAGAAGATGAACCAGAGTTTCATCATGAGGTAACAGATAACGACACTAGTTTGAATGTTTTCACAAAATTATTGTTTCAATATGTAGATACCATGGAAGTTAGTAATTGTTATGTCTGTATGAAGTTACCCGAATCAGTAGCTGAAGGATTAACATATCATCATTTACCATTAACTTATGGCATATCATGTAGTATACTAACTAGTTTATTTTACCAAACAGGGAGACTTCAGTATTATTACTCGGATATAGATGTGATATTTTCTGAGGTTCCAATTCGAAAGAATATGAATCCAGTGCTTAGTAGTAAAGATGCACAGTTTATGGGAGAATTTTTCTTAACAATGAAATCGATAGACATAACACATGCACATAGAAGCAATCTAACATGTTCGTTACATGAAGAAGAAAAGATATTTTTGAATTTAGTAGAAGATAGAAGACAAGATTTCCAAAAGAAAGCGTCTGAGCATAAGGCTCATCTGCCACCTTGGGCTGAGAAAGAGGGTAGTTACACACCTGGCAAGGCTCAAGCTGCTATGGCTCTGGATTTTGTAAAGACAGGGAAAATTTGTCTACATAGGCTAAAGACTGAGTATAACAATATTTTCATCGGTACCAGTGAATGTGAACATAATTTCTTAATTCTTGGAGGTTGGGGACTAAAAGGAGGAACAGATTCTGTTTTTCCTGGAATTTATGATGTGTGTGGGAATAAGGCTTACTTTAGGCTTCCTGCACGTTGGTATGGAAGTTGTTATTTTGGAATAGTATTTCCAAAAATATACCACGTAAAAAGAAACACTGGGAGCAATGAAAATAATAGCGAATTAAAACGTAGTAAAAGAACTAGTTTTTCGGAAATTGTAGGTGATATATTCGGTGCATTGATACCTTCAGTGGGAATAATTCTGAACTCAAGGAAAATATGTAAATTATCTACAGTGGTTGATCGCTTATCAACGGACACTGCTGGAGGATTTCTTATCATTAATGCAGAGATGGTTGCGATTAGATCTATGGTTATGCAAAATCGACTTGCTCTTGATATAATATTAGCAAAAGAGGGCGGAGTTTGTAAATTATTGAAGACGAAACACTGTTGCACTTACATACCTGACAAAAGTGCAGAAATTGGAATGTATATACAGAATATAACAAAACTTGAGAATTAACTTAAACCACTGGAAGTTGATAGTGTATGGGCAAGATTGACGAATAGTATAGCGTCAATTGGTACCTGGTTTGCTAATGTAGGGAAAGGACTTATAGGTCAAATATTAGTACCCTTAGCAGGGATAGCAATAATACTACTATCAATAATAATATGGTGCAAATGTTGTAGAAAGAATGAGACGTATAGAGTGACAGGAAAAGGAAAGAAACGAAAATTTGATGAAATTGAACTAGAAGATCTGAAAAGTGAATTATACAAGAAACTGAAAGGAGACGATAAAAATAGAAAGTGTAAAAATGAAGCTGAGACAATTTTATGCTAAAAGTTGGCATTTGGTTGTGGGTAGTATTTGATGGCTCAGAAACGCCATCAGAGAGGGGATTGATGGAGCAAGAACTCACAATGAGACTTGCTCGTAAGCAATCTTCTCACAGTATTAATTTATTAAACTTTGTAATGTCTTTACTAACCAATGCACACATGAACACTATCCTAGAGAAGCTTGCCTATGTGTTTAAAACTAACAAGTAACGCTTGTCTAAATCTAAAATGGCCGCTAAGCGTGGGAATTTCATTGCGCATGTGTCAACCATATCACGTGGTATGACGTCTTTCTTTGCTTGGAGGGAAATTTTTGCTTCTGCGCAGTGTGTATTAAAATGGCTGCTTAATGTTTTCACGTGCTAAAGCTTGCGCATACGCTGCAATTAAAACTGTGGTATTCTAATGCTATTAACGCGGGATAGATTTATAAATAAATGGGAATAGAGTAGACAAAGTGGGTATACAGTGAAACCATTTATACTGTGATTTTAATATTTTCTTCTTTGACTTTTATTAGTTCGTAAATGGGCCTGGGTTGATTGAACTGCAGCTCGAGAGACATTGGTTCTGCCATGCGCCCTGCAAGGCTGACCAGAGGAAGCGAAGAAGTCAACTTGGAAGTCCTCCAAGGTCGCGAAGCCTGGTTCACAAGTTCATCTGAAATGTACCTGAAGTCGAAGCAAATGTATACAAAATGTATTGCGGAATCAATGGGAAACGGGTGGGAAATAAAGCAAATGTATTAATTGTGATGGGCGGTATTTTAAAACAATGGGCTTAAAGAAATTGAACTAAATTGACATGGTGTGAGGATCAACCCCCTCTCCCCGTCCAATCAGAAGTAGTGGGCCCATAATTTTGAAACATTAATGGGAGGTACATGGGTGTAGAAGGGTATAATAGATATAGAATTAGCTAATTAGTTGGCACAAGCACAGGAGCACAAGCAGGAAAGCAAGCAAGGAAGCGATGCTACATTCATTGATCCAGACGCTGATGCAGAGCAGAACTAGGCTGATTCGCGGTCCAGAGAGGTCCTGAGGTGGGGGCGGCGGATTCCTAGAAGACGACTCGAGAGAAGCAAGGAGAAGCGAAGTATCAGAGAGGGGAACGACGCAGGCGTCGTTGATAGAGAGGGCACCTGTCCTGAACCTGGTCCGGAGGTCTTTGATCTTCATCCTTCCTGAGACCGATCTTTTCCAACTCCTTGGCCAAGGGGTTTGGTTACTCGCACCTTTAGGTAAATATAAATGCACCTTTAGCTGTGCTGCTGTCTCTATCTTCTTCTTTCTGAGGAACCGTCATTGATCGATAATTGATTTATTATGCTTCATCCTTGATATACGATTAAGTATCATGTGGTTCTGTATTTTACTCTGCTAAAACTTAGATAAACATTTTAAAACTTCCTGACTCAGTGATTATTTCAGGATTATGACTTTAATTGAATGTCACTCATTTTAAACTTCCCAATTATCAAAGGGTCCATTGGTAAGTCATTACTCTTCAATCAGAGAAGTAATTGGTAGCAGGGATATTGATAAAGAGTACAACTGACCCACCAGCGGAAATTGCTAGCGTAGTATGAATGAATGGGCCCAGGTGAGTATTCGGTGTATGAATGCTTGTTGCTAGTAACTGATGCACACCCTGTGGCCTCAAGCTATTACACAGAAGCCCACAGTGACCACAGGTGATTGATGTGTTCTCTGATGTAAAAACCAAAAACCTACATAGAACTAAAACTTAACTAGCAGTCTCAAACAGAGCAGGGATACACGTTCTCCAGAGCCATTCAGGGACATTTCCGTCTCAAAACCTACTTTCCATACGCAATTCTGTAAAAACCTCAAGGAACAGATTAACTTGTTAAGTATTATTAGTGACCTGCCCTTATTGATCAGTTATACAGTCAATGATATTAGCACTTTCACTGGCTTTAGCTTGAAGAGCGAAACTCTTTTGATCTTGTTCAAATTAAATCAAATCCTATAACTTTGTACTGAGAGGAACCAGGTTGTTTTTAGACTTGATTTTTATATTTAATATGTGCCTGTAAGATTTTGAGTTGCTGTAAAATTATGGTTGCAGATATTGCAGTTTTCACAATCTCTAGGTCTATGGTTCTAGTGATCTAAATCACACAGCTGGTAGCTTGGACCTTGATAAAAAGCTTATGCAGAGACAGGGCCGGACTGACCGTAGCGGGCATCTGGCGTTTGCCTGGGAGGCTGGTTTTGGAGCAGAGAGGGACGGTTTTGCAGCGATGCTGCAATATCGGCCCCCGGTAACAAAAGCAGCAGTGCTGGGGGCCGGGTTTGTTAAGCAGCAGTGCTTCGGACCGGCCCCCGGGGGGGGGACAAGCCTACAAAATTGCTTTAGGTTCCCAGTCTGGCCCTGAGCAGAGACTGCACTGTGTATTTTATACTTCTTGGATTACCCAAAGTCTCTCCTAAGGGGGTTGAAGGGTGAAGTAAAATTGTGCACTGAATGAGGGATTGTACGACTGAATATCAACACCAACAATATTGCGGCATACAAATATCAAGCACGGAATATCGAGGGACAACATACTGAAAGATAAGTGCGTATAAGGAATTATAGATTTAATATTCCTAACTCCACATATATGTACCTTAAAGATATATTCACTGTGTAGGTACATATATGAGGAGTTAGGTATAAAAAATCTAGACTTACCTGTTGATATTTTATTTTTGATATTCTGCCCTCGAATTTTTTTGTCTCATCGATATTGTTGATTCGATAATCAGGGGGCACACCTTAATGAGGGTGCAGGATGAATCCCCTCTAATCGCACCAAGTGTTCTTTCAGCCAGCTAACTTTCCACATTGCTTCTTTTATCCTCAGAGGCCCAGTATTTCCAGCATTTGCCTAAATTGTTTAATAATATAGCCTTATAGCCCGCCGTAGCAGGCTATACCGGCCATTAAAGGCCCGCTCCAGAGTTAAAGGCCTGAGCCGAAGGCGAGGGCCTTTAAAAAGGGAGCGGGACTTTAATGGCATGTATAGCCCAGCTACGAAGGGCTATAAGGCTATTAGAACATTCTGCCACTAGAGGGCAGAATGTTCTAACAAATAAAACAAAGGCCTCTCTGAGCCCAAGGGGATTTAAATCCCCTCGGGCTCCGAGAGGCCTTTGTTCACAGCAACAGCTGTGAATAAACACTACGTGGAATGTTGCTCTGTGTGCTTTTACCGGCCCGTAGTAGCACTAGGGTGACCAACCGTCCGTAAATTTCACGGACAGACCGTAATTTTCACCTCCTGTCCATTGTCCATGATAATATCTTTAACGGACGTCATTTGTCCGTAATTTGGATGATTTTAGGTGACAGCCATAGATGTTGTGCCTTCCAGCTATTGATGTTGTGCCTTTCACTGTCCGAAGCTACCTAGGATTGGCTTCAAAGCCATAAGCCAATCCTAGTGCTCGCTGCTCTACTGCAGGACCAATGAGAACAGCTTTAGGGTGCCCAGGACCTGCAGAGCACGCTTTCGATCGTTCGTTTCCTGTTTAAACTACAGGGTCTGACTCCTGCATTTTTGGGAGAGCAACGTCGTGTGCCAGGCCAGCAGACTCTCAGACCTTGAAGAACTGGAGCACAGAGTCAACCACGGTCTACATTACCCCCTACAAACAACTTCTCGAACACTCTATAAGTTGAAAACATGTGCTTTCATGTATTTGTATGTCAGAAAATTATATCTCTCTGTTTTAGTATATTTCTGTCTGTCTCTGTTCACTTGTGAGTGCCTATCTGTCTGTCTGCCTTCTACCAAGTGGTTTTCCTCTCTATTTGTCTTTACCTGTTTGTGTCAGTCTGTCCACCATTACGGACGGTTGGTCACCCTGGACTGCTGGCTGGTGGGTAATGTGCATCGTCTCAGAACCCTCTGTGCACAGGAGCTACACCCCCGCCCTCTGTCTGTGTGGGCGGAGGAAGCGCCTTCACTGCTACAGAAGGCGCTCCTTTATCGTAATGTTAACAGCTCTGCTCACATTCCTTCCCTGCCTAACTGCTCGGACAGCAGCACAGAAGGTCACTCACTGCACGGACACGTCTGTCTCACTGTATGCCGCCCACTGGGTCACTACTTTAATGGCAACCCACGAAAAGGAACAGGGCAACCGAATACACCAATTAGCACCTGTTTAGATAATTAAAACAGACAACGGTCTCATGCACTAATTTCATTAAACATTTTACTATTTCTAGCGACTAGCTACATAAAGTAATAACAAAGCTGTTTTGCACTTTTAAATACTCTGTAAGTTCAGCCAAAGCTTGTAGGTTCCATTACCCCCTGCAGAGAACTTCTCGAGTGCCACCATTTTGCCTTTCTGTCTGCCTAACTTGCTGTCTACCTACCTTCCTTTATTTTACAGAGTTTTATATAGCGCGAACTTGACCCGAATCGGGTATCAGAGCGCTTTACATAGCACCAGTTGCATTACATGAGGACACATTCATTTTTGTTAGGCATGGGGAGATTAAGTGATTTGCCCAGAATCACAGGATGTTCAGCGTCATTGCCAAGACTCGAACCCAGTTCCCCATATTCCAGGTCGACCGCCCTAGCCGTTAGGCCAACTCCTCTCCTCTTTACAGAGCTAATTAAGCAGTATTAGCTATGAGATCTCGAAAGTAAATACCAAGGAGCATGAAACTGCCATAGTAATGCTATCTATATCATCCCTCGTTATACTGTCTGGATTACGTTGGGCTGTACATCACAGTGTGATTCCATGCACTTTCGGCTTCTCGTGGTAATATGTCTGATAGATGCTGCTTACGTGATTCAATTTCTGTTGCAGCATTAAAACTTACATAATCAGTAAAGCACAAGCCGTGTCTACTCCCACAACATACTGCCTATTTGTTGGGGTTGTTCTCTAACAGGAACACAAAGCGATGAATGGCCACTCGCCTCCTTTGTAAGGGTTTCTAGGAATCTGTAAATATTAAATGGCCTTGTTACTCGCTAGGAATGAACACTGTTCCTGTTATGGTGCTTTCACGCAAAGTTCTTTAAATGGAAATGGCTCACACATACGTATAACATAGTGATGGAGCAAGAACTCAGAATGAGACTTGCTCGTAAGCAATCCTCTCACAATATTAATTAATTAAACTTTGTAATGTCTTTACTAATAAAAATGCATACACGAACATAGTATCCAAGTGAAGCTTGCCTATGTGTTTAATTAATAAGTAATGCTTGTCTAATCCAAAATGGCCGCTAGAGCGCGGGAATTTCTTTGCGCATGTATCAACCATATGACATGGTATGACGTCTTTCTTTGCTTGGAGGGAAAACTTTGCTTCTGCGCAGTGTGTGTTAAAATGGCTGCTTAATGTTCTCACGTGCTAAAGCTTGCGCATTTGCTGCAATTAACACTGTGGTATTTTCACGCTATTAATGCGGGATAGATTTATAAATAAATGGGAATAGAGTAGAAATAGGGGGTATACAGTGAAGACATTTATTTGTGATTTTAATGTTTTCTTCTTTGACTTTTATTAGTTCGTAAAATGGGGCCTGGGTTAACGGAAGGGCAGCTTGAAGCCAATGAAAAGTGCGCATGCGTCCTGAAAAACAAGGCACAGCGATGAAGTCAACTTGGACGTCATCCAAGGCCGTGACCTGGTGGCCAACTCCACTACATCCGCGATGTTCTTGCAAAATGCAACATTTTGTATATGATGTGTATCAAACTTTGTCGTGAGACGGGTGGGAAATAAAGCAAATGTATTAATTGTGAGGGGCGGTATTTAATAACAATGGGCTTAAAGAAATTGAACTAAATTGACATGTGTGAGGATCAACCCCCTGTCCCCGTCCAATCAGAAGTAGTGGGCCCATAAATTTGAAACATTAATGGGAGGTCCTGGGTATAGAAGGGTATAATAGATATAGAATTAGCTAATTAGTTAGCGTTAGCTTTTGGCGTTGAGGCTGTCAGCTTGGAGGACCACAGAACGAGCTGATTGATTGTAGACTGAACCGCTGTCCAGAGAGGTCCTGAGGTGGGGGGCGGCGGATTCCATAGAAAGAAGACGCAGAAGATATCGAGGAGGAGCGAAGTGACAGAGAGGGGAACGACGCAGGCGTCGTTGATAGAGAGGTCCCCTGTCCCGTTTTGAACCTGGTCCGGAGGTCTTGATCTTCATCCTTTCTGGGACCCTTTTCCAACTCCTTCGCCAAGGGGTTTGGTTCTCACACTCTTAGGTAACTATAAGCGAAATCTTTAGCTGTACTGCTGTCTCTATCCTCTTCTCTCTGTCGGGACCATCATTGATTAATAAGTGATTATTTAGTATTGCTTCATCCTTGATATACGATTAAGTATTATGTGATTTTGTAATTTACGCTGCAAAATTCTTTAGATAAACATTTTAAAACTTTCTGACTCAGTGATTATTTCAGAGTTTATGAACTGTAATGAATGTCACTCATTTTAAACTTCCCAATTATCAAAGGGTCCATTGGTAAGTCATTACTATTCAATCAGAAAAGTAATTGGTAGCAGGGATATTGATAAAGAGTACAACTGACCCACCAGCGGAAATTGCTAGCGTAGTATGAATGAATGGGCCCAGGTGAGTATTCGGTGTATGAATGCTTGTTGCTAGTAACTCGCTGGATCAGTTTTCTGGTTATCAGAGGATGGTTGCACTTTGTTAATTGGGTAATGAGAAGTTTATTTTTATAAACTAACATCCGTTTGTTCAAAAGTCTTGTTTTATGTTGTCTAGAACCCCCGGGGGAAAATTGAATAGCGGATGGTAAGTGGAAGCCATACAGCAGTGAGGTTATCTGTCAGGCAGAAATAGTACTGAAAAGTTAAGCAGGGCTATCAGTACTTGTTAGGGACTCTGTGCGTGTGAGTGACAGCAAAGGAATACGCTGGTGAAAATTTGATGTTATATCACCTAGAAAGGGTAACAGTGAAGGAGTAGCAGGTATTTCTGAAGCTTAAGTGAAGAGTAAACGGAAGGGTTTTACTCGTAGTGTATGTTTAGTAAACGGAAAGGTTTTACTAAAGTGTGAGAGAAACTATCCTTTTTAATTTAGCGAAACTGGCACGATAGCGAATGTTTTATGTTGTCATTGAATTTTAATAAGAAGCGTAGAGAAAATAAAGTTTTGCGTACGATTTTGTAAAGGGAGGGTTAGCTGCCGGAGAGGAAGCTGACGTCACAAAAGCCGCGCTAGGATTGGTCGAAACAGCGGGCGTGGAACGACTCTTGTAAAGGAGGGGTCAGTAGTCAGGAGTAATACTGACGTCACAGGTGTCGCGTTGGGATTGGTTGAAACAGCGAGGGACAGAGAAGTGCAGATTTTAAAGGAGGGGTCGTCAGACAGACGCCACCGAAAATCCGCGCTAAGATTGGTTCAGAGACAAATGTTAGCTGGAATTTCATTGGTTATCAGCATAGAAGTCGAAATCTTAGTGGATAGTTGAGATTATATGTGGAAACGTGATCCGACTTTAACAGGAACCCGTCCAGACAGGAGATTCTTAGGTTTTGCAGAATATAATTCGATACATAGATATTTACCCAAAATGTATGGAGAAAAGAGAAAAATGTCATTTTTACAAAAGATTAAGAATTATTTTAAGAAGGATAAACCTATCAAAACTAGAGAAGGAATTATCATTCCACCAGCAAAAACGCCCGCTTCATTCATGATGATGGAGAGAGGTTATCATACTTGTGTATGGTTGGAAAATTGGATAGAATATACCAAAAATGATGGAATATTAGCATTCCCAGAGAATGGTACTTTCAATGGGAGAATTCTTCAAAATTTGAGAATGAGAATGAATGATTTAGAACCCAGACCAAGATTAACTCAATACGAAGCCCTAGAAGAGTGGGAAACAGAGGCATTCGAACGTGACCGATCAAGAAGCAGTAGGGGTTATAGGGGATTTTTTCCTAGATACCAAAATGAGTCAAGAGACGGTCAGATGAAAAAGTGGAGAAGAGCGATGCTTACAGAAGGTTTATATCCAGTTTGCATAGCAGAAGAGTCGTTAGGGAGCAAATGCGCAGAAAAGACAAAACACTTGACAAGGTTTGGAGAATCTGAAGATGAATTTATGGAAGGAAGAAATATTAAAGAACCCGCCACCATATCAGGAAGGGACAAGTGGAGGTACCCCAAGTGCACCAATATTAAGAACACCATTGGTACCGCAAGTATTGCATAATCCACCAGTTAATAGGGTACTTCAGGATAAAGAAAAAGAGGCTATAGACAGAATCAGAGCAGAATTGATACAGAAAATAACACCGCTGAATGTACATCCGGATTCCCTGACCATACCTGTAACAATTGGTCCAGTGGTTCCTTTATATGGTGACAAAGTAAATTATCCGAAACCTCTTGTCATGCCTACACCTGTAGAGATTCCCAAACCTGAAACTGTAATAATTGATGACCATATCAGTGATCGTGAATCTATGATATCCTTAATGGATTTACCTATTCGAGGATCTGTAAATAGTACCCCTAGAAGAATAACACCTGGTTGCTCCAAAGATGTAAATATAGTAACATCATCTGGAACTAAGAGTGCCACAGTAGTAACGCCAGATGACTTAGAAAGGTGGGCACAAGGATCAGACAGACAGAGTTCACCCCCAAAGATCATGGACATCTACAAATTAAAAGTTGAGTTAGAAGAAATGATAGCAGGAAATGTGGGAGTAGATCGTCTAAATACTTACGATGAAGAAGAACTATTGTTTGTATGCAGAAGCATCACTAGAAATATAAAGATATTTCATGAGAAATTATCAGATTTGGCCTTACAGATGGGGATTGAAATTGGGAAGTCAAAAGTGTTACAGAAGCCCTATAGAGCAGATTTTTCTGACAAGGACCTAGAAAACATGAATGCCTCTGGTCGAAAACTACAAGTAAAAGAATTAATGTTAGTATTGCAGAAATGGGGAGATCTAGATAAATGGAAAGCTAGATGGACAAAGAAAAAGGAAGAGGCACGGTACAGTAGATAGAATTCTGAATATTTATTGAAGGAAACAGGAAAAGTAGATCAAATGTACCCAATGCGGGAAGTACCTGGAGGAGGTTACGTTCATGTTCCATGGAGTAGACAAGATATTCTGTCATTTACGAATGATTTTCCAAAGTTGAGAGAAAAGCCAATTGAATGGTACAAACAGGTTGAGAGGTATGTGAAAGTGTCAAAGGTATTGTTGAAGGATTTGGATGGTTTGTTTGACATAGTGGTACCTGCCGATTTGTGGACAGATTGTAAAATTACAGTTGACTGGCCGAGTGAAGAGTATCCTAGAGATGCAAAAACAGGTGCTCCATCAAGTGATGTAATGAAAAAGTATCAGCAGGTAATAACTTACCTGAAGGGGAAAATACCACCGAAAGAAACAGATTGGGTGAAAATAGACAGGACCACCCAAGAAGCAAGTGAATCGGTATATGCCTATTATGAACGTCTATTACAGGTGTTCAAACAATATAGTGGATTTGAGGACATTGGAGATAAAAATATGAGTCAGTTTGTCTACCAATTTGTTTATGGTTTAAAGCCAGAGATTTGTCAGATGATTAAGCAGCACATGTTGTGCTGGCAAGGGAAGCCCATAGATGAGATTTTGAAATATGCAAAATATTGTGGAGACGATATTGAGGATAGGCACAAGAAATTACAAGAAAAAGTGATGTGGGCTCAGGTGAAAATGGCTGAGCGACAGGGAATTAATTTGGATAATCCAACTGATAATCAGGGAAAAGATTCTGGAACGAATGGTGACACAGGAAATGGTGGTAAAGTGAGAGGACGAATGAGTAGAGAAGAGGCTAAAAAGAAATTTCCTTGTCATGGATGCGGAAAGTTGGGACATTGGAAGGATGAATGTAAAAGATTCGAAATAATAATGGCCCAAATAATAATTTAAATCCACAGACGCAGAATGACTCACAGCAGGGTGTAAATCCTCAGAGTTAGTTGCCACCTGCACCTATACAGGGTAATGTAAGCAGAGCAAAGCACGGTACAGACGTCGGATATCAAGGAAGAAGTGGTAAGGATGATTATGTAACTTCACAGTTTCTTTTACAGGACGAATTTGATCCATATAACCATCAATGACGGTGCCTAAGAGAGGGGGAGAAGGAGTGCGTACTTGGCGCATCCTTACCGGTAGATCAGTCAGGTACATGTGTTGAAGGGAAAGTAAGAGGTAACGATATCACTTTTCTTTTGGACACTGGTGCTACCCGTTCTACTGTGCGAACAGCAGACATCCCAGACCTTCCTCTCTCTGGAGAAGCTATCCAAGTTGTAGGTGTAGCTAATGAAAAGATCAGAACACCCCTTACTGAGCCAATGGAAGTAAAAATAGGAAACTTCCGAGAAATGCACCAATTTGTAGTGTGTGATTCCAGTCCAGTAAACTTATTGGGAAGAGACTTACTGTGCAAAATGAATTGCACTATTTTCTGCACACCGGATGGTGTTGCAATACATACCCCGGACGAAGATCATGTTTATAAGTTCATGATAGCCAAGCAAGGTACAGAAATAGATGAGATGTTCTCTTTGATAACGAAAAACAAATTACCAGAAGAACTAAGAACTACAGTAAATTCCAAGGTATGGGATTTCACTGGGAAAGAAGTAGGACTTATGGTCAAAATAGACCCAGGGAAAATCACTGTAAAGGAAGGTGCAATTTTCCCAAATACTAGACAGTACAAAATGAGTGCAGAAGTAAAGGCAGGAGTTGTTGAGGAAATTAACAGAATGGTAAAACAAGGCATATTAAAAGAAGTTATGAGTAGCCCTTGTAATTCACCAATCATGGGTTTGAAAAAGCCTAGTGGAAATTATAGGATTGTCCAGGATTTGCGAAAAATTTATAAAATTGTGGTACCTTGTTGTCCTATAGTACCAAATCCTGCAGTAATCCTATACCAGATACCCTGGAGTGCAGAATGGTTTACTGTGATTGATCTATGCCAAGCATTCTTTTCAATACCATTGCACCCAGATAGCCAATATCTCTTTTCGTTTAAATTTGAAAATCATGTCTATGTATGGAATCGTGTTCCTCAAGGATACACAGAAAGTCCCTCCATTTTTAATCAAATACTGAAAAGGTGTCTAGAGAAATTAGTGCTGCCCAGGAGTTCAGTCCTGGTGCAGTATATTGATGATTTACTAGTAGCATCCAACACTCATGATGATTGTGTTGAAGATTCAATTGCATTACTCAACCATTTGGCTGAGGAAGGACACAAAGTGTCACCTGAAAAGCTGCAGTTTTGTACAACAGCAGTTAAATATTTGGGACACCAAATTGAAAGAGGAACAAGAAGAATAACATCTGACAGAATAAAAGTAATAAAGAAAATGAAAATGCCAGAAACACAAATAGAAGTGAGAATGTTTCTTGGAATAGTAGGATACTGTCGACAATGGATTATAGGGTTTTGACTACTAGCAAAGCCTTTAATTCAGTTAACCAAAAAGAAAGCCAAAGATCCAGTTGAATGGGATGATGAAAGTGCTGGTGCATTCGTAAAATTAAGAAATGCGTTGTGTGAGGCACCTGCCTTGGGCATGCCTGACTATACAAGAGAATTCGCACTATTTTGTTATGAAAGAGAAAATTGTGCACTTTCAGTGTTAACTCAAAGACATGGAATAGACAGGCGTCCTATAGCATATTTTTCTGCTACATTGGACCCAGTGGCGACAGCATTGCCAGGCTGTTTGAAAGCAGTTGCTGCTACTTGTATGAGCATTGAACATAGTGAGTCAATAGTAATGGGATATCCTGTAACAGTATTTGTCCCACATGCAGTTGTGATCTTGTTGACAAGAACTCGAACTCAGCATCTCACACCTAGTCGAATGACAAGGTATGAACGAATTATTGTTGGTGCTGAAAATGTGACCATAGTTAGGTGCACTATTGTGAATCCTGCTACGTTATTGCCAGATCCAATTTTTGAAGAAGTTAAGGACGATTCAGAACATGATTGTCTAAAGGTCACAGAATTGTGTACAAAACCAAGACCTGACATACAGGAAACACCATTAAAAGATCCAGATAGGGAGCTGTTTGTGGATGGCTCATGCTTAAGGCATGAGGATGGTAAACTGAGTGCAGCCTATGCAGAGTGTGAACTAACTGGAATAGTCGAAGCATCCTATTTACCAGGAGTCAAGTCTGCACAAGTAGCGGAATTAATTGCTCTGATCAAAGCTCCAAAATTGGGAAAAATGTAAGAGTAACCATATTTACAGACAGTCAATATGGGTACGGGGTTGTGCATGACTTTGGCCAACTGTGGATGCAGATGGATTGCATGACTTCTTCAGGATCCCCAATCAAAAATGGACAGTTTGTAAAAGAATTATTGGAAGCAATACAGTCACCAAAAGAAATGGCAGTGGTGAAATGTGCTGCACACCAGTCAGGAGAAGACTGGGTGGTAGTCGGTAACAGATATGCAGATCTGGTGGCTCAACACTGTGCCAAAAACAGGTTGTCAGTAAATAAAAAGGTTGAAAGGATGGGAATCAGCTGCCAACTTATGCTATGTGCACCTCCTGAAACATGGAATGATGTGAAAAGACTGCAAGATGACGCTGAGGAGAGTGAAAGAGATTTTTGGATTAAAATAGGATGTTCCCGAAGAACAGATGATGATGTTTGGGTATACACAGATGGAAGACCAGCCATGCCCGACTGTCTGATTTTGCAAATGGCCAGAATGTATCATGGAGACACACATGTAGGGAGAGATGCCATGATTAGACTTTTCAGACAAAGTTGGTATAATCCAAAGTTTAGGGCTGCAGCAGAGAGTCTTTGCCAAAGGTGTTTGACTTGCCAAATGAATAATCCGGGAAGGAGAACAGTAATTGGCTTGGGAAAGATTGGAAAAGCTGAAGGTCCTTTTGTGAGATTGCAGCTAGATTTCATACAGTTACCACCATGTAAAGGACTGAAATATGTACTTGTCATAGTGTGTCTGTTTTCAAGGTGGGTGGAGGCTTACCCTACCAGAAGGAATGACAGTATTACAGTCGCAAAGCTGTTGCTACGAGAACTCATTCCTAGGTTCGGTTTCCCAGTAACTTTGGAATCAGATAGAGGAGTCACTTTAATAACGATGTGATCCGAATAATCTGTGAAGCATTTCAAATTGAACAGAAATTGCACTGAGCGTACCGCCCAGAGGCTTCTGGAGTGGTTGAACAAATGAATGGTACAATAAAATCAAGGCTGTCAAAGATGTGTGCATCAACATCGCTAGACTGGCCAGATGCATTGCCTCTTGTTTTAATGGGACTCAGAAGCATTCCTGATAGAAATACCGGATTGAGTCCCCATGAAATAATCATGGGAAGAGCAATGAGACAAGCACATGTACCTACAAATAAACTGCTGAACATAACTGATGATATGGTTCTAGATTATTGCAAAGGATTGGCTACCTAGTGCGTTCTGTCTCTCGCCAGGTTGGAGAAGACGCAGTTTCCAGGCAGCCTGAACAAGAGCATGATCTGAACCCTGGAGACTGGGTGGTTGTGAAGCATCACACCAGAGAAACGTGTTTATCACCCAAGTGGGGTGAACCTTGTCTGGTCATACTGGTTACGAACACAGCAGTGAAATGTGCAGGATTGCCTAATTGGATTCATGTAAGCCACACCAAAAGGGTGCCAGAACCTGAAGGACAAAATCCTCAGTCAGCATCAATAACCGAGGAAGCTGAAGGTTGGCCAGCTGAAGAATCCCAGGTGAGAGATTCGAGAGAAGCTGAAGAAGAACAACCAAGCACAAGTCAGGACTGGATACCAGTGGTTGATATACCAGAAGTTTACAACAGAACAAGAAGCCGATCAAAATTAGGAGAAATTAGGGAGGACCAGATAAGTGAAGAAGAAGCAGCTCAGGAAGAGGAAAATGAAACGATAAGAGAACCTGAGCAGGACCAGATAGGGAGAGGAAATTGGGCTCAAATCGACAACGAAACAACAGAATTTGATCAGGGACAGACAGGTTTAGAAGAACGCGGTCAGGCTGCAGAAGTACAAAGTGCAATAAGCCCTGATCAGAACCAGTTAGAACAAGAAAAATACGTTCAGGAAGAAGAAAATCAAGAAAACAGCGAGCAGGGAAACCTCAAGCACGAAGACGTCAATCCTGAACATGGTCAGTTAGTAGAAACTCACACTCGAGCAACTGAAGAACCGACGACAAGATCTGAGCAAGAACCGATAGAAGAAGAAACTGAGAACGAAGAAAAACAAACTGTGCCACAACCTGAAAATAAGAGAACTTCTGAAGAAGAAATACGAAGTGAAGAGACAGTGCAAACAAAGAAAGCCAGAAAAGGTGATCATTGGCCTAGTGTCATTAAAAGAGTAAAATACCATATAGAAACAAGAAGTGAAGATCCTGAACATGTAAATGAAGTAACAAGCCTAACTGGGCAAACAAGTGGAACTGAAAAACGAAAAAGCAAAAGATTGAAACTTGTGAACAATAAGTTTAAAGGTCCTGATTGGACTTATATAATACTTGAAGACTACGAGAGTTCAGAGTCAAGTGAAAGTGGCGACGAAGGAACAAGTGCGGAACTGACTTATGAAAAAGAAGTGAAACCACTTTGATAACGTAAAAGACTTGAAAGAAAAAGAAAAGAAGAGAAATCTTCTTTGTCAAAATGCCTGACGACAGAGTTTCTGGGAGACCGAAACGGAAATGTTGTAAAAGATGCTGTGCTATATGCATATGTAGTCTGGTAGTGGTGCTTGTAGTATGGTTAGTTGTGATCGTAGCAATTCCTTACCTTATGATAATGGATAAAAAGATTAACAACGATACTAAGGAAAGGATAGATAACTTGAAAAGTGATAGAGTAAAATTAGAAGCACAAGATGAACCAGAGTTTCATCATGTGGTAACAGATAATGATACTAGTTTAAATGTTTTCACTAAATTATTGTTTCAGTATGTAGATACAATGGAAGTTAGTGATTGTTATGTCTGTATGAAGTTACCTGAATCAGTAGCAGAAGGGTTAACATATCATCATTTGCCTTTGACTTATGGCATATCATGTAGTGTATTAACTAGTTTATTTTATAAAACAGGCAGACTTCAGTATTATTATTCAGATATAAATGTGATATTTTCCGAGGTTCCGATTCGAAAGAATATGAACCCAGTGCTTAGTAGTCAAGATGCACAATTTATGGGAGAATTTTTACTAACGATGAAATCGATAGATATAACACATGCACATAGAAGCAATTTAACATGTTCGTTACATGATGAAGAAAAGATATTTTTGAACTTAGTAGAAAATAGTAGACAAGATTTCCAAAAGAAAGCATCTGAACATAAGGCTCATCTGCCACCTTGGGCTGAGAAAGAGGGTATTTACACACCTGGCAAGGCTCAAGCTGCTATGGCTCTGGATTTTGTAAAGACAGGAAAAATTTGTCTGCATAGGTTAAAGACTGATTATAACAATATTTTCATCGGTACCAGTGAATGTGAACATAATTTCTTAATTCTTGGAGGTTGGGGACTAAAAGGAGGAACAGATTCAGTTTTTCCTGGAATTTATTATGTGTGTGGGAATAAGGCTTACTTTAGGCTTCCTGCACGGTGGTATGGAAGTTGTTATTTTGGAATAGTTTTTCCAAAAATATACCACGTAAAAAGAAACACTGGGAGCAATGAAAATAATAGTGAATTAACACGTAGTAAAAGAGCTAGTTTTTCTGAAATTATAGGTGATATATTTGGTGCATTGATACCTTCAGTGGGAATAATTTTGAACTCAAGGAAAATATGTAAATTATCTACAGTAGTTGATCGTTTATCAACGGATACTGCTGGAGGTTTTCTAATGATTAATGCGGAGATGGTTGCGATTAGATCAATGGTTATGCAAAATCGACTTGCTCTAGATATAATATTAGCAAAAGAGGGCGGAGTCTGTAAATTGTTGAAAACGAAACATTGTTGCACGTATATTCCTGACAAAAGTGCAGAAATTGGAACGTATATAAAGAATATAACGAAACTTGAAAACAAATTAAAACCACTGGAAGTTGATAGTGTATGGGAAAGATTGACAAACAGCATTACGTCAATTGGTACCTGGTTTGCTAATGTAGGAAAAGGACTTTTAGGTCAAATATTAGTACCCTTAGTAGGGATAGTAATAATAGTATTGTCAATAATGATATGGTGCAAATGTTGTAGAAAGAATGAGACGTATAGAGTGACAGGAAAAGGAAAGAAACGAAAGTTTGATGAAATTGAATTAGAAGATCTGAAAAGTGAATTATACAAGAAACTGAAAGGGGATGATAAAAATAGAAAGTGTAAAGGTGAAGCTGAGACAATTTTATGCTAAAAGTTGGCATCTGGTTGTGGGTAATTTTTTGATGGCTCAGAAACGCCATCAGAGAGGGGATTGAAGGAGCAAGAACTCAGAATGAGACTTGCTCGCAAGCAATCCTCTCACAATATTAATTAATTAAACTTTGTAATGTCTTTACTAATAAAAATGCATACACGAACATAGTATCCAAGTGAAGCTTGCCTATGTGTTTAACTAATAAGTAATGCTTGTCTAATCCAACATGGCCGCTAAAGCGCGGGAATTTCTTTGCGCATGTGTCAACCATATCACATTGTATGACGTCTTTATTTGCTTGGAGGGAAAACTTTGCTTCTGCGCAGTGTGTGTTAAAATGGCTGCTTAATGTTCTCACGTGCTAAAGCTTGCGCATTTGCTGCAATTAACACTGTGGTATTTTCACGCTATTAATGCGGGATAGATTTATAAATAAATGGGAATAGAGTAGAAATAGGGGGTATACAGTGAAGACATTTATTTGTGATTTTAATGTTTTCTTCTTTGACTTTTATTAGTTCGTAAAATGGGGCCTGGGTTAACGGAAGGGCAGCTTGAAGCCAATGAGAAGTGCGCATGCGCCCTGAAAAGCAAGGCACAGCGATGAAGTCAACTTGGACGTCATCCAAGGCCGTGACCTGGTGGCCAACTCCACTACATCCGCGATGTTCTTGCAAAATGCAACATTTTGTATATGATGTATATCAAACTTTGTCGTGAGTCTGGTGGGAAATAAAGCAAATCTATTAATTGTGAGGGGCGGTATTTAATAACAATGGGCTTAAAGAAATTGAACTAAATTGACATGGTGTGAGGATCAACCCCCTGTCCCCGTCCAATCAGACGTAGTGGGCCCATAAATTTGAAACATTAATGGGAGGTCCTGGGTATAGAAGGGTATAATAGATATAGAATTAGCTAATTAGTTAGCGTTAGCTTTTGGCGTTGAGGCTGTCAGCTTAGAGGACCACAGATCGAGCTGATTGATTGTAGACTGAACCGCTGTCCAGAGAGGTCCTGAGGTGGGGGCGGCGGATTCCATAGAAAGAAGACGCGGAAGATATCGAGGAGGAGCGAAGTGACAGAGAGGGGAACGACTCAGGCGTCGTTGATAGAGAGGTCCCCTGTCCCGTTTTGAACCTGGTCCGGAGGTCTTGATCTTCATCCTTTCTGGGACCCTTTTCCAACTCCTTGGCCAAGGGGTTTGGTTCTCACACTCTTAGGTAACTATAAGCGAAATCTTTAGCTGTACTGCTGTCTCTATCCTCTTCTCTCTGTCGGGACCGTCATTGATTAATAAGTGATTATTTAGTTTTGCTTCATCCTTGATATACGATTAAGTATTATGTGATTTTGTAATTTACTCTGCAAAATTCTTTAGATAAACATTTTAAAACTTTCTGACTCAGTGATTATTTCAGAGTTTATGAACTGTAATGAATGTCACTCATTTTAAACTTCCCAATTATCAAAGGGTCCATTGGTAAGTCATTACTCTTCAATCAGAAAAGTAATTGGTAGCAGGGATATTGATAAAGAGTACAACTGACCCACCAGCGGAAATTGCTAGCGTAGTATGAATGAATGGGCCCAGGTGAGTATTCGGTGTATGAATGCTTGTTGCTAGTAACTCGCTGGATCAATAGTCCCAGCAGTGGTCAGAGGAACCTGTTTCCTAGCATGTTAGGGAAATACTCAATAGTTTCTGCAAATATTCCTGTACTGTTTCCTGGCACAGGTTTGAATTTCCACAAACATAAATTTTGAGAAAGTGAGAGGAGTTTTGCAGAGAGAAATCCATACTGTTGTATTCCTCTTAGGGTGTCCATACACGGGCTTTCCTGTATCATGTCCTTATATAGGCACAATTCGCCCTGCCCTTATATAGGCATAAAATCCCAGTCCTTATTTAGGCATTAAACCGTGCGCTCCAAATACAGGCATGGTCTCCGACATCCGTCCACCCTAACGTCACAACGAGTTCTTGAAGAACAGACCCTTAGGCTTCGGTAGTTTCCCTAGCACAGGACTATTGATTTCTTCAAGGACTCATCTATTATGCATGAACCATTATACCTTAGGGGTTCATTCATGACGTCTTCCGTTGTCCAATTCACGTCAATGCTAACATTCTAAGGTACCTCTCAGGTATAAATATACCTTCCCTAGCCCTTGTAAACTAGAGGAGACCTCGAATTGAGAGGAGCCCGTTTCCCGGCCTGACGCACTGAGAAGACGCACACAGAGAGTCCAGCTTCCAGTGATCTGACTTCCCTCGCGGGGTGTTGGAGTTCGAATCTGGCAAGAGATTCCTACCTCTCTCATTCTTAAGGTATGGGGCTGACTAGAACCTAGAGGGACTCTTGGCATACTAGGCATACTAGACTTAACATACTCTTAGTATACCATAGTAAGGAATACTTCACCTACTTCATACCTCTCCCTACACCTAGGTTAGGTTAGGAACATTGGGGTAGAACTAGCTTAGAAACGCATCGTATGAGTACTCGCATTTTTAGTCTGTGTTATTTATGTAAATGAATATCTGCTAAAGATCATGCTAGCGCAGTATTATTTATTTCTACTGCTTACGCTGTACATTATTTATCTTGCATACTGTCTTGTGATCGTAACAGCACATTTTACTTACACGAGAAACAAGACTGTTCAATAAATCTTTTATTGAAACGCCCGTCTGTTCTTTCTGTGTAACTTTGAGGAAAACTAAGCATGCACGATTGAGCTGAGTGAAATAGTTATCTATTGTTTCCACGACTCTGGGACACGTTCTGATTCTAAAGGGAAACAAAGTGGTCATGTTTTGCGGCTGCCAGAAACTACTCCCTTCTTGTTTGACAAGGAGTTTCTAGTGGCCTCTGAGCTAGCTGGCACAAGTAATTAAGTTTAATATACTCGATAGGGACATACTGACCTTAGTCCTATGTCAAACCTATAGGGGATATTATTCCAATGCGCAGAGCCTATTAGGGAAATAGGAGCTACACTACATACAGTGGTATCCAACATAGAATTCGCTTCCATGAACCCACATGGGGCGTATGTTTCTTTACCTTGAGAATATTCCACGGCTTTATGTTGGTGGTAATGGTGCCAAGTCAGGTAGATTGTGGCACTGCCCTAGCGGATTGTCTACCGGCTTTTCCTACAGTTTCGCTAGTACTGGATATCTCTCCATCTACTGGGTCTGCAGCCCATGACATTACCTATACCAGTGCATGCTTACATAGTTGTTGTATTACACAATGGATGTAAAAGTAAATGTTTTTACAAGGTTAAACATGAAGGAGGCAAATAATCTACCTTTCCTGAATCCTGAACTGCACAATAATGAGCTCTCCATTATATCCACTGTGTGTTAATGTTGCTTTTTCATGGCTTCCCATGCCACCAGTTTTATGTTGCCTCATATGGTTGGTGGGGTGAATCTGCTAATGTCCAACGGTTTACTCTGTCTAGCATGCAGTCTCATTGTCACTGTGGGGCTTATTTATGGGGAATTGGCGTAGGGCTGCGCTGCCTTACACAAATGTGAAAGGGCAGTGATGCACCTTATTTGTGCAATACGTTGCATTCCTGTCCTTTCCCCCTGTGCTGGTGCACAATGGGCTGCGTAAGGCCAATGCAGGGACCCTTGCACCATGGTGCAAGGGTGCCTCTGTTGCATGCATGATTGTTTTTGTGCAGGAAGGGGCACCTTCCTGCTTAAAAGCGATCCAGAGAGGCGTTTTTCTCTTTCTATGTGTTCAGGGACATGGAAAAAGGAAAAAAGAAGAAATAAAAATATTTCTCCTCGTTACGCTTGCTCTAGGGAGGCGTAAGGTGTTGGCGCTTCCCCAGGTTTGTGTGATGAAGTAAATCTGGGGCAGCATCAAAACCCATAGCTGTTGCATGGGAAAACCCACTGCAAAGCCCATGGAACTCTTCCCTGACGCAGAGTAAGGCAATGCAGCGACTTGCACTGCTTTGTCTTACTCCATATCTATGAGGCAGACTATCACACATACATCACGACCTTATGAGTTTCAGTTGAGAAGGTGAATGGGCAATATTTAGATGCCTTTACATTATGTTTTCAGCTTGTCACAAGTGCTATGTGTTCAAGAATAGAGGACAAATGTCAGGCCATGTCTCCTGACAAATTTCTGCTTATTCCTTTAACATGTGGATTGGTGTTTACAAAATTCTCTCTCTTTGCAGTCAAAGACATAATTGAAAAGTGGACTAGTTGACAATCTTGTTGTGGTGGTAAAGGACATGTGAAAACAAAGGATGTAAACTGTCCATTTTTTTGTAACACACAACAACTTTTAAATGCCTTTAAATGAACTTTTTAACCTAATATAAACTTATTTTGACCTATATTTATGTTTGTCTATTTACTTACTTATATACTTTTGTGCGACCTCCTTTGTAATGTCTGTTAAACGTACCCTTTGTCCCAAATTTTTGTCCTGAATTTTGACCTTCCGTCCTGAATTTTTGTCTGAATTTTGACCCTTGGTCCTGAATTTTTACACTCGCCGTCCTGAATTTTCACCCATGCCAGTTGGTCACCCTAAGAAGCACAGAGCATTCCATTGTATTCAATGGAGCGCTCCACATTCCAATGTTCTAATATCCATTATTAGGCTTGCTTTGCCCAGTGTTGAACAGCATTTGGGAAAGTTGCTCATTGCGTTTTTTGGCCATTTTTAAAATGTGTTCACTTGAGCTGCATGAAGCTGTCAGAGCTTTGCCCCTTCAAGGGCACTGGAAAGCAGTATTTGCAACCAATGATGGGCCATGTTAGTGGGCAGCACAGGAACACAGAGACAGCATTTAGGTTGATATGTCTTTAGTAAAGGTCTTGGGGTACTAGCGCTACCTACACAGAAGAAGGACTAAACATTAACAAATTACTTATGGTATTTAGTGTGGTCACTGCTGTAAAGTAAAGCTATTTACGTATTTTTTTATATACTTGTATAATGTGCAATCCAGGCCTCTTAGGTATTGGAGCTCAGCACCGCAGTGGTACAATACAAGAATAGATGTTATATATCGAGGCATTGATTTCCATGATGCTGTAATTGGGGAAGATTATTGACACTGGGTGCATTTAATATCATGAGCATGGAACAGCCACATAATACACGTACACATACTTTACACAGAGTACCAATTTAACAACATTTTAGGCATCAGTAGTACGCACATTGGGCAAAGAACATTTTGTGCCAACTTGTTAACTACTTTGGATTGTCACACAGGGCAAAAGGTATGTAATCCAGATTACTTTTTATAGCTTCTGTATTATAGGTCGACAATTAGAGGATCGCAAGAAACATGGCAATGTTGCATGTAAACAAGCTTTAAATAATTTATGTTATCAAGGAACTTTGAGGTACCCATTTTACATGGCTTGAAAACATAAGTGCAGTAAGGTGGGACCTTCAAGAGAAAACAGATTGAAATTAATACAGACAAGGAAGTATGGCCTATCTTTTGTGAGCAGGGGCGTAGCTTCAGGGGTGTTTGCGGTGTTACACTCCCTTAATTAATGTATTTTCCAATACATTCTTGGGTACAGGTGCTTTCAGTCGAGTATGGTGAGATGTCTGTCAGATTTCACCAGGAGTTTTTACATACACACAGACAAAAACGCACACCCACTCGCTCTCCCTCTGTTTTGAAAGTCCTAAAAAAATTGGTTATTTCACAAAAAATTGTGTTGTCTCTCTAAGTACTCCTACCAACCCGCATTCCTTTCCCTTTCCACTGCCCCTTAGGCCCCTCTCATGCATGCTTGTCCTATAATGTATTTAAACATTATATGCCAGCGTGATTGTCGGAAAATCTGAAGCTCACACCCCCGCAATCTTCCTGACCAAGCTACGTCCCTGTTACAGTGTTTTGCAGCCGCGGCCCGTGCAGGCAAGAGCGGTGGGGCCGGGTTGGGGGGGATTTGACAGATGACGACGAGCAAAAAATTAAATAAATAATTAATTTTCCCTCGTCCTCTTCTGTCAAAATCCCCCCACCCGGCCCCACCGCCCCACTGCTCTTACCTGCACGGGCTGCGGCTGGTGTTTTGTGTTCACCCTTGAAGATATTGACAGGTGGCACCTTTTTAATGGAGAGAGAAAGGAATTTAAAGATTTAGGAAAGAAAGCTTCTGGGGAGATCTGATTTTGGATCCTGTGAATAATGATGCATTTTAAAAGGACTATTCAGAGTCTGAGTTTATTTTTAAAAGTGTATTTAGCTATGAGATCCAAAAATTATGAAAGGATTTTTAGAAATCCCCAAAATAAATGGCTTGGTACATAAGACCAAATATTGGCACTATTCACAAAGATAACTTTGGCCATAAACCTAAGTATATCACCAAGTTACCTGTTTTACCCCTGCCATGAATTCACAAAGGGGTTTTTGGTAAGGGTACGCCATTTACCTGGGTCGAGATTTCTCCACATGTGCGGAGTTCCCTGTACACATAAATCCCACTGAAGGTGTGGGAAAATGGGACTTCCAAGGCATGGTTAGCCTTGGAAGTTTGTAAACGCCCACAACCAAGTATGTTTGTGGGCATTCATAAACACCTCTAATTCCCCTTTCCATCTTGGAAAAAAAGTTGTATTTTTACTCCTGCCAAGGAGAATGGATCACCCTCAGATTTAATGGGGGTGGGGGGAGAGGGCCTATTTTCTCCATGGAGAATAAAAATGCTCATTTGCCCAGGGGATCCTGTTACCACTGTGCAGAGTTCTCTGCTATGGAGAACTCTGCATAGTGGGAAAGGATCCCTATGGTAATATCACATGACCTTTGCTGGAATGTGAATAAAATCTTGTACCTGACGCAGGTTTCCATGAGTTTTCATGGGAATGTTTGTGAATCCCAGAAAGTAGTACACTCGCTTGTAGGCTTAAATCTACAAGTAGAGATTTACTATTTTCTTTGTAAGTCAGGCCCATTTTGTCTACCAATCTCCACCTTATGCTAGGGTTTCCAACTCTAGAGGAATGTGCCTCGAAGGCAGGTGCTTTTACAGACAGTTGCCTGAGCAAAGTACTCAATTGTATGGAACCTGTAAAGTTTGTTCCTAGAAATAATCTTGAAAAAGTTTAGTACTAAGGAATTTCCCTAGCATATGTTTTGTTGCGGAGTGGAGAAACCTCACATCTCTTTGAAATATATGACATATTTCAAATAAAACTATATACATAGCTGATGCTACCACGATCTTGTGACTTGATTCCCATTTTATTGAGGAAGAAAGGCTCAGTTGATCACAGTGACATTTGAACCTGTTAGCTGTTGGTCATACATATTCAGCATGTGCGTTGACCCACACACATCCACACATCTAGCATATCTTATCTTGGGATCAAATGTGGCCTGATTGTTTTTTCTGGGTTTTTATCAGGAGGAAATTCCAGTGGGTGGGTGTGTATAGTTTTCACTTCTGTTGTCAGGGGTGTACCTGCCCTGTATTTCTAAGGAACGTGTTACCCAAGCCCTACTGCTGTCTGGGAGAATAGAAGTGTGAAAGGTTTTGGAGTTAGCCCCAGAGCCGTCGATTTTGGAACTGGGGACCAGGTTCGAGTTTCTGCGCCTGCTCATCTCCCTGTGATTCTTAGGCAAACTATTTAATCTCTAAAAGTAGAAAAATGAATTTCACCTTGTGTAATATAATTGGTGCTCATGTAAAGCTCTCCAATACCTTCAGGTCGAGTACGCACTATATAAAACTGCAAAAAGAAAAAGCTTCCACTACTCCTCCAGCTTTATTTCTGTGCGGGGTGCTTCTGCTGTGTAGCCATTGTGTTGGCACAGGGCGAAAGAGAGCATCTCAAGGTTTTTTCTCCGCAGCACAGGATTACGGTCACATGAGTGAATAAAAGAGCGCCTCCTCGCCAGTGTGTGTTCTGTCTGTGAGGCTGGATATTACTACTGTCTGCATGAACCCTATTCTGTGTTTCTTACTTAAGCCTGATCAAACATTTTCACTATATCAAAAGTGAAAAGGATTGGGTTTATCACAGCCCTTTGACTGCTCGAAGGAGCGGGGGTAGCGAGTGATTAATCAATCAATCAATCATGTCACTTATAAAGCGCACTACATACCCGCGAGGGTCTCAAGGCGCTGGGGGAAGAGGGGGGTGGTGCTGCTACTGATCGAAGAGCTAGGTCTTGAGGAGTCTTCTGAAGGCCAGTAGGTCTTGGGTCTGTCGGAGGTTGGTGGGGAGGGTGTTCCAGGTCTTGGCGGCGAGGTGGGAGAAGGATCTGCCGCCGGCGGTCGTTTTCCGGATGCGGGGGACTGTGGCGAGGGCGAGGCTGGTCGAGCGGAGCTGGCGGGTGGGGGTGTAGAAGCTGAGTCGTCTGTTGAGGTAGGCTGGTCCGGAGTTGTGGAGTGCTTTGTGTGCGTGGGTGAGGAGCTTGAAGGTTATCCTCTTGTTGACAGGGAGCCAGTGCAGGTCTCTCAGGTGGATGGTGGCACAAAGCACGGTGGATTCTATATATTTACAATTTGCAGCAATTGTCTCCAGTGTAGTATACAGGGGGCTGGAAGAGGGTCGAGCAAAGCATATTTTTTGGAGGGTCATTATCAGAGTGAGGGGGAGGGGTGGCAGAAGATCCCAGGGCTTTTAATGCTATTCAGAGCTTAAATTCCATATTTTGCTTGTCCATGCGGGCAGCTCGTGATGGCGGTGTGTGAAGGAGATGCAGGGAGGAGATGTGGAAAGGACCCCCGGGGGACCCAATACAACTTAAAATTGCACAACTGCGTGTGTTTCAACTGGGATATTTTTCACCACGGGGTTCTGAGCGACATTACCAACTCAAGGTTCATATGTCATATTTATTCTGTCACTCGAACGCCGCTGGCAAAAAACAACAATCTCAAAGATGATGCTGACGCACGTACCCTTCAGTGATGAGGTACGTGTGCCTCGCGCAATGACATAAGGAAGGAAGGGCTAAAGGTGACTGTGTAGGAAAAAGAAGCTCCCTTGAAGCGTATAAGTTATGTGACAACGACATCTCTCAGCAAGAAGGCAAACACCTCACAGCAAAGGCGGGAAATGGAAGGTTACGTAAACAGGGGTTCTGGTTAAAGACTTGATAACACACGCTCCCTGCTGAGGGATCTGATTAGCCACTGTGGAGGAAAACATGATGGATAGTTTTTCCAGTGAAGTAAAAAGGCCACGCAGTCACAGCGATGGCTAAAAAAGACCAAGCATCGTCACAGCGATGGCTAAAAAAGACCAAGCATCGACACAGCGATGGTTAAAAAAGACCAAGCATTGTCACAGCGATGGCTAAAAAAGACCAAGCATCGTCACAGCGATGGCTAAAAAAGACCAAGCATCGTCACAGCGATGGCTAAAAAAGACCAAGCATCGTTACAGCGATGGTTAAAAAAGACCAAGCATCGTCACAGCGATGGTTAAAAAAGACCAAGCATCGTCACAGCGATGGTTAAAAAAGGCCAAGCATCGTCACAGCGATGGCTAAAAAAGACCAAGCATCGTCACAGCGATGGCTATCTTCAAGGGACCTCTTGCAAAATGTTAATGTTGCGTCACTGCCGGGTAAATAATGAGGCTTGGTGGATATATAGCCACCGCTGGACAATGCCTAAACGCTAAGGATGTCGCACGCCTGTATGGTGCTGAATATTCAGGAAAAACCTGAAACCCTGATGTTTACGACTTTCTAAATAATTAATTTAAAGAATTCGGCCATATCTCCTATATTTGGCATATGAAAGTACCCCAAAGCCCATGTGTGAAAAGCAAGCACACTACATTTTTATCTAAGGAAGCTCTGCCTTACAAAGTACTCCTGTCAGGTGACCATTTACTGTTAAAATATAACATCTCACAACATAGTACATGGTAGTGGAAAGAGCTATATAAATAATATATAAAGTAATTTAATACCACAACACTTTAAAATATGTTTTTCCCCCTTGTTACTGTAATGACAACTGTACTAGCACTGCATGCTTCATCTCTAATAAAATAATGAGTACAATTTCACAATAACATCAACAGTGACATCATTCATTAAGCAGAAGTAATAATTGCATTAAAAAGTCAGACATCAAGGACTTCAGCGTGGGAACATTTCTATCTTTTGACTCTTCATTGCAGAGAATCCTTCATCCTGCAAGCATATTTCGCCATGTCCCATTTTCAGAAGAATGCCATTGCCACATTTCATGCAGACACTTGGCAAAGTCTTTAGCCTTTTAGGAATCTCATTAATACATAATGTATATTGAACACTAGTTCAATCTGCATCATGAATTAAGCAGGACAATAAGAAAAAGTGCATAAAGCTAAAAGCTAATAAATCTGTTTACTTTGTATGGGCACAACCGGATTAGTCTTTAGCTAAAAGAAGAAACATCTTGCATTCTTTCAAGAAGATAATAGGACAAACTCCTATTCAACAAGCATTGGCAAAGCCAAACGGTCTAGCTCGGCAAGCTGTAGCAATGGTTATTTTTATTATTAATTGTATTGCAACCGTATGCCGCAAAGCTAAAAAGAAGAAAAAGAAACATGTCACTGCCTAAATCGGGTGGCAATAAACTTGAAATGAAAATTTTAAATTTAAAAGCTAATTAAACTTTGCATATACTTTTAATAGAACATTATAGATGCTTCCTGTCAGGCTGGTGTAGTTTGATTTCGTATAGAAAGCCCTTTTTAGTTTTAATACACACAAGAAAATATGATTCTTATTAGTTGAAAAAATGTACCATTGTCTTAGGGGTTACCTCCCTACCAAGAAGTTAAATCTGTTAACCCGGAGATAAAAGTTATCTCTCTCTCCCTAGTGGAGTGACCGGGAATAAATAACACCTTGATAACTTGGTTTGGTCGATATACCCCTTTCTTGAATTTAAAGCATATTGTGTATAAATGAGGACTAAAAAAAAAAAAAAAAAAAAAAAAGAAATACTTCATTGGAATGATCTAAAGGAAGACAATTGTTTTTTGGGGAAACTGTAATGTTGTATATAGTGCTTTGAATCGCACTTCTACCATTTATAAGCATTGACAAAACATGCATTTGAAATAGCGACTTTCTAAAGGTGATTTAGTGCTCCAAACTGGATCAATTAATGATATACTACATTTTAGGATAAGAGGAAAATCCTTCTGTGCTACCACTTATATAGTATTTTCAAACGATAATACTTCCCTGCTGACATGCTGAAGAGCTTTCACTGTATCTACTGTACACCGAAAACAACTAGTGATTTGCTAAGGTGTTTGTGTGATTTACTGCAGCTGAAGCTTTGACGTTGCTGTCAAGACCTTTAGTGATTAAATCCCCTCTGACCTTTAAGAAACAGAGCTGGTTGGCACCCACTCAACCAATTTACGAGGTTTTTAGCCCAAGTCTTGATATGACAATTATATACCAATAATATGGATAAGACAGAGGACCTTTGGTTTTGTTCAAAAACATTACGATTGTTGATTCCTGCCCAAAGATAAAAAATGGCTTCATTAGTGGGTTGTCAAAGTTTTGCTAAGATTTCTTATAAAAATATTGCATCTAGGCCAGCTATGTCCTCATTAGCATTACTGTATCCTGAAGACATAGATTAAACACACAAGGATGACTAAAAATAAATGGGATAAAGAATGGAAAGAACAAACTTTGGCAAGAGGCTCAATGTATATATTAAAAAGAAGGGGAGAAAGGGGACAGCCCTGTCTAGTTCCTCTACCTATTTTTATTGATCTTGTAAGATTACCATTGATGCAAATTTTTGCTGATGGATTTTTATAGATTGCTTTTATGGCGGTTAAAAATGTTTCCCCTAGATTAAAGCGTTGACAGACTTTAAATAAAAAGGACCAACTGACTCGATCGAATGCTTTAGCCGCATCGATGGTCATTATAGCTAGTGGAATCTTATATGTTTGCGCCATGTCTATTGCTCCAAGTAAATTATGCGTTAATTCACAGAGCTGCCTCCCTTTCATAAATCCTTTCTGATCTGGATGTATTAATGATCCTATTACCTTGTCCAGGCACTTAGTTATAATTTGAGTGTATAGCTTATGATAACTATTTAAGAGTGAAATAGGTCTGTACGATTCACAGGATCTTGGATTTTTATTAGGTTTTAATAGGATAGTTATGGTTGCCTCTTCCCATGAAGTAGGGAGGTCTTGGCCCTCTGTAAAAGCTGCATTAAAAAGCTGAAGAAGAAAAGGGGAAGCTCTTCCCTTAGGATAGCGTAAATCTCATTTGGGATGGAGTCAGGGCCAGCAGCTTTCCCCTTTTTTAATGCACTGATAGTTTGAGCAATCTCCTCCAAAGTTATGGGGCGACTTAAATACCTTTGTTCGTTACTTTGAAGAGAGGGGAGGTCTATCTCAGAGAGAAAACTGTCTATTTGATCTTCTTTTAATACCGGTTCTTCTGTATATAGATTTTCATAAAAATAAACAAAAGCGTCTTCGATCCCTGAATCATCACTGATAATATTACCAGTAGTTTGACAGCGAAGTTCCTTTATCCAGTTTCTGGATTGGTCGGCTTTAGTTTTCCACGCGAGGAGTTTGCCACACCCTTCCCCATATTCGTGGTGAGATAGTCTACTAGATTCCCATTTTCTTTTAATTATTACTTCAAGGTAATCTGTAAGCTTATGTTTCGCCGCCGTTAAATTTCTTGTAATATCCAGATTCCCAGGAACTTTGCCAAGCTCTTCCTGGTATAGATGTATATCTGCTTCTAAATTTCTGATTTCCTCCCTCACCCTCTTGGATTGAGAAATGGATAAAGTTGTTAAAATCCCTCTCAGATATGCCTTATATGAATCCCATACCACATGGAGGGGAGCTGAATTAAGATTGAATTCAAAAAATTCTTTGGTTGCTATTTTTAATTTGTCAGTTACTGTATTTTCTGAAAGCAATGTGCGATTTAAAGTCCATCTACGAGGGGACAGATTCTCAACCATAGCTATTTCTAATACGACCGCAGAATGGTCAGACAAATGTTCCGGGACGTGGCTAACCTTAATGATCTTTTTGCATGTAGCAACATCGACCAGGAAAAAATCAATTCTGGAACGATGAGCACATTTCTTATTATGAAAAGTAAAGTTACCGCCGAATGTTCTTGCCTTGTTACTCATCTCTCTCCAAATATCTACTAGCCCCAGATCTAACATTAACTGCCTCAAGGCTACTCTCATCTTCTGTGTTTTGACCCCTGCTCCATTTGAGGTTGAATCTCGCCTGGGATCCAAGCACAAATTAAAATCTCCCCCAAATATAATAGGGTCATTTATGTTAATTAATTGGAGAAGTATAGTATATAACACGGCTGGGTCATCCAGATTTGGTCCGTAATACCCCACATAGGTCAGCTAGGTACCACTAATTCTAGCTCTAGCGATTACCCATCTACCTAAAGGGTCAACCATATAATCCCCAAGCATAGCTTGGGCGTTTTTTTTAAACAACAACGCGACCCCTTTCACTGTGCATGACTGCGTAGTATAAATACAATGTTCTATCCATTTTTGGCTTTTTAAAATCGATATCCATTCCTCTTTAAGCAAATGCGTTTCTTGTATCAAAATCACATCACTATCTGAAAGTCTTAGGTATTCTAGAATGTTCTTTCTTCTAGAAGGGACCCTAAGGCCATTTACATTCCATGACATTATTTTCATACTTTTCTCTTTCCCTGTCCTATCTACGTTTATCATAATATATTCTATATTTGCTGATTTTATTTAAAAACGCAAGCTTGTCTAGGCCAGTTTGGAATGATCGACTATCTATAAATGAGGACAATTTTTTTCTTTTTTCCCCATTTGCTCCCCCACCCAGTGTAGATTTTATTGAATTTTTGCATTTTATTAGTGCCCCAATCCCTCCCTCCCTCCCTTTCTAACCACCCACCCTGGGGAACCCTCCCTTAATACTAAAGGTATACCTAAATACCTCTAAATTCGGACTCCGTCTCTATCCAGGCACGATGTTGATATTTCTCATTTAGATGTGCTTTTAATCTGGGCGACCAGGGCATTCGCTTCTGCGGGGTCCTTAAAGTTAGACATTTTGTTGTTCCACATTACTTTCAGGGTAGCAGGGAATCGTAAATTGGCTGTTGCACCCAAACTTCTCAGTTCTTGCATCGACTTCCCCAACTCCCACTGTCTGTCCTGTGTAGCACTCGAAATGTCTGATATAATACGAAATGTCCAGTCCCCTTTATTATACATTCCTATTTTAAGACCACCTGCGAGGATCTTTTCCTTCAGTACATAGGTTTTAAAGTTAACCAAGATTCTTCTTGGGTTTCTTTTCCCAGGTCTTTTGAAGAAAGGATCCCGATGAACTCTTTGTATGTCATCCTCTAGGATTTGTCTGTCTATATCAGGGTACAGCTCACTGAGAAGACTAACAATAAAGATCTTTATGTCTCCTCCCTCCACCTCTTCGGGAATATTTAGGAGCCGAATATTGTTTCTTCTTGCGTTATTTTCTAAACTTTCTAGTTTGTCCCTCAGATCTTTCTCACTACCCTGTAATCTCGAAATTCCCGATGTGTTTTTTTCTACTTGTTTTGTGAGATCTCCCAGAGCTGTTTCCATAGCCCCGACTCTTTCTGTTATATCGTTCATTTTTTTTTCTAATGTTTCACAAACTGTTTGAATTTTCGTTTGATTGCTTTCTGAAACTGCAAATTTTTCTCTAATTTCAGCCAATAGGGTGACTAGTAATCCATCTGTAGATAGCTGTGCCTCTGGGTTGTCGTCTGTGATTAACACCCTTAGCTCCTCTCTTAGTTCTCCTCTTAGCTCACTTCTCTGTTGACTCTGCTGATTCCCTTGGTTCTCGGGGCTAAGAGTTGAGCTAGTATTTACACTGTTATCTAACTTAGCCGAGGATGCTAGAGGTGCAAATCTATTTTCTGGCGACACGGAATTCATATTGATTCCTGTCTTATTTGGGTTTTTTTGTGATTCTGAGGGGATTAATTGTATCGAATCACTACCGTTGCTTGGTGTTTCCACAGGTGTATACTCAGGACCTTGCTGCTTATCCTGAGGGAGTTGAGAAGTTTGTGTGGATAGAGACTGAACTTTAAAATACGAACGTAATGATGGGGTCACCTGAATGTTTGCTGGTTTTAGTTTTGTTTTAGTTTGTTTTTTGTTTCCCTCCTTGATTACCGGGGTCTTCTCCGTCAAAGCCTTCTTAATTTGCAGAGCTCCGTCAGATTTTTGGGAGTTATTTTGCTCCGTACGTGAATCAGATTCTTTGTTATTCCCCTCAAAAGGTGACCAATCTTTGCCCCAAATGTCCCTGCTTCTGAGGGTATATCTATTTGACTTTTTTGCCCCTGTGTGTATCTCAGCAGAACCACCACTTGCTTGCTGTTCCTGGCCTAAGACCCCTCGTTCTACTTTTAATTTAGGCCCCCAGTCCCCCCTTTTCCTCCTTACCGAGGTCATTTGCAAATGCCATGAACAGAGCTCTTCGTTTTCCGCCTGAATCAGCTCCTCAATTTGACACCCTCCGGAGCTACCCCGGGGCACCACAAACTCCTTCTCCGGAACGATCGCAGTAGAGACCCCAGAGACTGTTAGTATCTTCACGGCAGAAAACGCGAAGTCAGCCGCTCGGCTCCCGCTGCCCCGGAAGCCGATCCTAGCAGCGGTGCGCCTGCCACGCGCAATCCGCGCTGCCGCTTCTGACCAGCGGCTCCTCTGTGGCGTCTCTCCTCCTCCGACCGCCACCATCGCCGTCGCCCGCAGAACTCGGGAAACAATAGAGGATCTCCTCCGATAACCACCCAGAAGGTATAAAAAGTCTGCCCTGGCGCCACTACTAAATTTTAGTTAACTTCGCATTTTAGTGCTGCGTTGATTGTGCCGAGGTAGAGCAGAGCCCGCGACCGCTTCTATCTGCCGGCCGCCATTTTCCCCCCAAGTCCCAATGAAGTATTTCACTGAGACCATGAAATGACCATCAGAAAAGTTTCAAAGGATGGAGACTTTTGTTTACACTTTGCCTGTCTGTCCTCTGCCCCTTTTAAATTCACATTGAAAGACGCTCCTTCTGGCTCCTTGCAGCTGTGCCAGGGTTAGTGTTGGTGCATATCCAGGCAAGTTTTTGGCATTTTTCAATGTGCTCATAAAGAACATTTGTTGAATGGTGGGAGGTGTGCTATTGGCCCCTCTCTTAAAGAGGCTTTCCCACTCAGGAGAGCCGACGATATGGCGGGGAGTCGGGGCCCGGGGCATTTCACCCCGGGTCCTGATTGAGATAGGGGCGGTTATTGGGCCAGGTCGGGCACTGTCCTAGAAGCATGAAAGTGCTTCTGGGGTTGGGCAGCCCAAACCATGCCCCATTTAAGGAGCCGTGCAGCGGTAAGCAGGTATCTTTGCTCTGGCTCGCTGCCGAGGATGACGCAGCTGTTTGCTCCGGTCCCCGACAGCCTTTTTTGTGCTTTTTGAAAAATATTTGGTTTTCTGTGAGCCTGAGCGTGTTGCTTGGGTGCAGTTAGCAGCAGGAATTGCCCCTCATTTAGCAAAGGTTTTGTTGACTCTACGAGGATGTCAGGTGAAGCTAGGAAGGGCGCCAAGAGGGCACGCCCTGATTGTAATATGAAAGAAATGATGCACAGGATGGATGCGATACATGAGATTTTGTTGCTTTTGCGCCCACAGGGCCAACAAGGGGGGCAGCCTGTAGAGCCAGCAGTGCCGGCAGAAAGGCCTAGAAGGCCAGGAGTTGCACCCCGAGTGGCATTCCCCCAGTGAAGAAGCATGGTAAAGGACAAGGGACATGTAGTGAAGGGGGTCAAGGACCACGGGTCACCCCTGAGGTTGTGCCGGTAGGCAGTGTAAGTGGTGGTGAAGGTCAAGGCAGCTCTCCTGCAATGGTAGTGCCGGCGGCGAACAGCAGTATTGTACAGAACTGCAATAACTGTATGGCAATTGGGGTCATGCCAGCAGGCTGTGCAGGGCAGTCGGAGTTGGTAGCGAACTTAGCCAGTGTTTTGCCTTGGCTTTTAAAGGTAGGGGTGTGCTCCACACCTTTAATAGGGGGTGCATTGGCAAGTGTAGCGGAGATGGACCATGTTGAAAGAGCCAGGAGGCTGGTGACACATTTGGATTGCATAGCAGGACAGGGTACACAAGGACAGGCGGGAGTGACAGGTGCCTCAGCTGTGCAGGGGTCAGTAGTGGCTAATACCTCACAAGCGGGTAGTGGGGCGCTAGCAGCACTGGCAGCAGCCGGGGCCCTACCCCTCACCAGGGAAGCTACGCCAGCAGGTATGTTACCACCATTGCTAAGCTTGGGTTTGGGGGATGTATGTTCGGAGCCCGATCAGTTGGGCAGGCACGTACCTACAGATGTTAAGGAGAAGGTTTGGAAAGGCACTTATGTAGATATCTGTGAGTTAATTGTAGATGTGTATTCTAGGCAGTGTGGGCATTGGCCTTACAAGAAAAGGGTGGAAGAGACAATGATGAATTGGGTTTTCTCGATTTTCCAGGCAATTAATTCCTAACTATGGGGGGACAATTGGCGTGCTACCAGAATAGGATAGCTTGTGCACACAATGAGTTTGGAGGCGCTGCTTGGAGGGATTATGACAAAGCCAATACTTTCGGGCGGGCTCAGGGACAACCAGTAATTCAGGGGACAGAGCAAAAAAGGGATCATGCTGGGACTTCAATAAAAGATCTTTCTCCAGAGCCCCAGGGACATGCAAGTTCAAGTACTGTTGTTCTTTCTGTGGGCTACCCTCACACCCGTTGTTTTAAAAAGATAAAGGATAGAGGCCCCAAAAAACAGGAATGAGCACCCACTATTGGTCAAGGCCCCTCCCCAGTTAACTGGCAAGTAAAGGTGTCTTGGTTGAATGTTTACAACAACACAGCAGCAGTGCAGTCTTTGTATGAGGGTTTTAAGAGCTGTTTCAGGATCCCGGCTAAGGGTTGTGTGGCATTACATATTGCAAAAACCATCAGTCACTTAAGGCTGATCCTAGCATTGCCAGAAATAAGATTTTGAAAGAGAGGAATTTGGGAAGGGTGGCAGGTCCTTTTGATTCCATCCCCTTGGAGAACTTTGTGTGTTCCCCTTTGGGGGTAGTCCCGAAAAAAGACCCAGGGTAGTACTGTTTGATACACAACTTGTCTGCACCTAAGGGTCAATCTGTCAATGAGGCTATCGATGGGACACTGTGCTCAGCTAGGTATGGCTCGCTAGATCAGGCCATTGCAAATCTCCAGGATCTGAGACACTGGACTTTTCTGGCAAAGGCGGACATAGAATCCGCCTTTAGGCTGCTGCTGGTGCGCCCCAAGGACTTTCATTTATTCGGTTTCCAATTTAAGGGTGCCTTCTAATTTGACAAATAAATGCCCATGGGCTGCTCAGTCTTTGGTGCTTACTCCGAGAGGTGTAATACCTTCTTGGAGTGGGTATTTAGGCAGATATCAGGGCACTGGTGGGCACAACATTATTTGGATGACTTCCTGTTCCTAGGCTTATCTGGGGCGAAGAGTGTGGGAGGGCTTTAGAATCTTTCCAGGAATAGATGGGTATATTCGGGGTACCACTGGCACAAGTCAAGACCTGCGGGCCAGCGACCACAATTTAATTCCTGGGGATATAATTGGATTCCAAGACAGGGGTATCTAGGCTCCCCCAGGAGAAGGTCAGGGCATTCACAAGGGTATTGGAGGAATGCCTTGAAGCCAAGAAGGTGACACTACATCAGTTACAGGTGATAATGGGGCAGTTGAATTTTGTGCTCCGCATAATTCCCAGGGGTCGCACATTTTACAGGTCAATCGCGCAGGCCTTTTCTGGTCTGAAGTTGAGGCACCATCATACAAGGCTGTCAAGTGAGGCCCGCCAGGATATGAGAATATGGGAAGCATTTTTGAAGGATTTTAATGAGACAGTGGTATGGCCAAGCCCCGCCAAGACCAATAAGGAGTTAGGTCTGTTTACAGATTCTGCAGTCAGTGCAGGCTTTGGCGACATTTTGGGGGCATTTTGGTGGGCACAGCGATGGCCAGGAGACTGGGTGGAATCTGGATTGGTGGTGATATTTGGCTACTTAGAACTCTTTCCCATTTTGGTAGCCCTCACAATATGGCCACAGCAATTCCGCAATCAATCAGTGGTATTCTGGTCAGACAACATGGCTGTGGTGGAATGCATTAATCAGTAAGTGGACAACTGTAAGATGACATTCAGATTATTGAAAGACATCATACTGCTATGCTTGAGACTAAGGGCCTGATTTATATCTTGGTGGAAGGTGATGGATATCCCATGCACCGAAATATAAATCCCATAGGATATAATAGGATTCATATTTTGGCGGATGGGATATCCGTCACCGTTGTGATGGAATCCACCAAGATCTAAATCAGGCCCATAATGTTGATTTCAAATCAAAACATGTGCCTGGTGTATTGAACAATGCAGCAGATGCTTTGTTTTGTTTCAAGATGCAGGCTTTCAGGTATCACCACCTAGAAGCCGCATAGTTCTCTTCAGCATTTCCAGGTCAACGATGGCGGCTTGATGCCCCAGTCTACCAGACCTTGTGGTGGCCAGTTTAGCCTCCATGACGAGGCGTGCCTATGAGGGGGCATATTGGATGTATCACAGGTTTCAGGAAGTCAAAGGGGTGGGAGAATGGTTTTCGCCCGAGTCATTAATCGCACTCCTGGAGTCCCTGAAAGGGGAGGGGCGACCCGTGTCCTATACCAAGTGACATAATGTAGTAATTTCCTTTTTTGCAAAGATGCTGTGGTACACAGATGGGACAAAAGCTTTCCTGGTGAAAGGAGTGCTCAAGGGCTGGCAGCGATTGGAGGGGTGAAGGCAAGACTCCAGGCACCCCATAGACACACTGAAACTGGCAACTATCATGGCCAGTCTTGGCAAGCTGTGCAGATCACCAGATGAGGTTTGCCTCTTTAGGGCAGCTTTTTCACTGGCATTTTATGGGGCATTGAGTGTGGGTGAGCCTGTAGCGAAGAAGAAAAAAGGCATGAATGGTGGTCTGCAGCTAACAGTTATTCAGTGGCCAAATGGCTCCCTGGCAGTCACCATTACCCTTTCTAAGAATGATCAAATGGGCAGGGGGACCACATACTGTTTTCACGGGCTCTAGGGAATGAGTGCTGTCTGCTGGGGATTCTGAAATCCTTTATGGCCCACCGGATACAAGGGACGGTAGGCCTCCTTTTGGTGCACGAGGATGGGACGACACTCACGGCAGGGCTCTGGTGTCAGCAGGTTTGGATCCCGCAGACTATAGTTCCCATTCATTTCAGATTGGCCACCGCTGTGGCAAGCAGGGGATTGGCGGAACAGGCAGTTCAAAAGATAGGCAGGTGGAAGTCTGATTGCTACAAGCGCTACGTGAGCTTGAACATGTTGTAAATGTCATGTTTTTTATAACTTTCCCATTCCTTACCATATTCTCCTGTCAACACAGGTGGAGGAGATGTTAAAGTGATGTGGCCACTGCATGCTTAATTGCCTCTAGTTTACGCTGGAGCAAGGAGCATTACAGATGTGCTTGTGTTGGGCCACTCAGTTCAGTTCTACAGTTGAACTAAACTGTTGGGCAACTCCTAGGTGAGGTGCACTAAGGTCTCTTATTTTGCAGGTGACTATTCGTCGTGAGCAAAGAAACCCGGATATCAGCGGACTTTCTTCGGACAAGGTGGGCTACGCTTGGCCCACTGGAAAACTGCATTGGACAGAATATTGCCCCCGAGGCTTCTGCTCCCAGAGATTATAGTCGTGTATCTAGGTGGCAATGATCTGTTGGAGCTAGGTCGGAGGGACTTATTTGAGCTGATTGTATCTGAAATGTGTTGGCTTTTTAAGAAGCTCCTGGAGGCCATAATTGTGTGTTCCAAAATTGTCCCAAGGTTGAGTTGGAGAGGTGGTAAGTCAGTCAGGGTTCTCAACGAGTCAGTGAAACAGTTGAACCAGAATGTGGGTAAGTTGTTTAAGACAGCTTGTTTGTCAGCCATACCTCATGGGTGCTGCAAGGGAGAGCGATTTTTCTTACAGGATGGAGTGCACTTGCTGAAAGAGGGTAATACAATGTTTCTTGAGAATTTGCTGGCATGGCTGGCACTACGCGCACTGTGGTGGGGAGGCAGATAGTAAACGAACTATGGTGGCCTGTGGCGGATGAGGTCATGATTGGTGGGGACACTTTGGGTCTCTTTATGACATCCTTTTACACCAAAATAACATCTGTGTCACTGAACCTTTTAAGGGATGCTGGCAGCAAGTCCAAAGGAGGTTGAAGGGATGCGGTGGGTTAGGGGCGGTTGCTAACACGCTTTCCTTACCTATCAACCACCCATGCAGGCGCAGTTGGCAGGAACTAGCACTGGCCCTTGGGGGACAAGGAACTTGAGTGTAAGGGGTGCCCGCGGTATGTATCTTAAGGGCAGCCGAGCCCCCTGCATGAGAACCCCCGAGGCGGGAGAGCTCCTGGTATGGGAGAGGGATGGTGAGGCCCTCCCATAAGGAGGGACCCAATCTTTGGACGGGGGAGGTGCAAGAGGAAGGGTCACAGTGCCAGCGATGATCTCACTCGGAACGGTTATGTTTTTTGTTGGCTGCAAAGGAATCGACTAGTTATGTTTAGGTGATTCCTATGCACTAGAGTCTCTGTTAAGGCTAAGTCTCACTTGTAAACAAGACGTAAATAATGTGGTTACTGTGCAAATTTTTGATGACACAAATGTTTTGTGTGTGTAAATAATAAATATGGCTAGGGGTCTTACAACCCGTAACCCAAAGAGCTGGTCTCATGGCATTGTTATTGACATGGATTTTTGTATGGAATGGTAAGTACCCATGTGACACTGATGACTCCCTGGCCATATGGAAGCAGGAGCACAGTTTGAGCTCTGGCTATAAGCGCCCATCCTTACCCACAAAGCATAGGGCATAGACTTTTTAAGTGGAAATGCTTGCAAATTGTCTTTGTTTGTAGTTCCAGGGGCAGGAGGGAATGTATTCCTGGATTAGGGGCCGCAAGGAAGGCCTAGCACTACTCAGGAGGAATTTCCAGAGATTGGTTTGCTCAGGTAATTTAGGCTGGGAACATTTTTGGGCATGTGATACGTTAAATGTGACTTTGGGAAGTTGAAAGCAGACGTGAGTGTGGAAATCTGTTCTTTGAATCGCCTTATGCAGCAAGGAAGAAGAAAGTCTGCAGGTGCTCGCACAGGCTGTGAGCTGCTTCTGGAAGGGGATGATCAGGCATGGTGCTTGAGGCTTATTGTCGCCAGCATATAGTACTGCAAATGGCTCCAAAGAGAGTGCATCCACTGTTTCATCTTGCAGAACCTGTTTGGTGTGGTTTGTTTCAAGTGTCCTTCTCAGGCTTCTGCTTTTGTGTAGAGTGATGCTTCTCCCTGTAGGTAGCACTGAGGCTGACTCCAAAGCAGGAGTAGCCATGATATGGGCACAATAAAGTGTGAGATCTCTGCACCTGGCTGCCATGAACCTTTCTGAGGCAGCAAGTAGGGTCAGGCAAAGGCAGGCCTGGCTTAGAAACTGCCTCACCTTGAACAATAGAAACTACAGTCCCATCTTTCACCCCTACCATCTAACAAATAGCAGAGTTCAGAAAGACCTAATCAGCAGCCCTTGCGCTTAAAGCAGTCCTATCTACATCCCCCTAAATTAATTGTCTGGGTCTCTACACTTACACTCTCTGGGAAGGTTGTCCTTGTCTTTATCTTGTGTCAGGCCACAAACAGGGGCTTCCAAAATGTATCCCACATCACTTTTTGTCGTTAATACTGTGAGACAAATTTAAAAGTTGAACATCAGAAAATATCCACTCCAGCATTTGCAGCATCTCCTTTTCAATTGTGCATTATTTACCCAGTATACTGCCTCATGTTGCTATGATGATGAGGTTACTGCTGCCTTCAAGGGCAGCCTAAACCTCCTAGTATTTCCCTATACATACACCCAGCCATTATGTTATGCTTCTACATAGGGGTAGTAAGCGCTTGACAAATGTTTCAATAGAATACGATACAAAAGCTATGAGAAATTTTCTGGGAAATATTAACACTCTATTCTGATGTTGCGATTTGTTTATAGAACTTGATTAGTAACAGGAAAGCACCTGCATAAAAATAAAAAATAACATATTCGGCTTACAGGCTCCAAAATGGTGTAGTAACTATTAAAGGCTGTTAGTTAGCATTATTAGTACCTTGGTGGAGAAGGGAAGACAAGGGAAGCAAAAACAACAGGGAGTAATTTTCAGTCCCAGGAAAGGATTGTGGTGGGGGAGAGGGAGGGGCAGGATGGATAAAGGAAAGAAAAGAAAGAAGAAAAACAGGGGAGGACGGGAAAGTATGAAAGCAGGAGGGATGAAACAATAGGACAAGAAGAAAGCAGAGGATGAAAGGAGAATGGGATGGAAAAACAGGAAAAAAGGATGAGCAAGAAAGGGGAGTACAGGATATCTTTTGAAAAGGGGGATGAGCAAAAGAAAAACGAGTATGGAAGAAGGAGAGATATAGTGAGAATGAGAATATAGAATCAGAGAGAATAAAAAGCAATGGGGGCAGATTCGGTAAGAATCGCAATTTGGAAATCGTAATTTCTAATTTTTGTGCATTTAATCCATGGTTCCTATGCCCACCCTCGATTTTCCCTCAGTCCCAATGGTCAGCGCAGCCCTGGCAAAGGGTAAGTTCCCAGTTTAGCTTTGAGAGACCGGAGTTATCTCAGAATAAATTCATCTATAATCAATATAGAAAATCATTCTCTGATCACTTAGGGCCAGATGTATGTAGATAGCATTTTGCGATTCCCTAATTGCGAATCACAAGGATTCGCAATTAAGAAATCGCAAAATGCAATGTATGAAGGTGTATAGTACACCTTTTGCGATTCCTAGGGGGTCGCAAATGACCTACCTCATGAATATTAATGAGGTAGGTCGCAATTTGCGACCCCCTAGGAATCGCAAAAATCACGGGATAGTGGCCTGCTGAGATCAGCAGACCACCATGTCCGTGTTGCTTTTCAATAAAGCAATCTTTTTTTTTTGTAAAGCAGCCCGTTTTCCTTAAAGGAAAACGAGATGCCTTACAAAACGAAAAATGAAAAGTTATCTTTTTTTTTTTAAGAGCATGCAGTGGTCCGTGGGACCACTGCCTGCTCTTAAAAATGATTTTACAAACATTCACAAAGGGGAAGGGGTCCCTTGGGGACCCCTTACCATTTGCGAATGGGTTACCACCTATTTGAAGTAGGTGGTAAAAGGCGAATGTTTTGCGACCACAATTGTGGTCACAAAACATTCATACATACCGATGCGATTCAGTATTAGGAAGCGACGCCCTAAACACGCCCCTTCCTAATACCGAATCGCAAACCTATTTTGCGATTCGGTAACAGGTTACCGAATCGCGAAATTTGGTTTGCTGCATCAGAAAAGCAATTTTTGCGTTCCCAAATGGGCAGATTCTGCGAATCTGCCCGTTTGCGAACGCAAAAATGCTGGATCCATCTGCCCCTTAGTTTCATGTTTTCGAGAACTTAACAAATAAATAATTAAGTATCTCAAAGAAAGACATTCAAATACATGATGTTAGACCTGCCAGGCAAAACTCAGATAAAAACAAAATACACGATTTATTTCACATCCGGATAAGCTCTGTCTGTGCTATCCAACCCCCTTGCTCTTAAAAAAAAGTACATCTGAGAGAGTGTGTATTTGTTTTTAAACTAGAAGCAGATTAAGTGTAAATTCCAAATAATTCCCCTTTAAACCAGGCAGCGTCAAATCAAGGATAGTTGTCTGGGGAGCTGTCTCTAGTTTACTCGCTCACGGAGACGTAAACACTCCGGTCTCCGATCACACTGTCTGGCCGTTTGTGTGGCCTGAGACTGTTACCATTTTCTCTAATTAAAAAAAGCATTACGTGGCAAACACACTCTCATTCTTTATTTTCAAAACATGGGAACTCACGAACAGTCTATGTTGATGGAGCCTCCAGGGGATGCCCACATACAAAAGGATTTGCCAAGCTTGCTTTTTTTTGTGACAATCAATTTTCCATCCATGTGTCGATTTTCAAACGCTCCCTCTAAGGCCCGAAAAAGCTTTTTACACCCATACCTAGTAACTCTCGCATGGAACTAGGTTCCCAGGAGCTCACATCTCTTGAGCCTTCTGACCAGAACATAAGAGCTAGCGGAAGCGGCTTCACACTCGCTACAGACCGTCCAATAACGTCACAGGAAGTGAGGTCTCATAAGCTTTGCCTTTGAGGATAGCTCAAGAAGTGACATCACAGGCTAGTTGACCTCTAGTGGCATCACAGGAACTGATACCAGTTGGCACTGATGGTCACAGAAAGTGGCTAAGGAAAATGCTACATAAAGTGTAAAGCTACTCATAAAATTCAAAAATGTAAATTATGCAGATAAAAAGCAGGTGCAAGAATAGAAAAGGGGGCAAAGGATTTGCAATTGTAGTGAGCGGTGACACCTTAACTTTTAGCTGCTGGTTTCTGAGGGATTACAGTGGTGTCCAAATGCTCTTTTAGCCCTGCTCCTGTGCGTGGCAGACATAGAGAACATATGATATCAGAAAGCTGATCACCATAGAAGCAAAATTATTAAAACTACAGGGTTCCAACTTTGACCCACTGGCGAAACCGTTAATTCATCAATTTATCCCGTTGCTTTACAAAAAATGCTGTCAGGCCTATTGTAGTTTCAATCTTTTAAAGGAGTGGTGTTCACATTCAATCTATCAGTGATCCTTTAGCATGTACTGCATTTGCAAACATTATTGCCCCTAAATTCAGCTTAATGGTAGGTTGAACAAGTGATTTATGTCGGAGACGTTTTAAGGCATGGGCAAGGGCCAAGGGCCCCCACCTTCCAAGGGGCCCCATGGAAAAGTACATTTTATTTCTCTCTCTTACTCACTTCTGTCTATTTCTAGATCTGAACCTCTCTTCTTCCCTCTGCCTACATCTACCTCAGTCTCTCTCTTTGCCCCATGGCATCTTAACGATTTTTGAGGTCCTTAGAAAGTCATATTTCAACTGTTTTTGTTCGAAACTCATTTAGGAAGGTTTGTTTGTTGCAAACGGGGGCCCAAAAAACCCTTTAGACAACACTGATTTATCCCCTCCTCCTGTTAACCTTACAAACCCTATGTACATAACAATTGATGACATGTTGGGACGGCCATTCCCAGCCTCGCCAGTCATTCCCCCACATCGGTTTGAATTCTGTGACTGCTGAGGACTCCACTTGTCTTGTAGGAATAAAGTTCAAAGCACTCACCACTCTCTGGAAATAACTTCCCTGTGACACTGCGATATCCCAAAATTTGAAAATCATTGGCGGTAGCAGCAGTGAAAAGGATTAGCCTGAGCCCAGGATTGCGTTGTGGCTTTTTATTTCATGCCAAAGATCTATTCAGGAGAGACAGGTTCTTGCCTTTAAACGACGGCTCCGTGGGGAAGAGTGTAAAGGAATAATCTGGGTAAGACTTCTGGCTGGTTTTGTAATCTGCAGAGATCATTAAATGGAAAGTCTTGACGCATTTGTCAAAGGATAAAAAATGCTGCATGTTACAAACGAAGAATGAGTTCATTGTGTATCTATTTATTTGAATAGAATGTCATGACATTTCTAATAGAATGACACACAATAGAAAAAAACTAGATCATAGCACTGTTGTGTTGAGTAAACATACATGCAGGTTACATGGTTTATTTTCATGCTCGACCTACTCACAATTTAAATACGATGTAAGTCCTTGGTTATTCTTTCTCTCCAATGCCATGAGATAGCTCTTCAGGCTGGTTTTAAACTCAGGGAGTATGGTCAGTCTCAGATCTTGGCAAGAAGTGATTGAGACATAGAAAAAGAAGAGATCAACATCGGGGTGTCGCGCAAGGTGAGCTGGTATAACCAGCGAATCCCTGGTGAGTGTGCAGTATGTCATAAGATCAGCAAAGTAATCCAGGGACCTTTGATTGTTCACTTAGACAATCGCAATTCTTCAGTGTCTGCCCTAAGAAACCTCCTGGGAGGCACTCAGGATTGGATGAGCTCCAATATGCTTCACATAGAGGGCAAGAGAAGCAGGACCAAGCTTCTTATGCCCACTATGAGAAGACCCAGCTTCTCAGGGGGAAACCACAAACATAGGTGGAATGACTCTCTTTCATCAGCAGCCTTAGGTGCCCCCACAAAGCTAAGCGGAAGGTGAAATCGCTGGGGATCAATACTGGTGACAACCTCTACTATGGGACCCAGATCAACTCCGTCATCTCACCTTGCTTTTTGTGTCCTGACGATAAACAAATTTCTCCCCTTCTTGCCAACCAACTTAAAGGCGCAAGTGGTTGCTGCCTGCATGCTCTTCAAGATTGGACTTTTGCAATATTTTACTTGAGGATCCAGAGAAACGCACTGATAAAATTGCATAGAATTCAAATATCTTGCTGTTCGTATGGCTGTGGGACATTGCTCATCGATAGCTTCACTGACTACCTGTGGAATAGATTGCTTCTGCCTGTGTGATCAGTTCTTTCTCTGATAATTCCATCTGACTCTATGATCAGCTTCACTTCTTTTGTTGCATGTCCCCAAAATCAGGTCATTCCATATGTGGGATGGCCGCTTACTTTTCTAGGACTAATGGCCTTGGATGAATTTCCTCTTAATGTTCATACTGCCTACACACTTCTTTCTTCTACTAAAACCTAGAAAACTGTTTCATTAAGCTGCTATTGTTTTTGAGTGTTGGTGTTAGAGTCATGTATTTTTCTTTATTTTTCATTCAGTGCCAAGTTGCCATCTTTGCACAGTATTAGCAATGCATAAAATCATATCAATTCAAACTTCCACAGACAATTTTGAAAACAATTGTCAATAGTTTGTAGAGGGTCCGGTGAAGTTGAACGCAGTTGTGAAGGATTATCCGGGCAAGTTGTGTAAGGTTCTATTAGTTAAGTTAAACTCCTTTTCATGCAGGAGATGAAACATAGAGGGGACCCATGAGCAGGAAAGGATGAAGTGGTGTGGAAAGGGAGTCATGGGCATTTTTCTAATGTTTATTACTTTGTATAGAGCTCCCATGGAGGTAGTAGTAATGAACGCTTCCTATGCATCAAAGGGTTGAAGAAGGGGAGTAAAGTTAAGATGGTGTTGTCAAGGCGATCTTGGAGGAAAAGATGCAACACCTGGACGTTGTAGGTGGATTGAATTACTGATAGTACATGAGAGATGAGAGTATAGTGATCAAATGCTGTTCTGAAAGTATGCTTAGGTCGCATTGTCAAGAGTAAAAGAGAGATTGTCCAAGGCAAGTCGATAAGTGTCATGATTTTCTGGGGCTTTATGTTTGCGCCATTGGTCTTCATTTTCAATAGTAGACTGTTAATCCTGTTCCATGGTTGTAGATTTGGCTCACTTGCAGATAATGTGCATAGAGCACAGTCTGTATTAACAGCATGTTGAATGTTTTGTTGGACTTGTCAAAGATTGTGGTGGGCTGTGGTGGAGTAGGTCATTGTAGACTTGGTGTAGAAATGCAGGAGGAGAGTCTGAAGCATGTACAAATATGGAGGCGCGGTATCAGGAGTTGCCAGGGCATTGCTGGATACAAGGATTCTGCTAGAAAATATTAGGGGACAGAAGTCATCGTTGTCTTGTTGATTCGGAATCAAATTGCCAAAGGTTGAAATTAGACTGCTTTACCCTGTTGCGGAACGGGATGGCAATAGATCAGTGTCAAATTCTTGCAGTTGGAATACAATTCAGCTGAGTGGGGCTTATTCTCAAGCAGTCCTGGTGAAAGAAGGGATTTCTAGTTTGCACATCATGCTGCAACACAATGCCGATGTCTCATATTTACAGACCTTAGATGTAGATGTGGTGCCCACATGAGGAGGGCTAGCTCAGAAACTCATCACTGGGCATCCCTGTTCCAGCTGCTTGCGTTAGTACTAGGTTCATAATGGACACTTACATAACCATGAGTTCCCTGCACCCATGTTAGTGGAGGGATGGACCATGCTGATGTCACCGATCCACATTGGTATGGATCGGGCAGTCCAGTAGACTGCCCGTAAGCACCACATGCTCTGCAACGTTTCAGATTCATTTGTGACCAGAATATGGAAATGCAAAATATACGACACTTGGGCACTGCGCAAACATTTGTACAAGGTGCTTCAACGTAGCAGGAATGGCGCAAGAAAAACTCTTTTTTTAGCTGCACATTGCCTAGATCTGGACCAACCATTTCCAGGAAAAAGACAGAACATGGGCATGTGTGCACTTGGGAAGACCTCCTTTGTGAATAAGGGGCGTGGTCCCTGTGGTATAGCCAATCCGTGAGCTCACTCACAACTACGTGTATGTGAATGCCCTGTATGTGAAGGTCCAGTGTACATGCAGTATAAGGTTTGCACATGGAACTGCCATTTGGGAATAACAGCATGTGTATTTTGTGCATTTTTTCAACTGATGCAAGGTTTTAGGTGAGCCCAAGTAGCATGTTGGGCCAGATGCATTATTGGTCAGGTTGCATTATTGATGTTGCGTTTGCACAGTACCTGTGATGCAAACTCGACAATTATCTGTTCCAGGAGTGATCTAGCACAGCACAAATGGTCTGGTCGCAAGAATTCGCAAACGTTCTGCTTCATCATGAGGCAGGATTTCTGCTGTTGATCGCTATGAAAAGATAACAATACAGAGATGGAGGTCAGCAAGAGACAGCAGACATCCAGCTCTACATTCACATTTGCAAAGCGCATTTACTGCAACTCTTGCCCTATACGGAGCAGCAGTTTCAATGATAAAAACTGGCCCCTTTTTAAATGGACATTGGAGGAGGTGAGCTGCAGGCAGCGGTCGGGGCCTCAGCTGCCTACTCCAGGCACGGCCGGGGCAGGTAAGAGCGGTGAGGTGGTGGGGCAGGGTGGAGGCAGGGCTGGGGCGGGGGGGAAGTCGAAAGACAGAATAAGGAAAAAAAATCAAAAAATAAATAACACCACTTACCTTGCACTCGCTCGGCGATGCAGCAATTGCAAGGTAAGTGGTTTTCTTTTTCTTTTATTTTCCCTATTCCGTCATCTGTCGACTTGCCGCCCCTGCCCCGCCCCACCACTCTTACCTGCACCGGCCGCGACTGGCCTTCTCCCTTCCTGTGACAGCAGTTATTATTCACACAATAGGAGCTGTTGCTCATAGACAGCTTCCTTCCACTGTGTGACCAGCTACCGACTGAGAAGGAAGTCGGTAACCTTTCAATGCTTTGAAACCACATGAGAACACAAAGCACTGATACACTTCCTTCCAAATTGCAAAGAAATGGTATTTCTGATTATGATTGGTAAGGCATCATCATATTGACATCATGGAGCAGACCTACTAACGCTTTTCGCCAGGTTTGAATCACAACAGTGATGCACGCCACTCCAAAGTGCAGAATTGGGATTTAGGGGCATATTTATCAAGGTTTTGCATTGCTCTAGTGCCACGCAAGGTTGACACAAAACCTAAGTGAGATTTATCGAGCCACGCAAGGCCACCTTGTCCTGAGTGGCTTGATAAATCTAGAGTAAGGCAAGGCAGCGTAAATCCCTGCTTTGCGTTACACTGTGGCAGGGAGGCGTGTCATGAGTGGAGTATGGGTGTTTTCACCCATCCACCAATGGATTCTGACATATTCCTAGATATACCAACATTGGTAGACCTGGGAATGTGTCAAAATTGTACACCTTCCCATCAGAGGAACAGCGAGGCAAAATATCTTTATTTCACCTCGTTCTATCCTCTTTTTAAGTGTGCTGCATTGTGCGGCACACTTAGAAAGAGGAATATGCCTCTAAGGATTGTTTTTGTGCAGGAAGGTGTCTATTCCTTCACAAAAACAATCCTTCCTGCAACGCAGGCACCCTTGCAACATGACACAAGGGTGCCTGAATTGGCGCTAGGCAGCCAAAGGTGCACTAGCACTAGGAAAGGACAGGCATGCGTTGTATAGTGATAAATACAGTGCATTCCTACCCTTTCACGCAGCGCAGCAAGGTGGTTTGTTGTGTTGCATGATTTTTGATAAATATGGCCCTTACGTTTCAGTGCCCAACTTTTTTTGCACTGGAAAGTAGCCCTAAAGTAACACAAAGTAGCGCTATGTACTGCTTTGCATTGTTTTCTGTCAATGGGGAATGGCAAACGGCATTAACAACGCGGTCTAAACCACGTGTGCCATTTCCACGCAAGCGGAACAATGCTTGCCTTAGCCATGCATATGCCTTAGCCACGCATAAGCGTGGTTAAGGCGGTCAGCGCTCTAGATGCAGAACGGATGGGCGGGGAGAGGAACAGGAAGGATCAGAACGGGATTGACCAGGACGTGGCTTGTTAGGTAGGGCGATGGCCGGGTGGGGGGGTAGGGGTAGTTTTTAGGGCTGTGGCTGGTTTTAGGACTCAGGGCGGGGGGGTGTTGTTGGGGTCATTTTTCGGGCTGACGGCTGGGTTTTAGGGCTCAAGGCGGGGGACAGAGTCAGTTTTCAGGGCAGGTGGCCAGTTTTAGGGCTCAGGGCTGGGGGGCTGAGGTCTGGATAGATATTAGGGCTAAGCGTCGCGTTTTAGGGCTCAGGTTAGTTTTTAGGTTTGTGGCCAGTAGATTGAAGGGCTTGGGGCTGGGATTTAGGGCTCAGGGCGGGAGGGGGCTGGGGTGTGAACTTTACCACGCATATGCCTTTACCAATCATGCCTTTACAACTAAATTTGTTTCAAAGGCCTGTGTGGTAAAGATGCAGTCGTTGTTAAGACCGCGTTGTTAAGGCATGCGTGGATGAGGGAGTCATTCTTCCATCATACAACCATGGGGCATACCATGGGTGGTACTTGGGCATTGGCAGGCACCCCACCCATGTTTTTTTTTAGGCAAATCTTTGCTTGCTGCGCTGTGTTAAAATGTAGTAAATCTGTCTTTTTGAGCTTCAAAGACATTTGTGATTCCCAATGTCAATCTAATAAATTACAATTTGACTTTTCACCCCTTCTTCAGTCTTTACAAGGTTGAAAATGGTTTGATAAACTGGTTCTCTTGTGTCTTCCAGTCACAGTAGAGCTTGATCAGGAGTGCTATGCTACACAAGGAGATAATCCGGCACCCTGTAAATACTGATGTCCTCGTTGTGGTAAGTACTACATTTGGTGTTACCTCCCTGTAGGAGGCTGTCTTAGTTTATGGTGCACACTTATTCAAGAGAAGCATCCTGCACTAATCTAGACAACCCTTATGGTGATTTTAATGCTCTTAGACAACCACAGAAAGCTCTCCAAGTGGTAGCTGTGGAGAGCAGCCTTCAGGCTAAGTCCAGAAGGAGTGTAAAGCAGCTTGTTTTACCAATACTAATCATATAGTGTTGGTTAAGAGAAAAAGAACCACACAGTGTAGTTATAAAAATATGTATTTATTATAAACGCTCACTAACACATTGCAATATCTCCTGCTCGGAGATATAATCACAATACACCCAGTACTTCAACAATAGAACACGTAAGTAGCAGAAATACACAGTGGTCCCCAGGGGGAGACCAAATCATATACAAATAAAGTGGAATGCACACCATGACCTAAGTTGAGACTGGACCCAGAAGATGTAGGAGAGTCGGGGACCCAAGGAACCACCCAAGGTAGGTACCCAGGAACCCCACGGAGCCCGTGTGCAGAGTGGGAACATGACCACATGCTCAATACAAGTCTATGGGGAAGTCGCAGTTGCAGTTTTTTCAAGAAGAAGGATCCTTCCCAGGGGGATCCTGAAGAAACCCTGTGGAAGATGGAACGTTGGAGAGTCACCCCACCCGTGGATACCCCAGGAACCATGATACCTACACCAGTGAAGCCGGGTGCATAGGTGTGAAGTTACGTCAGAAACCTTCGTAGACCACAATGGAGGACTTCAGTAAGGATGCTGCTGGCTAAGAAGGTGAAAGAATCTGGTGGAACCCAAGGGTGGATTCAGGAAGAGAGGTGCCGACAAGCAGAGGGGACAGAGTCTATGCCACTCAGGAGTGACCAGGAGGCACGGGAGACGAATGCCCACCGATGTCTGGATATGCAGGAGAGTTGACAGTGACCTTGGTGCTGTAGCTGTGCGGACCAGGCGACGCTGTGGAAGACCAGCAGTCATTCACCAGCAGTCCCACGTCGGATGTCAAGAGCCACAGGGTCGGTGTCCGGTGGGAGCACCAACAAGTCTTGGCAGCGGCAACAAACGTGGCAGACGAAAAAGGTGCAGTGTCGGGACCAGCAAGGTCCAAGGGACTCACCACGAGCAGGTAAGTCAGAGTAGACCCCGAGCAAACAGGGGAGCCCACTGGAGCCAAAGAAGACCCTCAAGAGGACCCACAGGCCGGAGGCACAGGAGTCGCAAGAGGACCTCGAGCAGCTCACCAATGATGCAGGCCCACGGTGCAGTGGATGTGGTGAGGACAAAGGTCTTGGTAGCAAGAGATGCTGGAGGCTAAAGCTTCTTGGAGCCCGAAGATCTCTGGTGAGAGTCAACAAGCCTTGACAATGGCAAGTCAACACGGTGCACAGGGGTACTGCTCCAGCGGTTCCGACGAGGGATACTGGCTTCAAACTTGCTGTGAAGGCAGTGCAGGCCTCGAGGGAGTTGCAGAACCACCACCTGTGTTACTGAACCTTTCAGAGTCCATGGGAGCTCAGGAACAGCAGACCGGTCAGCTTCGTTGCGGTGCCTGCAGATGCAGGGGAGTGACTCCTTCACTCCAAGGGAGATTCCTTCGGGTGTCTTGGATGCCCACAGGCCTGGAAAAGAACCTGTATGGAGCACAGGCACAGACGACGCAGAAGACTGGCAGGACAACGAGACCTGGAGCAGCAGGAGTCTTCCAGATGCAGTCTCGGTTCCCAAAGCAAAGTCCAACGAAGTCCAAAGTGCCTAGACGGTTGAAGATGAAGTGGTTTCGGATCTGAATCTTGTTCCACAATGAATCTAAAGAACGACCCACAGGTAAGCCCTTACGTACCCTAAAGAAAGGTTTGGGACAATTCAGGGGTCCCTCCCAGAGGAGGGGCTGGACAGTGGGGAGGATACTCCCATGTCCTTTGTCCAGTTTCGCGCCAGAGTGGGAACCAATGGCTCCCTGAACTGGTTCTAACTGGAGTATGCAAGGAGGGCACCAAATGTGCCCTTCAAAGCAGTCTAGTGGCGATGGCAAGCGCCCCTACACTGGCCCAATACACTAAGTCCTGTCTGGGAGGTGGTCACACCTCCCTGTGACAGGAAACCTATTGTCAGGGGAAGGTATTGTCCTACCTTCCCCTGCTTGAGCTTGGCTCAGCAACAGGAAGGCAGAATTGTGTCTCTTGTTGGCAGCAGCCATAGTTTACTGTCCGGGTCTGGAAGACTGGTACCGGGAGCACGGAGGGCCTCCCGGAGGAGCCCTACAGTGCATGGAATCATACCTCCCACAACATTTACGGTGTTAGGGTATGATTCCAACATGTTTGCTACCAAACATGGCAGGGAAAGTTACAGCCAGTTTAGAGTTAGCCATCACGTAATAACGCCTGGCAACCCTATGTATCGTAATGGCTGATGCACTTACAACACTTGTAGAATGGACTCTGGGAATTGTAGGGGTGTCCTGCTCATGCAGGAGCACCCTCTCACTTGTAAGCAAGCGCCCTGCCTTCAGGATTGAAAAGCCTGCCTTAGGGGTGACTTATAGGTTTTAAGTGTAGTGACCTTAGATATAAGAAAACGTATATCTCTCATAAGTGGTGCTAACACCAGCTTACACAGGCTGCAATGGCAGGCTGGTAGTCACAATTTGAGTGGTCTCCCATGGGTGGCATAATACATGCTTCAGCCCATGGGCGACCCCTGGTGTACCTATGCCCTGAGTACCTTAGTACCATATACCAGGGACTTACAATCTGGGGGGTACCTAAGTACTCACCATGGTCCAATTTAGGGAGGAAGCACAGAGACTGGGGTCCTGATTCGCAGCATCCCAGTCAGACTTGTCAGAAAAACAAAATGACACCAGCAAAAAGTGGGGGTAACCATGAAAGCAGATCCTACTTTCCTACACTCCCCATTCTGACCTCCACACCTTGGAATGGAGGATTGTATGCTAATCCTGCATGCTTGCTGCCTTTGTTCTGAGCTGCAAACTCGAAATATTAGAGGTGTTTTACTGCACAAAATCTGCCAGGTTTTACCCTGTGCATGGGGGAGGGTGGTGGAGAGTGGTATTTCCACACTACTTGCAACCTGATGCGGGTGCAAACTACAGTTTAACCCTGAGTGTGGATATGCACAGGACTCAGAATGAGCCCCTAACTCTGGGAGACCTGGATTCCAAGGTTCAAATAAACCCCGGGGACCACTGCACAGCCAGAATGAAAGAACAGAATAAATTAGGTATCCTTAGCAACATCAAATGAGTCGAATTTCCATATCAAGCACCCCTTATTACAAAAAAAGATGTCCTTTAAACAGAAGATAGTCAGTTGCTGGGATCGCAGGGTAATTATTCACTTTCTAACACTGCAGTCACAGAAAAATAACTTTATCAGAGAAAAGCAACAACAAAGCGCCTCCTTGAGAAGAAGAGGGCCACAGTGTGACTGCAAGTGAGCAGAAATGTATTTCTATTTATGGGACATTCCAGGCGTTCTCCAGTACCAGGAAGAATCCATTCATTCCTGACTTCCTGATAATTAAAGGCGGCCAGCTGCACTGCTCCATCTGTGCACAGGCTGTGAGAGCTCATTGTGCCCCAGTGACACACAGGCAGGATGGTTTGCTATGGGTGGCCTTCAGCTCGGGAAAACATTAACAATCACAGGATGATACAAAGAAGTAACACATTTGGCGAACAAAATATGTATTGGCTGAAAACGTTCTGCTAACAACCCCGTGACATACATGGATGTTGGAAAATCTCTGGGCACGATCTAAGAGTGCGAGTCAATTAAATATTTTGTGTTTTTAGCACAAAATATGAACAATTGCAGAAAAAAGCGGGCTTTTGCCTTTGGAAATTGGCTTACCCACTTCTTTTGGCGACTCCTCAAATGTGAGGAGAAATTTCTCATTTACACTGTGTCTCGGCCCGTCTTATAAAGGACCATCAAAAAGTAATGACTTTGTACAGTAAAGCAGCTGTTTTCAGGCCTCGCCTTTGAGACTATTATATATATATATGTGTGTGTGTGTGTGTGTGTGTGTGTATATATATATATGTGTGTATATATATATATGTGTGTATATATATATGTGTATGTATGTGTATATATATATATATATATATATTCCAACACACTGTTGTGTGTAAAGTTAACAACAACAACACCAAAGCCCTTCTCTTGATTCCAACGTGGTTTATTTCATGGCACCACCACCCAACGCGTTTCGGAGGCTTAACTCCTTGTTCACGAGTAATTGGGCGTGAACAAACAAAGTGTTTTTAAACAATCATGTGATCATTGGTACACAACATAGAACTTGAATGTCTACAACAAAGCCAACTCAGTTGTCATTCGTTTTCAACAAAAATATCAAAATACGATTACATGTAGCTCTTAATCATGAGCTCAACAGTTGTTCATAATTCCACTTTCTCTGCAATATTATTATACATATCTCAAATGCCGTCTCTGTTTATTCAAAGCTGTAACATCAATAAAACTTTATTGCTCGTGCGTTACACAGACACGGCGCGTCTTCCTTCCATTGCCCTTGCTATAGCTACGGGCAGAATTCTCACTGTAGCATTCTCTATGCCACACTTTTATTCTAGACGGTAATATCATAATCTGTCAGATCAATGCCTGTGGAAATATACATTTAACATCCTGATGAGCTTCATCATTCAGTTGACCAAATTCTAACCAGAAACAACAAGCCCCATTGGGCCACATTAGTAAATAACGCCCCAGTGGGCCACATTAGTAAATAACGCCCCAGTGGGCTCTTACAAGATGAAGATATTTCAGAGCTTGCTTTTGCGTTCCTCATGCCTGATATTATTAATTCAAAGTCTGTAAAAATACAAAAACATAGGGGCATATTAGCAAGAACCTCGTTAAAATTATCGCCGTTTTAGCGGCAGGAAACTGCCGCTAAAACGGCGATAATGGGCTTGGTAATATGCGTTATAGAATTCCAATAGAAGCCCAGGTTAGATGTGCAGGACATCTAACCTGGGCTTCTATTGGAATTCTATAACGCATATTAGCAAGCCCATTATCGCCGTTTTAGTGGCAGTTTCCTGCCGCTAAAACGGCGATAATTTTAACGAGGTTCTTGCTAATATGCCCCATAATTACCATAGGTAAACACATAAAAAACACAATTCCAAATATTTTATCACATCCCAAATTGTCTCTTACACTAAAAATTGCGAATAATTACATTAAACATATTTTACTCATTCCATATTTTCAACAACTTACTCTTTACTAGGACTATTATTCAGACAATCAAAAAATCAAAGAATCACAGTTGTTCATCCTAAATGTACAGCCAGGGCTTCATCACTATTGTGTCCATGGGGGTACATAGTTCGATATTCTATAATTATCCTAGACTCACGTCTTCTTAATTCCTGAACTCTGTCACCTCCTCTTTCTCTTACTGGTATTTGATCAAGGACACAAAAGGACAAGAGATCACTATTTTGATTGTGTTTACTCTTGAAATGTCGCGCAATTGGGTACTGTTTGTCGTTGTTTTTTATCGCTCTCAGATGTTCAAGTACCCTCTTTTTGGCTTTATGTATAGTACTACCCACATAGTATTTTTTACATGGGCATCTGAGAGCATACACAACATGGTCGGAGTTGCAGGACAGATGTTTTTTTATTATGAATGGTTTCATGTCACTGGACAGTCCAACGGTTTTACAGTTGGAACTATATTTGCAGGCTTTACAATTGCCACAGGTAAAAAAACCTTGTATTGAACTTTGCATGTTTTTCTTAGTGGTCAAAGTACGGCAAATACTGTCCTTAATTGATCTTGCCTTTCGATAAGTAATCAAAGGGAACTCACCAATATATTTCATCACGTCAACATCTGTTTTTAAAACATTCCAAAACTTGCCTAGAGCCCTACGCACATCATTGGACTGTTTATTAAAAGTGGTAATGAATTTCACTTTAGGGTCTTCAGCACTCTTTTTATCAGAATCTCGCCAAAGTAAACTGTTTCTATCTCGTTCTTCCACTTTTGTACAGGCTTCCTGAATATTTTGATTAGAGTACCCTCTCGCTTGAAACCTTTGTGTCATACTTATCTTTTCTCGCTCAAACCCTTCACTAGTACTGCAGTTACGCTTAGCTCGCAGAAGTTCCCCAAACGGAATACTTCTGATCAAGCTAGTGGGATGACAGCTTTCTGCATGAAGGAGGCTATTCCCTGCAGTAGCCTTTCTAAACAAAAAGGTTTCCAGTTGATTATTGTTAACCTTAACGTTCAGGTCGAGGAATTCAATCTCATCATAGTGCATCTCACAACTGAATTGGAGATTCAGTGTATTTTCATTCAATTCATTAACAAAGACAATGGCCTCATCTTTGCTACCATCCCATACACAGAAAATGTCGTCTATGTATCTAGCCCATAATTTAACATGCTCTTTATACATAGGGAGCCCGCTGACCACCTGCTCCTCCCACCAGCCAAGGTAAAGACACGGAAAGCTGGGGGCGAAGCAGGTGCCCATCGCGGTATATATATATATATATATATATATATATATATATATATATATATATATATATATATTAAATAGTCTCAAAGGCGAGGCCTCTCTCTCTATATATGTATATATATATTTTTAAAAAAAAAATATATATATATATATATCCAAACACAAAGTTAGCCCCAATGAGAGAAGCCAGCCGGCAGCTCAGTGATTCAATTTATTGACGAAAATCTTGCAAGCAGGCATCTGCACGAACACCAGCCTCAGCAGTACATAGCCTCACCAGACGCGTTTCGGGAAATCGTTCCCTTCTTCTGTGGCGGCCTGTTAACAGAAAGACGGCATTTCCTGCACATTTTATTCCGAAGTTCCTGCCCCAGTGGGCGTGGCCACTCCCCTGGCCTTCTGGATCTTGTAGTGCCTGAAAAAATAAACTCGTGTGAGTCCGTCTGAAAGTTAGCAGCAATAAGGCATCATTGTTACCCCTGTGGGCAGAAGCAAAGTCTCGCTGTAAATGCCTATTCTGCTTTGTTACAAACGCCGTGAATACTGCCTCCTGTTGCTTTGATAACACCAACTTGGCGCCATCACAGGCCCACAATCTTGTGGTGAGCTTCTCTCGCGGCTGGGCTCAGCCGCTACGAATCCAAACACAAAGTTAGCCCCAATGAGAGAAGCCAGCCGGCAGCTCAGTGATTCAATTTAGGTGAAATTTCTCATTTACGCTGTGTCTCGGCCCGTCTTATAAAGGACCATCAAAAAGTAATGACTTTGTACTGTAAAGCAGCTGTTTTCAGGCCTCGCCTTTGAGACTATTATATATATATGTATATATATATATATATATGTGTGTGTCTGTATATATATATATATATATGTGTATATATATATATATATATGTGTATATATATATATATCCTTAAAGTTTTCCGCCACGTCAACCATCCAAAGGACGAAAAGCAGACCCAAAGTAAGTGCAATACAGGTTTATTCCAAAAACGCCCGCACCTCCGCCATTACGCGTTTCAGCCTCCAACGAGGCCTTGATCACATATATATATATATATCCACACAAATCCAATGAATTACGTGCATGTAACGAAGAAAACACTGGAGCCGCGGCCACAATTCCAAGCGTGTTTTATTGCAACACTAGGTCCCGTCGCGTTTCGGAGTTGCGTCACTCCTTTCTCACGGGCAAGGCTTAGTGCATCATTGGTTTCTTTTAAAGAAGCAAGTGCTCATTTCGTGCAATAGACATAAAAAACATACTTGTGTTCGTCATCTTAGTCAATAAAGTTGTACTATGTACATCAATAATTTCTGGGAATGCAATACAAAATCAATACTGAAGCAGAGTAAATACTTTCATGGCTCCACACCTGACAATAAATATAGCTGTACAATTGCCGTGCACCGTAGACTTGATAACATGTGACCACACAACCCCATGAGACGTACCATACCTAATCAAATGGGAACGCTGCAATATATCACGCAGTGTCATTGCAATCGGCCAGTGAGTGCAACTTAAAAATAGTCGACAGTACTGCTGAGGCCAACGATAATTCATAAAAAAAGGCGATAAAGCCCCAGTGTGCAATCAATCATGATAAACCGTGGATCAGGCTACGTATCTGGTCACATGGTTCATATAACACAATAAAAGTGCGCTAAACAATAAGTCTTGCTCCAGTGAGCATAATGTCTCGAACCAAACACAATCGAATGTTCAACCCAAGAAAAACAATTTAACAGCTTGAGTGTCAATACATATTAGAGCTCCTCTGCATTCCCAATCGACATCTGTAAAAAACCAGACAGAGATGATACTATTAAAATCATGTGAAAACTGTGCACAAAACATAAAATACTAACTAAACAAAAACCTTAAAAGACATAGAAGGGGAACATGAAAAAAGTGTACAAGCGAAGACATATTATAAATGAACGGACATTTCCTCATCAAGGTTCAAGCCTACGGGAGATAAAGTATTGTATTTAACAATCATTTTGGATTCCAACCTTCTTAGTTCAACAGTTCTATTGCCTCCTCTTGTTCTAGGTGGTACGCAATCGAGGATGCAGAATCTAAGAAGGTTGGCATTTTGATTATGACTCACACTGAAGTGGCGGGCAACCGGGTATTGATTATCATTTTTCTTTATCGCCCGTAAATGCTCAAGTACCCTCTTTTTGCCTTTGTATATCGTACTCCCTATGTAAAATCTGTCACAGGGACATTTTAACGCATAAACCACAAATTCAGTGTTGCAACTCAGGTATTTACTGATGAGATATGGGGGTTTGTCTTTACTGAGTTTGATAGATTTGCAGCTGGTACTAAACTTGCAAGCCTTGCACTGGTTACAGGTGAAGAACCCTTTGATATCCATACATTTTTGGTTTGGTTCACTAGACTCCTACTCAGTGTGTCCCGTAGCGATCTGGGTTTTCTAAATGTGAGAGAAGGATATTCTCCAACAAATTCCCTCAGATCGTCGTCACTCCTAAGGACCTCCCAGAACTTTTTAAGACTTCTCCTGATCTCCCAGGCTTGGTTATTGTATTTGGTAATGAACTTTATTGGCTCTTTCACCATCGTACTCTCTTTTTCTTTGGGAGTCAGCAGCTCTTCCCTTTTAAGTTTTTCTACTTTGGCAACGGCTTGCTTAATGATGGTTCTACTGTAGCCACGCGCTAGAAATCTCTGGGTCATTGTGTGTTTTTCAGTTTGATAACCCTCTTCAGTACTGCAATTCCTTTTGACCCTCAACAGTTCGCCAAAAGGAATGCTCCGAATTAGGTTTTTGGGGTGGCAACTGTTGGCATGAAGCAAACTGTTGCCCGCGGTGGTTTTTCTGAACAATCTGCTAGTGATTTTATCATCCTTGATCTCTAATTTGAGATCTAAGAATTCTATAGTGTTGCTGTTGGTTTCACTAGTAAAGTGCAAATTTAAAGCATTTTGATTGAGGACACTGACAAACTCCTGCGCCTGGATTTCGGTACCCCTCCAGATGCAAAAGATGTCGTCAATGTACCTTACCCAGAGGACAAGAGGGCGTTGGCCCGAAACGCGTCTGGCAGGAAACCAGAAAAGGACTTTGTTCATGGCGTGTGCCCTTGCTTTGGCGTAATTTCCACCTGGGAGTGCATCCCACCTAGAGGCAACTCTTTTTGTATTTTGTATAGCGGCCTGCCTGGTCGCGGGATTGCACCACCGCGAAACACTTGCGTGTCCGCGGCTGCTTTATTGGGGCAGCTAACTGTGGAACAGGAGGTGCCTGTTATATGCAGGGGTGCCGGTGCGAACATCGGCAATCCTTTTAAAGACATTTTTGAATGTGAGTTCCGGCGGTGACCCACTTGGGTTTTACTGAACCACCAGTCCCAGGAAGCATTGCTTCAGGTGGTTCACCTGAGCATAATTATTACAGGGATTTACTGGTGGTTGCCGCACGCCGTCACATGGTCTGCCACTGAAGAGTGCGTTGGCCCGAAACGCGTCTGGCAGGAAACCAGAAAAGGACTTTGTTCATGGCGTGTGCCCTTGCTTTAGCGTAATTTCCACCTGGGAGTGCATCCCACCTAGAGGCAACTCTTTTAGAGAGATATATATATATATATATATATATATATATATATATATATATATATATATATATATATATATACACTTATACTACTGGCGGTCGCCAGTAGATAGTTATAGTTACAACCTATTATCCACAGGAAATCCGCGACATTCTATTTGAAATAACTCTCTTGCCGGTTGACGTATCTTCGCGAAATTTTCAAACTTCGTGGGGCGCTCCGGTCCGCTCCTACCCTGAAAGTCTCGGGGTGATAAGTCAAGCGGGGGCCGAGAAAAAAGGGGGGTCCCAAAACGCGTTTTCCCCATGCATTTTTCCATAGGAAACTTTAGACACGGCTACAGCCCGAACTGCTGAACGGAATTACACCAAATTTGGCAAAGAGGTAGTTCTTGGTTCAGAAAGAACCCTTTTTGTTAAATGGTGTAAATCCGTTCAGTAGTTGCTGAGAAAATCAAAAGTAAAAGCACATATATATCTATGGGCACGGAGGATTCGCGCACCCTGAGCGCACCCTGCGCGCACCGTCCCGATCACGAGCTGCATGTTAATTGGCTGTCAGCTGGCTGTCAACATTCCGATTCAGGAAATGTTGGCAGCCATTTTATCCTCGGTAGAACCGAGGGACAGAAACTAAGTGCGCAATGCGCACAAAGGGAGCAGGGTAGAAACACCCTGACCCCCTAGGTTTGCTCAGGGGGTCCCACAAGGACCCCTGGGCAAAAAACAAACATTTTTTTTAAAAATCGGCAGGATGCGCTCAGGGTGCGCGAATCCTGCCGAAAAAAATCGAAGCGCGGTCTCCGCGCTTCGATTGTATTTGCCCCGGGTGGCCCAAGTCCCGGGGGCATGGTGAGGGGTTTAATTTTATGTGTGGGGGGCCTCAAGGGCCCCCAAGCCCGGGGACCGCCACCCCCGGGGCTTTCTTTTAAAAATGGTGCGGGAGGGCTCTGAGGCCCTCCCGCAGCCCGAGACCACCACCTCCCGGGGCTTTTTAAAAAATTAAACAACCTGTGTAAGGGGGCTCCAGCCCCCACACGCCCCAGGGACCGCCACCTCCCGGGGCACTAACAAATTAAAATGGGGGTCCGTTTTGGACCCCCGAAGCCCCGAGGGACCACCACCTCCCCGGGGCTGTGCTGATGTAGGGAGGGGGCCGCGCAGCCCCCTCCTGGAGCCCTTGATGGCCCTGGGGACCGCCACCCCCCAGGGCCGGCTCCTGCAGTGTCCCGGGGTGCCTACCCCGGGACACTGTAGTTTGCTATGGCAGGACGGGATTCTCGCGGCTCCCGTCCTGCCATAGCAAACTGCTTTGGATATTGGAAGAGAGCAGGAAACCTGCTCTCTCTTCCAATATCCAAAGCCGATTGCTTTCCACATGGGGAGCAGCATGTCAGCTGCTCCCCATGTGGGACAGCAATGCCGGCTCCCAAGGGACGTGGGGAGCCGGCGGGACTGTGGGGGATTGGGGACCCCCACAGTCCCCAACGGAGAGGGCCAGCCCCGGCGGATGGGGTCCCCGGGGCAAGTAGTGGCCCAGGAGGGGGCCACGCGGCCCCCCTCCCCAAAAAAGAAAAAAAAAAAAAATGGAAAGGCCGGCCCCGGGGATGGGGTCCCCGGGGCCTTAAATGGCCTGAGGAGGGGGCCACGCAGCCCCCTCCCAAGAAAAAAAAAAAAAAGGCCATGCCCCGGGGGATGGGGTCCCCGGGGCCAATACAGGCCCAGGGAAGGGGGCCACGCGGCCCCCTTCCCGTTTTTTTAAATTAAGTTTAAAAAAGGGGTAAGGCCCTGGGGGATGGGGTCCCCAGGGCCCAAAAACAGGAAAAAGGAAGGGGGTCCACACAGCCCCCTTCAGGGGACAAAAAAAATTAAAAAAAAAAACGATCGGGCCCGCAGGCCCGCCCCTTCCTTCACCACTCTGCAAGCGCGCCCCCTGGCGCGTTTGCAGAGAAAGCGAATTCCCCTTGAATACTGGGGGTCCCTGGGGGCCAACTAGCCCACCAGGAACCTCCAATATGCGCCAGGGGGCTGCGTTGCAGAGACGTGTAGAGAGGCCACACCCCTTTTACACCTCTCTGCAACGCAGCTCTGTGGCGCTTTTGGAGGTATATGGTGGGCTAGTTGGACTCCGAGGGACCCTCAGGATTCAAGGGGACTTAATCCCCAACTTAAAACGCGCCACGGGGCGCGTTTGCACAGTGGTGAAGGGAGGGGCGGGGCTTCAGGTGACATGTGTGCAAACAGGCCCCGTGGCGCGTTTTAAGATGGGGAATTAAATCCCCTTCAATACTGAGGGTCCTGGGGGCCAACTAGCCCAACAGGTACATCCAGAAAGCGCCACAGAGCTGCGTTGCAGAGAGGTGTAAAAGGGTGTGGCCTCTCTACATGTCTCTGCAACGCAGCCCCTGGCGCATATTGGAGGTTCCTGGTGGGCTAGTTGGCCCCTAGGGACCCTCAGGATTCAAGGGGACTTAATCCCCCAACTTAAAACGCGCCACGGGGCGCGTTTGCACAGATGTCACCTCAGGCCCCGCCCCCTCCCTTCACCATTGTGCAAATATTCTTCTAAAATCATCCGAAATACGAATTCCGATTTACTCACCTGTTATCAGGAGAGACCTCAGTGCTGTATCTTTCAGCCCAGTACTGGTCCTGAAAAGTAATTTTAAGCGTACTTACCCGTAACTTGAATTTCCTTCCATAGGCTAACATTGACTGGTTTCACTTGGAAATTCTTCTAAGTGTGGAGTTTTGGAACTTTAAAATATTCCTCTAAAATCAGCCGAAATACGAATTCCGATTTACTCACCTGTTATCAGGAGAGACCTCAGTGCTGCATCTTTCAGCCCAGTACTGGTCCTGAAAAGTAATTTTAACCTTACTTACCGGTAACTTGAATTTCCTTCATAGGCTAACATTGACTGGTTTCAGTTGGAAATTCTTCTAAGTGTGGAGTTTTGGAACTTTAAAATATTCCTCTAAAATCAGCCGAAATACGAATTCCGATTTACTCACCTGTTATCAGGAGAGACCTCAGTGCTGCATCTTTCAGCCCAGTACTGATCCTCAAAAGTAATTTTAACCGTACTTACCAGTAACTTGAATTTCCTTCCATAGGATATCATTGCCTGCTTTTTGCTGAAAAAGTTTCTGTGTTGATTTTTGAAACATACAAATATTCCTCTAAAATCAGCCGAAATACGAATTCCGATTTACTCACCTGTTATAAGGAGAGACCTCAGTGCTGTATCTTTCAGCCCAGTACTGGTCCTGAAAAGTAATTTTAACCGTACTTACCAGTAACTTGAATTTCCTTCCATAGGCTAACATTGACTGGTTTCACTTGGAAATTCTTCTAAGTGTGGAGTTTTGGAACTTTAAAATATTCCTCTAAAATCAGCCGAAATACGAATTTCGATTTACTCACCTGTTATCAGGAGAGACCTCAGTGCTGCATCTTTCAGCCCAGTACTGGTCCTGAAAAGTAATTTTAACCGTACTTACCGGTAACTTGAATTACCTTCATAGGCTAACATTGACTGGTTTCACTTGGAAATTCTTCTAAGTGTGGAGTTTTTGAACTTTATAATATTCCTCTAAAATCAACCAAAGTACGAATACCAATTTACTCACCTGTTATCAGGAGAGAATCCAGTGCTGCATCTTTTAGCCCAGCACTGACCCTGAAAAGTAATTTTAACCGTACTTACCAGTAACTTATATTTTCTTCCATAGGAATCCATTGTCTGGTTTTCAGCAAAAAAGTTTCAAAGTGTTGATTTTTACAAACTACAAATATTCCTTAAAAATCACCTGTATGACTTAAACGCATTCTTTCAACTGTTTACAGGAGATGCACCAGTGCTGGATCCAGGATCCAACACTGAGTAAGAAAAAGTAACGATAACAGTTTTTACCTGCTAAGTGAATTTCCTTCCATAGGATAACATTGGTGATTCTATGAGAAAAAGTTTCTAAGTGTCAACTTTTAAAATACAATGATATTCCTTAAAAATCACGACTGTAACCAAAACGCTTTTACTCAACTGTTTACAGGAGATGTACCAGGACTGAATCTAGGATCCAGTCCTGTGGTTAGAAAAGTAATCCATAAAGTAACTAATTGCATTTAACTAGAAATTCACATTGAGCTGAATGTTGCATTGTGTTTGAAAATGTGTTGCCCATTGCAACAACTGTAACTACTGTACTTAAAAGTCTATTGCCTATGTGCAAAGTATTTAAACTAAAGTAATTCATTCTGAGAAAGTATTTTTTGTAATGTAATGTATAATGTAATTACAATGTAATTTAAAAAATAAAATATGTAAAAAAAATTGTTTCTAAAAATGTAGTAAATCAGTATGAAAAAAATTAATATAACAATTAATACATTTAAAAATTGTCATTTACAAAACCTTTGAAATTCACTGAAAAAACCGTAGGTATCAGGCACGTTATAGTTAGAAATTAGCATTTAAAAAACCTTTGAAATTCACTGAAAAAACCATAGGTTTCAGACACGTTATAGTTACAAATTAGCATTTAAAAAACCTTTGAAATTCACTGAAAAAACCATAGGTTTCAGACACGTTATAGTTACAAATTAGCATTTAAAAAACCTTTGAAATTCACTGAAAAAACCATAGGTTTTAGGGACAGTTATAGTTACTTGGACATTGCACTCGTACAAAACCCGTGAAATTCCCCCGTTATAGTTAGTTCAGCTAACCATAACTCGCGCCCCGCAATGCACTGCTGATGACGTCACATATTACATCACTCATGACATGGTCAGTGACATCACTGATGACATCACTGATGACATCTCAAATGACATCACTGATGACATCATCCACGTGATAATCTGATGCACCTCCTCACACCCTAATATAATCTTTGATACACCCACTCTAAATTACAGACTGCCATTCGCAAAACCATAGACACTCCAACACCAATAACCACATACCCACTCACTGATTCTTAGGTCTACACACACACATCCACTCACTCACCCGTACAGTCACTCATACTTACGGTCACTCAGTACAGGACTATCATATGCACTCTTACTCCTATATAGACACTCAAACAACGCCACTCATCCATAGAGATACTCAGACACCTAGTCAGTCATGCAAATAATTAAACACACTGCCATTTACTCACCTATACAGTTATACACACACCAGCTCACTTACTCATACAAATAGTAGCACATTGTTACGCTCTTATACAATCACTGATACAAGCACACACTCATCCATACAGCCACTATCACAATCACTCACTCTTGCTTATAGCTATTTATATACTCCAACACACATATATACTGCCTTTCACATATGTAGTTACTCACACATGTACCACTGGGACATACATTCACTCACTAACACACTCTTACACACACTTACCCACCCATACAGTCTATCACAGATGCACTCTTGAAACCATCCACCCAGTGAATCACCCACTCACACATCTATGCACAGAGTTGCACACACCCCTCCCACACAAACACTCAGGCACCCATACAGATACTCAGACAAGCATTCAATAACTCATATAGACACTCATTTAGCTATTCACAAACACATGCAGCCACTTACACAGCAACAGACAGACGGATACAGACATTCACCCAGTTTAGTCACTAACCCATGCATTCAGTAAGATACGTTAAATCACTCACTTATAGAGTCAGTCACGCACCTACTAAATCATCCATACAGACACTTACACACCCACTCATTCTTCAATACGTCTTTTCCTATATATATTAAAAATATTTAAACTTTACAGAAACACACAGTCACTGGATGATGTCATCAGTGATGTCATTTGAGATGTCATCAGTGATGTCATCAGTGATGTCACTGACCATGTCATGAGTGATGTAATATGTGACGTCATCAGCAGTGCATTGCGGAGCGCGAGTTATAGTTAGCTGAACTAACTATAACGGGGGAATTTCACGGGTTTTGTACGAGTGCAATGTCCAAGTAACTATAACTGTCCCTAAAACCTATGGTTTTTTCAGTGAATATATATATATATATATATATATATATATATTTATATATATATATATATATATTATCTACTGGCGGTCGCCAGTAGATAGTTATAGTTAGAACCTATTTTCCATAGGAAATCCGCGACATTCTATTTGAAATAACTCTCTTGCCGGTTGACGTATCTTCGCAAAATTTTCAAACTTTGTGGGGCGCTCTGGTCCGCTCCTACCCTGAAAGTCTCGGGGTGATTCGTCAAGCGGGGGCCGAGAAAAAGGGGGGTCCCAAAACGCGTTTTCCCCATTCATTTTTCCATAGGAAACTTTAGACACGGCTACAGCCCGAACTGCTGAACGGAATTACACCAAATTTGGCAAAGAGGTAGTTCTTGGTTCAGAAAGAACCCTTTTTGTTAAATGGTGTAAATCCGTTCAGTAGTTGCTGAGAAAATCAAAAGTAAAAGTACATATATATCTATGGGCACGGAGGATCCGCGCACCCTGAGCGCACCCTGCGCGCACCGTCCCGATCACGAGCTGCATGTTAATTGGCTGTCAGCTGGCTGTCAACATTCCGATTCAGGAAATGTTGGCAGCCATTTTGTCCCTCGGTAGAACCGAGGGACAGAAACTAAGTGCGCAAAGCGCACAAAGGGGGCAGGGTAGAAACACCCTGACCCCCTAGGTCTGCTCAGGGGTCCCATAAGGACCCCTGGGCAGAAAAAGCATTAATTTATTTTTAAAAATCGGCAGGATGCGCTCAGGGTGCGCGGATCCTGCCGATAAAATAAAAAATCGAGCGCGCTCTCCGCGCTTCGATTGTATCTTGCCCCGGGTGGCCCAAGTCCCGGGGGCATGGTGGGGGTTAAATTTATGTATGGGGGCCTCAAAGGCCCCCAAGCCCGGGGACCGCCACCCCCGGGGCTTTCTTTTAAAATGGTGCGGGAGGGCTCTGAGCCCTCCCGCAGCCCCGGGGACCACCACCTCCCGGGGCTTCTTTTTTTTTAGTTTTTCCTGTGTGGGGGGGCTCGAGCCCCCACACGCCCGGGACCGCCACCTCCCCGGGGCACTAACAAATTAAAATGGGTGTCCGGTTTGGACCCCCGAAGCCCCGGGGACCACCACCTCCCGGGGCTTTGCTGATGTGGGGAGGGGGCCACGCGGCCCCCTCCTGGAGCCTGTGGTGGCCCTGGGGACCGCCACCCCCAGGGCCGGCTCCTGCAGTGTCCCGGGGTGCCTACCCCCGGGACACTGCTGTTTGCAATGACAGGACGGAGCCTCCCGGCTCCCGTCCTGTCATTACAACTGCTTTGGATATTGGAAGAGAGAGCAGGAAACCTGCTCTCGCTGCAATATCCAAAGACAATTGCTTTCCACACGGGGAGCAGCATGTTAGCTGCTCCCCATGTGTAAAAGCAATGCCGGCTCCCGTAGGACACGGGGAGCCGGCGGGACTGTGGGGGTTTGGGGACCCCCACAGTCCCCAACCAGAGGCCAGGCCCCGGGGGATGGGGTCCCCGGGGCAAGTAGTGGCTCGGGAGGGGGCCACGCGGCCCCCTCCCCAGAAATAATTTTTTTTTAAAAGGGGGTAAGGCCCTGGGGGATGGGGTCCCCAGGGCCCAAAAATAAGAAAAAGGAAGGGGGCCACACAGCCCCCCTTCAGGGAAAAAAAAACAAAAAAACGATCGGCCCGCAGGCCCCGCCCCTTCCTTCACCACTCTGCAAACGCGCCCCTGGCGCGTTTGCAGATGGGGAAGTAATTCCCCTTGAATACTGGGGTCCCTGGGGGCCAACTAGCCCACCAGGAACCTCCAGTATGCGCCAGGGGCTGCGTTGCAGAGAGGTGTACAGAGGCCACACCCCTTTATACACCTCTCTGCAACGCAGCTCTGTGGCGCTTTTGGAGGTACATGGTGGGCTAGTTGGCCCCCAGGAACCCTCAGGATTCAAGGAGACTTAATCCCCCAACTTAAAACGCGCCACGGGGCGCGTTTGCACAGTGGTGAAGGGAGGGGGCGGGGCTTCAGGTGACATGTGTGCAAACAGGCCCCGTGGCGCGTTTTAAGATGGGGAATTAAATCCCCTTCAATCCTGAGGGTCCCTGGGGGCCAACTAGCCCAACAGGTACATTCAGAAAGCGCCACAGAGCTGCGTTGCAGAGAGGTGTAAAGGGGTGTGGCCTCTCTACACGTCTCTGCAACGCAGCCCCTGGCGCATACTGGAGGTTCCTGGTGGGCTAGTTGGCCCCTAGGACCCTCATGATTCAAGGGGACTTAATCCCCCAACTTAAAACGCGCCACGGGGCGCGTTTGCACAGATGTCACCTCAGGCCCCGCCCCTACCTTCACCATTGTGCAAATATTCCTCTAAAATCTGCCGAACTACGGATTCGGATTTACTCACCTGTTATCAGGAGAGACCTCAGTGCTGCATCTTTCAGCCCAGTACTAATCCTGAAAAGTAATTTTAACCGTACTTACCAGTAACTTGAATTTCCTTCCCTAGGATATCATTGCCTGCTTTTTGCTGAAAAAGTTTCTAAGTGTTGATTTTTGAAACATACAAATATTCCTCTAAAATCAGCCGAAATACGAATTCCGATTTACTCACCTGTTATCAGGAGAGACCTCAGTGCTGTATCTTTCAGCCCAGTACTGGTCCTGAAAAGTAATTTTAACCGTACTTACCAGTAACTTGAATTTCCTTCCATAGGCTAACATTGACTGGTTTCACTTGGAAATTCTTCTAAGTGTGGAGTTTTGGAACTTTAAAATATTCCTCTAAAATCAGCCGAAATACGAATTCCGATTTACTCACCTGTTATCAGGAGAGACCTCAGTGCTGTATCTTTCAGCCCAGTACTGGTCCTGAAAAGTAATTTTAACCGTACTTACCAGTAACTTGAATTTCCTTCCATAGGCTAACATTGACTGGTTTCACTTGGAAATTCTTCTAAGTGTGGAGTTTTGGAACTTTAAAATATTCCTCTAAAATCAGCCGAAATACGAATTCCGATTTACTCACCTGTTATCAGGAGAGACCTCAGTGCTGCATCTTTAAGCCCAGCACTGACCCTGAAAAAGTAATTTTAACCGTACTTACCAGTAACTTATATTTTCTTCCATAGGAATCCATTGTCTGGTTTTCAGCAGAAAAGTTTCAAAGTGTCGATTTTCACAAACTACAAATATTCCTTAAAAATCGCCTGTATGACTTAAACGCATTCTTTCAACTGTTTACAGGAGATGCACCAGTGCTGGATCCAGGATCCAACACTGAGTACGAAAAAGTAACGATAACAGTTTTTACCTGCTAAGTGAATTTCCTTCCATAGGATAACATTGGTGGTTCTATGAGAAAAAGTTTCAAAGTGTCAACTTTTAAAATACAATAATATTCCTTAAAAATCACTACTGTAACCAAAACGCTTTTACTCAACTGTTTACAGGAGATGTCCCAGGACTGAATCTAGGATCCAGTCCTGTGGTTAGAAAAGTAATCCATAAAGTAACTAATTGCATTTAACTAGAAATTCACATTGAGCTGAATGTTGCATTGTGTTTGAAAATGTGTTGCCCATTGCAACAACTGTAACTACTGTACTTAAAAGTCTATTGCCTATGTGCAAAGTATTTAAACTAAAGTAATTCATTCTGAGAAAGTATTTTTGTAATGTATAATGTAATTACAATGTAATTTAAAAAATAAAATATGTAAAAAAAAATTGTTTCTAAAAATGTAGTAAATCAGTATGAAAAAAATAAATATAACAATTAATACATTTAAAAATTGTCATTTACAAAACCTTTGAAATTCACTGAAAAAACCGTAGGTTTCAGACATGTTATAGTTAGGAATTAGCATTTAAAAAACCTTTGAAATTCACTGAAAAAACCATAGGTTTCAGACACGTTATAGTTAGAAATTAGCATTTAAAATACCTTTGAAATTCACTGAAAAAACCATAGGTTTCAGGCACGATATAGTTAGAAATTTGCATTTAAAAAACCTTAGAAATTCACTGAAAAAACCATAAGGTTTTAGGGACAGTTATAGTTAGTTGGACATTGCACTCGTACAAAACCCGTGAAATTCCCCCGTTATAGTTAGTTCAGGTAACTATAACTCGCGCCCCCGCAATGCACTGCTGATGACGTCACATATTACATCACTCATGACATGGTCAGTGACATCACTGATGACATCTCAAATGACATCACTGATGACATCACTGATGACATCATCCAGTGACTGTGTGTTTGTGTAAAGTTTAAATATGTTTAATATATATAGGGAAAGGCGTATTGAAGAATGAAGGACTGGTTTGAACTGAACTATGCACAAGGACACCAAATGCAGACTTTTGGTCGCTGGCAAGCGCACCCACCCAGGCCTAATTCACTAAATCCTGTCTGGGAGGTGGTCACACCTCCCTGTGACAGGATGCCTACTGTTCTGAATCCCCTGCTCGAGCTTGGCTCAGCAGCAGGAGGGAAGAAATGTGTCTCTGGTCTGCAGCAACCATTTTGAGCTGCCCGGGACTAGAAGGCTGGTACCGGGAACACCAGGGACCTCACGAAGCTCGTTTCTGAGGGGTGGAAACATACCTCCCACACCGGTTACCGGTGTGGGAGTATGATTACACAATGTTTGACACCAAACACAATAGGGTTACTTTCAGCCATTTTAGAGTTGGTCATCACGCGGTCGCATAATGCCACTCTATATGTCGTAAATGGCTGTAGCACTAACAACCCGGGAGAATGGACTCCATAGGCTGCAGGGCTGTCCTGCTCATGCAGTGGCACCCTCTCACTTAGAACCAAGCACCCTGCCTTCAGGATTGTCAAGGATGCTATAGGGTGGCTTATTGGTTTTAAGTGTAGTGACTCTTAGATATAATAAACCTATACCTTAAGTGGTGCATGCACCAACTTACACAGGCTGCAATGGCAGACCTGTAGTTCCATTTTGCATGGCCTCTCATGGGTGGCATAATACATGCTTCAGCCCATGGGAGGCCTCTGGGGTACCTATGCCCTGGGTACATGAGTACCATATACTAGGGACTGACAAGGGTGTCCCAGTATCCAATCTGTAGTGTACCTAAGTACATAACATAACAGGTTAGGGAGAAAGCAGATAGACTGGGGTCATGATTAGCAGGATCCCAGTCAGACTAGTCAAAAACAGTATCACATGAAGCAAAAAGTGGGGGTAACCATAAGAAGCAGATCCTACTTTCCTACACAACCTCCCCCCCCCCCACAAACGTAAGGAGATGAGACTAACCTTGTCCAGTTGAGTCTTCATTTTCTAAGTGGAAATATCTGGAGAGTCCATCTGCATTGGCATGGTTACTCCCAGGTCTATGTTCCACTGTATAGTCCAGCCCCTGTAGGGAAATGGACCACCTCAAAAGTTTGGGGTTTTCACCCTTCATCTGTTTTAGCCATAGGAGGGGCTTATGGTCTGTCTGAACAATGAAGTGAGTGCCAAACAGGTATGGCCTCAGCTTCTTCAGGGCCCAGACCACAGCAAAGGCTTCCCTCTCTATAGCTGACCAACGCTTCTCTCTGGGGGTCAACCTTCTACTGATAAAAGCTACTGGTTGATCTTGACCCTCTGCATTAAGTTGTGACAACACAGCCCCTAACCCCAACTCAGATGCATCTGTTTTGACAATAAATTGCTTGGAGTAGTCAGGACTCTGCAGAATGGGAGCAGTGCACATGGCCTGCTTGAGATCATCAAATGCCTTCTGACAGCTAACTGTCTTGGGCATTATTTTTGATGTAAGATCATTCAAGGGAGTCACTATAGACACATATCCTTTCACAAATCTTCTGTAGTACCTGACCCGAGTCTGGGTAGTTGGAGCAACCCAGTCCATGATGGTCTGGATTTTGCTCTGTAATGGTTGAACCTGGCCTCCACCCACAAGGTGGCCCAGGTACACAACCTTGCTCTGCCCTATCTGGCACTTAGTAGCCTTGATAGTGAGGCCTGCTTTCTGCAGAGCCTCCAAAACATTCTTTAGGTGGACTAGGTGAACCTCCCAGGTGGAGCTAAAGACAGCTATATCATCAAGATATGCTGCACTATAGGCTTCCAGGCCTGTAAGGACTTTATTCACAAGCCTTTGCAATGTGGCAGGTGCATTCTTCAACCAAAGGGCATCACAATAAATTGATAATGCCCACTAGGGGTTGAAAATGCTGTTTTTGGTTTGGCATCCTCAGCTTTTCTGATTTGCCAATAGCCAGCTGTGAGGTCGAATGTGCTCAAGAACTTGGCTGAGGCCAAAGTGTCAATAAGCTCATCTGCCATAGGAATTGGGTGAGCATCAGTCCTAGTGACTGCATTGAGTCCCCTGTAGTCCACACAAAACCTCATCTCTCTTTTACCACCCTGGGTGTGAGGTTTTGGTACCAAGACCACTGGACTAGCCCAAGGGCTATCTGAGGGCTCAATTACTCCCAACTCTAGCACCTTTTGGACCTCAGTCCTGATGCAGTCTCTGACATGGTCAGGCTGCCTGTACATCTTATTTTTAACAGGTAGACTCTCACTTGTGCCCACTTCATGGGTACACCAGGTGGTCTGACTAGGAGTCAGAGAGAACATGTGTCTGTATTGATTGGGGACCTTCCTGCAATCAATCTGTTGCTGGTCAGTGAGGCTGCCTGCCAAAGCTACACCATCAACTGACCCATCATCAGGGTTCTGAGAGAAGAGATCAGGGGGAGGGTCATTCTCTTCCTCCTGTCCCTCATCAGTTGCCATGAGCAAGCCCATGTCAGCCCTGTCAATGTATGGCTTGAGCCTGTTCTCATGGAGCACCCTATGGGGGCTCCTGGGAGTACCAAGGTCTACCAAGTAGGTGACCTCTCCCTTCTGCTCAAGGATGGTATGGGGTCCACTCCACTTGTCTTGGAGAGCTGCTGGGGCCACAGGCTCCAGCACCCAAACCTTCTGCCCTGGCTGATAAACAGTCAAGACAGCCTTTTGGTCATGGCAAGCTTTTTGCAATTCTTGACTTGCCTCACGGTTTTTACTGGCCTTCTTCATGTACTCAGCCATCCTGGAGCGGAGACCAAGTACATAGTCCACTATGTCTTGTTTAGGAGGTTTGAGAGGTAACTCCCATCCTTCCTTCACCAAACACAAGGGACCCCTAACTGGATGCCCACACAGAAGCTCAAAAGGGCTGTAGCCAACCCCCTTCTGTGGGATCTCTCTGTAGGCAAAGAGAAGGCAGGGCAACAGGACATCCCATTTTTGCCTAAGCTTTTCTGGGAGGCCCATGATCATGCCCTTGAGGGTTTTGTTGAACCTTTCAACCAACCCACTGCATTGTGGGTAATAGGGTGTGGTGAACTTGTAGTTCACTCCACACTCCTTCCACATAGCAGTAATGTAACTTGACATGAAGTTTGTACCTCTGTCAGTTAAGACCTCCTTAGGGAAGCCCACTCTGGAAAAGATTCCCAGGAGGGCCCTGGCCACCACAGGAGCTGTGGTGGTTCTAAGGGGTATTGCTTCTGGATACCTAGTGGCATGGTCCACCACCACTAGTTTATAACTGTGTCCATGCTGTAGGAGGGTTTATGGGACCAATGACATCAATCCAAACCCTCTCAAAGGGAAACCCCACCACAGGTAGTGGTATGAGGGGGGCCTTTGTGGTACCACCTGACTTACCACTGGCTAGGCAGGTGGTACAGGAGCGACAAAACTCCTTTGTGTCCTCTGACATGTGAGGTCAGTGAAAGTGAGGGACAAGCCTGTCCCAAGTCTTACTTTGGCCTAGGTGTCCTGCTAAGGGAATGTCATGTGCCATGGTGAGTAGGAAGCCCCTAAACTTCAGAGGTATGAACAACCTCCTGGTGGCACCAGGCTTGGGGTCTCTACCCTCTGAGTACAGGAGTCCCTATCCCAATAGATCCTGTGAGATCCACGGACACTCCCAGCAGCTTCAGCAGAAGCTTGCTGTCTGAGGGGTTCAAGAGATAGGCAGGTTTTCTGCTCCAAACTCAAGTCTGCCATGGAAGGGCCCCCTGTCCCCAAGAACTCAACCTGATCAGGTTCTAGTTCCTCTGAGACAGTTCCTTCACAGGGACTGAGATCATCTCCCTCAAGAGATTGATCCTCACACTGAGTCTGGGGGCAAGACACAGCCTTACCCCTCCTGCTCTTTCTCTCGGAAGGCCCTTGGTCCATTGTTCCAGGATCCAGGGCCTGTGCAGTGTTAGCCAGTTTGGCCTGTGGCCTGGTCACAGCAAACACATCTGCAGTGATGCCCAGCATTGCTGCATGAGTCCTTAGCTCTACTTCAGCCCAAGCTGAAGTTTCCAAATCATTGCCCAACAAACACTCCACTGGTAGGTCTGAGCTAACTGTTAGGTTTAAAAACCTCATTCTCTCTATGCACTTGTTCCATTTCATATTAGGTTAGCAGTGTGCGGCTAAATTAGGCACCATTCGTATTCATGTTATGTAACCCACTGAGTTATCCCTGCAATGTGCAAGCTTCAGTTAGCGAATGTGACTCCATTTTGTATTTCGTAATCCCTATTAGGCTGTGTATGAACTAGGCCTCATTGCTCATATTGCTTGCCTCAGCAGAACACTGTATTCAGATATTATTTTCTTTTCCCGCTCAAGGTTGCCTTTTGACTTACTAATGAATAGGCCATTCTGCCCTCGCATACCTACCCCTGTGTGTAGCTCTGCTCCCACGTTAGGAGACGCCGAGCCCCAGCACGGCAACCTTGAAATTGTAATAGTGTGTACCCATCTAGCAGGTGATAGCCCATCCTTCTGTGCCTCCTTTGTTCATGTTCGGCCTAAGCTGGTAACTTTCCACTGTGGGCATGGTTGGAGGTTCTTGGGAGGAATGGTTATGCATTGCCGACTGTTGGGGGGTCAGTCCCTCGGCAGACATCTTAGGGTGCAGGTCAGATTGGACTCCTCTGCAGAGTATTGCTAATAAATAACTGTTTGTATTCTCTATTGTCTGACCGACTCTTCATTTTGATAGAAGGCGAGTAGGAGGTTATAGATAACCCGGGTGGCCCTTTTCGGGTCCCTTCCTTCAGTTGGTGCCCGAACAGGGACGCCCCAAGGTGACCCGACTCACCTGTAATCGGGTCGCAGGGTCGGGGTTGTGTCCGGTCGGATGGGCGGATCGGGGATACCCACATGATCGAGCCTGGTTCTCGCAGCTGCCCCGCCTGTCTGATCGGGCGACTCCTCGTCTAGTGGTCACCGGCTGGGGTCCTGAGAAGGCGAAACCTTGGATTTGACCGTTTGGTCCGGAGAGCCGGCAGTGGAGAATAATCTTGCTCGACTTGAGTGCACCAGGTGATTAATTGGAATTCTTGGAAAATGTGGCGCCATGGTTGAACGGCACGAGCCTATGGGCTGTGTCTGGTACAGTCTTCGGACTGTCTTGTCTTGATCTTGGTGGGTTTGCGGACCCTTAAAAGACACAGAGTGTTCGTGAACAGTCTACCAGGCCAACTGGAAATTCGGTCTATTCTTGAAAAGGTCTGGGGCTGAAGCCTGTCTTCTTTTCTTGAAACAGTCTTCGGACTGTCGTGTCTTGGTGCAGTCTGCGGACTGTGGAGTGCGGTTTCCGGACTGCTTTTGATTTGGTTTGTGGACCGTTTTGTTGGTTGATGTTGTATTTGTCCATTGGGGACAGTGCATGTGTCTTATATTAAGATGCCTTGTTTAAGTAAGTTAGGGTGTTTTGGATGTCGGTGTTGTTCCACCGAGGCTCAGTTGGAAGAGAGGCAGCCTGCGCCTCCGGAGGGTACCCCAAATTTTGATGTATACGTCAAGCACGGCATTGGCCCTATTATGTTTAGCACGTTGTGGCATAAATACACGAGGGACAATGCTGACTTACAGTGGCCGCTTACTGGCACTTTTGATGAACAAAAGTTGAATTACTTGCAGGACAAATTGTTTGCCAAAAAGAGCAGGCAGTCGATGTTTGATTCTTTGAGGGTATGGCAGAAGGAAGCGAAACAACGACGGATATGAGCAGAGAAACAAGCTCGGAGGGGACAGACGCAAACGATAACGCAGAAAGCAATGGCCTATGATAGGGAAAAGATCGAGAAAGGCATAGAGTGTGCAGACAGGAAGTTTCGATTACAGAGTGATAAATGTTATGTTACTCGAGAGGAAGGGGATGATTTCGTCGAGGAGTTACTAGATTCTCGACCCCCACGTCCTTATGCCCATGAACGGATATACCACATGATCCCAACATCTCGGCATTCGGCCTCTGGTTCTGCTATTCCTAGTCTTCCTGTCTCTAGCTCTGCTGCTTCGGCCCCAGCCCCGCCTGTTTCTTCCCCTCCTTCGCAAGTTACAGGGGCGGGTGCCATCAGCTCTCCTATTCTGTCTCCCGGCTCTGTATCTGTGGCTACGCCTTCTCTTACTCCTACAACAAAGTCTTTGTTTGCGATGGTGCCCGTTTCCTCATCTGCTCCTTCTCCCTTGAGTGTGTCACCTCGGGCATTGCAAGATGTCGAGACGCCTGTGCGTGGAGTGCATGGAACGAATTGGGCAGCAGCACGTGATCGCATGGAGAAAGTGTTGGTGCGCTCTGCTGTGGGTGATGAGGAAAAGAGAATGGTGGCTGACCAAGCTGCACAGTGGGCTCGGAATCCGATTTATAGTGTGGAAGATGTGTGGAGCGTGATGAAAGATTATGAGCCGTTTATACAGCAACATGCTCTTAAGCATATGTCGGCTACGTTGATAGGATTGTGGGAACAGTGTTTCAAGGGTATTGCACCACAGATCATCTATGACATTCGGGACAGGGTATATACGACAGATATAGCCCCTAATGAGGTTTTAAGTAATGTGACGACAACATTAGTGGGTTATCGGGGTAGATTGCTTCAGAAGGCCCCGACGACAGTGACGCAGTTTCCCATGAGGGAAGTTCATCCCATTTACCACCCCGAAATACCAGAGTTGCGAGACGACCATGACATTGTTACTCGCCCACGAGTGGCAGCCCGTTTTCAGGAACAGTGGGTCTTCACTCCATGGAAAAGGAGTGAGGTATTATCCTTAAAGGGTCAATTGCCGGACCCTCGGAAAAACCCAACTGCGTATTTTAAAGAATTGACGGAGGCCGCCTCCTCCACAGTGATGACATTAGCTGATATAGAGTTGTTTTTCGGCCTGTTGGTACCGGTGGATATATGGAAACAGGTGCATACGCAGGATCACGTAGTGGAATTGGGTGGAACATGGGACGAGATCAGAGCGTGGGATAAGGACCGCAAGCCCGGCGAGAAGCCGAAGGCGGAGCTGTTGGCTTTGCCGGGCGTATTATCACTTACATGCATTCCCTTATCCCGCCGAGACGAGTGGACAGGGACAAGTTGACTGCTTGTCGTCAGAAGAAGGATGAAAGTGTATCTGATTTCTTTACTAGGTTTGAAGGGGTGTTTTGGGATTTTAGCGGCCAAGATCTGTCACAGGAGGGTGGTGTTCGTTTGTTCGTTAACAGATTTGTCACTAATTTGCTTCCCGACATTGCAACTAGGTTGCAGGCTTCGGAAAGTACTTGGACCACATCCTCCCCTTCAGTAATTTTGAGTATGGCACAGTACTATGAGCATAGAGAGAACGAGGACAAAGAGAAGGTAGAGAAAAAGTCCAAGGAGTTGAAGACGAGGGTGTTGATGCAGCAAGTGACGAGAGGAAATGGCAGAGGTAGAGGTTTGGGCCTGGCCCAGCGAGGGTCCCAGCCAGACTGGAACAGTACTATCGGTGTGCCCGTAGGGTACAACCAATGTGCGTATTGTAAAAAGGAGGGGCATTGGCGAAGTGAGTGCCCGGAGTTGTCACAGAAAGTTGAAGCCCCAAGAGGTCGGGGTTTTAGAGGACGAGGACGAGGTGGAGGAGGCCGAGGGGTGGTGCAGTCAGAGAATTCCTCGTATTCTCATCAGAACAAGAACTATTTTGACGACCCTCGAGGCAGACAGTACTATCATGATGACTATGACATGGACGAAGTGACGGGGTTGTCCCACAGCTAGGACAGCCAGGGACAGGGTGAGGGACCAGTTCCGGTGCCTGTAGATCAGCGTGGACCCTATGTCACTGTACTGCGGATTTGCAAGGTGCGACCAAGAAATTTTTAGTTGATACAGGGGCTATGAATAGCTCTGTTTCCCGTTTGCTGGTCCCGGGGGCAGCTCTGTCTGGCCAAAATAATGTTTCGGTAGGTTTTTCAGGCATGCTGGTCGTTAGCCCCATTTTTAAACCTCTCGCTCTGACTATTGGCCCTTTTACAGTAGATTCGCCATTTTTGTTAACGACTAATTGTGGAGAGAATTTGATGGGTTTGGATTTGTTGAAGAGATTACATGCCACCATCTTTTGTTCCCCAGATGGTGTTTACATGACCATAGGGCCAAAGGTGGCCCATGCAACACAGTGCTTTGCGAAAGATGCGCCCCTCCCTGCTGAGTTTAAAGATGTGCCACATACCTTGTGGGCAGCAGGAGATACGGACGTTGGATTACTCCAGATCCCGCCGGTCTCTATTAGGATCAAAGATAATGCTGTGTTGCCACGTGTTCCCCAGTATAAGATTTCCCAAGCAGGAGAAAAGGCCTTATTGCGAATAATACAGGATTTGGTTGAGTCTGGTGTGGTTGAAGAGACAACGGCGAATGTGTGTAATAGCCCTATCCTCCCGATTCTCAAGAAGGCACCCTTGGACTCTTCTGATGCTCATCCTGACGTCTATCGCTTTGTAATTGACCTCAGAGAGGTTAATAAAATTGTGGTGCCTCAATATCCTGTAGTCCCAGACATTACCACGATATTGACAATGATTCCCTCAACTGCCAAATTCTTTTCCGTGATTGATTTAAAGAATGCTTTCTTTAGTATTCCGATCCACACAGATAGCAGACATCTGTTCGGATTTGCCCTAGCTGGCAGGAGCTTTAGATTCTGTTGTGCTCCTCAAGGCTATACAGAAAGTCCTAGTATTTATAGTCAAGCTTTAAAAACTCAATTGGATTCTTTGGTACTTCCTCCTGGTAATACACTATTGCAGTATGTTGACGATCTCCTTGTGGCCTCTGATACTGAAGATGGCTGTAAAGACGCCACTGTTAAACTGCTGTTGCATTTAGCGCACCATGGCCATAAGGTGTCCCTTTCCAAGTTTCAATATTGTCGACTGGAGGTCACCTATTTAGGTCACCTACTGTCGAAGGAGGGTCGCAGACTAACACCTGAACGCATAGCTGCTATCACTAACATGCCTGTTCCTAAGACCCAGCGTGAAGTACGTGCATTTATTGGTATTACCTCGTATTGTCGACATTGGATTCCCAACTATTCCCTACTAACGAAACCCCTCCTTTACCTGACTACTAAAGAAGTGCATGAGCCCCTGCCTTGGACATCCGCATGCCAGCAAGCTTTTGAGCAATTAAAGGTTGCGCTTTGCTCTGCTCCTGTACTTTGCACTCCTGATTATCAGAAGCCTTTTGTGCTTTACGTACACGAGGTGGATGGTTGTGCGCTCTCTGTTTTAACACAGGGTTTTGGTGGTAAGCAAAGACCCTGCGCTTATTTTTCTGCCATTTTGGATAACGTCGCCAGAGTGTTTCCGAGCTGCCTAAGAGCTGCCCCGGCGGTGGCGGTTTCTATCAGGCAATCGGCAGGGCTCGTTCTTGACACTGACCTCACAGTAATGGTACCCCATGCTGTGGATACGCTTTTGAACAAGACAAAGATGCAGCACCTTACTAGTGCGCGGCTGACTGGATATGAGCTCACTTTGTTTGCTCCGCACATTTCCATCAAAAGATGTGCCACTCTGAACCCAGCCACGTTACTACCCCTCCCTTCGGCGAGTAAGGACACGGATGCACATGATTGTGTGTACAGAACGGAAGAGGAGACAAAAGGACGGGTAGACCTGACTGATGTTCCCCTATCTGACCCCCAAGGGGAACTATATGTAGATGGCTCTTGTTTCAAATTATCAGATGGCACCACCACTGCAGCATATGCAATTACAACGTTACGCACTGTTGTTGAGACATCCTGTGTCCCGTACCAATCAGCCCAGGCAGCAGAGTTAGTAGCCCTTCTTCGGGCTTGCGAGTTGAGCGAGGGACTGACTGTCAATATTTACACTGACAGCCAGTACGCCTTCGGGGTGGCCCATAAGTTTGGGCGCCTCTGGGCGGAGAGAGGGTTCTTGACTTCACATGGATTGCGAATACAGAATGGCCCACTGATACATAGACTTTTGTCAGCCCTAATACTTCCAGACAAGTTAGCGATAATAAAATGTAGTGCACACAAGGCAATAACAGATGATGTTGGAAGAGGAAATGCATTTGCAGACCAAACCGCTAAAGAGACAGCTAGATCAAAGATGAAAAAAATGTTTGTGGCAGGACCTGCTAGGTGGGTCGCAGACAATGGAATGTTTGAAGACACGTTAGAAAACGTTAAAGAGATCCAGAGTGAGGCAACATTAGACGAATTGGCAATATGGCAGGAGAGTACAGGGCGTCTAGACGAGGATGGGTGCTGGACAGATAAGTCGGAGAAACAGAGATGGATGTTACCCAACGCTTACGTGCTCCCAGTGGTTACCATGGCTCACGGCCCAGCCCACATTAGTGCCAAGGGAATATGTAAGGTGTTGGACCCAGTATGGCAGAATGACAATATTCCCAAGGTTGCCACCCATTTAGTGAAACACTGTATGATTTGCATGACACATAATCCTGGGAAAGGTACTCCTACACCCTCAGGTAACTTTGCACCGCCATCCTTCCCTTTCGAGGTTCTCCAGATGGATTTCATCGAAATGGAACGAGTTAACCATCTAAAGTATGTGCTGGTGGTGATTTGTGCATTCAGTAAATGGATTGAGGCTTACCCCACTAAGGAGAATATGGCTATGGCGACGGCGAAAGCACTCCTAAAAGAGTACTTCCCGCGCTATGGATTGCCACGTGTGATCTGGAGTGATAACGGAAGTCACTTCAATTCAAAAGTCATCGAATTGGTGTGCAAAGGCTTGCATATTAAGCAGAAGTTTCATACAGCGAACCACCCTCAGTCAGCAGGCCTGGTTGAAAAGTACAACGGTACTCTCAAACTGAAGCTAGCAAAAATACAAAAAAGTACAGGGTTGCGATGGCCAGATGCGTTACCTTTAGCTTTGTTATCTACTAGGGCGACCGCACACTCTAGGACAGGGTTGTCACCTTATGAAGTGGTCTTTGGCCGCCCTGCTAATATCTGGGGCGTCCCGAGGCCCAAGCGCTTTTCCGAGATAGAGTATCCTTTACTGGTGGACTACTTGTATGAATTGACTAAAGATCTTCGTTCTCTTCATCAACAGATCCAGGAGACATTGCGACCAGCACCAGAGGGGCCCGGACATCAGTTGCAGCCCGGTGACTATGTCCTAGTGAAAAACTTCCAGAGGAAAAGCTGCCTGGAGCCTCATTGGAAAGGGCCACTGTTGGTCCTCCTTGCCACCCGCACCAAGGTGAAGCTCGACGGTCGGAAGCACTGGGTGCATGGGACCCACTGCAAGAAGGTTCATCTGCCACTTCCCTACGACAAGTGGGTGCTTGAAGGCATTGCTGACCAGGAAGGGGAATGTGTTATATTCTCTTGATGTGTATCTGCATGTTATCCAGCCTAGCTGCTCCTAGCTGCTCAGCCAGAGTGTGAGTTGGTTAAGGAATGTTGGTGAGTCTGTGATGAATGGAATGCCTGGGTGCCTGAGTGGATGAGTGTTGTCAGTTAGAGATGAGCTGAGCAGCTAGGCAGGCTGCTCCTGGTGGGGCTGGTACTTGACCAGAGCTGGCTAGAGTTAAGATTGTTGTCACGTGGACCAGGAACTAATAAAGAAGACTTGAAACTCAACATGGCTACCTGTGTCTACTGGTGTAGGGCACAACATTATTTTGGCGACGAGTTTTTGTTTTTAACCTTACACAAGGTTGGGTTATGGGATTTCTCCCATGTACATGTACAAAGATATACTCCTTCAGGGGGTATGTGACCTCCACACGGGGGTAGGTTATGGGTGTGTTTCCATATACACATGTTTTGGCGTAGACCCTTACATTGGGTTGGGTTGTGGTTCTTGGCCCTATTTACGTGTGCTGCAGCACTAAGGTATTTCCCTACACGGGTGTGTTTCCATGGGTGACGATCCATATACATTTTAGTTTTAGTGAGTTGGAGGTGTAGTTACACTACAGCCACAAGAAGGTGTTCCAGCCACATCGTTTTCAACAAAAGGGTTTTAGTGAGTTTGAGGTGTAGTTACACTACAGCCACATGAGGTGTTTCAGCCACTAAATGTTACAATCTCTTTACGATACATGATGTTACGATTTGTTTAAGCTACTAGATTTTACAACTAGCTTACGCTACAAAATTTCTTAATTAATTTTGTCGGGGGAGGATGGGGATATTGATACTCATGTTTTTATGATGTCGTATTTTACTCGTCCTTTCTTGTTTTTTATTGTTCACACTCTTGTGATGTTTTGTTTTACGTTGCATCCCTGAGTTTCGAACTTTACTGCTTTCTTGTGCATAGTTTTCCCCTTCAAGTAATGTTATCTTTTGTTTTCATTTAAAAGGAAAGGGATAATGTTATATCCTCTTGATGTGTATCTGCATGTTATCCAGCCTAGCTGCTCCTAGCTGCTCACCCAGAGTGTGAGTTGGTTAAGGAATGTTGGTGAGTCTGTGATGAATGGAATGCCTGGGTGCCTGAGTGGATGAGTGTTGTCAGTTAGAGATGGGCTGAGCAGCTAGGCAGGCTGCTCCTGGTGGGGCTGGTACTTGACCAGAGCTGGCTGGAGTTAAGATTGTTGTCACGTGGACCAGGAACTAATAAAGAAGACTTGAAACTTAACATGGCTACCTGTGTCTCCTGGTGTAGGGCACAACAGAATGGGTGCCCCGTTTCGTTCCTTTCTCTGTCGCCCGGCTGAGGTGGGCGCAGACAGACGAGGAGAGTGATGCTGCCTTGCTCGAGGCGGTTCCCCCGCAGATAGGGGCCACCCCAGTTTCTCCCACTTCTGACCCACAAGAGTCTGAGTCTCAGTGCCCATCTGATCCTGAGTTTCACCCACTTTTTGTTGACGAAACAGTGCCTGGAGTCACCAGGTATAATTTACGCCCCCGGAAGAAGGACAGTGCACCAGAGGGACAGTCTAGCAGTTAGGGAAGGACTTGAGACCTAGTTGTGGGTACTGTGTCTAAGGTGCCTGTGATAGAGTAGGGTGAGCTGAACAGGTGCACTGCCCTGGACACTGGACAGGATCGTTGAGGGTACTTGCCCTGGAGGGAGGGTGCCCTATCCTGAAAGAAGGAGGATTTGTTTCCAGCAAGGGTTGCGATCGCGCAGCCCCATCGAGGGAGTGCTGCATAGCACAGTCGTTGATGAACAATAGGAGCCTACCAGCGAGGCTCTAAACGGACGCTGGGTGACTTGTGCCCCTCTGGTCGGTTGTGTTTTGTGGCTCCAATTCCTAAGGTTTTCTTTCTATGTACCCATTTGGCTGTGCAGTCATGAGGGAGGAACAGCCCCTAGTGGCCCCTCCACTAGAGCAGAATGGTCCTGGTTGGTCTGGATGGTCTACTAGGAGTAAGATAGCAGTGGTGATTTTCCTTCTCATTGTAATGATCATACTGTTTGGAGTGGTGTGGTATTTAGAAGAACAACATCCAGTCCACACTCTGATAGGGACTACCCCGGTTCCACCCGAGCACCTGTTTGTCACATTAACCCCGCACAAGGAAAGACATAGGCAGACATATGTTGACAATGCCTTTGTGCAGATGCTTCATCAGGTTCATAATACGACTAATACAACAAATTGCTGGGTGTATGGGTTACTTCCCTCTGTTATGCACAAGAATGATCTACTAGTGTCCTTGCCCCTGTCGTACTTAGGTAGCTGCGAGGCGTGGTTCCAGTTGCTTTCCATGGTATACATTCATTATCATACTGACGCTATAAATATAACGGAGTCTGACTATGAGACAGTTCTGGAATATATAGTAGTACACCAGGGTTATACTCCAGGAACAGATGGGAAGGAGGGTACCTTATCCCAATGCTTGCATGAATGTATACGACAATCACAAAAATGTCTCATGGTTGCAAGATAAAATGTTGGATTTTCAGGGATTCAATGTCTCTGAATACTTTCACTGTTTCCATGCCTGAAATATCACTAGAGACACAGTTATGCCCGTGCCTGTGATTGATACCGCAGCTAGTTTCTGTTTCGGAGGTTTTGGGAATATTCTGGTGGGACGGAGCGGCTGTAATTACACATATCGATTAAACACTACTAGTAGCCCGCCTTTACTCACGCCTCCTAATGTATACTTTGTCTGTGGAGCGCATGCTTATACATGGCTCCCTAGAGGATGGTCTGGCCGGTGTCATGTCTCTTTTCTTTTACCTCCTGTTTATATTGCGCCCGCCAATTATCACAAGGACCACAGATTACAGCGGAGAAGCATATACTTGTCCCGGGTGAGGAGAGTTATTGACACAGCAGATATTGATCAGACGGATACCACTTTACAGCGATTCACAGATGCCATGAAGGGTATAGTGCCCTTTTGGGGACCTATGTATAACAGTCTTAGCATTCGCCGCCTCACCAGAGTGGTAGAAGGTGTCATTAATACCACAGTGGGCATACTCACTAACATTACTGCTGAGCTCCAGGCTACCAGGCTCGTTGCTCTTCAAAATCGGATGGTTTTAGACGTCATCCTTGCAGATAGGGGTGGAGCTTGTCGCGTCATAGGCAGCAGTTGCTGCGTTTACATCCCAGACCACGCCCCTAATAAATACTCCACTATCCAGAAGTTACATAGGCTTGCATCCGATATCCATCAAGACAATGGTTCATGGTCCTTCACGGGGTGGTTCTGGGGTCTGATATCATCCTGGGGTTGGAAGATACTTCTTTTCCTAGTAGCTATCGCAGGAGTCATCTTCATGTGCTGTCTATGTGTCAATTGCCTCCCAGCATGTTGCACCTATTGCGTGAGCAAGCTCACACCTACCCCCAAATTGCCAGGACGTGATAATAAAGACTCTGCTATAATGATGCAAGACATACAAGATATGATGCTGATAGATGAGGGTATTTTTGAATACTAAAGTGATCATGATACACATGTACTGCTTTGTTTTGCATTTTTCTTTCTCCCCTGCCTAGAATTGTAAAGACCCTACCGGATAGCGTCAATAAAGCATTTAACCTCCACTGCTAAAAGGAGGGTCTGTTAGGTTTAAAAACCTCATTCTCTCTATGCACTTGTTCCGTTTCGTATTAGGTTAGCAGTGTGCGGCTAAATTAGGCACCATTCGTATTCACGTTATGTAACCCACTGAGTTATCCCTGCAATGTGCAAGCTTCAGTTAGCGAGCGTGACTCCATTTTGTATTTCGTAATCCCTATTAGGCTGGGTCTGAACTAGGCCTCATTGCTCGTATTGCTTGCCTCAGCAGAACACTGTATTCAGATATTATTTTCTTTTCCCGCTTAAGGTTGCCTTTTGACTTACTAATGAATAGGCCATTCTGCCCTCACATACCTATCCCTGTGTGTAGCTATGCTCCCATGTTACGAGATGCCGAGCCCCAGCACGGCAACCTTGAAACTGTGATAGTGTGTACCCATCTAGTAGGTGGTAGCCCATCCTTCTGTGCCTCCTTTGTTCATGTTCGGCCTAAGCCGGTAAATTTCCACTGTGGGCGTGGTTGGAGGTTCTTGGGAGGAATGGTTATGTGTTGCCGACTGTTGGGGGTCAGTCCCTCGGCAGACATCTTAGGGTGCAGGTCAGATTGAACTCCTCTGCAGAGTATTGCTAAAAAATAACTGTTTGTATTCTCTACTGTCTGACCGACTCTTCATTTTGGTAGAAGGCAAGTAGGAGGTTATAGATAACCCGGGTGGCCCTTTTCAGGTCACTTCCTTCATAACCACAACTTTCTTAGGGCCAGTTACCCCTCCCCAGCTGAAATTAACAACTGCCAAGGAATGATCAGTCCTGACATTGTTAGCATTGGTCACTTGGTACATTTCTCCAAGTATGGTTTGGACAGTGCCCACAAGATTCTCTGTCACCATAGTGACACTTGCACCTGTGTCCCTGTATGTCATGGCCTCCTTACCATTGATCAAAGGCTGCTGTCTGTATTTGCCCAGGTTACTGGGGCTGACAAATAAAGTGGCAAGATCCATGCCACCATCACAGACAAGCATAGCCTGAGCTGGAGTTCTGACTAAGCCAGAACCCACCTCAGAGCCCAAGGTTAACCCTACTAATCCCTTGTTCCCTGTACCACCACCTGTACTAGTGCTAGATGGTGCATTTGCCGTAGGGGCAGTGGTGGTAGGAGGATTTTCCTTGGCTTTTGGACAGTCAGCATCTCTTGTCCAATGGGTCTTTACCTTACACAAGTAACACCAAAGGTTTTTTTTGCCTTTACCTTTGTTGAATTGTGTCCCCCCCCCCCCAGATGCAGGTTTTTGGGGCCCTGATGAAGACTTCTGATCTTTACCCTTGTCCCCACCCTTATCTGGAGTTTTAGCATCTTGCTTCTTTTGGTCACCACCATTGTTCTGGTTTTTCTGTTTCACCCTGGTTCTGACCCACTTATCTGCCTTCTTTCCCAATTCTTGGGGCGAAGTCAGATCAGAGTCAACCAGGTACTCGTGCAATAACTGATTTTGGCAATTATTAAGGATCTGCTCCCTCATAATCAAACTGTACAATCCCTTGAAATCATTCACTTTACCTCCAAGCAACCAGCCTTCCAGAGCCTTAATGGCACTATCCACAAAGTCTACCCAATCCTGAGTCTTTGTCTTCTGGGTGTCTCAGAACTTAATCCTGTACTGTTCAGTGGTTAAGCCAAACCCATCAATGAGAGCACTCTTCAAGATTGAGTAGTTGCCAGCATCGTCTTCTCTAACAGTGAGGAGCTTATCTCTACTTTTGTCAGCAAAGGAGAGCCACAAGATAGCTGCCCACTGCTCTTGAGGGACCCTCTGAACTTTACAGGCCCTCTCCAAAGCAGTTATCCATTTATGGATGTCATCCCCAACATGGTAGGGAGGGACAATCTTGCTCAGGTTCCTATGGTCAAAGGAATGTTCCTTAACTCTAGTGACACTGTTGCTGCCACCATGGAACTCTAGTCCCAACTTTTTTCTAGCTCTCTGCACTTCTAGGGACTCTTTGTCCAGGGCCAATTGCTGTTGCCTGAGCCTAAGCTTAGATTTCTCAAGTTCAAGAAATTGGCACTCCCTGTCATAAGAGTGGTCCCTCTTGCTAGATACAGAGGTCCCTACAGACTGTCCTGAGTGATTAGACTCTGCAGAGGGAGATCTAGATCTCCTTGGTAAACTCTGCACTCTTCCAGGAAGGGTGAAGAGGGGGCCATCATGGCCTTCTCCACTTCCTTCTGGGAGATCTGCGTTATCCAGTTGGGACCCATCTTGGTCCCCCAGGTCAGGGTTAGATTCCAGGTCATAAAGGGTGTCACCTCCTGACCTGTCCTCATTCCCTGTCCCACCCACTCTCTCCTGTTCATCTGACCCAGGGGTCTTCATTAAGTCATCTAGGAGTAACATCTCAATGAGGTATTGAGTGTTGGCACTTCTCCCTGTCTTCAACTTTCTAGAGGCACATAGGGCTTTAAATTCGTGGAATGAAAGCTGTTGGACTTGGCCCTTTTGGCAGATTCACCCCTAAACTTTTTGCCTGTCTCCTAGCCTTTTCCCTGTGTAGTGTTGGCCTCTAGGCACTTTTGCACTGCTGTCCAGTGTAAAGTGCGTGCGTTCTCGGTGTACTTGTGGTAAGATTGGCCTACCCTCCCATAGGAATGCATGGGGGATAAGTGTGTCCATGGTAATTCCTGGTATGAGAGGACCAGTGTGGTCAAGTCTGCTATGTATGAATTTGTGTGAATAAATGCTGCGCAATGGTGTGCGCAGATTTATTATGACTGGTGTAGAAATGCCACTTTTAGAAGTTGGCATTTATGTGTGCTCTGTGTCTGCCTGCCTGATGTGAATTGCATGTCTGGCTTGTGAGTGACAGGGGCTGGGAGGTGTGTGTGGCTCCAGGAGGGGCAGGGTGAGTCAGCGCAGGGCTGAATAGAGAGATCTGCATCTAGATGGGAGGGAGGAGATACACCTGGGACCTGAATAGGGTTGTGCCTTCCCTCCCCAATGCTGGCTCCGCCCCCTGTGGTGCGTCTGATGTCCCTAGCCTACCCTCTGAAAGGGAAGAGGAGCTTGGGCAAAACAAAGTGCTCCAAAGCTCCCCCAAACCAGTTGCATCTGGTTTTTCCCCCAGCCCTGTGCTGTGTCACAAAGGAAAAGGGTGTATAAAAGAAGGGGCTGTGACCCCATGAAAATGTTCTGTTGTGCTTGTGCTGACTTGCAGGGGATACTCTGCCAGGAGGAGCTGCCGCGGGACCCAGCTGCTGACTCCTGGGGGTCCATGCGTGCTGGCCTGCCTGGCTGCGCCCTGCTGGGGTGTCCCCAGCCCCAAGGACTTTTTCTGCCTGCTGGATCCCTTGCCCAGCCTTTGCCCTGGACGTTTTGGGCATAGCGCCTCGTGAGCGCTGTATTTCCATTGCCAAAAGGAGAGTAGGGAGCTGGCAGCGTGCAGCGCGCTGCTGCAGGGATTCTAGAGGGAATCCCGATGTGGGGATTCCCCCGAGCTGACGGGTGCCCACCCCGCGTTGGGTACTGCCAAGCGGGTTCCCACCCCGCATTGCTGCTCCTTTTGCGGGTTCCCACCCCGCTCTGGTGTGCATAGACGAGCGGGAGGCCGCCCCGCCTTGCCGCCGTCCGGAGGAGCTGCCCAGATTTGAAGAAAGCGGGTGCCTACCCCGCTGTGGTAATTGCCGTGCAGCGGGAGCCTACCCCGCACTTTGAGCCTGAGGAAGAGGGCTCCAGCGCCTCTAGAGCAACGTGACACGGAAGACAGGCGTCTGTTGCCTGACTAGGGGCGGGGCTACCATAGAGGCCAATTGCGGCCCAGCGCCACAGGAAGACGTCCGGAGCCCGCCCGCCCACGTCGAAGCCCCGGTCCGGGCGAAGCAAAGGAGAAGTCCTGAGCCCTACGAGAGGGCCCAGGTGAAGAGCAGTGACGTCCGGGGCGAAGGGGACAGGCGGCACTGCACTTGCGGCGAGGCGGGGCTCCCGTGTGGTGAGGAGAGCCCCGCGTGCAGTCTAAAAGTTGGCCAGGAGTCCTCAGAGAGTCCCGGTGAGCGGAGGGTCCTCGATGTATGCAGGGAGCAGTCCCCGAGGATACCCAAAGAGCCTGCAGAGCCCGGTGAGTGGGGCTCAGTGTTATGGTGGTTGGGGGTGTGTTGGGGCACATTGCCGGTGCCCGCCCCCTGTGCCAGTGTCTTTGCTCATTTTTCTCCAGCTGCCCCGTCTGGCAGTGGGCAGCTGCAACGAGGGGGCTATATTATTTTAGCAGTCCCTGAGAGGGACAGAAGCGGCACAGTGGTGCTAGGCTTCATTTGGAGATTCACAGCTGCCCAGCAAGTAGTGGGCAGCTGCACCGTTTAGGCGCACAATTCTTTGGGGGCATGTCTTTCTGAAGTTAGGAGTGGAACACACTCCTTGGCCCCCTATCTTTCCCAGCTGCCCAGCAAGTAGTGGGCAGCTGCTATGTTTAGGTTTGCGCAATTGCGCACTCTTGACTTCTGCTGCATTGGCAGCGCGCCCTGACTTTTGGACATAGGGCATTTGAGCCCCTTTTGAGATGGCCAGTTGGCCAGGGGGGACTGTTAGATTTATAGGGCGCCAGGCCCTAATGTGATGTGGTGCTAGGAAATGTAATGTATGTAGTATGATTACGCACCCTGTGTTATACCTCTAACTGTGGTTTATGATTATGAGGTTGTTTTGCATATCATGGTTTATGCTTGTGAGTTTATTATTACCTAATGCATTTAGGTTGTGAGTTATTCTCTACTGTGAGTTATGCCCCTAATGTGATTTATACTTAGGAGGTTAGGGTCTAAGAGTTTAGACTGATGAGGTTGGCGTACAATAGATTTGGCGCCTATGTGATACTGTGCATAATGTGGTTTATGTTACACGCTGATGCTGAGTACAGTGGTTACCAGAGATTACTGGTTGTACGTTGATGATATGTTCTACATTTATTATCTTTACTAAGTGATGGTTCTGACAGTGGCCCACGTGGCCCTGTCATGTGTACATAATCCCCTGTAAATATGACCTAGTGCCAGGTGGCACGATGTATATTATGTGAGTACTATTCTAATGTGTTTTCTGATAATACAAAGGCTATTTTTATATATAACCGTGTGTGGAGTTCCTTCTTGTAGTGTGCCTGGTATGTTGTTGCTGTGTGCGTGCGCAAACGCTTTACACATTGCCTCCGGGATAAGACTTACTGCTCGTGCCAAGCTACCAAGGGGGTGAGCAGGGGTTATCTTTGGCGTGTAACTCCCTCGCCCTGACTAGAGTGGTGGTCTCTGCCTGGCTTTGGCGCAAGCCTTAGCCAACCAGAGATCCCATTTCTAACATTGGTGGCAGCGGTGGGATAGGACTTGCGTTTGCGCAGTACCACAGCGACAACTGGCTGCACTACAAAACTCTGCATTTAGATAATCACGTGTTTGGGGATTATTATTCTGAGTTTTATTTTAATTCTTCTCCTAAAAGTGTCATTTGTAAATTGTATACTCTTGCTTCAGCTCAGACACCTAGGTCTCCTGTGTTGCACGTGTCCCTGAGCGTCCTGCCAAAATGGAGTCTGCTTTTAATTTTTGTGGTCTGTTTAGATACAGTATGTGGGAGTTGGTGGAGTTCTGTGAGGAGAGAGACATAGCAGTGAGTGGGTCAGACACCCAGTCAAAACTTAGGGAAAACCTGATCCAATGTCAAAAGGATGAATGGGAACGTGAGCGCAATGAGGAGAAGAGGGCCCTGGCCGCACGCCAAGAGGGTGGTGGGTCTGAGGGGAGCCCTGAGGAGTCTGAAGAGGAGGAAGAAAATGACAGGACAGGGACGCCAGTAGATAGCGGAGACCCCATAGATAGGGAGTCCCTTGCTGGGTCCAGTGTCGGGAGCAGTGCCCCATCCCTTTCCCTATCCCCAGACGAGTGGGTAGATAGGAGGGAAGAAAGGGAGCATCAGCTGGCTTTGGAGAAGCTCAGGTTAGAGCATGCCAAGGAGATAGCGCAGCTGAGGGTGGAGGAGAAAAAGCTAGAGACCGAAAGGGTCTTAGCGCAGGAGAGGATGGCGGAGGCTGAGAGGGCCTTCACCAAGGAGAAATTAGCTCTTGGGGGTTCGTCCTCTGAGTGTAGTTTTAGTTGTCTGGATTCACTAGTTAGGGTGGGGTCCAGTGGTGGCAGCAATATGGAGTCCAGTGCAGGAAGTCCCATTCCCAGTTCCCAAAGTATGGTACCTTGTTCCCAAGAAGAGGAGTACAGGTTGAAGTTCAGGGGCAGTAAGAAACTGTCTCACCAGTCTTGGGGGCAGTTTGCGGATGACTGTAATGATGCACTGGCTGATTGGGTGATGGTTAACACAGAACAGGATTTTGAAGGACTGTTCGATCTGGTTATCCGAGAGCACATGCTCAGTTGTTGTTTTCCGGGGTTGCGCCAACACCTGTTGGAGTGTGAGTTTTCTGATCTATGGGAGTTTACACGAGAGGCAGACCTCTGGGAAAGTGCCCGAGGTTCTGAAGAGGCATAGGGGAGTGATCCCAAAAGTAGTGGCTCAGGTATCTTCCAGTCCTGTATTAGGGAAGAGGTTCAGAGTAGCCCAGCTAGGTCCCAGTGTAGTGGGAGGGGTGTAGGGGCTCACGTCCTGTCTCAGTGGAGTAGGAGTGAGTGTGGGACTGAGTGTCCCCAGGTGACCGAAACCCAGTCTCAGAACCTGGATGGTTTCTTCAGGGAACACCAGGTTGGGGGCCTAGGCTGTCCTGTTAGTCCATTTGAGGAGGATCTCCTAGTGTCTGGAGAACCGGGAGCGTCTGTAAATAGAGCTCCAGTGGTTCTGGTGTCTGGCAGTGCCGCTCCAGTTGGGAGGGTACAGAAGTCCAGGTGGAGGGGTGAGAGGGGGATCTGTTCCCCAGTGGAAGAACCAGTGGGTCAGGGGCCAGCCAGAAGGGCTGAGTCTCCTAGAAGTGACCATGGTGATACCACTTCTGTCGTGGGGGATCTCTGCGCACTGTCAGATGGACAGGGGTCGGGAGGTCTGCGCCACGCAGACTGTCACATGACACATGAGTCATGTGTTACCCTCGGGGGGCTGCTGTGTGCGCCCCCGGAAGTCCTGGTGTGCCAGGCAAATGCTCAGCCATGGGGTTCAGCCCCAAGGTTGGGAGGCCAGGTTCAGGATCCGCCTGACCTGGAGGAAAGGACATCTGTAACCAGTGTCCTGACCGGTTCATCTTCCAGGGGTACCGCTCCACTTGGGAGGGTGCAGAACTCTGGAAGGGGGTGCAGAGGGAGGGAGTCCTCGCCTCTGACCCCGGTGCAACCTGGGGGTTTAAACCCTAGGTTGGGAGACCAGTTGTTGGAGAGAGGTCCTGAACTGGTGGGAGAGTTGTGTTCTGAGGGTGCCTCTCCAAGGAGGACAGAGCGGAACCCTAGAAGAAGAGGTAGGGGGAGGAGAGCCTCGCCCGTGACTATTGGTCAGCCTGAGGGTGCGGACCCTGGGCTGGAGGATCAGTGGCAGTTTAGAACTGCCCCGATGAGGGGAAGAGTGGAGAATGGTTACTATGTGCCAGGGGTTACTACCCCCCACTCTGTGGTTGGGCAAGGACCAGTGGCATCTGGGTGGCCTAGGGCCTGGTCCTGGCTGCGGACAGCTAGGGAGTACCAGTGGGGTAGCCCAGTTGGTCCAGAGAGCTTTTACAGAGGGAACCACGTGGGTTCACAGTGGCGTAGAACAGGAGGGTGTCCCTGCAGTTGCGGGCCCGCGTCCGTGTTCTATCGCCCCAAGCAGGGAAGCCCATCACAGTGGTGAATGGTCTGCCCTGCGTTTTGGCTGGAAGGGGGTTGTGTTGGACTTGGCCCTTTTGGCAGGTTTACCCCTAAACTTTTTACCTGTCTCCTAGCCTTTTCCCTGTGTAGTGTTGGTGGTTTTAGGCCTCTAGGCACTTTAGCACTGCTGTCCAGTGTAAAGTGCGTGCGTTCTCGGTGTACTTGTGGTAAGATTGGCCTACCCTCCAATAGGAATGCATGGGGGATAAGTGTGTCCATGGTAATTCCTGGTATGAGAGGAGCAGTGTGGTCAAGTCTGGTATGTATGAATTTGTGTGAATAAATGCTGCGCAATGGTGTGCGCAGATTTATTATGACTGGTGTAGAAATGCCACTTTTAGAAGTTGGCATTTATGTGTGCTCTGTGTCTGCCTGCCTGATGTGAATTGCATGTCTGGCTTGTGAGTGACAGGGGCTGGGAGGTGTGTGTGGCTCCAGGAGGGGCAGGGTGAGTCAGCGCAGGGCTGAATAGAGAGATCTGCATCTAGATGGGAGGGAGGAGTTGCACCTGGGACCTGAATAGGGTTGTGCCTTCCCTCCCCAATGCTGGCTCCGCCCCCTGTGGTGCGTCTGATGTCCCTAGCCTACCCTCTGAAAGGGAAGAGGAGCTTGGGCAAAACAAAGTGCTCCAAAGCTCCCCCAAACCAGTTGCATCTGGTTTTTCCCCCAGCCCTGTGCTGTGTCACAAAGGAAAAGGGTGTATAAAAGAAGGAGCTGTGACCCCATGAAAATGTTCTGTTGTGCTTGTGCTGACTTGCAGGGGATACTCTGCCAGGAGGAGCCGCCACTGGACCCAGCTGCTGACTCCTGGGGGTCCCTGCGTGCTGGCCTGCCTGGCTGTGCCCTGCTGGGGTGTCCCCAGCCCCAAGGACTTTTTCTGCCTGCTGGATCCCTTGCCCAGCCTTTGCCCTGGACATTTTGGGCATAGCGCCTCGTGAGCGCTGTATTTCCATTGCCAAAAGGAGAGTAGGGAGCTGGCAGCGTGCAGCGCGCTGCTGCAGGGATTCTAGAGGGAATCCCGATGTGGGGATTCCCCCGAGCTGCCGGGGAAGCGGGTGCCCACCCCGCGTTGGGTACTGCCGAGCGGGTGCCCACCCCGCATTGCTGCTCCTTTTGCGGGTGCCCACCCCGCTCTGGTGTGCATAAACGAGCGGGAGGCCGCCCCGCCTTGCCGCCGTCCGGAGGAGCTGCCCAGATTTGAAGAAAGCGGGTGCCTACCCCGCTGTGGTAATTGCCGTGCAGCGGGAGCCTACCCCGCACTTTGAGCCCGAGGAAGAGGGCTCCAGCGCCTCTAGAGCAACGCGACGCGGAAGACAGGTGTCTGTTGCCTGACTAGGGGCGGGGCTACCATAGAGGCCAATTGCGGCCCAGCGCCACAGGAAGACGTCCGGAGTCCGCCCGCCCACGTCGAAGCCCCGGTCCCGAGAAAGGGGACCGGGCAAAGCAAAGGAGAAGTCCTGAGCCCTACGAGAGGGCCCAGGTGAAGAGCAGTGACGGTCTGGGCGAAGGGGACAGGCGGCACTGCACTTGCGGCGAGGCGGGGCTCCCGTGTGGTGAGGAGAGCCCCGCGTGCAGTCTAAAAGCCGGCCAGGAGTCCTCAGAGAGTCCCGGTGAGCGGAGGGTCCTCGATGTATGCAGGGAGCAGTCCCCAAGGATACCCAAAGAGCCTGCAGAGCCCGGTGAGTGGGGCTCAGTGTTATGGTGGTTGGGGGTGTGTTGGGGCACATTGCCGGTGCCCGCCCCCTGTGCCAGTGTCTTTGCTCATTTTTCTCCAGCTGCCCCGTCTGGCAGTGGGCAGCTGCAACGAGGGGGCTATATTATTTTAGCAGTCCCTGAGAGGGACAGAAGCGGCACAGTGGTGCCAGGCTTCATTTGGAGATTCACAGCTGCCCAGCAAGTAGTGGGCAGCTGCACCGTTTAGGCGCACAATTCTTTGGGGGCATGTCTTTCTGAAGTTAGGAGTGGAACGCACTCCTTGGCCCCCTATCTTTCCCAGCTGCCCAGCAAGTAGTGGGCAGCTGCTACGTTTAGGTTTGCGCAATTGCGCACCCTTGACTTCTGCTGCATTGGCAGCGCGCCCTGACTTTTGGACATAGGGCATTTGCGCCCCTTTTGAGATGGCCAGTTGGCCAGGGGGGACTGTTAGATTTATAGGGCGCCAGGCCCTAATGTGATGTGGTGCTAGGAAATGTAATGTATGTAGTATGATTACGCACCCTGTGTTATACCTCTAACTGTGGTTTATGATTATGAGGTTGTTTTGCATATCATGGTTTATGCTTGTGAGTTTATTATTACCTAATGCATTTAGGTTGTGAGTTATTCTCTACTGTGAGTTATGCCCCTAATGTGATTTATACTTAGGAGGTTAGGGTCTAAGAGTTTAGACTGATGAGGTTGGCGTACAATAGATTTGGCGCCTATGTGATACTGTGCATAATGTGGTTTATGTTACAGGCTGATGCTGAGTACAGTGGTTACCAGTGATTACTGGTTGCACGTTGATGATATGTTCTACATTTATTATCTTTACTAAGTGATGGTTCTGACAGTGGCCCACGTGGCCCTGTCATGTGTACATAATCCCCTGTAAATATGACCTAGTGCCAGGTGGCACGTTGTATATTATGTGAGTACTATTCTAATGTGTTTTCTGATAATACAAAGGCTATTTTTATATATAACCTTGTGTGGAGTTCCTTCTTGTAGTGTGCCTGGTATGTTGTTGCTGTGTGCGTGCGCAAACGCTTTACACATTGCCTCCGGGATAAGCCTTACTGCTCGTGCCAAGCTACCAAGGGGGTGAGCAGGGGTTATCTTTGGCGTGTAACTCCCTCGCCCTGACTAGAGTGGTGGTCTCTGCCTGGCTTTGGCGCAAGCCTTAGCCAACCAGGGATCCCATTTCTAACAAAAGCTCACTGTATCTAGAAGGCAGACAGCCACTGGCATCTCCTTTAGTAGACATACTAAGTGTGGTGAGGTGTTGCACCTACCTAACCTAGTGGGAACTAAACTCTCTGAGGTTGGAGAAAGGGTGTGCTAGACCCTTGACTTACCCAACCCTAAGATCAGTAGAACTTACTTATTCTAAGCTAGTATTATATGTACCCAGTACTTAGTGGTTTTCAGTTAATCAATACAAAGATTTATCTGGTAAAACAATGCAGGCTTGAATCCCAACCGCTGCACACTAATGTGAGAAGTGTGCCTGGTATATGCTGTCCACTAATTAAAGTGGGCACCCTGTACCAGTCCAAACAACCCTTATGGTGATTTAAGACGTCAAAGATAACCTTAGAAAGCTATCCAAGTGATAGCTGTGGAGAGCAGCCTTGAGGGTTAGTCTTGAAGGAATGTTAAGCAGCTTGTTTTACCAGAATGCAACCTTATAGTATTAGTTAAATGAAAGGAGAACCATTCAGTAGTTATAAAAAATATGTATTTATTGATATAACACTCTTTAAGTATGACACAGTACCCTCTACACGAGGATACTCACAAAGCACACAATACTGTAGCACAGAAACAATAGTAAATAGCACTAATACACAGTGGGTTCCAGGGGGAGACCAAACCATATACTAAATAGTGGTACAAGAACCACGACTCGAGTCAAGACAGTGTCTAGAGGATGTAGAATAGCTGGGACCCCAAGGAACCACCCAAGGTGAGTAAGTAGGGACCCCACGGAGGACGTGTGCAGTGTAGGAACACGACCGCCTGCTACGTACAATTCTATGGGAGAGTCGTGGTTGAAGTTTTAAAGTTTAAGGACCCTTCTAAGTGGACTTCGAAGAAACCCCGAGGAAGTTAGGAGGTTGGAGAGCCACACCACCCGTGGATACCGTAGTACCAGAGTTACCTATCCCAGGGAAGCCAGGTGCATAGGTCTGAAGTGGCATCGGAAACCGCTGTCGATCTCTATGTAGGACTTCGAAGAAGAGCCACTGCTGGAAAGAAGGAAAGTGTCCGTCGGAATCCAAAGGTGGATTCTTGGTGAAGAGTACCTGAAAGCAGAGGGGACAGAGTCTGGGTCACTCAGGAGTGACCAGGGGCTCAGTAGACGAATGCCCACCGATGTCGGGTGCTTCAGGTGCATTGAGGGCTTTCTTGACCCTGCTGCTACCGGAACCAGGAGAAGTCGAGGACAACCAGGAGCTGTATACGAGCTGTCACACAAAGGATGTCAAGTACTGAGGGGTCGGTATCCGGCTGGAGCACCAACAAGCCTTGGCAACGGTAACCAATGTAGAAGGTTGAAGAAGGTTATGGTTCAAACCAGCAAGGTCCAGAAGACTCACCAAACACAGGGGAGTCAGGGCAGGCCTGAAGCAACCAGGAAAGCCCAAGAAAAGCAGTGTTGACCCTCAAGAGGACCCACAGGCTGGAGGCACAGGAGTCGCGAGGGGACCTCGAGCAGTTTCACAAAGCCACAGCCCACGGAGCACTTGGTGCGAGGAGGCCAGAGCTCTTTGGTGGAAATGGTGCCAGAGATTGGGGCTACTCGGAGCCCAGTGCACTTGTTTTGGAAATGCCAACAAGCATATGCACTTGCAAAAATACGAGGTGCACAGGGGTTTGGGTACTGCAGCCCCCACAAAGGATTTTGACCTCACACTTGGTAAGATGGCAGCTCTGACCTCGAGGGACTTGGAAACCCACCTCTTGTGTTGCTGGAGCCTTTGGAGTCCGTAGGATCTCAGGGGCAGCAGACCGGTCAGTTGCAATGTGGTGCCTGCGTTGCAGAGGAGGGACTCCTTCACTCCAAGGGAGATATCTTCAGTTGTCCTTGATGCTCCACAGGTCCTACACGGAGCCTGTATGGTGCATGGGCACAGACGATGCTTTGGACGGAGAGGGAGACAAAGTCGGGCCCAAACGAAGTCCAGCGAAGTCCAGCGTGTCCAGACGCTCGACGGTCAGTGGTTTCTTGATCAGAATCTTGTCCACGTCGAATCTAGGGTCCTACAGCCAGGTAAGCCCTTTTGTACCCACGGAAGAAAGTTGGACAGATTCCGGGGACCCTCCTAGGGGAGGGTTTGGACAGTGGGGAGGTTACTCCCAAGTCCTTTGTCCAGTTTCACGCCAGAGCAGGAGCCAACGGCTCCCAGGACTGGTTGAACTGGACTATGCACAGGGACACCAAATGTGCCCCTCATGCAGACTTTCGGTCGCTGGCAAGCGCACCGACCCAGGCCTAATAAACTAAATCCTGTCTGGGAGGTGGTCACACCTCCCTGTGACAGGATGCCTATTGTTCTGCCTTCCCCTACTCGAGCTTGGCTCAGCAGCAGGAGGGCAGAAATGTGTCTCTGGTCGGCAGCAACCATTTTGGGCTGCCCGGGATTAGAAGGCTGGTACCGGGAACACCAGGGACCTCACGAAGCTCGTTTCTGAGGGGTGGAAACATACCTCTCACACCGGTTACCGGTGTGGAGGTATGATTCCACAATGTTTGACACCAAACACGATAGGGTTACTTTCAGCCGTTTTAGAGTTGGTCATCACGCGGTCGCATAATGCCACTCTATATGTCGTAAATGGCTGTAGCACTAACAACCCGGAAGAGTGGACTCCGTAGGCTGCAGGGGTGTCCTGCTCATGCAGTGGCACCCTCTCACTTAGAACCAAGCACCCCGCCTTCAGGATTGTCAAGGTCTGCTATAGGGGTGACGTATAGGTTTTAAGTGTAGTGACCCTTAGATATAGTAAACCTATATCTTAAGTCAGTGGTGCATGCACCAACTTACACAGGCTGCAATGGCATATCTGTAGTTCCATTTTGCATGGCCTCTCATGGGTGGCATAATACATGCTTCAGCCCATGGAAGGCCTCTGGGGTACCTATGCCCTGATTACATGGGCACCATATACTAGGGACTGACAAGGGTACCCCAGTATCCAATCTGGAGTGTACCTAAGTACATAACATAACAGGTTAGGGAGAAAGCAGATAGACTGAGGTCCTGTTTAGCAGGATCCCAGTCAGACTAGTCAAAAACAGTATCACATGAAGCAAAAACTGAGGGTAACCATAAGAAGCAGATCCTACTTTCCTACAATGACTAATAAAGAAAACAGGGACCTTTAAATGTTCTTCTTCTGGCAGCATTTACTGTGTTTACAAAGACAACTGTCACATATCCACTATGCCTTTAGTGATGTGAGGTTATCAGCCAGCGCCCCCTACTCTAAAAATTGTTAAAGCACCAATGGATTCAAATACCCATTAGTGCAGCATGGTTATCAACGCTGATATGGTCATTGCTTTTATATATAAAAAATAAACACAAATCCTCAGCATCAGAATACTGGCCAGCAGGATCTTGCTTCTCGATCATTTACCACTCCTCACATAACACAACTCCAAAGAAGCTCCAATTCTTTAATTTTCCCAATGCGTGGCACATTGGCCGTGCGCGGCTGCTGTTGGCACCTAATCATTACAAAATGTTTGACATGTGACTGACTCTGTCCCACCCCCACCGGTCTCACATCGCCATGGTGCTGTTAGGTCACTTCACTTCTGCACTAGGGTTTCCCACCACACATTTCAAATAATGCACCCTTACCTGCTGGATGTGGCACAGGTGACAAACCAAAGGAAAATGAAGAATGACCTTTGCATACAATGTACAGAACTTTTCAATCCGCTTATGAGTCACAAATTTTATTTCTTGAAATTAGCATGAGATGAAAGATAGTAATGTGAAGCCTGGTTGACTAAGGGCCTTATTCCGATGTTCGTGGGCCCGCCACAGACAGGCCGTCGGTGGCGGGCCTACCGACATCTACAGAAGCGGTTCGACCGCTGGATTCTGATCCGGGGGTCAGAGGCATTGGGTGGACGGACACGTCGGGGTAGCGGTGGGACTGTAATTCATACAATGGGGCAGTGCCTTCTCAGGCACCGCCATAGGTATTACAATGCCCGTTTCACTCTGCCTTTTCATGGCGGTCCAACCGCAATGAAATGCCAGACGGAAAGGGGCTTTAGGGGCCCCTAGTAGGGCCCCTGTCTCCCCTGGGCTTCTGCTATGGGGTTTGGGGGCACATGTGGTGCCACCCAAACATCCATGCACTGTGTGCCAGGCACCATGTGGTACCATGTGGTGCCTGGCACACGGTGCATGGATGTTTCAAAATATGCCTTTTTCAATTGCAGCTTGTATTGCGGCCCTTTTCCAGGACACAGCACAAGCTGCAATTAAAAAAGGCATATTTACGACCGCCATGCTGGCGGCAGCATTGGAATACGGGGGGTGGAACCGCTGACTACTAATCGGGCGGTTCCACTCCCACTGTGATGTTGGTCATACACTCATCCAACCGGCATCGTAACAAGCCCCTAAGTGACAAGAGACGTAATCAAATGACTCCTTTTTTGACCGCAGCTGCCAGTCTTGTGGGTATCAGTCATAGCCATACTAATGATAGAAGGGGCTGTACAAAAGTTGATCTCTTAATAACCAAGATCGAACTCCCAAAGTGCACATTCCAGTTAGTCTGTGTAGCATATGTGTCTTGATATGATACGTCTTTCACTAAGTTAGTTCTAACGCTCTGACCTCGACTTGATGTGAGCAGTGCTGCATAAAACATCAACTAAATAAGTAACAACTCTTCTTGCGGTGGAATCTCTCCCTTAGATGTTCAAAATACTCGCAATAATGGAGAGCCAGATGTGGCCACCATATGATCTCGTGAAGCAAACGGCATATTAGGCTGTGAACGCAAGAATACCATAAAAAGATCTGCAGAGCTGATCCAAGCAGCTAGCTTACTGTTAGCCATTAATAATATATATCTCTCTCACACTTTCCCATCCATCACACCACTAAACCCTGCGTTAAATAACATGATATCTGCACCTTGATGGTCCTCACAAAACACCTTTCAACCACACAGCCTAACCGATGTAATGTTCTACCTGGGCAGGCAAGTGTTTTGCCACCGCACAGAGGGGTAGTAAGTGCTATACAAATGTTACAATAAAATAAGGATGGTGTGTCATGGCTGATAAGTTCATGATAGTGATGGCATGCTTTATGGGGCAAGAGAACCAATCTATGGGTGAAGTAATGCTGGTCCTATTGCTCACTCACAGAATGGGAGTGAGAGACTGTTGGAAATGACAATCTTTTGTATGGTATTCCCCCAGGTTTTTGCCTTGACTGTTGGCCATAGAACTCTGTACACTTTTCCCCTGCTGACCAGAGGTAAAGTGTGTTTGCTCCCCCTTTAAACATGATGAGATTGGTATACACTTGATTGGCACATGTAACTTTCCTATATTGTATATGGTGCAAAGCATAACATGATATCTGCCTGAAGTTAAAAGTCACCAGTGCCTGCAGCACACATTGTGCCACAACAAACCCAACACAGGCCTGCCTTGCAGCCTGGCAGAGCAGTTTTAAGCTGCCAATTCGACCTGTCAAAATAAAACCTTTTGACAGGCCTAAACCTTCCTTTTAAATATTGATGTCACTCCTAAGTTAGGCCTTAGTGCCCACAGAGGCAGGTTGCATGGTGTGTAAAAGTAGGACATGCAAAGGTGTAGAGGCCTATTTATGAAAAAGTCATGCAGTGCAGCACAGCAAGTCATCTTGCTGCGCTGCACTGCGTGACAGGGAAAGGGCAGGAATGCACCGTATTTAAGGCAATATGGCGCATTCCTGCCTTTTCCTTTACACTGGCACCCTTTTGACGGCCTAGCGCCAATGCAGGCACCCTTGCACCATTTTGCAAGGGTGCCTGCGTTGCATGCAGGATTGTTTTTGTGCAGGAAGGAACACCTTCCTGCACAAAAACAATACTGCGAGGCATTTTCCTCTTTCTGTGTGTGCTGCAAAATGCAGCACACATAGAAAGAAAAAGTAACAAGGAGAAATAAAGATATTTCTCCTCGTAATGCCTCTCCTGGGAAGGCACATCTTGGTGCTGCATTCCCAGGTTTACCAGTTCTGGTAAATTTGAAAATGTATCAAAAACCATGGGAGTTGTGTGGGAACAGCCACGCAATGCCCATGGAGTGCCTTCCCAGGGCAGAGTAAGGCAACGCAGCTATTTGCGCTGCCTTACTCTAGATTTATGGAGTCACTCAGGGCCACACAAAGTGGCCTTGCGTGGCTTCATAAATCTGGCTTAAGGTTTGCGTCGCTCTTGCACCACATTGCGTAGTGCAACAGTAAGGCAAACAAGCTCGTAAATAGACCCGCAGTGTTCCACATGTCCTTACAGTGAAACAGCCTTAAAGCTATTGTCACTGTAGTAAGGCTGGCTGCCTCTGTAGGAAAACCATAGATGACATTATTACACCTTGCAATGCTAGTTGTGGGTTGGTACCAGCTAAAACAATATTTAAAGGATTCTTTAATAGTTAGACACAATTCAATTTAATAGTAAAGTTGAATTTTATCAAACTGTTAAGGAAAAGGTATTTTAGAAAAGTCACCTTTTTTAGGCCTAAGGAATTTTTGTAAGTATTCCAACTATCACCTGGCAGCGCAAGGCTCACTTGTAGTGAGACATGACTTGCTCCCAGGACAGGGTCAAAGAGCCTTGGGTTTGGGGAGATGTAGTCCTTCTCTTGGCAGGATAACCTAAGGGTTGTGCCCAGGCACTGGATTAATTTCAAAGGAAGCCTACTCTGTCACAGGCTGAGGTAGCTCACACCTGGGGATGCCCTCTCTATTGTCCTTCTGGCCAGGCTAGCACCAATCCCAGTAGGAGGGGGAGATGCCCCAGACCAGGTATAAAGTGACTATGGGGGGCGTGCCCATTTCCATAGTCACATCTGTGGGTGGGCATAGTGAGCTCTGACCAGGGGAAGAAAGTTTCTGCCATGTTGGATTTAGGAAGAGATGGGCACTGTGGGCTAGCTTACAGTAAAACTCACAGGATGTGCTGCAAACGTGGGTAGGGTCACCCCTGGGAACTTTTACCCCATTGGTTAGGAAGTGGCCAGGAGTTGCCCCCATCCACAGGCTGGCACTGGGAATAAAGGTGGCACCCCAGCCCCCTCCTCAAAACATGCCGGTCCTGAGGAAGATTCAGAGGAGGATTGCCCTTCTGCCTGAAGACCTGAGAAGACTGGACCTGCTTCCCTTGTAACCAGGACCGCAGAAGTGACTCCTCTAAGGGTCATAATGCTGACCTCCTTCATGGGCACAGCAAGAGGCATTTTTTCTGAATTTCCAGCTTAATAGTCCCAACTGGACTGCCCTGGACCCTGCTGCAGGCCTCTGTTGTAGTGAGTCTTGATCCCCCCCAAATGCTGTCCCCAAGTACCTGGTCAAAGTGCAGACCCCTTCCTTGCCTAACCCACAAACCTGGGACTTAGAATTTTTTTGCCAAATTTTTGCTTGGAGAACCATTGAGTGAATGGGACCAACCAGCCAAACCGATTTGACGATGTTGCATCACCACTAGGCCTGAGTTCGCTGTAGCTCCTGCTACGTTCTTCTCTGCAGCAGCAAATCTTTATCAGCTGGACTCCTCAACATCAGAATCTATCGACATCGGGTCCTCTGGCTACAGTCTGCAGTCTTACCCAGCGGAAGAAATCCAACTTCCAGAAAAGTCCAAATGTAGAAAATGTCACCAGCTCTGTCGTCAAAGGTGATCTGATCGATGTCGAAGAGTTCTTGGAAATGAAACTTGAACTTTTCCCACTCTGAGCTTTTCCCACCTTCATTTACAGCTTCACCAAGACATCGTCCTCCAGCAATCTGTTGTCTATGAGCTGCTGTTTGGCTACAACCAGCTGCCTGGCAGCGCTGAAGACTTTCCCCTACCAGAAAAATTTCTTAGTATGAAGGTAACTTTTTGACTGGGACGGACCTGGTCCCTGTATCTGACATGCATTTCATCGCGGTATAACTTTCACCTTAATACCAGGCAAGCACAACCAGATGACCACGGTTGGCGCTTAAAGCTTTTGGTGCTATTTTTAATTCAAACTTTAAAAATTCACACCTTCTGTTCCCTTGGCTGGATCTTTGTCCTTTTGCTGTCATTTTATTTATTACAATAGTCTCTATTTTTCTAAATGTGGTTTGAGATTTTTCTTGTGTTGTGTTTACACATTGCCTCTAAAGTTAAGCCTGTCTCCTCTGTGCCACAGCTACCAGAGGGTTGAGTTCAGGTTTATTTTGTAACTTTTGTGTGTCACCCTGACAAGGATTGTGATTAGCATTATTTGGGTTGGGTTCTCACCCTTCTCAACTGATAGCACGGTAATGGGCCGAAATTATAATCGCTTGTTGGGGCCAAGGCCCCATCCCCGCACTATAACTTTTCTCTTGTGTGATGGACCTTTAAATTGTGTATTAGGAGTCAAGGAGCAATTTTGACATTTCAAATAAATAACAGTTTAAGTTCAGCCAATAATGAGAGTTGTATTGTTGTTTCAAAAGTTTATTTCTCATTAAAATAGAGAAGTAAAGATCTGTTTATTTTTTATCTTTATTCAGTTAGTCCATCAATCAATTAAGTTTACAGAAATCTCATCATAAAGAAAAATTGGTTTGGAGAAGTCAATAATCAATCTCAATAAAAAAAAAATAATAAAACTGTTTACTTTGATGATCAAACATAACATCGCGATGACAGCAAATATCATATTGCACATTATTGAGACACAGTACAACAATGGGCTAACACCACTGGCTTTCAGACACTCGTGCCCCGGTCTCCTCGACACACTAGCGTTATTCAACCACATAATACACATATTTTTAAGACAGCTTAACAGGATTAACACGGTCAATAGGTGCACATAACATCCCTCTATACTCATTCCACTTTCTTCAAATTTTGGTCCACTTATTTGGGCAGTCTCTGCTTTTGTAATCCACCCTCTCAGCCTGCATACACCAGTCCATGTCTGCCTTCCACTCCTTCAGAGTCGGAGTGGACGAAGCTCTCCACATTCTAGCTATATTGCGTTTGGCCACCATAAAGCCCAGCGTCACTCAGAGATGATCTTTGCTACTCAGGTCTGTTTCGTCCTAAATATTTAATAGGCACCATTTTGCCAATTCTGTCATGGCCCTTCCGCACAAATTCATAATATAGGTCGTCGCCGCCCCCAATAATTCTGGAGTGCTGGGCAGTCACACAGCATATGAAAAATTGTGCCCTCCCGACCACATCCTCTGGGGCACATCGCCAACTCACCCCTGTCCATTTTAACCATTGTTGTGCAAGCATAATAGGACCTGTATGAAATCTTGAGTTGTATAAGTCAAAAACTAGAGTGTATAGATACCTCTCTAGGGTATGTAATTGCCTCCTGCCATTAATCATCTTCTGAATTCCCTATGACAATCTCAAATCATTTAAGCTTGTTCCATAAAGGAAATAAAATCTCGATTCTATAATCAGGATCAGAGTTAAGTTCATTAGGAACCCTTAAAGAGTTCTAAATCAAATCATAAAAGAGGGAACTCAAGGAGCATATGGCTTCGAAATCAAGATAAATAGCAGAATTACCCGTAAAGAGCATTTCGCAAGACTCAGATCAGCATACAGTTGCAGTAGCAAAATCCAAGCAAAGTCAGATAAAGAGGGAAACAATAGCATCAGTAGCTACTACTGTCAAAGGTCTGGGTCTAAGTCAATCCTACAAGAAAAAAAGAGAATGCGCTGCTTCTACCTAGGAACATCAGGGCCGGACTGGGAACAGCAACCAGCCCTGGCAGATTGCTGCTCGACCGGCCCTCAGAGCGGGGTGCTAGTAAAAAGCACCACTCACGCTTTTGTTACCAGGGGCCGATATTGCAGCACTGCTGCAAAACCGGCCCCCACCCCTCCGGCCCGCCGGGGAAATGCTCGGTGCCCGCTACAGCCGGTCCGGCCCTGAGGAACATGCACTAATATAAAAGGCAAGAACTCATCTCGAAAACATTGTTGCCGGCTTTCTTCTCCGCGAGGCAGTAAGAAGGCAGGGTTCTTCAGTAAGAAAGTTCAGCTCCTCAGTTCCCACTTAAATAACTGTGAATTTAACTTTTATCATGTTGCTGGCTACAGACAGTCTTGTGGGGTTAGATTGTGGAAACATCAGGCATATTTCTCATATGCTTTTCATATCCATTGACCTTCTATATCTCTACTTGCTTCACTGCAAGAGCAATGAACTACTATCTGAAAGACAAATCATGGTTAGGTAATACATTCTTTTAATGTAAACAACAGTTATTGATTGTTTAAATACACAAGCTAGTTTATTCAATTCTTATACAAACCATTAAGAAAATAGGAAGCTTAAATGTTGCATAGTAAAATAATACTTTTTGTTAAATGAGAAATTCTACAGTTATGACAACATCCTAAGCATATGATTCTAAGGTCAAACGGCTAATTCACGTTATACACATTTCAGCAATATCAAGCTTCTTTTTAACTAGCTAAAACATCTCAGGATTTTTGTCTGCGGCCTACATGAATATCAATGATTGCCTACTGCGAATTAGCACTTTTGAATGTGTGTCAGTTCAACGTTAAGTTTACACTTTTCACGGCACATTTTAGCAAACTGTATTATTTAATTTTGCACAGTAATTTTTAGGCTCTATTACAACTAATAACCCAATCTCTTACAGAGACCATAAAGAATGGAGGAAATAGAAATAAGGCAGGGAGAGATAGTGGGGCATGAATGGGCATACTAACAGACATTGGCACGAGGAGCTGGGAATAGGAAAAGGAGGTTAACCATCTTTATTTAAGGAGAAACGTACTTGAAAGTCAACAAGGTGTTGGTTTTCACAGTGTAGTCTTGCACCTGGATAATCTGCCCATGCTCTGTCACTGCCATTTAACATAAGATCCACCAACCTGTCTCTTTCTCGCTCCCTCTGGAAGTCCCTAGTTCCTCTATCGCCGCCAAGCTCTGGCTTTTATCCCACATTTTGAGACCTAGGTTCTTCTTTCTTCTGTCCCACTATCAGGACCTGTGTTCTCCAACTGTGAGGCCAGTAGTTCTCCTCTTAATGTCAGGGCCTGGTTCTTCTCTTAATGTCATATCCTGGTTCTTCTCTCACTGCCAGGCCTTGTTCTCTTCTCTTAATACCAGACCTTGGTTCTTCTCTTAATGTCGGCCATGGTGGTGGAAGCTGCAGTGGCCTCATGACAAGGGCCCTGGCATTTTTTTTTTTTTACAAATTAAACAAATTGTCTCTCATTCTCTATCTCTCCTATCATACCTCTCTTCTTTCCTTCTCTGTCTCTCACGTTTTTATTCCCCTGTCAGTCACTGGTTCTTCTTTTACCTCCCCCCCCCCTCCCCCCCAGGTCTTGGGGCCTGATTTAGAGTTTGGCGGAAATAAGGGTTACTCCGCCACAAAGTGACCTGTCAGCCATATTACAAGTACATAAGATCCCATGGCGCTTGTAATATGGCGGACTGGATATCCGTCAGGTTTGTGACAGAGGAACGCCTCCGAAAAACTCTAAATCAGGTCCTTAGACTTCTGTTAGTATAAAGTCGCGGAGTCCCTATTTCTCTCTATCTCTGTCTCTCTACCACTCTCTTTCTCTCTCCAGCTTTCTTTCCGTTTGTCTTACTCTCTCTCTCGCCTTTTGCATGTTTCTTTCTCTCGCCACCTCGTGTTCTGTCTTTTTGTCTCTCCCCACCTCTTTTTCTCTCTTTTGTTCTGGTCTTTCTTTGTCTCCCTCTGGTCTACATTAACCTCTCATTAGCAGGCGCATACGCGTGCCTTCTGTTTGACCCTGGTTTCGCATCTCTATTAGGCCGTGTTCTTTCCTTTTCGCTTTCCATCTCTTTCTCCCTTTATCCTCCCCTCACTCTCTTCGATCCCCCTCTCTATGTTAGGCTCTGGGCAGCAGTCCTCTCTCGCACCTCACCGCATCCCGACCTCTGAATCCTTTCCTGATATTATTCTGTCCTAATTAAGGACATGTTGTGCCCCCCACACGATCTACCAGAGCACTGACTATACAGTAGATAAGCCAGACCACTCTCTCCCTTAACCCATGACATCACCAGACATGCGCAGACCCGCGTTGGGCGGAGTCTGCAGTGAGTCCTAACAGCTGCCGGTAGCAGCTGCATGCATCCCTTTGTGAAGTGAAAGGCTTCTCTATATGCTACCATGGAGTTGGGGTTTAGGTGGGGGTCGGGGTAATGGGTCGCCCTGGGTGTTTTTTTGTGTTATCCTACGACTTCAAGCTACTGTTTCTAATAACCCCTTGCTGGGCCTAGTGGAGTCTTGTTCAGATTGCAGGGTACCCACGCAGGCGATCAGGCCTTTGTTTGTGCCCTTAGTTTATTAGTACTGTCTGGTCTTGGAAGAACCTTACTCCCCCTATGGTGAGACATGCATTTGGTCGCGTCCTTGTTTAAGTATTTCTGAGTGCCTCTGTATTCTCTGTAGTTTGGCTATCGGTTTCCACCACAGATGCCTCTGTGTTGGGCGTCTTCTTGCAGCTTTGTGCCAATGCTATCGGGGTGTGCATATCTGGGAGGCAGGGCCTTCTTTTGGCATAGGTGAGTTGGGCCAAGAGTCAGACTCAGGGCGCCAATCTTCCGAGGGGCGAAAAGAACTGTCTACATAAAGGTCCTGCAAACAGCAACACCCCTCTCCCTTGGCTCCATTGATTTGAAGTGCCCCCAAGCGTTTTAAATTTGCCGCGGTGGCTGTTTTTAGCCCCCTACATTGCCCTCTCAGCTGTCTCAAAACCCCGCCAACACACATCAACACCCCCTCCCCTCCAAAGAACTTGGATCTAGCCTGAGAGAGCTAAGGTGGCCCAGGTGAGCTGGAGGAGGTGCGGAGATGTCTGTTCAGGGGCAAGTCATTTCTTTGATGTATCCAGCTAGGGTCTAATCTGTGACAAGGGCTGCTGCCTCATTTTATTCCCCAGCAATAGCGTGGGCTGGAAATATATTTCCGCCCAGGGTGCTATTGGAGCAAGGGCCAGCTCTGCTGAGAGGCGCGTGTTTGTGCCTTTTGCATTAGCAGGGCTTAATTTGTGTCAGTGGTTGCAGGTGGTGGCCACCGGGACTCATTTATGGGAACCGAGACTTATCTTTCAGCATCAGACGAGAGCAAAAGAGATGAAGGGAAGAAGAAGAAGAAGAGGAAGGGATACAGGGGCAAAGAGAGAAATCAGGAATGCAAAAGAACCTGCAAGCGTGAGAGAAAGAGACAGATGTATATGTTGGTAGAAGAAGAAAAAGGTAGGAGGTGGAACAAAAAATTGGCAACCTTAGTATTGGTAAATCATGGCTTGCAGCAGCACGGCTTAATGGCTACTAAGGAATACTTTGGGTTTCTGCTCTTACTTGTTTTACTAAATAAGCTCCATTTAGCAGGGGCAGCCTGGCGTGTGGTTTTTAACTGTGTTCAAACTCCTCGGTGCCATGAATTTGAAAGGGAGAGTACCTGCACTTCTCAGCGCTGCTGCAGTGCACTTAATAGAAGAGTACCGACACTTCTCAGGAGCAAACAGTTACTCAGGATAGTTAGTACCAACAGTTCTATGTTTACATTTGAAGCACTGGATGATAGGCTGCGGGTGTGGTGAGAGAGCATGTGCTGTGATCCGTTTTTGTAGAATATAATAGGAATATATTGAGCATGATGAGGGTGAGCAAGGTGTGGTGAGTGTGAAAAGGGTGACCAAAGCACCGAGAGAGTGAGACTGTGATAACTACGTGTGGGACATTCTTTTGCACGATTATTCAACCATTCTATTCTTGATACACATTTAGTTATGAACACCAAACTGATCCCAAAGCCCCATAAAGGTCCTTCAGAAGGGAAACTTTGCATACTAAGCCAACAACCATCAAAGGGATACAGTGCTTAATTTGTGAAAATATAAGTGCCAGGGCTCTCATCAGAAGGCCATTGGAGCTTGCATCACCCGTTGCCCCTACCAGCACTGCAAAAGATAGCACCAATACAACTACCATCCATCACAGCCCTACAATTGTGACAATTCCAGGACTCCAAAGCTATAAGAATGGCTTGGGCGGCAGGTATTATTAATTTGTAATACATATTGAATTAATAAGCAGCTGTTGTTGTGCTAATCTGTAAATTAAATAAACAGTGCCACCAGGTGGCAGATTGTCATAAGTGCCAGTGTTGACAATTTAATGCTGGTGCAGAGCACCAGAAACCACGGGCTCAAATTAAGCACTGAATTGACATCATTTTGTCTTACTTTCCTTTCTGCCTCCCAGAGCCCTGTCTCTGGATACTGGGTGGTGTGATGTGATAAGGAGAGGTATACTGGGGTGCGCAGTCGTATATAGTGTGCTGCGGTGTGAAGCTGGATGGTGTGATGCAGTGTTGCTAACTAGGGTACAATGTGTTGCTGTGTGATATGGCGGTGGGTAATGTGTGATGTGGTGATGGTATGATGTGATGTGCCATGGTGTGTTGTTGTGTTATACAGCGTAATGTTCTATGGTGTGGTGCAGTTATGATGCACTGCTGTGTTATACAGTAAAGTGGGGAGGTGTTGAATGGTGATGTGGTATAGTATGGTGTTGTAGGGTAGTAATGTGTGTTGCCTTGTAATGTAGTATATTTCGTTACGATGCGAATACTGATATGATACATAAAAAAGACAATAGAGTAAACAAAATAGAACAGATGCTAAAAGAATACGAGCTAGAAAAATCAATGCACTACTGTCTACATCAAGAAAACCCTTATAGAATTGTTGGAGAATCCTTGCCAAATATTGATTGGAAAGAAAAGCAGCTGCTTATTAATTCAATAAGAATGGAGCAAGGAGAAGTTCCAGAATAAGGACACCACAAGACAGACCCTAATCTTTGAAGGTCATGATCTGTGTCAACAAACCTACATGTCGGTCTCTGTGAGGGATAAGAGTTGAGTACTTCGGAGGGCTTGGCTCGCCTATTAGGGCAGTCATTCTTACATGATTTACATTGTGAAATGCAACTCAGTTTTGTACGTATCGATTAAACATTAGTTACTTTTTTCATAACTTTGATTTAAAATAAAAATTGCCTGGGTGGGTGATGATGGGAAGAAATTGGTTGGTAGGAAAGGGGAGAGGTCGGGTCTTGGGATGGGAACATCCCTTGCAAGGTATACATTTGTGTCCCCTGCCCTGTGTGCCCAATTGACAGCATCTGGTCTACCAGTTTATGGGGTTTGACCCCATCCGCACGCTAATCTAGAAGGTATGTGAGGGCCTAGGCCTGCCTTTGACATGAGTCAGGTCATGGATTTGTCCTGTGCCTGGAGGGGCACACCAAGAGAGCCCTCGATAGTGACAGAGTACGGCTGATGCAGTCACAGGTTCGTGCCTGTAACACTGTGGTGGCACCATGCCATGTTTTGTAGTGACCAGAACTTTTTATCTGTGTCACGAGAGTGGAAGCCTACTGGTCCACAAGTGTAAATTTCTGCTGGTAGCAACGAACCCGGGTCCCAGTGCTGACATTCTATGCTTGTGGGGTGTGAAGAGTCAGTTACGCACTGTATGATGGCATGAGTGAACTAGTGTCACAGGCCTCTTTTTAGAAGCCTAGATTTGTTCCCATGCTCAAAATGTAGGTGAGGTTTACTTTCTTAGACAGTGGAAGTACATATGGCTACATTCCTGAGACTGTGAGTCTGGAGGGAGAGAATCTACACCCCGAGGTGGGGAAAGAGGAGACACCCTTCCCCTTAGAAATTCGATTTGATCCTTTAATGTAGAGAGCTGCTGTTTAGCCTTCCTGGAGACTGCTATTTGGTGGATGTTATGAATTAAGGGTGGGGCAGAAGCTGGTTTTATCAGGGTGTGAAGGGTCTTTTGAAAAGGGCCAGCCTTTTGTGTCTCTTCCTGATCACTCTCAGGGATGGCTATTTAAGTTGCTGACAATCTGCTGGGAAGAGCATCACCACAGACAAAGGCTGAGCCTGGAATACACATTCACTGTTTGCTGCTCCTGTATAATAAAAGGAGCTGTTGTTCCAGTTCCAAGTTCTCTCTTACGAAGGAGGGAGTGCTCCACAGAGTTCCCAGAGCACTACAGCACAACTAGAGCTGGTGTTCTGCTTGACAACCAGTTTGCCAGAAGTGAGGGGCCATCACCTGGAGTCTGATCAGGAGGAAGGGCTGTCTCCCTATCCAGGAGCACTTGGAAGGTACCCTATGTGGAAGAAGAAGAGGAAAGGGCAGAGCCAACCCTGTAGGAACAGATGACTACCAGTGAGGGCACGGGCATTTGACCCTGGTCCTGTGGGTCTGTCTAACAAAGACTCCCAAGAATGTCAGAGGCATACTCCTAGCTCTGAGCTGGTCGGCGTCACTGAAGAGGAGGATACTGCCTAATAGATGGAAGCAGAGTACTGCAACTGGGCCATGAGACTCACACCAGGCTACTCTAATGCTAAGAGAGAGTGAGCGGAATTGGAGGGAAAGCAGAGATGGCATCTCCGCCCAAAAGACAGTGGCCCTGCGCTAGAGACTCCGAGTACCTAAGCTTTTGTAGTATGGTGTTGTATAGTGTATTAAAGTACTTATTTTTTACAAACACAAATACTTTGCTGAACAATCAAGTTATTATGCTGTTGGGTGCTGAACTTGTTGTATCCCCTCACTAACCTCTCTGAAAAGCCTGCGACTACTACCATCGCTTCTGCTGAGAGTCAAGTGCTGAATGGGATGCACTTGGACCATTTGCAAGTCACAGTAAGATGGACCCTAGGACATCACAGGCAAATGACCTAGCCCCCACAGCTGAGGCCCAGTAGCCCCTACTTGTCCCAGGCCCCCAGGACAGGGTCTGGCATGCCAAGGTACACGAGAACAATGAAAAGATGGTGTGGTCAAGGTATGGGTGTCGCATATATATATATAAACGGTTTGTCACACGACAAGCAAGGTAAAATGGTTGCTGTTAGGATACTGTTACCCAATTTGGCCCATTTGTATCATGGTTTTGCATATGTCAGTCACGAAAGTATGATCCAGACAAAGGCCTTATTATGAGTTTGGCGGTCCGACCAATTTAGGACCGTGTCCGCCCCCGCCAGCAGCCCACGGCACTGGCGGTCCAAAGACCGCCATATTACGAGTTGACCACGGGGCCCCCGGTGTGGAGACGGGGATCTTGCAGCGGTGGTGAGTGCTTTTCACAAATATATTAATGCCTGTGTGTGCATTTCAACCACAGATGTAGCGGATGCACACATATGCTTAATATATGTGTAAAAATACCATATACCCATTACCGGGGTTCAGCCAATATGTGGGCAGTCCTGGCAATGGGTATATGGTACGAAAAGGACTTACCTGTAAATCGCCGCAAACAGGGTTGTAATCCGCGGCATGAAGATCCTGAAGTGAAGGGGGATCTGGAGAAAGGGATTCACATTGGAATCTGCCTGGAAGAAGAAGATAGAGGTGAGTACACATCCCAATTCCTTCGTCACTGCTACCTTGAAGCAGGCGGTTAGATTGGCTGCGGTTCGCTCGTGGAACAGGCAACTCGTAATACAGATGGCGGTGCAGCTCCCTTGTACAGGTGGGGTTGGAGAGAGCTTCACTGCGCATGTGGTTTTTGGCCGGCCTGAGATGGCCTGCCAAAAACCAAAAGCGCAGTGTAGGTAAAGCCCACCACTCCCCCCCCTCCAGCCCACACCAAGCGCCGGCACAAGCAAAATAAAACGATAATAAAACGGGTTTTAAACCCGTTTTATTTTTAAAAAAAATTAAATTGCTGGCAGGGGGCGACGCTCCTCCGCCATAGCAGAGGAGCGGCTGCTAGTTCTGTCGTTCATGTTGTTCCCGTGTCCTTGCGCTACATTTTTACTGCAAATGACACACAATTACGTAAAGTGGCATAATAGCATTATTTCAGGAATTTTGCTTAACAACAGTAATGCAAAGCAACTGAAATTATGCAAGATTACGCCAGCGTCACACAAGTTTCGCCTGGACCTATCCATGATCCCAATCTCTTTTGAATGTGAAAAAGGAAGCGTTGACTTGCATTTCTATGGGCACTTTATTCCTGAATGTGATAACTGCACCACTCTTGTCCCTGTTGAGAATATGACTGTGCCCTTGCACAGTCAAAAGATTTTCCCCCCTGCCATTCAGTTGCACATGGACTGGTTTGTGATGAAGCAAACAGCATCTCTTTCAAGGGACGCAGCGAACACAATGTGACCATACCTATTCATACAGACCCCATTCCCATCCTGATCTTAACTCAAGTGGACTTTCCGAGAACTGTTGTTCTCTTTGCTATGGTGTTCACCCTGAATAGGATTTCTCACTGAACTGGGACTTACAGTGTTTATGGCAACTAAGTCTATGTGTGGCTATGCAAACACAGGACTGTTACATTGTATTCTAGTTATATGGTTCCCAGCATACAATTTTCTATCCCACTGCTTTCTGCCTAGCACAGGAGGCAGAAAAGAGACATATCAGATAGTGCACAATTCTTGGCCATCTTAATTCCAAGTTATGGAATGCAACTATCATTTCTAAAGAGATTCGACACGTTGTTGGGGTGCTGGAGGAATGGGCCAGTTCGACTGTGAATGCTCGAGTGAATAACAACCCAATTAATGGCACAAAGGACTGTAATTTTCCAGAATAGGATTGCTTTCGACTTCATTCTAGTGCCGAATAACAGGGTTTATGCCTTTATTAGTGTTGAATTCCCAACACACCCGTAGGTAATTAAAAACAGGTTACGAGCATGTGTAAAAATGTCAAAGATTTCCATACTGTAGACATTGGAGTTGAGTGGTCATGGTCAGTGTGATCTTTGGTCCAGACTGTAAAGTGTAATTGGTGATTTGGGGATGAAAATATTGAGGATTGTCTTTATCATTGTCATATGTCTTCTGATTATATACTTCTCACCCGACTTTTTTATTGCATCCTTAAATGGTCTTACAAAGTTGGACAAGAGGTAGGAGAAATTTTCCATGTTATCCCTAACCATTTATGATGATGAAGATGAACTTGATGATGGTACTTTAGAAAGTAGAAGATAGATGGCGGGGCGTGGCTTGGACGTGGCGGAAGATGGCGGCTCGAGCTTGCAGCTCCCCTCCAGGGAAACGTTTTAACAATAATTCCTCTGGCTACACAGCCCACAACATTCCAGAAACTTTCAAAACGGGTGCATTTTGATTGTGTGCACTAGAAGACGCCAATTACGACCCCGGCGACCAAGTATAGACCAAGTAACGAGACAGCGCACGTGGCCCCAACTCAGACCATAATGGTGCCGCACGACCACACGGCTTACTCCAAGAATGTATAGCCTGCTGTATGACCACAATAGCAGCAATCAACAGCAGCATTCAAGTAAGGGCTTGTAGCCCATGACTGACCACTCCAGTTGTTAATGTCTATTTGACTGTATATCGTCAACTGAACGAAAGCAGTAGCCTACATGCCTACAGGTGACACAGACCTACTATCGGAATAAACTAAAATGGTGGCCCCGTATGCAATGCGTGGAGTATAACAAACCATTGAATCGATATACAGTCAGTTACTCCATACGAATAACTGAATGACGATGGCTCCTCAGAAGGGTTTAGAAGCTCTAATCTAGACTGTGTTCCTGAGACCCTTTAATAAGCCAAAAAGTAGAAGCACAAACCACACTAAGGCTCTCCAACCAGGCCCCACAAATAAGTGTCAGCGGCAATAGCAGTGGAACTTGACACACCTTATGGGGGCTTATAGTATTTGAATGACTGAACTGAAATTGAACTACAACTTATGAATGACTAAGTGAAATAACTTTACACCATTTGGAATACTAAATCTTTGCATCTGAGTGGCTTTGCGTAAGAAATCTTATGACCCGCACTAGAGCGACAACTATGGCAACATCTATGGCTATACATCTTTGAGACACAGCAGTGGAACGTATTACACCCGCGGTGACTGTGTTGTATTAGTCTAATGCATAGCAGCATCAACTGTAATTGGCACCGTTGGCTTGTACTTCTTAATGCTGTTTATTCTTTTAATTCTCCTTATTCCTCCTGATTATTTTATTAATTTAATTTGAGTGTAATTTAGTTTTTTCCCGCCGCTGCTGCCCCTGCGGCCCCTCCCCCCGACACAGCCCCCGCTCCCGCCTCCCTACCTCTAGTCCCGCCACCTCCCCTACTTAATGGCGGCTGCTGCGGGGGAGCGCGTGTGAGACCTTGACCTCCGGTCCAGGCCAGCACTCTCTCCAGCAGCTCCGCTTCACCGCCGCATCGCCTCAGTGCAGAGTCCTCCGGTGAGCAGGGTTCGCGCCCGCAGCCCGTCCCAGCCTCAGAGGTGATCCCGTCCAGCCCGCCTGGTGTCCCCCTCGCCCTCTGCTTACTTGTTTTTTCCTTGTTGCCCGCTGTTTATTCTTTTAATTCTCCTTATTCCTCCTGATTATTTTATTAATTTAATTTTAGTGTAATTTAGTTTTTTCCCACCGTTGCTGCCCCTGCAGCCCCTCCCCCTGACACGGCCACCGCTCCTACCTCCCTACCTCTAGTCCCGCCCCCCTTCCCTACTTAATGGCGGCCGCTGTGCGGTCGCGCAGCGGACTCGCGCTGCGGGCGCGCCTAAGGCAAGCTCGTCTGCGCCCGTCCATGACCCGACCGCGACCAGCGCCAGGAACCCTGGATCCACGCCCTCCTACCGCTACCACTACGCCGCCCTCCTCGCACTCAACCCCGGAAGACTCAGACTGCAAACAGGCCTCGCCGAACTCGACCCACGGCCAGTTCTCCTGCATCCACTGCCGTCAGACCTTCACCACCACCCGACCTCCGGCACCGCCGACACCTGCACCGACCACACCTTAAGATGCATCCTCCTCAACGTGCGCTCCGTACACAAACACGCCATAGAAATCTGGAACATACTCGACTCTCTTTCGCCCGACATCGCCTTCCTCACAGGAGACATGGACCAACGCCACCTCCGCCCCCGACGTCAACACCGCCGTCCCGGACGGATACAAGATCCAGAGGAAGGACGGCCCCAACCACCCGGGAGGGGGCCTCGCCATCGCACACAATAGCACCCTCCGCCTCACCACCTACAGCGAAACCTTCCCCTCCGCCGAACACCTGCACTTCCAGATCCAGCCCAGCCCTAACAGCACACTCCGAGGAACCCTCGTCTACAGACCCCCCAGCCCCCGTACACCCTTCGCCACCACCATCACAGACTTCATCGCACCCCACGCCATCGCATCAATGAACTAAAACTCATTGGAGACCTCAACTTCCACCTCGACAACCCCAGCGACCCCAACTCCACCATCCTCTGGGACAACCTCGCCAACATCGGATTCAACCAACTTGTCACCACACCTACACACAGAGCGGGACAAACCCTCGACCCCATCTTGGCTGCAGGCAACAGCGTTCACTTCAGCCACACACCGCAACCACCATGGACCGACCACCACTGCGTTCACTTCACCGTCGACAAACCCAAGGCACCAAAACCACCCCCCCGCCCGCCGCGGAGGAACTGGAGCAAGGTTACCGACAAACAACTGAACTCCACCCTCACCCGCGAAACCCCACCTGGGCATCCGACGCAAACATCGCAGCCGCAGGACTCCACACTTGGATCGCCAACTGCGAGGACGAGCTCGCCCCGCTGCGCAACCCCGGTAAACAGCGCCCTAGGAAAGCCGCCTGGTTCACCACCTATCTCCAAAACACCAGGCGCACCTGCAGACGTCTGGAGAAGATCTGGAGGAACACCAAGACAACCGATAACTACTCCACCTACAAGGACGCCATGACGGACTACCACAACCAAATCAGAACAACCAAAAGGAACTTCATCCACAAAAAAATCCTCGCCAACGCCGCCAACTCCAAGGAACTCTTCAGTGTCATTCAGGATTTCACCAAACCACGCAGCGAAGCCACAGACATCACCCCGTCCCAAGACCTCTGCGACAAGCTCGGAACCTACTTCCACCTCAAGATTAGGACACTCTACGACAACTTCGCCTACCACCCACAAGACGCCACAGCCAGCCCCCCGCCCACCAGAGACACCAGCCAGCCCGCCATCTCAAACTGGATGCCAATCACGACCGAGGACACTGCCACGACCATGAAAGGCACTCACTAGGGTGCCCCCACCGACCCCTGCCCCCACACATCTACCACAGGGCCACGGACACCATCACACCCGAACTACAGCGGACCAGCAACACCACCTTCACAACCGGCACCTTCCCAGACAACTGGAAGCGCGCGGAAGTCAGGCCCCTGCTCAAGAAGCCCACGGCCGACCCCTCCGACCTCAAGAACTACCGGCCCATCTCGCGCCTCCCCTTCGCAGCCAAGGTGGCAGAGAAAGCAGTCAATAGGGAACTGACACGATTCATCGAAGAGAACGCCGTCCTCGACCCGTCCCAATCCGGATTCCGAAGCAACCACAGCACCGAGACCGCCCTACTTGCCGCCACAGATGACATCCGCACCCTCCTGGACCAAGGCCACTCCGCAGCCCTCATCCTCCTTGACCTGTCTGCAGCCTTCGACACCGTCTCTCACCGCACACTAGTCGACAGACTACACAACGCCGGCATACAAGGAACTGCCCTGGACTGGATCCGATCGTTCCTCACCGGAAGAAGCCAAAGTATCAGACTACCACCCTTCCTCTCCGCCCCCACGGACATCACATGCGGAGTCACAGGGGTCATCACTGAGCCAGACCCTCTTCAACATCTACATGGCCCCCCTCGCAGCCATCGCCCTACAACACGGCCTCAACATCGTATCCTACGCTGACACCCAACTCATCCTCTCCCTCACCAGAGACCCCACCACCGCAAAACTCAACTTCCAGAGAGGAATTAAAGACGTCGCAGTCTGGATGACCAACGGCTGCCTAAAACTCAACGCCGAAAAGACAGAAGTCCTCATCCTTGGAACCACCCCCTCAGCATGGGACAACACCTGGTGGCCGACCGCCCTCGGAAGCCCACCTACCCCCACAGACCACGCCAAAAACCTCGGCATCGTACTCGACTCATCACTCACCATGAACCGACCGGTCAACGCCGTCACCTCCAGCTGCTTCAACACCCTCCGCATCCTGCGCAAGACCTTCAAATGGATCCCCCCTGAGTCAAGGCAGACAGTCACCCACGCACTCATCACCAGCAAACTGGACTATGGAAACACCCTCTACGCCAGCATCAACAAGTCCCTACTCTGCAAACTCCAGACAATACAGAACACCGGGGCCAGACTGGTCCTCGGCATCCCCCGGCACGAACACATCAGCCAGCACCTGCGGAGACTCCACTGGCTCCCCGTGGAGAAGAGAGTCACCTTCAAAATCCTCACCCACGCCTACAAATTCTTACACAACGGACCCAAATACCTCAACGACAGAATAAACTTCCACGTACCCAAAAGAAACCGCCGATCTGCCAACCTCGCACTAGCTGAAACCCCGCGCATCCATAGAGCCAGAGCAGGCGGAAGATCGTTCTCTCACATTGCAGCCAAAACCTGGAACGAGCTACCGACAGACATCACACTCGCCCCCTCCCTGAACACCTTCAGGAAGACCCTCAAGACCTGGCTCTTCGGCTGAACGGACCTGGGTACCCCTCCCCCCCTCAGCGCCTTGAGACCCTCACGGGTGAGTAGCGCGCTTACAATTCCCTGATTGATTGATTGATTGATTGATTCATACATGCGATGTGCCTGATCTATGAAAGTGCTCTTGAATCAATCTAAAATGGCAGGCCGCAATCCTCACAACCACTGCGCTGAGTAAACCTGCGATTAGAGATCAGCAACCAGGGAGCTCAGAGGCATCATCCTCGAACATTGCGAACATTGCGAAACATACCGAGCATACAGAGAATCGCAATGAAGTGGGCCAATCACACTATATGAAAAAGTGCTGAAAGTTGCTCAAAAGAGTCTGCAGCTTTTGGCAGTAAGGAATTAAATTGCTACAGATGACTTGTGTTTCATACATTCGATCTACCTAATCTGATTCCAGACTCATCTTGTTATGCTGCACCGTTTTCATTCTCTGCCTGAACGTTAGCACTCATCATTCCTCCTCATGCAGTACGAAAGTGCTCTTGAAGCAATCTAAAATGTCGGCCAATAACCACCACGCTGAGTAAAATAGCCTGATCAACATACATATCTAGCATATTGAACATACTGATAAAGAAAAAAGGAGTCAAGCACATTATATACTCAATGCACATAAACTGGTTCAAAGAAGAGAGTAGTTAAAAAAATCGTGTGGTAGCAAGGAATGTCTTGTCCAAAATTAAGGCCATCTGGAGCCAACTAGCCCAACTAGCACCGCTTAAAACTGAAATGAAAGTGGTTTGAAAATAGCTTGTCATGTTGGAGACAAGGAGTATTTGGCACAAGGTTAAAACCTACTAGAGCTAAATTTTACTTACTGATGACTGCACAACACTCTTTCTCCTGGCTTACAGAGTTGACAGTGCTTCCCAATGCTGAGCAATTTATTACCTAATACTGTAATATTTTAATACCATGCATAACCAGATGTCAACAACCATCCTACCACTACCCCAGCTCAGATATTAACACCCGGCTCCATTAAGTGCACAGCATTCTCTCTCCAAATTGATAGTGCTAACAGTGCTCTCACTTGCTTTGAAAATAGCCAGTCTTTGACTCAAGACTACTTGATTGCTCCTCGGCAGCTCTGTTCACAGCCATTTTCCATTACATATGCAGGAGAATAGAGTCAAATACAGGGGGATAGCATACCATCTACATCCCCGCTGACAGGATTCACAAGACCGCTCAGAGGGACATTCCTGACACAATGTGGGAGACTAAGAAACCAAAGCAATCCTGATACGGGTCAAAGTGAACCCACCCAATCCTGACTCGTCCGTCAAAAACAAAAATGACATTAATGCTACAATGGAGACGATCCTCAAGAAATTAGCAGAAGTTCATGATCTGGCCAAATCCACAAAAGATAACAGATGCAATGCAGAATGAAATCTGCGCCATCCAAACTGACATCAAACAAATCAATAACAGGATAACGGAAACCGAAAAAATTGAATTAGTAATCTGGAGGTCTACAAAATCAAATCCAGTAAAGCTATATCAACCCTTAATTCCACAACTCTGTATCTATTAAAAGAACTAGCCACTCTGGAGGACAGAAACAGGCAGGGGAACCTCTATCTTCAGCATCCCAAAAGGAGCCGAAGACCCGGCTGGGTTGTGCATCTTGTTCTTATAACAGTGGTTATTTTAAAACACAGACATCGTGTTTGATAAAGAACTGGAATTTGAGAGACCGCATAGCGTACCAACAAGGAATCTCCCTAACCAAACTCACCCACATCCAATTGTATGCAAACCACTTCGCTATCAACATGTGGAAAAAAATACTAGCATTCATAAAGAAACACATTTACATACAAAAGAAGGGTAGCAAGGTTTTCATTTCACAAGTCTGCTCGAAGTCCACAGTAGAGACGAGGAAAGGTTTCTTTGCCTTGCGCCCAAGAATGAAGACAATGAACTGTCAGTTTTACTTTGCAGGTCTAGCCAAGTACCGGGTAACACTCCAGGGTATCTCTCACATCTTCACTGACCATAATGTCCTCGCGAAGTTCCTGGATGACAAAGCTGAACTGGAGATGGGCACTTCATCACACAAGGCTCCATCCCGTATTACCTCCTTCTGCCAAATGCTGAAATGTCTCAACCAACGGTCTTCACTTTCACCTTCTTATTGTCACCATTTTCCAGACACCTATGATCACCAAGAAGAAATTGTGATGATATGCCAGACTATAAGTACTTAAAAATTGCAAGTGTTCTAGCCCACACACTCCTTCTGTAAGTAATCACTTCTATATAGTAGATCCAAAATTTGCTACTACAATATCTTAGCTGTCTGCACAAACAAGGTATGATGATTTCCTTTAAAACGAAAGGTGAGAGACATTGCTAACTCAAAATGTTTATAAACAGTATGCCACGCACTTCTTTCTCAGGTTATTTCTATACTATTTTTATACTAAATACGCATATTGTCGGATTGTTTGTTCTATGACCACTATGTTAGATCACAAGAAGTGTGGCATATACCCAGATAAGGACAATTTACCCAAACTAAGAGAAGAAGAAATGAAAATGAGTAACGGCCCGTTAGCAAAAGATGAAAAAGCCACCGCTATCAAAAAGCACCTGGCCCAGACGTGTATACAGCACACTTCTTTAAATTTATCTCCACTGGAATTAACCCACCTCTATTAAAACTCTATACCCACTTTGCCAATACTGGACAAGTCACAGGCACCCCCACGAAGGCAATCATAACTGTGATCCCCAAAGAAGGAAAAGACACTACACTTCCAAAAACCTACAGACCAATCTCATTACTTAACCTAGACTGCAAAATCAATACCATGATACTTTCCACCAGGCTCGAAAAATACATATCTAAATTCATCCACAAGTTGGATTTCTAAAGAACAGATTATTCAGTGACAATACAATAATACTTTGCCACATTATTGAGAAAGCCAAACTATCAAACACCCCTACAGTAGCGATCACACTTGACTTGGAAAAAGCGTTTGCTAAAGTCGATTGGCACTATTTAAATTCGGTCCTTGAGAAATTTATCTTGGGTGAACCTTTGATATGAATGATAATAGCACTGTATCACAACCCGGTCGCTAGAGTTAGTACCGGGGGTACTTTTTACATTTTCCTTGAAGCAAGGAACTAGACAAGGCTGGCCCTCTGGCCTCCCCTCTTCCTCCTAGCACTAAAGCCATTTCTCCATCACATAAGTGAAAACGCAGGGATATCCGGTGTATCATTCGGTCACACCACTATAAAAATAGCTGCCTATGCAGATGATATTTTAATTACCCCCGAAGACGCCCTCCCGCTTCCACTTTAATAACACTGATCCGGGAATTTACAAAGTTATCAGTCTATATGCTTAATAAAGACAAGTCTGAGGGTCAACTACTCAATAACATTGTAAATAAACACATTTTAGATAAGTCGGGTCTCGCTTGGCATCCAGGTTGCATTAAATACATAGAGATAGAATTCTCAAATGATCTCATTACCACTTTAAAACATAATGAAGAGTCCACACTCAAGAAAATGTGCAAACTTCTTTGTGAGAGGTCACCCAAATTTCTTTCGTGGTGGTGAAGGCAAATCCCTCAAAATGATAACCCCTCTAGTTAATTATTTTATCAGTATGCTTCCTATGAAAACCTCAGACTAATTCTTAGCCAAATTTTGACAATACCTTCAACAACTTTTTATGGCAAGAAAAAAAAAACAAGAATCTCACTATAAAACTCAGGCTCTCTAAAATTAAAGGTGTTATAGGCCTCCCTAACTTTAAGAACTGCCAATCAGCATATCTGTTCAAACAAGGAACTCACTGGTTCCTTGATGAGTCAGACTACCCTCCAGTCTGGGTGAATTTAGAAAAATCACTAGTAGATGGCAAACCAATTTGCACATACCTAACGATTGACAACTCCTACCTCCCCAATTCTAAATACACCATGAATAATACTAAAAAAGCTATTTTAGGAATGGATTGCCACTCTAAAATAAAGATCTATAACTCCAACCTGACCTCTATCTGGCTCAACCCCAAAATTAAAATTGATGGACATTCTGCAATGCATCCTGACTGGTCTGAGAAAGGAATTAACCTGGGCAAACACTTATTTCATGGCACTTTCTTGCTCACCTTCACAAATCTGCAATCACACTTCAAATTGGATAACCTTGACTTCTACAAATTCCTAAGGCTTAAGGTTCAGTTATCTAAAAATCCAGCACTAAAGAATGACCCTTCGGTGTCTAGCTTTATTGATAACTTGTGCAAAGCTGGCCATATGGTAACCAAAGTATACAAACTTCTCTTACCAAAATCTTCCGAAGTTCACTCACTGAATGAGCAAAAATGGGAGGCAGAACCATCCAAATGTAATATAAAATTTGATTGAAAACGTATCTACAAATCCCCTTTCACTAATAAGATATCACCAATGCTTTCCCAAACTAAATGCATGCTCATTCACAGATCCTAATGGCCCCCGAAAACTTACAGAAACTTAACCTCAGACAAGTACCTACCTGCTGGAACTGTGGCGGCGATCACACAGGTGACCTGGCGCACATGGTCTCTTATTGCCCCATACTGTAAAATAACTGGGATAAAAAAAAAATTGTATCTCTTTATTGGCATTTTGTTAGTTAGCGTACATATAGTGAAAGGGTATGCAAAGAAATATTGACAGTGCAGGTAATCAACAACAAACAGTGTTAAGGCATTTTGGATAAATATGCATCAGGTTAATTCCTAGAAAGGCATGAACCCGTTAGAGAACTGCTGTCATATATGTCGGGTTTACGAACCCTGAGTTAGACCATTATTAAGAGTTTGTAGTCCGTGGGTCTTGAATTGGACCTACTTGGCCAACGCCAGATCGCCAGTACAGCAGCAAGCCAGAGATATTGAATGTTAAACAAATCAAACTTAACATAACAGAGTTGCCTAGTCTTTACTCAGTCCCTTACATTTACACCCCCCTACCTCTCCCGCCCACCCCATGCGAAACTGGGATAACAATTTAAAGTTAATTAAAAGTACCCTGGTTATTAATCCTACTCATGAATTCTCCTATATTCTGCTATGACAACTTGATCCAAAACAAAAAAAATGAAGTAGATGAATTTCTTCTAGACTTAATGCGGACTCTAGCCTGCAGAATTGGTTCTCCTTAACTAGAAGAACTCTCAGTATTGTTTCATTTCATATGTGGCGTGAATGGCTCAAGTTTCTTAGAGGAGTGGATAATAGCTCGCTGCAATTTACCCCTTGGCGTCCGACCAACAGACCTATGTGGGGCTCACTTGACGCTGCTATCTTCCAATTCAAGCCACCATTGGCTTATGAGCCTCCCACTAGGACCTGAAGGCCATGATCCAGTGTACACTCATTCCTAGTTTATTTTTTAATCACAACTTCCAGTAATGTAACCTTTAATGAATTCAAAATCAGCTCACTCGTACTCATTCGTCCATTGTGTCAATTCAAGTGTTGACTGTACTTTCTACTGTGCGTTCAAAGACAGTATTTACAAATGTACTTATTGCCACTTTCCTTTTTCTTATGTTCCTATTCCTGATCCGCTTGTGCTTGATAAGTTCGGTGGTACACCTGTAATATGGACTGTACTGAAGAGCACATTCTGTCTCTTATTTATTTGCTTTCCCAAACTGTCCTTATGTTTGTTTGTCCTTTTGCAAAATCAATAAAGATTATTTGAACTGAAAAAGAGAGTAGACGATGGAATGGACGGAACAGGAAGTGCTTGATTTAATGAACACAGAGTTGTTTGAAGATTAACAGAGTTGTGCAGTAAAATGGCACAAGAAGAAGAAAATATGAAATTTAACATTCTGGTGCTTGACTTAAATAACCTGTAACTGCCATGTTTGTTTGTGCTCATGCTAACTGTGCTCACTAAAATTACCCATCAGCGAGGTGAGGTGATGAGCACTGTTGCACTTGAGATGTAGAATATGCAGGGCCGGACTGGCCGTACCGGGCATCGGGCGTTTCCCTGGGAGTCTGGAAGGGTGGGGTCCGGTGTTGAAGCAGTGGGGCCAGTATTGCTACTGAGGGCCGGTTTAGTAGCTGTGCTGCAATATCGGCCCCCAGTAACAAAAGCAGCAAGCAAGCATTTCCAGCCTCCCGGGGCCTGGCAGTGCTTCCCCAGGGGCTGCTCCGAGAAAATTACCAGGGTTGCTATGGGTTCCCAGTCCGGCCCTGAGAATATGAAACCAGTTTGCACAGCCAAATGTGTGCACATTATTGTTACTGATGAAAGCCATCTACCAGCTCTTATGAACTCAGCTATGCACCTGTTTGTATATTCTTGAGGAGAATTTAGTCATATGATTGATATTAGAAACCATCTGCAGTACAGGATAAATCTGCATTTTGCCGTGCGGAATTTCATTTATTGGCGTAGGAGGATCCTGTGACTCGAAGACCACATTTTTGTAATAAACACTTTTTTTTACATATCATAATTGATATTTCAGAACCGTTTCATATTCAACTGACATTCACATGTACATTTCTGATATGCGGTATCAAATCCATCTTCGCTTATAGACATAGCAATAAAACAGAACTTGTCTATTAATAAAAGTGAAAAACATCTCATCTCTCAGTTAGTTTCTCTTTATTCTCATACACCTTTCTTTAGGTTGTGACCAGCTCAATTTTACATCACATATTATTACTGCATGTCCCTTGTCCAAGCCACCACATCTTTGAAATTTAAAACATCCAGTATCCACCTGCAGCTCAAGGGTAAATGGAGAAGACCATGACAATATGAAGTTTAATTATTTTGTATAGTAATCAACAGACAGACTCTTCTCATGGGGTGAGAAGGTCACCTCTTGAGAATTGTATTAGTAAGGTATTCAATGATTGTTTATGTAATAAGCACTCTACAGACTCAACCCAAACGTGAGACTGAGTTTCCTTTGACGAACGACATTCCCCAGGTTACCTGGTTAAGGGATTTTAAAAGTAGGCTAAAGCTTTGCATTCTGCTATGGATCCTACAGTGGTTGCTTCTAAATGGCAGCATTCAACACTATTGAAAGTACATCTAGGTGTTGCCACGGTCAAACTCAGGCATTAGTTACCTGGGTTCTAAACTTTGTGAGTGACTCACTAACTATATTTGTAACGCTCATGCTTACTACCTGATGGAGACCCTTGCCAATGACTGTGGAAAGGAAAACAAAGAGAAAGTGTGATTGTTGTACATGCATATTAGGGCTGTGCGAAATTATAATTCTGCTGTCATAATAAAGCAGACCCCTTTTGCACTTAGTTTGTGTTCTATGCCAAGTTCAGCATGAGGTTGAAGTGTTTCTGATCAAAAAGGAAAATAGTAGTTACCTAAATGTAAGTAGTGGAAGAATACAAGTCACCCAAACAAAAGGGTGGTAGAGAGACAATGCTCCATGGGAGGTACAAACACAAGAAGAGGAAGGCAAGTCATCGAATAGGAAGCAAGCAAATGACAATAAAATCAACCTATGTACGCAATGGGCAGGCTCTCATCCCCCCATGAGTTTTTGGTATGGTCCAAAAGAGGGCTTTGCCTACAGACAGCTAAGAGCTTTCTGGAAGGCGAGACCTAAAAAGAGAACTTTTGGCAGCACAAGAAGAATTCATTGCTTGAATCTGCCAGCTGCATTAAGCCTTGAGGACTAGAAGGCTGAATCTCTCAAATTTTTTATTTATTTATAGTCCATCCTTTATAAAAACAATTTTAAAGCAAACATTGCATTCAGTCAAAAAAATAAACATACTTTATGCAGCTTGAGAAATATCTTTCATGAAACATTAAACATCATCTTGAACCACTTCCAAGAAACATTGCAAAACCAATAAATAAAAAAGAACAACTTTCTAGAAATTCCAAACCTTCTGAGCTTTGCGAGTCTTTGCCAGCAATATGAAATACTACGGATCATAGGGGACTACAGCCAGACAATTTCCACATGTTGGCCCTAAACTTTAGTCTAAGAGAAAAATTTGTACACATTTCAGACGAATTAGTGAAAACCTATTTCAAGCCCCACAGCAGGGGTTCTTTCAGGGTTCTGCAGTAGAACATGGAAACTTGAATTTTCCTTCCAGCTCCTCCCTTGGCCAACTTGTGCCACCTTGGGTCGTCTTGGGTCACTCACTTTATTTCCTAGCATGTTGGTGGAATCATTTGAAAACAACGGGAAGTGTTTGGAAACAGGCCAGTGCAGCCGCTATTATTAACCATTGCATAAAACAAACAGAACTGGGTTTTAAAGAGAATCACTCTACCTCTTTTCTAACCTCGTGAAAGAAAACACAAACATGATACGGTAGGGAAGAAAACTTCTTTTTGGGTAAGACAATCAATCCTGAATTTTATATTGTATTTTTTTATTTGTGGGTGAGCTTAGCAATGGAAAAACCACTAAATTGTTTTTTGATAACCAACTTTATTGGCATTTTTAGAAATAACAACAACATAGACAGCACCGTGTTGACATATTAGGTATTGCAACATAGTTAAAAGTGATCTCCCCATTCTGTTCGCGTGAAGTATCAGTCCACCCATACCACGGATAATCAAACCACTTGCCCCATATACGTTCATGCTTAGCTGGGCACCCTCTCGCCTCATATACAGCTTTTTCTTGGGTGGCGCACCAATCTACGCCCCTGCGCCATTTGGTTAAGGAGGGAGACGTTGAGTCCTTCCAGGCTGCTGCTATATCTCTTTTGGCTAGGAGAGTGGCTGTCTCCAGGAATAATTTATCAGCCCGGGAGCCATCCAGTCCCTCCATCACCCCCAGAAGAAGGGCACAAGGATTGAGGGGGACCTCCCACCCCAGCACCTCACTCAGTTCAGCCACAATAGATGCCCAGTATTTGGCGAGGACGACGCAGGACCAGACCATGTGATAGAAGTCGGCTGTTTCTGCTTTACAGCATGGACAGTGTGGGGTCGGGAGGAAGCCTGCCCTGTGGAGTCGCACCGGGGTAAGATAAGCACAGTGTAGGTAGTAGATCTGAATAAGGCGGAGCCTAGCGGAGATCGTGAGTGTCCTAGGGGCCATCAGGGCATCTCTCCAGTCTTCCTCCTCAAGAGGACCAAGCCATCGGTCCCAACGGGTCTTGAGAGGTTCTAGTGTGGATGGCGTGTTGTTGATCAGAGAGCGATAAATTTGGGATATCCCCCCCTTTCCCCGGTTCCCCATAAGAAGTTTGGCCTCTAAAGGGCTGAATTCAGGGACAGTTGTGTGGTCGGGGACATGAAGGGTCATGGCGTGTCGCAGTTGAAGGTAGCGAAAGAATTGGGCGGAGTGCAAGGAATATGTCTGCTGGAGGTCTTGGAAGGAGGACAGGTGTTCACCCTTCCAAATATCACCCAAACAGGTTATGCCAATTAAATCCCATTTCTGGAACCCTGGTAGTGTCACGACCTCCCACAACCAGGTGCCATGCCACAACCATGTCTGCAGTGTGAGTTTGGTGTCCCAGAGAATATGGCGCAGCGCAGAGCGCCAAGCCAGGAGGACTGTGCGGGTAACTGCTGGTAAGGTGCGTGGAATTGGGGCTCCACAAAGCATGACTTGGACTCTGGAGAATCCGAGGCTCTCCAGCTTCAGGCGGTAGGTTGGGTCCGACCATCCACCATTAAACCAGTCGTGGACCACTAAAAGGCGAGTGGCTAGATACAAGAATGGGTTTGTCATCCCCATACCCCCGTCGTAGGTGGGTCGTTGACACGTTGTGAGGGCCAGACGTGATTTCGCCCAGTCCCAGAGGAAAGTCGTGATTACCCCATCCAGGTCACGGAACCAGCTGCAAGGAAGGTGGAGCGGAAGGTTTTGAATGGGGAGAACCATAATTTTAAAAAGTGCAACTCTCCCAGGGGATTCAGCAGAAGAGTCTGCCAGCGGTGGAGATCATCTTTGACACGCTTGAGGAGTGGGGTGAGGTTAAGGGACCAGGTCAATTCGGGAAGGAGTGCCACCCAGATCCCGAGATATTTGAATGAGAGCCTACGCAGGGGAATGATTGTTTGCCAATCCACACATTCCCTAGAGACATGGAGAGGCACCACCGTGGATTTGGCCGGATTGAGACGGAGTCCCGACGCCTTCTCAAATAAATGGAGGATATGGAGAGCTCTTGGTCCCGACCGGGCCGGGTCTGCCACATAGAGGAGTATGTCGTCGGCGTATAAGGCAATCTGGTCCTCATGGGATCCCTGGCAGCGCCAAACCTAGATCAGGTCATCACTCCGGATGCAACACGCCAAGGGCTCAATTGCGAAGGCGAATAAGAGAGGGGAAAGTGGGCATCCATGGCGGGTCCCCCTCGCAATCGGAAAAGTGTCCGATAGTGTGCCATTTATGAGGACTCTGGCAGATGGTGTGGAGTAAAGGACCTTCACCATTCTTTGGTAGGAGGGCCCGAATCCTGCCCTGCCCAACACCTCTTCAATGTAGCCCCAGTTAACCCTATCAAAGGCCTTTTCAAAATCACGCAGCACTAGAGCTAAGTATGGTGTCAGGCGACTACGGTGGGTAAGGGCTACTTGTAGGCATCTGAGACAGTGTATCGTGCTGCGGTATGGCATGAAGCTACACTAGTCGGGGTGGATGAGGGTGCGGAGCACTTGCTTCATGCGAGTGGTGAGGATGGTTGCATAGATTTTGACCTCCGTATTGATGAGTGAAATTGGGCGGTATTGGGCACAGAAGGGTGGTGGGGGATGTACTTTGGGTATGACCACAATGGTGGCAATGTCTGTGGATGTTGGGAAGGCGCCCCTCTCTATAGTTTCTTCGAAGAGGGCATGGAGTCTCGGGATAAGGGTCTCTCGGAATGCTGCGTAATACTCCGCGGAAAACCCATATGGACCAGGAGTTTAATGGGTGGCGAGTGCGGAAATAGCATCTCCGATTTCTTCGGGCGTGATAGGTTCCTCTAGGCTTGTGCTCTCCGCCCAAGAGAGCCGCTGAAGGGGGGTATCATGCAAAAAGGAGGAACTGTGTTGCACCCAGTGCGAGGGGTCCGTTGAGTACAGCTCTCTGTAATAGGCTGCAAAGGCCTGTGCAATTGCCACCGGGGTGTGAGAGACTTGCCCCTACGCATCACAGATTTCAGGGACAATCCGGTTGGCCATGGGGTGGGTGGCGAGCCAATGGAGCAGCTTTCCGTTCTTGTCTCCCCATCCATAGACCCTGGCCACCGAGGACCTCCAGACCAGTTTGGCAGATTCAAGAGAGATATTTTTGATCTCTTCTCGCACAAGGAGCAGTTGACGGCGTTCCGTTTCTCCTTCCCCCACCCTCAGCATGCGCTCCAGGCGGAGGGCTTGGGTTTCAAGCTGGGAGAGTCGGTGGTCTTGGACCTGTCGTTTGTGTTTGAGGAACCCTTTCGTGTATCCCCGAATTGTGGCCTTACCCGCTTCCCACAGTGTGCCTTGTAGTAAAACCACTAAATTTATGACATATTATTTACTAGACGATATTACAGACATACATTTACTTTTCAGCATGTTGGAGGTATACATCAATTTTTGGGTTCATTCTGAAATCATTTATAAAGGAATTTCCCCGACAGGCTGATGGTAGGAAATCCAAAATAGAAGATGTAAAAGCGAAAAGATCTGACCTTGGAGGCAGAACACAGTGGCTTCAGTTTAGTCAGTAGCTTTTGGCTGGTGGGTCTTAAGTATCGAGAAGGTGTCTATTGCGACAGGATGTTAGAGTGGTAGGATGGAGCCACACCATTTGTTGCCTTGAAAATATGTCAAGAACGACTGTAAGGCACAATTTTTGCAGTGAACAAATTGGCTTGGTGAGGGTGAGCTGCTCTGGGGATATGTTTGGGAAGTTTATAAATAAGGCTCCCACTTTTCCTCTTTTACTGATAAATGCGGTCAGAAAAAGACCTATTTTCCTGTCTAATTATTTTAAAATATAGATAAAAATTAGGTTGCAAATTTGAGTGATTCTAAATGCTGGCAGTCATGACTGACTGGTCATTTGCTGGCTGTGTGGATTGACAAGTAAAGGGGTTACAAAAAGAGAGAGAGTTTCCAAATTAGGCTTAAACAGCTGTAGATATGGACAAAGGTGTATACTAATATGTGGATGTTTTCATTCAACTCTACTGATTTATCATCTGGGGGCATTTGAAGCATTGAGACCTGCCAGGCATTCAAATATGAGTGTGCATTTATCGGTTAAATAAGTATGGAAATATACTAGTCATGGCTTCGTGTTTTAACAAATCATAAAATAAATATGGATAAACACAGATAACATTTGCAGGTAAATAAATATAGATGAATACAGATGGAAAAGATGGGAAAATAAATATCATAAACAGGACTCCTAATTATAAAGTGTTTGGGTTGCAAAATCGAAAACATTGTCTAGTGCAATAAAGGATTATATCAGGAGCTAAACTTAAAGACTGTTGCAATAATCCGGACTTCTCAAAACGAACAGGGCGTTTAGTATTCTGGCCTTATTGAGTGGTGTCTGTGCTCGTATTTTCTACATGTTCAGTAATTGCAAACGTGCTGCAGTAGCTGTTTTGGTGGTAACGTCTTCTATTTTCATGGTAGAACAGAAAAGAAATATGAGGTTTCTGGGGGAGGGGGAAGGAAGTTGGATGTGGTCAGTGACAGAGATGGGAGATGCAGGACAGAAATTGGAATGCAAAGAGAGGAAAGCAGTAAAAGAGGTAGGTATCATCAGCATAGGGTTTATGGGGGAAGCCAAATGAGAAGATATCTCTGAAGGAAGAGGTGCAAACTGAGAATAGGAAGGGTACAAGGACCGCTTCCTTGGGAAACACCAACAGGTAGAGGGGTGGATGTCATATAGGATAGAAAGAGTGATCTGACAGGTATGTGATGAGCCAGTTATGTGCCAGGTCAGGGATGCCCAGTGAACTTAGAGAGCAGAGTAGAGTAGGGTAGGTGACGGCTTATCATGAGGGGGTAGCGGAAGGGCACCTCCCAAGCTGATGGTCCAAGGAGGGAGTAAAAAGACAGCCTGCAAGCCAAATTCTACATGAACTGAATTCAGAAAAACATGGTAAGGGGTCCTTCACAAATGATCAGAGGTAAAGGCCTAGAAGGGATACGGACGAAGACTACAGAGACCAGAAGGAAGAGTCAGGCTATTTTTGGGAATAAAAAGAAGCCCATGAAAACATTTGCATTACCATTCACATATTCTACTAAGTGAATTTGGCAGCATAATCAGTGAGCCAAACAATTCCAAGACAAATGTATTGGTAGAGGGCACCAATGTGGCAGGGCTTCTACATACATTTTAGCTACATATCTGAGGGATGATGGGAATAATGGGGTTCTAGTGAAATATTCCTAGATGATGCCAATAACAATATGGTGCCACTGTACCAATCTGTATGATGTGCTATTCAAACAGGCTAAGGTTTGGATAACATATTTCAGGGCTGCTCCTCAGATATGCCAGGATGGTGCTCAAGTATATGTAGTTATGCTCAGTGCATTATCTTCCCTGCCATAAGCAATGTACAATATCAATAATGCCTTCCTGGGCAAAAGGAAACACGCAAATAACAAAGCTCCCCTGAAAAACCTACAGGAGACCAAGAAGGGCTCAGCAACTACAGGCCCATCTCACTTCTGTCCTTCACATATAAAGTTGTGGAGAAAGCCATCAATAAACAACTCTCCAATAATCTTGAACATCACCACCTCCTAGACATCTCAAAGTCTGTATTCCGTAGCAACCACAGCACAGAAACCGCCCACATTGCGGCGACTGACGACACCCAGGCCATCATAGATAAAGGGGAAACTGCAGCGCTCATACTACTTGACCTCTCAGCACTAGTGGATACCATCCCCCACAGTACCCTCATCACAAGGCTCCACAACATTGAAGTAGAAGGACCTGCCCTGAGATGTCTGGCCTCTTTTCTCTCCGACAGGACCCAGCGAATCAGGCTCCCGCCCTACATTTCTGAACTTAAGAACCTCATCTGTGGAGTCCCGCAAGGATCATCACTGCTTCCCACCCTCTTCAACGTCCACAAGGCACCTCTCGCTCACTTCATAAGATCCCATGGCATCAACATTGTCTCCTATGCAAACGACACTCAGCTCATCCTCTCCCTCACAGACAACAATCACACCACCAGGACCAACTTCACCTCCTGCATATCAAACGTAACAAACTGGATAAAACAGAACTGCCTAAAACTCAGTACTGAAAAAACCAAAGTCCTGATCTGCGGGAAAAAGCGCTCTCCGTGGGACTCCTCCTGGTGGCCAAACAACCTGGGACCCATGCACACACCCCAATGACCATGCTAAAAACATCTGCTTCATCTTAGACAACAGACTCACGATGGTCAAACAGGGGAACGCCGTCACCTCATCCTGTTTCTTCATCCTACGTATGCTCTGCAAGCTATTCAGATGGCTCCCCACTGATACCAGATGCACAGTCACCCAGGCCCTCATCACTAGGAGACAAGACTACGGCAACGTATTCTATTCCTATATCACAAATCAACTCATGCAAGGACTCCAGATCACCCAGAATGCCGCCACCAGATTAATCCTCAACATCCTCCGCAGCGCATGCATCATGTCCCACCTCAGAGAGTTACACTGTCTACCAATTAAGGAACGCTGCCAAATTAAACTGCTCACCCATGCATACAAAGCCCTCCACAATGCCGGACCTGCCTACCTCAAGCACCACCTTAACTTCCACCAACCTACCAGGCAGCAGCACTTAGTCACATTGTACCTCGCACAGATACCCCACATCCTCAGAAGCAAATCAGGAGGCGGCTCTATTTCCTACATCGCCGCCCAATCCTGGAACGACCTCCCACATCACATCAGGACCTCTCTATCCCTACTCAAGTTACGCAAGAAACTAAATAACTGGCTATTCAACAAGGAGCCTGATCGGCCAAGTGCCTGGATACCACTCGGGTGATAAGCATACTTTACAAATCCACCTAACATAACATCACATCCACTCCTCTATTGGTCCATCCTGACATCCTTCCAACCATCTATCAACCTTTCACATTTCCATTCTTCTATCCATCCTACAATATTCTAACCATCTATTAAAATTTCATCTATCCATCTGTTCACACATTCATCAATCCTTTGACACATCTATCCACCTTTTCACCTTTCCATTTTTCATCAGTTCATCTAATTACCATTCCCTACACACATAGATCTATCCATCCTTTGACTCTTACAAACATTCATCCTTTCACTCCATTCACCTATCCATCACTTCTTCAATTCTTAACAGCTTTTTACCAACTGATCTTTGACCTTTTCATCCAGCCATCTCATCCTTTCAACCATCCATCCTTGCACTCACCTTTCCTTTTTTCTCTTCAAGCACCCTTCCTTCTACCTTTCCTTCCTCCCTTTCATATTTCCTTCCTTCTTTCCTTACTTTCCCTCTTTCTTCTTTCCAGTTATAACTACCACAATTATTTCTTTTATCACATTATTTTTTCAAACATGCCTCACTTGCTGCTCTCTCTGACTATTTTTCTTTGTTTGCATCATTTCTTTCTCTTTCACTGAACTTTGCTCACGTAATAAGCACTTGAGTCGAACCTCTTAGCCTTGCTCTGCCGAGCATGTGTTCATGAGCTTTTGTCTGCATCCCTGCAGAGGCTGTTGTACCACCACTGCCGCCGCCACTGTGAGAAACACATTAAGGTTCCACTCAGGCATCACAAATGTACCACGCCTTTAAGAAAATGCACCATTACAGGTGACTTATACGAGGACAGTTGGTCTGGTAAATGCAAAAAGGCCAAAAGGGCTGACAAATAACCTTTAACAGTGTCTGCTGCAAGTACTTGCTGGGCTAAAGACAACACAAAAATCAAGACATCTAACGGATTTGCCTGTAATGGGGTCGTATTGCAGGAACCACAAAGGCCACAAACCTATTCCAGTACCTGGCAAAGACAGATTTTGTAGCTGAACACCTGACTGCCAAAATGACATCCATGACTTTGGGAAGAACATCAAATGCAGTCATCTGCCGCTGCTCAATCTCCAAGCATGGTGTGTAGATTGCACAGGCCCAGATGCAAGACCCTGCTTCTGTGACAGAAGAGCCTCTCAAACTGGCAGTCTCATCAGAGAACACATGATCATGCCCCAAACGTTCTGCGTAACACACTCTCTGGTTCAATCTGGGGCCACTAGGATAATTTGGGCACATTCCTGATCCTCTTCAAAACTGTGGGCAGAAGAGGAAAAGGCAGAAAGGGATACTGGAGTACCGAGCTCCACTCTCGGTGGAGTGCATCTCTGAGGAGAGACTTCTTGGTAACCCCAGCGTGCAAAAGAGTAGACATTGCGCATTCTCTGTGGTGGCGAATAGAGTAAGGAACATTTATCTACATTGCAGAAAGACACCCTGTGCAACCCAAAAACGTACCTGCCATTCATGATCTTCTAGGTGTCACTGGCTCAGTTTGTCTGCTCTTGTGTTCAGAGATCCCTCTAGGTGGTTTGCGATCAGGAATATTCCCTGAAGATCCAGCTAATTCTAAAGGCGCCAGGACCCCACTCGCCTTGTTTGCTGCAGTCCTACATGGCTGTGTTGTTGTCCGTATAGGATCTGAACCAGCCTTCTCTTGATGGACAAGGCAAACACAAGGAGATGATGGACGGAGCGCTGAAACTTTTCAGACACTCACCCACAGTCACAGATCTGTGTTGAATCCATCATCGTTCTTTAGCTCTCTTCGCCACCCCAGTTCAGACCCAGCTATATGGAAATCAGTCTCGACTCTGTGCCTCAGGGTAACAGTCCAGCCTGAACTGCCAAGTTTCAGCGCTCCCTCCATTATCTCCTTGTGTTAGCTTTTCTCTTGATGGACAGCAGGAAGGTTTTAAACACCAAGCAAATGGCCCACAACTCTAACAGGTTGATGTGGAGCTGGGTCATCGTAGAAGACCAGAGTCCTCTGATCTCGCCCTATCCCAGTTGACCTCCTCAACCTAGCAGTGATGCATCACCACCATGAGCTCTAGATGGGAGAGGGGTCTGCTGCTGTTCCAATTGCGATCCAGCAGCCACTACTGCAGGTCTTTTGCAGTCTCCTCCGAAACCTGGATGGAATCTCACAGGTTATGTTAGTGCTGAGCCCACTGAGACTTGAGGTCCCACTGCATACCCCAAATGTGCCATCTGGTGTAGTTTACAAGCAAGAGGACAGGACTAGTGGAAGAAAATATCATCTTCTAAATGCCTCAGATGTTTTTGACACTGAAGGATTTTTGGGAAAGGAATTAGGGGTACCCTGTGAGTGGAGGCCTGTACTACCAGGCTCTTAGTAATAGGGTGCTGTGTCAGGAAGGCAGGGTCACACAGATCAGGCCTGTGATGACATGCCATCTATCTGTTTATAGGTGGGCAGGAGCAGGGTTTTGCCCAAATTCCCATGAGTCTGTCAGAGTTTCGCGGAATGGTAGAAAGGGTGATGATGAGGTCTGTATGGGTTGTAAAACCTCTGAAAATGTTCGTTTTTACCTAAGCAGAGGGCAACTGCAAATCTAAGACCTCAGGTACTAGCCTAATGACCACAGTGAATGAAGCTGTTTCTACCGTCGAAGGGTTAGGGAGAGGAGCCAGCCTTGTGTCTGGGGAAATGCCCAATCCACTGGCCTCTTGTAGGTCCAAGTAAAAGTTGCCATCATCAGCTCGAGGGGAAAAAATCGGCCCCATCATCATAAAAGACTGGTTGGCACTGGACTAAGTCTGAATCTCAACAGTTGTTTGGGATCACTGGAGGCAGACTCCTAGGCAGGGACATTGTCTTACCAGAGTCAGAGTGTATTTGGGCCAGGAGCATTGGAACTGTTCTGGGACGTGACTTCGACCAAGGTCGAGATGCATTCAGTTTGGAGTCAGACAGAGCAATGGGATTGGTGTCCTTCTTCCGGCGTCAGCAGCTGGCGTTGACGCAGAAGAAAGCAGTATGGATCATGGTGCCGGGCATGGAATCAGTTTAGGAGTCGGAGCTGAACTTGAAGTGGGTTTAGGAGGCGCATAGGGCACTGACAGTGGACCCGCAGCGGTAACCCAACTGGATGCCCCTGCAATCTTTGAATGTATTGTGCAGTGAAATGTTTCGTATTGTTTGTTCCCTATTGGCGCATTTCCTGATAATTATGTACTCATTGACAATGCATGGATGTCTTTGTTAAGATTCCTATAAAAGGACGTGTAGATTTCTGAGAGGAGACCCCCCTTTTTCCCACCTTTAGAGGCAAATCTAAGCCAGATTTCACTTAGAACTGTAATGAGTTATTTGTACTTGGCCCTCCTCGGCGTATCCGGCCTACTGCTGCATTACCGTCTGGCTTTGTGCTTCATTGGAATTGAATTGGTGGTTTTGCAGTATTGCAGGCAGCGGACACTTGGCTATGCTGGCTGGCTGCTTAGTTCGACTTGGCCTGCTGGAACCGGCCCCCCCCCCCCCATTACTTATTGGATTGGGTGAGTGGACTACATTTTCATAAAACTGAGCATAGGGAAGTGCTCTTAATCGCGACTCACGGGGCAGAGGTGGGGGGAAGGAGATAAAAGCTGAAGGTAATAAAGGAGGAAAGAAAAACATCTCAGCGCACCATGGAAGAACCCTGGGGGGAGGCACTAAGCTTCACCAGGGTGGGGAGGACTCTTGGGGGTCGCAGAGGTGGCCCATGTAGCCATGGGTGCGGCTTGTGGTCTCTAAGAGAAATCTCTGAGTCAGGCAGTTACTTTCAAACGGTGGATAATGAAATGGATTTCTTGAGATTCAACAAGTACGCCTTTTTTTTTACTAAAGTACCCGCAAAGATAACCCGTAAGCAGCGCTGCAATCAAGGGGCCATGACTTCAGTCATACAGTCTTCTCCTTCACTAGATCTGCTTCCACACACTTTGATAGAGGAGGAAAAAGGAGACGGACCGGGTGCAGAGGTAAATGGTAGAGAAAAGTCTCCTCATATGTCGGCCTCAAATCTGTTCAGCTCTCTTTTCGAGTCAGCAACTAAAGCTGCTGATGCGGGCCAGGCAGCTGCAATGTGAGAGAAAAAGATTATGGAGAATACACATGGGGCTATAAAGCCTCAGACCAATCCTCTGTTTGCTGTAGCCGATTGAAGGAGCTCTCTAAAGGTGGCCCTGCATAAAAAATAGATTCTAATGTTGCTTTACAGGGTCAGAGTAGAACCAACTCTATTCCACGAGAGCCGGATGTAAATCTACTGCCAACAAATTTTGCATCATTCTCGCCAATCTTTACGGCATGAGAACGTGAGGAGGATCCGCATGCAGTGACAAAGAAGGCGATGACTCTCCAAAAGTCAGGCTGCTCTCAGACAGTCATGCAGGATGCATGTATGAATGATGGAAATGAGAACATCTCCTCTACAGATTCGCTCTTACATAAAATCTTAGAAGAGCTCAAAACAATGAAATCTCTCAGGCGGAGGCTAATAGAAAGACTGAAGTACAGATGAATCCTATTAATCAGAATATGCTGAATTTAACAAAAAAACTTTCTGAGGTCGAACAGTGAGTTTCTGATATAGAGAAATTAAGACAACAATAGGAAGCCTCCATTTCTAAACTCCAAGCTGAGTTAACGGATCTGCAGATAAAAATTGACGATGCTAGGAGGTGGGTAAGCAACCGCCGGGCCGACAACAGACGAGTGGAAAACTGACTTAGATTGGTGCTGGCAGGTAGAACAAACGATATATAAGAGTAGAGGCTGCCCTTAGGAAAAAGGAGAAGATATGGGGGGCATGGCAGACTTATAGGGATTTATAATGGGCATAATGTAGGCCGCATTTTGTCACAGTGTTCTGTAGTTGCTATTGTAAATGACTATGTACTATTGATTTAAAAGAACAAGAAGGGTTGGCAGTCCAATATAACTGTTCCTTAACTGTACTGATCATGCATTAATAAAAAAGAGTTAAAAAAAAAATCAATGATGCTGAAAATAGGTCACGTCGGGCAAATCTGAGGTTTACTGGAATTCCTGAAGGATGTGAAAATGGTCGAACCATTGGTAGCCTCATCTCTAATCTTGTAAAAAAATATGTGTATCCAGCAGCAGAATCTTGTGATTTAGATTTAACTATTACAAGGGCTCATCGCGTGCCGGCCGTTCAAACGCCTGGTGCTAAGTATCCTCGGACAGTAATTGTAAACTTCGAGGATTATCGGATTAAGGAGCAGATCCTTACCAATGCTATAAAGAATACATCTTTTCAGATTCCAGGGGACTTTACTTTCAGGATTTTTTCTGCTCTGTCAGCCCGCCTTAGAAAAGAATTTAAGAGCCTCATTAGTAGCTTTCAGCAGGCGGGGACACTTGCAGGAATTATACAACAATCAAAGCTTAAAGTTCTTTTTAAGGGTCGGGCTAAAATTTTTCATTCCATAGAATAGGCCTACGACTTCTTGCAGTCAATTCATCAGTCAGGGCAGAAAGCGGGGGGCAGTAATTCGAGCTCTTGTACTAATTATTGACTGTAGGAAAGTGATTGCAGAAGTAAGAATGTCTTAACGTAGCTGTACCTTGGATTCTGAGACTTTTTTGAGAAAAGTATGGGCGGACTTTTTTGGGAAGAGGTCTCTTTTCTTTTCTTTGATGCCTCAATCGATCTCCCGGTGCCGTGTCAAGGCACCACATTAAGGGTCGGAGGGGAGTAGGTGGGTTTAAGAGTTTGGGGGGCAGGTCAAGAAGACTCTTGTGGCGGGTCAGGCACCAGGGACTCAGGGGGGTAGGAAGAGGGGATTTAGGGGTCAGGGGGAAATGAGAGGGGGCACGGGTGAGAGGTGGGCATGAGGGTAAAAATGGAAAAAAGCAGCCAATAAGGAAAAACAGAAGCAGTCTGCGAAATGTCATATAGTAGGTTGAAAATTGTATTATGTAACGGCAACTGACTAAATAACAGACTTAAAACGAAGGGAATGCTAGCCTGGTTTAGATCTTTAAAGTCCGATATATTATTATTGCACGAAACACATTTAAAAAATGATGGTCCACAACCTCGGATCCCCCCACAGATTCAACACGCATTTTTTGCTTCATCTCAGGCCTCGATCAGAGGAGTAGCAGTACTGATAATGCGTACAGTACAATCGGAAGTTCTTAAAATAGTTTGGGACCCAGCAGGCAGGTGGATTTTAGTTAAAATACAAATTAATAGGGAAATTTATAATTTGATAAGTTATTACGGTTCTATTGAAGACTCACCTGTGGCTTTACAAGAATTGCACTCTTTTCTGCAGGATGAAACGGGCTACATTATAATAGGTGGGGATTTTAATTTAATTCAGAATTTAGTAATAGATACTTTTCGTTCTGATTAGCAACAAAATAAACCAAAACCCATAAGTGCCCTGCAAACTCTAGTTCATGACTTTGCTCTCGTAGACCCCTGGAGCATGCAGAATGAGGTGTTGCAACAATACACGTGTTACTCCAAGCATTATGGTACTGCGTCTCGAATAGATTTATTTTTAACATCATTTGTATTAGCATGCGAGGATGCAGATATCTTGAATAAGGGGTTTTCAGATCACTCATTGATTAGTTTAACTATTCCATTGGGGACATCTTCTCGTTTCGGAGCAAGATGGAGTTTTAATAGGGCATTACTAGCTGAGGAGGACTGGGTGGAACAGATGAAAAGTAGGTTGGAGGAGTTTTTAAATTTTAATATTGATTTGGTGTCAGATTTGGGAAGCATTAAAGGCTTTTTTAAGAGGGCAAGTCATTGCTTTTTTGGGCGCCCATAGACATGAAGAGAAAATACAATGGGTTAATTTGAGTAGGGCGTTGCATAATGCCACAGCGGTATATCCCCTGGCCCCAAGCAGCAATGCACAAAAATTATCAACAGAAGCTAAGCAGAGGCTCTGTGAATTCTTTTTTGCAAAAGAAACTTTGAGCCACTCCTCATATCTTCAGCAAAGATACGAAGAAAGTGAATTTGTGGTCAGGTTTCTGGCTTGGTCAGCAAAACGTAGAGTTAATTCCAACTGTATTAAAGCAATAAAAGACCCGTCGAATAATAGAATATATCCATCGGAAGTAGGTCAGACATTCTACCAATATTATGAAAAAATGTATGCTGGCCCTTTGGGCAGCTCTCATGAGGCAATTGACGGTTGGTTAAAGGGGTATTCATCTCCTGACCCAGATGAACGCTCAGGCTGATTCAATTATAACATCAATAACTTTGGTCGAGGTACAACAAACAATTAAATCTCTCCCCAATGCTAAAGCAAGCGGTAAGGATGAACTACTGCTCAAATTTACAAAGCTTTTTCTCAGTAATTAGCACCCTTTTTGGCTTGCTTAAATAATCAAATTTTACAAGGGTGCAGTGCTCCCAGCTCTTTTTCTGACTCCATAGTGATTCGTTTAAAAAAAAAAAAAAAAGATAAATCTGAATTCATATCACCCTATTAGTCTTCTTAATAGCGATTATAAATTGTTTACCAAAATCATCGCTAATAGGGTCACAGCAGTTGCACCACACATCATTCATAGAGATCAAAATGGTTTTCTACCCGGCAGATTTATAACTTCCAATACAAATGTTTTGATACCAGCTATAGATTTCTTTTCGATTCAGAATATTAGTGCCCCTGCCATAATGCTTGAGGCTGAAAAAGCTTTTGATTTAGTTGAATGGGAAGTTCTTTTTTCAATTCTTTGTAAATATGCTTTTCCAATAAGTTTTGTGCATATGCTACGTATGCTATATTCAGGGGCAAAGGCAAGTATAGTTATTAATAATTCACCAGCGGGAGACATAAATATTAATAGCAGCACTCGCCAGGGGTGCCCTATGTCACTGATTTTGTTTGCGCTATTTATAGAGTCTACGCTCTTTGGCAAGATCAAGCTATTAAACCACCTGTTCATGGCACGCCTAAACTTAAGTTATATGCCGACGATATAGTTCTATATTTAAAGGCAGACAAGGGTAATATTCAACATGCTTTTAATAAGATCGCTGAATTTATGTTAATCGGTGGATACAAAATTAATCAAGCGAAATCTGAAGCCTTAATTTTTAACAGCACCTCTGAGATACTTCCTACAATTATGAAGATGCCCTTTCTGGCTACACGCCCGATTAAATATCTTGGGATTAAGGGGACTACAAATTATAGCTACATATATACTCTAAACTATGCACCTTTATTAACTAAAGCTTGCGCATTATTAAACCAATCAGATAAATTATCTCTTACTATCATTGGGCGTATATCTCTGATAAAAATGAATTTACTACCTCGGTTTTTGTTTGCCTTTACAAATGTGCAGATTAAGTTTATTAAGGCTTTTTTCGAGGCCTTGGAAGGTGAGATTCGCTCTTTTACTTGGTAATCGAAGCGACCCAGGGCCAAGCTCTCAGTTCTTTCTTTAACTCAAGAAGAGGGAGTCTTAGCTCTTCCCTGTTTTAGAACTTATTATCATGCTGCACTTCTAAACTGGTTAAGCTCTGCATTGAAAAATATACCAATGGGAGAGAATTATTATCTACACAATATGTTAAAAATAGCCAAAATAAATCTGGTCCCGTTTTTAACGATACCCACACTTCCGAAGTGCACGCGCTAAAAGACGCCTCAAATCATAGCTGAACGCTTTAATTATATTTGCCATGAATATAAGATTCCATATTTTCATTTTTAAATAAAACTAGACAGTTGCACTGGCTTAGGTTTGAGTTTGGGGCGTTCCATACTAGCACGTTGGGCGATGATAGGATCTCGCATATTGGGAGACTTTTTCCAAAATAATTGTTTTATAACATGGCAAACGCTTAATCGTGAAAATACGTCAGTCAGTCCTTCTCTTTTTCATAGCTACACTCAAATTAAGCATTTATGCTCAAGCAATATGGTTGAGCCGAATGAGGCAGCTGAAAACATAAGTCACGCCTTTTTTATTTCACGGCTTAGCAGAACTGGCAATTGGTTCAGAATTCTGCTGCAACATACTGGGCCTAAGCTATTTTCGAACCATATTAACAAAATAAGCAATGCTATAGACTGTAATATTACTAAGGCACACTGGGACTGTAACACTCGGTTTAGTAAGAAAGCCATTTGAGTGGCTAATTTTAAGCGTTTGGACTTCTTTTGTAAATGGATGCTTTATTATACACTGGTAAAATTTTTATAAATGTACCACGCTGCCGATACCTGTTTTAGATGTAGATCTCAGCCAAGTGACTGGCTGCATATGGTATTCATCTGTCCTAAACTGAGTGGGTTCTGAACCTGTTTCTTTAAGAAAATGAGTAAGTGGGCAGGACGGGTGAATTTGCCTGAGCCGCTGGGGGCTCTTTTTGGTGCCCCATTAGGTATTTACAATCTTCCTATGGACCTGAATCAGCTTTGTTTTATAGCTGCATTGGTTGCTAAGTCTTTAATGTTAGCAAATTGGAAATTGGTAAAAGTACCTACTGTGACTCAATGTTTAATAAGATGGGTAAGGTTATAACCATGACCACCTTTATGCAAAAAGAGTAGGCGCTATCAAGCGGTTTAGTAAAATCTGGTTAATTTGGAGAAAGGGGTAATTTTACAGAGAAATAGTGATTATGTATTATGTATTCTTTATAATGATGGGATAATTATGTGTTTATACAGCATGAATACGTTTGATGAACTATAAATACAATCAGGAATTATGCGATATTGGTTATGTTGTTTAAATAACTATTTAAATATTATAAGTAATTTACATGAAATGTTAATATGAATTATGAGTCCGGATATATTCTGATGCTGTGCAGGAATTATGTAAATAGTTGTCATTAATAATTTATATGAAATTTGAATTACGAGTTATGAGAATTTATGATGATGGTTATTTCCAAGAAAAAAAAGGGGGAAAAAAAGTTCTTTGTACTTATGATATGGATGCTTTGTTACTAAAAGTTTCTTATGCCATACTCTATGTAATCTGCCTGTTAATTCTTATATAAAGCATTGAAACGACAACCCTTGTTTGTCATTCTTATGAGAATGTTCATTACCAGCTACTTTATTAAATTGATTTAATAGAAGTGACGGCACCAGTTGGGGAGCACAAAAGTTTATTCTAGGACTACACCACTCCCGGTCCTAGTCATTGGTGAGCCCCATGAGTTAGACTTTAGGTTAGTGTGTTCCGCATTGATGCAGTCTAGAGGGCCACAACAGTTTAATGAACGCTTCCTTTAAAAGGAAGGCTGCGGAGGGGATGTGCTCTTAAGTTCGAGGTAGTAGCACTTTTACCAGCACATTGCACTATATTTTTACAATTGGAAGGTGCTTTTATTTCATTTCAAGGTGTGTTTACTGTTGGTTGTTGATCAAGATAGGGGCCTGATTCTTATTTTTATTCCGGCTCCCCTGTCCACATTGTAATTGTAGAGAGAACTGCTGTTAGTGCAGCCATTTTTCTTCTTCCTGTGGCGATCTAGAGGTGCCATCACTGCAGTGTGCGTCTAGTAGGCCAGGGAAACTTAATGAGCACTTCATTTAAAAAGAAGGCTGCTGCATGGACATGCCACTGCCACGCAAAATGGAAGCACCCAGTACAAGTCAAAACAATACCCTTTTAGGCTTAAAGATTTTGCTGTATAAATGGCAAAAGGCATTGTCCCTTTCTAGCTCGGCATGGATAGCACTATGCTAATCTTATGCTTAAAAAATTTGCTAGAAAAACAGACATTTGAGGTGAGCAGATTCAGAGTGTTGCAGGGTGCTCTATATAGGAGCTGCTCTCCACCTAAATTTGGGAACTACCCAGAGTTCTCTGCTTCCTATTTGGCATAATTTATTTGGCACTCTAAGCCTGAAAGGGTTTTGTTTCGACTTATACTGGGTGCTCCCTTATGTCTCGACAAAGCTATACCTCTCTGAAGAGCTCTAATGAGAGCGAAACATGTGTCAGGGGCTACATTTATGCATTCCAGGTTGGCTTGTATGGTATTTTATCAATCCAAAGCTGTAATACTGTGTCTGGAGTGGTAAAAGGCTTTTGTTATTTTACAGCTTGGCATGGATAGCACTTTGCTAATCCTATGCTTAAAGATTTTGCTGTATAAATGGCAAAAGGCTTTGTCCCTTTCTAGCTCGGCGTCGATGGCACTATGCTTAAAAACTTTGCTAGAAAAGTAGACATTTGAGGTGAACAGATTCAGAGTGTTGCTGGTGTTGTAGGGTGCTCTATATAGGAGCTGCTCTCCCTCTAAATTTGTGAACTACCCTGAGTTCTCTGCTTCCTATTTTGCATATATATGTGTGTGTGCTTTTGTGTGTATCTCTCTCTATATATATGTATGTATGTATACATATATATATATATATATATATATATATATTTTACCTTATCGACCCCAAACCCCTAAACTCAACCACCTATACACCCTAAATATACCCTTACCACCCAAGACCCTTACCCACCTAAACCCTCCTTTGCCACCCAAACCCTTACTCACCCTAAATCCTAAAAATACCCTTCCCCACCCTAAAAATACCCTTGCCATCTAAATACCCTTACACACCCTAAACCCTCCTTACCACCCAAATATACTTACCCACCCTAAACCTTAAAAATACCCTTGCCACCCATGTACCCTTACCCACCCTAAACGCTAAAAATACCCTTGCCAGCCAAATACCTTTACTCACCCGAAACCCTAAAAATACCCTAGCCACTCAAAACTCTCACCCACCTCGAAATCCTAAAAACGCCCTTTAACTAATTATATATTACTGGTGGTTGGTAGTTATAGTTAGGTCTGCTTTTCCACAGATGGGTTGTTTTTTGGTTTGCTAATAACTTTAACCCTGTTTGACAAATCTTCACGAAACATTCCAAATCAAAAGTTCATCCACCTCAGCTGCTTCCTGGAAGGTTTCGGGGTGATCCGTCCAGTGGGGGCCAAGAAAAAATGGGGGTCCCAAAACGGTAAAATCTCCATGCATTTTCCATAGACTTCTTTAAGACAGGTTTTAGCAAAATGTTTTGAACGCAATTACACCGAATTCGTCGCGAAGCTAGGTCTTGGTCCGCAGATTGTACTTTTGGTGTAAATCCGTTCAATAGTTTTTGAGATATTAAGGTTAAAAAATAATTGTATATTTTGGCAGTTGGCCTCGCGAGATGCCCACAATCCTCCCGCGAGAGCGCAAAACCAAAAATGGAGCCATGTGATTTGTTGAGAGGCCCATTTTTCCCCGTGAGCCTTCACGCTCTCGTGGGACCAATAGGCTGGCTGTTGGAAATGTAAGGAATTAAATGGTCGCCATTACTGTTTACTGTGAAAAACTGGAGGCGTAATCAAAATGAAATACAAAAGCTATATAAGGGGGAGCAGAAAGGCATGCTGTCCTCCCAGATTTAGAGAGGAGGTGTCTAAGGGATAACTACTGTGAAGATAATTAGTGTATATTGTTTTTAAGACATTTTTACGATCACGCAGGATCGCAAATAGTAAAACCTACACTCCATTAGTATGAATGCAGATTGTGGTGGTTGATTTTGAAAGTAAGTGTGAAGGAGATGAGTACTGTGATGAGTAGATGGTTAATATTTATTTCCCAGAAAAAAGTTACGATCCCTGGAGACTCTTGCGGGATCGTGAACATTAAAAAAGAATATGTGATCTTTGAATACACTGTGCTATGCACACTTGTTACTGTATCAAGGAGTCTTACCGGAGATGGTGTTTATCAGACTCTACTATTTATTCTCATTGGTTTTTGAAGAGTTGCCATTAGAGTTCAGGCCCATCCAAAAACCCTACTATGCGTACACATCACCTGAGATAGACGTCTGAAAGGAGAGCTCAGTCCCTCCCCAAACCCTACCACACACACCGCTCATCTAAGAGAGAGGTCTGAAAGGAGAGGCCAGTATCTCTCCACACCCTACTTCGCACACCCATAATTACAGAGAGAGGTCTCAGCAGTGAGGCCAGCCCCTCGACACATTTTATGAGCATTCATCATCTGAGAGAGAGGTCTAAAAGGAGAGGCCAGTCCCTCCCCACACCCTTCTACGCACACCTGTCATCTGAGAGAGAGGTCTAAAAGGAGAGGCCAGTCCCTCCACACACCCTACTACGCACACCTGTCATCTGAGAGAGAGGTCTAAAAGGAGAGGGCAGTCACTCCCCACACCCTACTATGCACACCCATCCTTACAGAGAGAGGTCTGAGCAGAGAGGCCAGCCCCTCCACACACACCCTATTATGCCCATCCGTCATTTGAGAGAGAGGTCTAAAAAGAGAGGCCCATCCCTCCCCACACCCTACTATGCACATCAGTCATCTGAGAGAGGGGTCTGAAAGGAGAGGCCAGTCTTTCCACACACCCTACTATGCACACCTGTCATCCGAGAGAGAGGTCTAAAAGGAGAGGGCAGTCCCTCCCCACACCCTACAATGCACACCTGTCATCTGAGAAAGAGGTCTCAAAGGAGAGGCCAGTCACTCTCCACACCCTACTACGCACATCCATCATTTCAGATAGAGGTCTCAGCAGAGAGGCCAGTCCCTCTACACACCCTACTATGCACACCCATCATTGCGAGAGTAATGACACCTCAAAAAAGATTGCTGGTGACATGTCTTGAAATCAGAGTTACAATAAGTGAGATAATAAACAATTTCTATTGAATAATTATCTCTTTAATACACACATTTCACAAAGATTTTGCACACTGTGAACCATATCCTGTTTTGTTACAATAAAAAAACATTATTTTACTAAAATAATGTCAGAACACAACATATATTATAAAATCATTCTACCATACATTCACCCTCAAAAATAATTAATTTACTTTAAAAACAAAAACTTAGAAATTCACTGAAAAAGCCAAAGGTTAAAGTAATGTTATAGTTAGGTGTGATAAAAGATCTGTTCTTGTTTTTAAATAAAAAACCTTAGAAATTCACTGAAAACAACAAAGGCTAAAGTAACGTTATAGTTAGGTGAATTTCTCAGTGAGAAAATTATAATTTTAACTAAATAAAAAGCACAGATATTCACCAGTTATAGTTGGCAGTGCTAACTATAACTTGAACTGCTTTTGACCTCACATGACATCACTCATTACACGTTCTAGGGCATCATTTATGACATCACTGATGGCATCTCACATTACATCACTGATGACATCAGTGATGACATCATTCAAGCTTCGGTTTCCCACAGATTGATGTATAAATTGCTATGGCTTTACAGGCAGCATAGTTCACATTAACATTCAACCACAGATCTATGGGAAACCTCACTGAGTATGGTATTAAATCTGTATGAAGCTGTTCAGAGAAAGCCAAAGTAGAGAATGCCAATTCTAAAACAAATGCCCAACTATGGACACACTGAACCAACATTAAGAAAGGACATTGATATCAGTAGAGAACTGAGTACTGGAAGCAGTGCTAACTCTATAGAGAGAGTATACTTCATACCACACTGTTTGCAAACACAAAACAATTCATAAGAAATACACCACAGACTATTACAAAAAAACTACTAAGAATAGTGCAAACTCTATGCAACAGCTGCAAACAAAAAAAAAACACTATCCTCTAAACATAACCAAGATCTGAAGGTGCTAAACCTTCTACTACCTACATATTTCATACTTTGGTGAAAATGTTACAGCCCATCTTCTGAAGTAAAACAAGCACACATACCTGGTGCACATAGTCTTCTATGTTAAGTAGAAATTTTCATGCCGAGACAATTCTCTTCAATAACTCAAGGCTGCTTACCATACTTAGCATGTAGTACGTAGAATCTTTGCCCTGCTGGAAACCTTTTCAGCAGTACCAAAATACTTATGTGGAACATAAAGAACACAAGTCTACTGTCACCTGCTCACAGAGTTACTCTTGAATACAAAGATTTATAACGTGTTCAATACCTCAACACAGCTATGATGCATTAGGAGGACATGCATTTTCTAAATCTTTACACCCATTAGCTGGAACCAAACTGTACAAAATTAAGTGGAAAAGTAATATAGTAGTCATCCAACACAATCTAAACTATAAAACAAATGAGCACACTCATTGGATGATGTCAACAGTGATGACATCAATGATGTCATTTGAGGTGTTATAAATGATGTCAAAGAACATGTCACGAGTGATGTCATATGTAAGGTCATAAGCAGTGCTTGGCGGGGCCCAGATTATAGTTTGCGCTATAACTGATGAATATATGTTTTTTTTAGTTCAAAACATTAATGTTGTCACTGACAAAATTCCCTAACTATAACGTTAGTCCAACCATTTTTTCAGTGAATATATATAAATATATCACTGAAAATATATATATTACCTACTGCTGGTAGCCAGTAGGTAGTTATAGTTAGGACCCAGTTTTCATAGGAAAAGCATTTTTTGTTTTGCTAATAACTTTAGCGCCGTTTGGTGAATCTTTACGAAATTTTCAAAACTTGTTTGCAAGTCATTTCAGCTGCTGTCAGTTTCAGGGTGATTCGTCAAGTGAGGGCAGAGAAAAAAGGGGGCGTGTCCCAAAAAGCGTTTTCCCCAAGCAGTTTCGCATAGGGATTTTAGACACTGCTATAGCCCGAATCGCTTAACTGAATTACACCAAATTTGACAGAAAGCTAGAGCTTGGTACAGAAAGAGTGCTTTTTGTAATTTGGTGTAAATCTGTTCAGTAGTTTTGGAGTTATTAAAGAAAAAAAGGTTTATGTAAATCTGGAGAAGCAAATCCTCTGCAGATCCTACATATCTCAAAATGAGATCTGATTGGCTGCCACCACCTCAACCAAGAAGTGGTGGCAGCCGTCTTAGTCCCCAAAAAAAAGCAACAAAAAAAAAGACATGGGGGCAGGGTAGGGATTCTCTGACCACCTAGGCCTGATTGTGGGGTCCCACTGGGACCCCACCTCGTGCTGACGTTTTAAAAAAAAAACAATTGCTGTGAATTCCTTTAGCATCTGCGGCAAAATATTTTTTTTAAAGAAACAAGTGCGGTCTCCCATGCTTGTTTTTTTTAAGCATCCCGGGAGTGCCAGGTCCTGGGGCGCGTGTGGTCCCCCTCCCCAGGCTAATTTTGGCCCAGTGCACCGCATCCCACAGGAATCGGACGATTTTGAGAAGGGGTGGAGGGGGCATGCAGCCCCTTCCCCGGGTCGATTTCGGCTCTGGGGATCCCATCCCCGGGGTCCGGCTGCAACTACAAAGGGGAGGGGGCCACGCAGTCCCTCTCCCTGAGCCATTAATGGCCCTTGGGACCCTATCCTCCAGGGCTGGCTCATGCTATGTCCCAGGGTGACCACGGAAAGCAGTGCGCGGGCAGGGAAACCTGCGTTTGCTCTCGCTTGGTGGGAGCAATTTCAAAACTTCAAAAATTCAAAACACCAAGTCCGCTCCCAGTAGGCGGGAGCATGAAAAATGCTCCCACCTGCTGGGAACGGAATTTTCAACTGTTTCCCTGTCCGTATTGAAGCAGGAAGGGAAACAGATAAAAACAATGCTGCCGCTCGCAGGGAGCAGCAATTTTAATTGCTTCCTGCGGGCGGGAGGTGGGGGGCCTGGCTGGGTACCAGGGCACCACCCTTTGTTGACCTGGTCCTGGAGGAAGGGCTCCTTGGAGCCGAAATCAGTACAGAGAGGGGGGCCCGCGTGCCAACACCCCCTTTGAAAATAGGCTGAGCCACAGGGGAAAGGGTCCCTGGGGCCAATACCAGGGGAGGGGGCTGTGTGCCCCCTTTCCCATTCCAATACAGCTAGGCCCTGGGAAAATCTGGTGCCCGGGGCTGAAATTGGCCCGGGAGGGGGGCGACATGCCCCCATCTGCCTTTTTGCAATATGGCCAGGCCCCGGGCAATGCGGTTCCCAGGAGCTGAAATTGGCCTGGGGAGGGGGGTCGAGTGCCCCCCTCCCCTGTAAATATAGTGGCAGGCCCCGGGAGATGGGCCCCTGGGAACAAAATTAGCCCAGGGGGGTCATGTGCCCACCACAAAAAATGCTTCGCCCCTTGGGAGATGGGGTCCAGCTATGTGCCCTCTCCCCCCAAAAAATACACCGTTCTCTGGGGCCAAAATCGGCCCGGGGAGAGGGGCCACATATATATATATATAACCTACTGGTGGTCGCCAGTAGGTAGTTATAGTTAGGTCTTAGTTTCCTTAGGAAGAGTGTTTTTTGATTTGTCAATAACTTTCGCGCTGTTTGACGAATCTTCGCGAAATTAAAAAAAAAACGAATGGGTCAGTCATGTCAGCTGCTGTCTTGAAAATTTTGGAGTGATCCGTCAAGCAGGGGTCAAGAAAAAGGGGGGGGTCCTAAAACGCTTTTTCTCCATGTTAATTTCCATAGGAAACTAACCCTCCTGTTACCGCCAGTAAGTCCCATACAGCAGGATTGCTGAGAAGTTGTCAGAGGCCACTCCCCCTTTCTCCACCACTCTGCAAACGTGCCTCCCGGCACACTACTAGTTGGGGGAGAAAGTCCCCTTGGCTCCAGAGGGACTTTGGGGACCAAGAAGCCCTCCAAGGACCTCCTGTAGGTCCTACGCAGCGGAATTCCTGAGAGCTGGTCGGAGGCCCTGCCCCCTTTCTTCACCACTCTCCAAACGGGAGTTAAAAACCTTAGATATTCACAAAAAAAAAAACAAAGGTTACAGGGCCGTTATAGTTAGAAATTAGCATTTAAATAACCTTAAAGATTCACTGAAACAAACCAAAGGTTACAAGGACGTTATAGTTAGGGTCAGATTTTACTCATACAAAACCAGAGAAATGTACCTGTTATAGTTACCCGAGTTAACTATAACTTGCACCACCACAATGCATTGCTTATGACCTCACAAATTACATCACCGATGACAACTCAAATGAGTGTGGGTGAGTGTGTGCTTGTGTCAGTGACGCACAAGTTACTAACTTGTGTAACGATATATCTGTAAGAGACAGTAGTTAGTGATAGATTCCTTACCTTAGAATATCCCCAGGCGTCAGGCTGGATCCGGAAAGTTTTGCGTAGCAGTACCCTTGCGCGTCGGTAGGCGGCGTCGTGCGGCTCCGCGTCCGTCGTCGGCGTCGTGATCGCCGGGATGACGTCGCGGGCAGTACTTAGACGCCGCCCCTGCGCGCTGACGTCAGTTCTGTACACGACTTTCCGCGCCAGGAACGCAGAGCCATGCAAGAAGCTGACACAGGTGTCTGAAAAATACTAGGGCCCTGAAAGGGATGTCCTTAACCCTAGAAATCAGTTCGCAGAACGGGGAGGATGGGTGGGGCGGTAAGGAATCTATCACTAACTACTGTCTCTTACAGATATATCGTTACACAAGTTAGTAACTTGTGCATCTGAAAGAGACACGTTAGTGATAGATTCCTTACCTTAGAATAGATACCCCAGCAATACCAACCCCGGTGGTGGGTCTGCGAACAAAGATCAGACAAGGAAGTCCTGGAGGACAGAACGGCCAAAGAAGCCGTCCCTCCGGACCTGACTGTCAAGGCAGTAATGCTTAGTAAACGTGTGCAGCGAGGCCCACGTAGCTGCCTGACAGATAACCGGCAGCGGAACACCGCGGCCCAAGGCCGTGGTAGCAGCCGTTGCCCTGGTGGAATGGGCACGCAGCCCAACAGGAGGCTCCTTCTTGGCCAAAGAATAGCAGGTCTTGATGCACAAGGTAACCCAGCGGGAGATGGTCCTCTTGTGCACCGCCCGACCTTTTTGGCGCCCACGTAGCCAACAAAGAGCTGGTCACCCACCCGGAAGTGTTTTGTGCGGTCGATATAGAAGGAGAGCGCACGTTTTGGGTCCAGACGGTGGAGCCTCTCTTCCTCTCTGGAAGGATGCGGAGGCGGAAAGAAGGTGGGCAAAGTGATGGTCTGCCCAATGTGGAAAGCAGTAACCACCTTTGGCAAGAAGGACGGACGCGTCCGAAGAACAACCTTGTCTGGATGAACAGACAGAAAGGGAGGCTTGCAAGATAGAGCCTGGAGCTCACTCACCCGCCGAGCGGAGGTGATGGCCACCAGAAAGGCCGTCTTCAGAGTCAGAAGACGAAGAGGACAGTTATGCAGAGGCTCAAAGGGAGCGCATATTAAAAAGGTAAGAACCAAGTTCAAGTCCCACTGAGGCATTACAAACGGAACAGGAGGGAAGAGGTGAGTAATGCCTTTTAAGAACCTGTTAACAACAGGGGACTTGAACAGGGAGGGCTGATCAGGGAGCCTGAGGAAGGCCGAGATAGCACAAAGATAACCCTTGATGGTACCCAGGGCAGAACCCTGTTGGGCCAGAGAGAGAAGGAACAGAAGGACCTCAGAAAGAGGGGCAGAAAGGGGATCCACAGCCTTTGCTGTGCACCATGCCACAAATTTGTTCCACCTGCAGGCGTATACCACCTTAGTGGAGGGACGCCTGGCTGCCAGAATCACATCACAAACTTCGGGAGGCAAGTCGAAAGGAATCAACTGCCGCCGCTCAATCTCCACGCAAGCAGGTGTAGACTGGACAGGTTCGGGTGGAGGACCGTCCCCTGCTGCAGCGACAGAAGATCCTCCCGAAGAGGCAGACGGATCGGGGGATCTATGCTCATATTGAGTAGCTCGGGATACCAAACTCTTCGAGCCCAGTCCGGAGCCACAAGAATGACTTGGGCCCGGTCGTGCCGAATCTTCTTCAACACTCTGGGTAGAAGTGGTATAGGCGGAAAGGCGTACAACAGACCGCAACTCCACTCGCGACGAAAAGCGTCGCCGAGCGAGTGCCGCCTTGGAAATTCCAACGCGCAGAACTGATGACATTGCGCGTTCTCTTCGGTGGCGAATAGATCTAACCAAGGCTCTCCCCACTGTAGAAAGAGTCCTTGCGCCACTTCCGAGTGAAGACGCCATTCGTGATCCATCATGCACCTGCGGCTGAGTTCGTCCGCCCTGGCGTTCAGAGAACCTGCCAGGTGTTGAACCATCAGGAACATGCCCTGATGTTCCAGCCATGTCCAGAGGCGCAGAGCCTCCTGACAAAGGGTCCAAGACCCCACCCCGCCCTGTTTGTTGCAGTACCACATGGCGGTGGTGTTGTCTGTGAACACCTGCACTACCTTCCCTTTGACAGAGGGAAGGAATGCCTTGAGTGCAAGCCGGATCGCCCGGAGCTCCAGAAGGTTGATATGGAGCCGGGACTCCGCCCGGAGACCAGAGGCCTCTGATCTCCGCCTCTCCCATGTGACCGCCCCATCCCAGAAGGGACGCGTCCGTCACAACTGTATGCTCTGGCTGGGGAAGGGAGAGGGATCTGCCCATGACCCATTGCCGGTTTGAGAGCCACCACTGCAACTGTTTTGCAGTCCCCTCCGAGATCTGGACGTGATCGGACAGGTTGCCCCGGTGCTGCGTCCACTGGAACTTCAGGTCCCACTGCAGAGCCCGCATATGCCATCTGGCATGAGTGACCAGCAGGATGCAGGAGGCCATGAGGCCCAGCAGCCTCAGGGTCATCCGTACCGAAACCCAGGATAAAGGCTGAAAGATTGGAATCATAGCCTGAATATCCCGGACTCGCCGTTCGGGAGGATAGGCCCGAAACTGCGTCGTGTCCAGAACTGCTCCGATGAAAAGGAGCTGTGGAGAAGGAATTAGATGCGACTTCGGCACATTGATGGAGAACCCCAGCGAGTGCAGGAGTTCGGCCGTAGTCTGGAGGTGGGAGACGACTGCCTGGGACGAGCCCGCCTTCAGCAGCCAGTCGTCGAGGTAGGGGAAGACTGAAACCCCGGCCCGGCGCAGATGAGCTGCGACCACCGCCATCACTTTCGTGAACACCCGAGGGGCACTCGTAAGGCCAAAGGGAGCACGGTGAACTGAAAATGCTCGGGGCCTACCGTGAACCGAAGGTAACGCCGGTGGGCCGGCAGGACGGGGATGTGGAAATATGCGTCCTGCAAGTCCAACGCTACCAGCCAGTCTCCAGGGTCGAGGGCAGTCAAGACCTGAGCTAGGGTGAGCATCTTGAACTTCTCCTTCCGGAGGAAGCGATTGACGTTCCGGAGGTCCAAGATAGGACGCATGTCCTCCTTGTCCCTTTTGGGCACCAGAAAGTAGTGGGAGTAGCAACCACGCCCTACTTCTGGGGTCGGAACATGCTCGATGGCCCTCTTGGTCAAGAGGGCCGTGACTTCCTTCTGTAGAAGCACCAAGTGATCCCCTGACATGCGGTGGAATTGAGGTGGCATGGCTGGGGGGTGGTCTCGAAGGGGAGGGAGTAGCCCCTTCGGACAATGTCCAAGACCCACCTGTCCGAGGTGATGGTGCGCCAGTGGGGAAGGTGATGGCGGACCCTGCCCCCTACGGGCGTGCCGTGCACCTGAAAGGAGGGACTAGGAGGGCTTGGAGGCCGCGGACGGGTTGGAGGTGGTGGCCTGACCCGCACGCTGGTTGCCCGATCCGCCACGGCGGAATCCACGTCCTCGGCCACGCGAAGACGCCTGCTGCGCGGGCCGGTGGCTGGGCTGCTGACGTGAAGGGCGCCCCTACCGTGGCCACGATAGGGGCGAAAAGCAGAAGGCAGCGGAGGGCGTGTAGCAGAAAGGCCCAGGGACTTGGCAGTAGCCCGTGAGTCCTTAAAGCGCTCCAACGGATGGTCTGCTTTGGACCCAAAAAGACCGACTCCATCAAAGGGCATGTCCATGAGAGTATTCTGGACATCCCCTGAAAAACCAGTGGTTCTCAGCCAGGCGTGGCGTCGGAGCGCCACCGTCGTTGCAATCGACCTGCCCAGCGAGTCGGCGGTGTCAAGGCCACAACGGATAGTGTATTTGGCCGCATCCCTTCCTTCCGCAATGGCGCGGGAAAGCAGTGCCTGGACCTCCTCAGGGCACTGGGGCAAAACATCCGCCACCGAATCCCACAGAGAGTGGGTATATCGGCCCAAAAGACAAGCGGTGTTAACGGACCGCAAGCCAGCACTGGAGGAAGAAAAACCTTTCTTCCCAAACTGATCCAGGCGTTTGGATTCCCTATCCGGAGGAGCGGTAGGGAAGGCGGTTTGGGAAGCGGAGGCTTGGACAACCAAGCTCTCAGGAGTGGGGTGGACAGAAAGAAACAGGGGGTCGCCCGGAGCGGGGCGATGGCGTCGTGACACGTTCCGATCCACAGGAGCCCCTGTGTTGGGCTTGGACCAGGCGCCCAAAAGAACGTCCGTGAGGGCGTCGTTAAACGGCAGCACAGTCTCCGCAGAGGAGGCTGCCGGCTGAAGCACCTCTGTCAAGATGTTAGTCTTGACCGTCAAAGTAGGGAGCTGGAGACGTAAGGCCCCAGCAGCCCTACGCAACACCGTACCAAAATTGGCCCCCTCCTCCGTAGCCACGGGAGGAGACAGCATGCCAGTGTCAGGAGAAGTATCCAGACCACTGGCCTCCCCTAGACTCTCTGTCCAGTCCTCATCATACTGACAGTTGCGTGTCAGAGGGTCATCAGACCCCTCCCAGTCCTCCTGGTCCTCCTCTGGTTCAAAATAAGGAGGAGGAGGGACATTTGGGACCCAAGGTCCCATCGGCGCCGGAGCCGGCGTCGAGCGACGTCGCTCCGGGACCATGTCCGGAGCCGGAAGGAACTGGGGGACGACGCCGCCCGGAGCCCAGGGCGGCGTCGAGAACGGCACCGGAGACATCGGCGCCGGCGGAGGTGTCGTGAGGTCGACCGGCGTCGATGGGAGTTGTGGAGCCGGGATCGAGGCCGGGGCCGGAGCCGGAGCCGGGATCGAGGCTGGAGGCTCGGGCGACGCCGGGGCCGGAGCCGCCGGCGGCGCCGGATCAACCCCATCAGGGCCCGCGGGGCCCGAAGGCGCACCGGAGGGGCCTGAAGACCCGAAGAGGCGGGCCATGGCCGACAGGAACTCCTGTACCTTGGCCGGATCCGCCCCGAACCCGGGAAGGGCGGGTATGACGGGGGCGACTCCACAGGCAAGTCCGGGGCCGCGGGGCGGGGACGGTGCCGGGAGGGGCCTCAGCCGAGTCGCGAGACCGGCGAGGCGAAGTCCGAGAGCGACGATGCTTCTTGGACTTCTTGTGTCGAGACTTACCGGACGAAGAAGACTTCGACGCCGACGACCGGTGTGCACTCCGCGAGCGACCCCTGGACCTCTCACGCGACCGGGGCTTCCGCGGAGCCGAATGCCGGGCCTCGAGGAGCTTTCGAGACCGCTCTCGCAAAGCCTTCGGGTTGAGGGCCTGGCATTCGGGACAAGACTCGATGTCGTGGCCTCGGCCGAGGCAGAAGAGACACTCCCAATGCGGGTCGGTGACGGACATCATCCGCGCACAGGCGCCGCATCGCTTGAAGCCGGGCATCCCTACGACACCTGAATGGTGGAAAAAGACAGTGAAAAAATCACCAAAAAGTATGGTCAAAAATTGACCAGGGCACTGCTCTTCCCGGATCTGCGCTTACTGGCGCGGAAAAAGAAGAACTGACGTCAGCGCGCAGGGGCGGCGTCTAAGTACTGCCCGCGACGTCATCCCGGCGATCACGACGCCGACGACGGACGCGGAGCCGCACGACGCCGCCTACCGACGCGCAAGGGTACTGCTACGCAAAACTTTCCGGATCCAGCCTGACGCCTGGGGATATTCTAAGGTAAGGAATCTATCACTAACGTGTCTCTTTCAGATTGTATAGTTGAGAGTACATGTTAGTATATGTATGAGTAAGTGAGTGAATGTGTGTGTAACTGTATGGATGAGTAAGTGGCTGTGTGACTGACTTTATGAGTGAGTAGGTGTGTGAGTAGCTCTATGAGTGACTGACTCAGTGTGTGAGTGGATGTATGGGTGTATGAGTGGATATGTCAGTGGTTGTATTAGTGAGTGGGTGTATGAGCGACTGTATGGGTGAGTGAGTGGATGTGTGTGTTGATCTGTGAATCAGTGAGTGGCTGTGTAAGTACTGGTATGGGTGTGTGAAGGGGTTTGAGAATGGTAGTATGGAAGTTGGAGTGGGTATATGAAAGGTTATATGGGGGTGTGAGTGGGTGCGTCAGATTCTGTGGATGTCATCAGTGACTAGTTGGAGGATTAAGTCCCCTTGGCTCTTGATGGTCCTTGGGGGCCAACTACCCCACCTGTTACCTCCAGTAAGTCCCACACAGCTGGATTGCTAAGAGGTTGTCAGAGGCCACGCCCCCTTTCTCCACCACTTGGCAAACGTACCTCCTGGCGCACTACTGGTTGGGGGAAGAAGTCCATTTTAGTTCCGAGGCCCTCAGGAGTAAAGTGGAATTAATTCCCCAACCAGCAGCACACCAGGTGGCGCGTTTGCAGAGTAGTGGAGAAAGGGGGCATGGCCTCCAAGTCCTCTCAGCTATCCCGCTGTCTGTGACTTACTAGAGGTAACAGAAGGGGTTCCTGGACCCCAAGGACACTCCGCATTCAAGGGGACTTCATCCCCCAACCACCACTGGGCCAGAAGGTGCATTTGCAGAGCAGTGGAAAAAGGGGGTCGGGCCTCCGGCGACTTGCCGGTCTGCATTTGGGCTTTTTTAATGGGAGGAGGGCCTTGCGGCCCTGCTTCCCTGGACCGATTTCCGCCCCGGGGACCCTTCCCCGGGCCCGGCCTTTTTATTCATTTTTTTAAGTAATGGGAGGGGGGCGGCGCGCTCCCCTCCTGGGCTGAGTTTGGTCCCGGGGCCCCCATCCCCTGGGGCCCAGCCTGTATTGTGGGTGCCCTTGTCCCACCCAGGGCACCCACTTGTCACTTTTGGAAACTGCGGGGGAAGCCTCAAGGGCTCGCCATCCCTGTCGGCTCCCCACCTCCTGTGGGAGCATGCATTGCTTTTGCACATAGGGAGCTGCTAACATGCAGCTCCCTGTGTGTAAAACCAAATTATGCTCTGCTTTGAGTAAGCGAGAGCAAAATGCTCTTGCTTGCTCAAAGCAGAGCACTGTTTGCTATGGCTTGGCAGGAGCAAGCCACAGCAAGCTGCAGTGTCCCGGGGGTGGGCACCCCGGGACATTGCTGGAGCCAGCCCTGGCGGGTGGCAGTCCCCAGGGCCAGGTATGGCTCCTGAAGGGGGGCACACAGTCCCCTTCCTTTGATTGAAGTTGCCCAGGAGAGGTGGTGGTCCCCGGGGCTGCGGGGGGTCCGCACATCCCTGCATTACTTTTTCATTAAAGCCCCGGGGAGTTGGCAGTCCCAGGGGCTACGGAGGGGGGTCCGCGCGTCCCCCAATATTATTTTATTAAGCCCCAGGGAGGTGGGAGTCCCTGGGACTGGGGGGGTCCAAGAGGCCCCCCCATCTTAAAAAAAAGTAAGCCCTGGGGAGGTGGTGATCCCTGGGGCAGCAGGGGAGGCTGATAGGGCCTCCCCTGCATTTTTCAAAAATCAAGTCCCAGGGTGGTGGCTGTCCCCGGGGCTATTATATGCCTTAAGGGGGATGCCCCGTGCGCCCCTCTCCTATTCCATCCCACAATGCCCCCAAGACCTGGCCCACCTGGTGGCCAAAAAAAGCATTTTTTTTTCCACTCAGAACAATTTGCGGATCCGGCCGTGGATTTTTCTGACTTTTTTAAATTAAAAAATGCTTTTTAGACATGGTGAGGTCTCTGGGAGAGCCCTGCACAACGGCCAGGGGCTCAGGGTGTCCCTACCCTGGCCCCTTTTCTTTTTTTAATCTTTTTTTGTGTGACTCACCTTTAACCAAGTCCCAAGATGGCTGTCAACACTTCCTGTTTGAAGTGTTGGCAGCCAATCAAATTTTAGTAGGATCTGCGAGTCCACTGCAAGGACTCGTGACGCCAGATATTTTAATTTTTTAACCTTAAATATCTCTGAAACTACTGGACAGATTAACACCAAATTACAAAAGGCACGCTTTCTGGACCAACATCTAGCTATCTGCCAAATTTGGTGTAATTCCGTTCAGCGGTTTGGGCTGAAGTTGTGTTCAAATAATGAAAAATCCCCATAAACATAACATAGGGAAAGCGCATTTTGGAACCCCCCCTTTTTACTCATGCCCCGCTTGACGGATCACCCCGAAACTTTCAACACAGCAGCTGAACCAAAAAGGGGACGTTTTTGAAAATTTCGTGAAGATTTGGCAAGCGGCACCAAAGTTAATGGCAAAACAAAAAACGCTTTTCCTATGGAAACTTTCGTCCTAAATATTACTACCTACTGACGACCGCCAGTAGGTTATATATATATGTGCATATACACACCTGTAGAATAATTACATTTTCGTTGTAAAGGCGTGTGTGGCAAAGAAATATAAGTGGTAAAAATTTGTGTAATAAAGGCAAATGCGTGGTAATGGATGCATGGCAAAGGTATTGCATGGTAACGACTGCATTGTAAAGGTTGCTTACCGCAAACTTTTGTCATGCGATATATCCCATGCGTTATAATAACTCCCACCTCTGCATTACGGGTGGGTCAAAGCCCAGTTGAGTTTAGAACTCCACTGAATAAGAATGGAGCATTTCATAGCGGTCTTGATACACGAGTCCACTGGGTAGGCTTGACCAGCAAAATGGAGACAGTTGGTTACGTCTCAAAGCAGGTGTAAACTTTCATCCGAAAGGTACGGTGAAACTATCTAGTGTTCAGCTGAGAGTACTATCCTAACATGCCCACGCTCAGGAGGGGGTCCATGTTCGTCATTGCATGCATGCAAAAACGTAACCCACCTTGGAGACGTCCACAGCAGTAATCAGAAGTAGAATTCTGAAAACAATAATTACCGATTTTTTCCATATTCAGTCCATCATTATACCATTAGCATGTCAGCTGAAATTAGTAGTTGATTTCATGTGTTTAGCTAGCTTTCCTAATTGATCTAGGAAAGACTTGGCACTGGAATGAAGGCACAGAAAGCCCCACACAGAGGAAACCCATTAATCTGTCTGCCTAGTCTAAACGTCACCTATCACAGTGGAAAACCACAGGCACACACAGCAGATCTTTTATAGACAGCATAGAGGTGAGCATATGAATAAGCAAACAAGGCACTCAACTGAAAGCTAAAGAGAATTTGACAGCAATTTCCTCCGAGTTAATTTTAGCAGTGAATTGCCATTTGCGTCCTACAGTGCTGAAATAATTTCAATGACGCCTTCAAACTAATAAAAAGAAAAGTAAATATAGGGTATTTATTTTTATGTCACTGGCCTGCTCGAACAAATAGTAGCATTTGAGTTCAACCTTGCTTGCAGATACCACGCCCCTAGAACTACGTTTTGGAAGCCTGCTCCCCAACTAGAGGGCAGAGGAAGTAGGCTGTGCCCGTCACTGATCACACTCTCCTAAGACACCAGGGCCCGTATTTCAGAAGTGCCCCAGGGGCGAAATGGGCGTTTGTGCCCGCTTTACGCACACCGGGGCACTTTGGTATTACAGAAGGGGCAGAAGATGCTTGTGCGGCCCCTTCTGTAATGCTGATAGTAGTGGTGCATATGTTGCGCCAACGCCATCTCAAGAGGACGTTCCCTCATTTGTATGGGGGCGTGGCCCCATGCAAATGAGGGAACCTTTTTACCTCTGCGTCCAGAGGTAAAGAAGTTGTCAGGGGGCGCACTGACAGCGCGCCACAAAAAGGTGACGCACAGTCAGTGAGCCCCCTGATGGCAACCCACTATAGGGGATCCAGATATCCCCTTGCAGGCGGGTGCAGTCACTTACTGCACCCGCCGGCAAGGGGATCTCTCTCGCTTCTTTAAAGTGCAGGAGGGTGCCACCTGCACAGTGAAACACATGGCGGCTTTGAAACAACTGCTCCGTATTTCACTTGAATGTGCTGCCCCCAGGGCAGCGTGAGTTTGCGACTGCCATGAGGGCAACACATTCAACCTAATAGGGTGCAGTTTCCCTGATTGCGCCCGGAGCACCAGTTTGAATGTGCGCCATGGCGCAAACTGGGAAAGTGCACCCTATACGTTATAGGGCCCCAGATTTCAGTCCAAGGTTAATATGGTCACTTCCTGAAGGACAAGTTACTTACCTTCGGTAACGATATATCTGTAAGAAACATTAGTAGTGATAGATTCCTTACCTTAGAATATCCCCAGGCGTCAGACTGGATCCGGAAAGGGAGCAGAAGTAGGAGAGTCTCCATGATCCACACTGCGAGTCGAAGGAGCCACAGAGGCCTGGGATTTCAATCTCTTTTGACGCTGCTTACCATGAGAGGCAGCCGGAGACGAGTGGCACAGGAACGACCCCTGGATCAGGAGGATGACCATCACCTCGTGGAGCTGGAGGTCCGCAACAACCGCGCCATCAGAAGTTGTATGCGCCACTCCCGCAGAGCCTTGAGCTTCAACCGCCGGCAGGCATCATACTCGTCGGTATCGTGGTGCTCGCCCAAGCACCACATACAGATAGAATGTGGGTCCGTACCCGACATTTGACGAGCACAGGACCCACAGGACTTAAACCCAGAGGGCATAGGAATTTTGCATACTGTTTCAGATGAGAAAAACTCGTCACAGCAAGCCGAAATTGCTAGAGATACGCTCTTTCGGATCTGCGAACAGCGCGAAAAAGGAAGAAACTGATGTCAGCGCACCAGAGGGGACTTATATGGCTCCACTGACGTCATATCCGGAGTCGACATCGTATGGAGCCAAGCAACGCCGCCCTCCGGCGCGCAGAGGTACTGCCGAGAAAATTCTTACGGATCCAGTCTGACGACTGGGGAGAATTCACAAGTTAAGGAATCTGCGGCTAGATGTCTCTCTCAGATACTTGCTTTAGTCCTTTTTTTCTGCTGGTTTTCAGAAAGGTTAAGGTAAAATCAATATTGTTTGGAATCATGACGGCTTAACTTAGCTGAAAATGAGCGATACATTTAAAGTTGGTCAGAACAGGGGCCCCGCAAAATGGTTCTTGCCCAGAGCCCCAGATCTCGTTAGGATGTACTCTTCCTTTTTTGTCCACATTAGAAAGAAAAAAAGTTACTTACCTGTAACAGTAGTTCTCCAGGATAGGCATCTTTCATAGCTTTGTATGCTTGAATCATTCACGTTGTCGAGCTGGGAGTTCCATGGAAACATTACAATGGCATTAAGGCTGCTGTAAACATTGTCACTGGTGTAGCACACTCACCTCATTGAGAAAAAACCAAAGTACAACCAATCAGGTAGCAGGAGACTGAAAACAACACCCTCCAGAGGCCATTACACCTTAGATTTCATACTACTATTGTGACTGATTACTAAGGGCCTGATTTAGATTTCAGTGGACGGGTTACTCTGTCACAACCGTGACGAATACCCCATCCGCAGAAATATAAATTCCATAGGATATTATGGTATTTATATTTCGGCGGATGGGGTATCTGTCACCGTTGCGATGGAGTAACACGTCCGCCGCAATCTAAAATCAGGCCCCAAGTTAGATGAGCCTCTTCTGGGGTGGGAGAGTGGTGGGCCGACTGTGAATTTTTAAAAGATACGATCAGAAGTTACCCCATTTTTAGGTTTCGCATGCACAGCCTTTGCGCTGCGCTTGTGAAATCTCTTGTATTTAACATATCATAAAAGGGGGCTCTTATCAGTTCCCATTGCCGATTCGCTTTTGTGTGGAACTTTTTTTTTGTTAACTTCCCCTGGCTGCACATATTTACGATATTTCTACTAAAGCTGTTCACACTGTTTAAGCCCCATTCACTGTCATAAGATCTCTTCCCACGGAAAAGGCATACAGCTTCTAACAGTATGCTGAAATGCTTGCTTTTTCTTACTTAGTTGTATAAAGCAGATGATATAGCCTTAGAACTTTTGTGGCATTTCGTATTCATGCCTCAGAACCTTTCTTTGCACTTTGTAGGCATTATTGGATTATTTTTTTCAACTCAATCTATTTGGTCATATGATCAAATTCTAAATGTTGTAATAAACATTGTACGTTAAAAACAAAGTTAATATACAAGAGCTATGCTATATTTTACTACTAAAAAGGCAGCCACAAGTGCAGTTACCTTGCAGACAACAGGGTCATGATTTGAATGGTGCAGCAGGTGCAGTAGCACCGGGCCCAAACGTTGTCAGAACTCCTCAAAACACATAATATTGCTATATTTGACTCTTAAACAGGCAGTTACATTGCACACATCTTTGACTGGGAAAACCTGCTTGGTGTATCCAACCTCCGCTCCAACATGGTAGGCCTAAAATTGCACCAAGGTACTGCATATCTCCGGTTCCCTTAGACCTATTGTGATGATCTTGGGGTCTTTTTGCTCATATTTTTTAGGTCTCGCCTTGGCAGCGCATGCGCTTTCTCAGCGAGACATAAAGTAATCTCTATGTGTTGGCAAGCGGCCGGTAGTTTCTCCTGCCGCTTGCCATTTGTTAAATGTTGGTATAGCTTTTGTTACCTTGGTTTTGACTGGCTGTTGATGTCCAACTGACTTCCGTGTAGTCCGGAAGCAGTGGCCACCAACTACAGTTTTCGTCCGCACTGTTTGCACTCTTTCATTGTCTCGCTCATCTCTGCCTGACAGCATGGCAGCGGCGCATGCGCAAGGAGCCGGTGTGCGCGAGGGGCGGGCAGCGCATGCTGCTTGTTTATTTTTATTTCCTACCCGCGAGCATGCCGGCCGCGGCTGTGTGCTTCCTTCATGTGCGCCCCCCCACTCTTAACTACTCATACACGCATTCACCCATTGGGCACATGCTCAAAATTCAACGCGTACACTCATGCAAACGGGCGCACACACACACATGCTGTCGTGGGCCAATCAGTCATTCACGCGCACACAAACAAAAGCTCACAATGATATGGTCCGTCGGCTAGACTGCCGACTTTGGTGCTCAAAACCAGGGTTCGAGCCTCGGGGTCGCGTCCACATCCTGTGATTCTGGCAAATCACTTACTCTCCCCGTGCCTGAATGTGTAATGTAAATACGGTGCTCATGTAAAGCCGTCGCAGAGTCTCACCATGTGGCAGCGCCGCATCGAGCCTGTGGAGGCTGCATTCACAAATCGGGCACGCAGCTGCTGCAGCACTGCAGGCATGTCGTGCGGCGCCGGCCGGCGAGAGGCAGGCCAGGCGCAGCACACAAGTTGAACAGTCTCAAAACTCTCAGTAAGTACAGCTAACTTAAGTTAAAGTACTTCTAATGCTCCGCTCGTCACTGTCTTGACATACATTCAATTCTGTGTCTGAGAGGCAGCCTGCTCACAGTCACACGTCGCTCAGTGCTGCCAGTGTGTACAGTGTGTCTGACTTGACTCTTTGTCGTGTGTGTGACTAGACTGTACTGTCGTCGCGGGCCGCGGCCGGGTAAACCTTTTGTGTCGCGCTGCGCCGATGGTGTCTCTTGTTGACAGTCTGTGTCACAAAGAGCTGCACGCACTCACTGTCACACCAGATCAAAATGTGTGAGTCACTCGAGTGACTCACACATGATTGCTGGCAGCAAGGAGGACCCAGGGGGGCCAGTGTGGGTGAAGGCTGCTATGGCATTTGTGTTTTAGTAGTTTAGCTAACTCGCTATGGCAGCTCTTGATAAATAACATTAATGCTTCAATCATTCCGAGTTGCCTGCGCCCCCTGTCCTGTGGTGTACTGATGCTGCTCTGCTCAGTTTGCAGCTGCCTGCGGTTAGTACACTTTAGTTCAGTGACTTTTTAGTTTCTCGTTGCTCAAATGGGTGTAATTTCTGATATTATTTATGTCTAAATTGCTTAATGTTCTCGGGAGAAAGTGTCACTTAGTCGTTAAAATGTCACTCTTGATTACACTGAAATTGTGAAAATGTCACACATAGCAATCTGAAACCTTGGCAGCTATGAAAGCGCTCCAATACCTTCGGGTCGATCAGCGCTCCAATACCTTCGGGTCGATCACAAAAAACATTTACACATTGACCACATCTCGCCGACGCAAGTGTTCTGGAACTTCAGGTTTGAAGAGCACTCCCTCTGTTGGTAATACAAACTGTGAAAGGTGCCTCTCTTGTGTTCCCTGGCACCGAGCTCGCCCTCCCAGTCACGACCTATGACATACCGGGGCAGTAGTTGAGTCAGCATGGAGCTGCAGGACCTGTGTGGTTCACAGCTGCACCTATCTTGGGCTAGTGAGGTGACAGACTCCCTCGGCTAGTGACATGGAGGACCACCTAGAAATGACCTGTACTGTCTTCACCCTCGGCACAGGTGGTGGAAACTCCAGCACCGTTACCAGGCACGGTTCAGGCTCCATGTGACCACAATCAAAAGGTGTGATTTGTTAGCTTTTGTTTGTTGTACAGATGCCCTCAGCTGGCCTTTTCACGCTCTACTCTGACTGGCATATCGAACCCATGGACTGCAGAGGCCACCCATAAAAATGTACGGCCAACTGATTTTCTGTACTAGCAAACGTTTCAGCAGAACATCTAGGACAGTACTAGTTCTATTAAATATCTGCATTTAACAATATTTTTTCTGCTAAACACAATTTATTTCTTTATTTATTTTTGTTGCAGTCTTTCTACTGCGCTGACTTAGCCCAAGGGCTTTACATAAGCACCAGATTACATTCCCGCGCTGAAATGTTCATTCATATGTATTTTTTTAGTAAAGAATGCCCGATTTGCATTGCATTTACACCCCCCTATTATGTTTTCAAGTTAAAAATGCTTAAACTAACCCCCACCCTACGGTGACTAAGCTGCAGTTTTTCGACACAGTTTTAACCAGGGCGTTAAAAGACAAAGGACAAAAATATGTTGCTTGCTTTCTCCTCAGTTGGTGTCTTCACGTTGCAATGTGTTTTTAGCACGCATAATGTGACGTGCTGAGCCTTACTCCTAAACTACGCACCGCTTGAAAGGTTCAGAACACAAATAAAAGGCATAGCCATTTTCAATGCCAATAGCTTAAACCCTCGCAAATGTGAGACCTATTGCATTGCAAATGCTTGTTTCTCTATGCTTCCAAATTGGTTTGGAAGTTTTATGGTGTTGTGATCTTTACTTTACAATTGTTGGTAATGCTTGAACCTAGCATGCGCTTCTCTGGAGATTGCATGTTTATGCCATAGCTACCAGGGGTCGAGCAGAAATTCTCTCAGAACTGTGTTTGTACCTAACCAGAGTGGATTTAGTGAGTTGGTAAGGGTATTTTCCTCTCAAATTAATAACCTCATTTCAGACAGATACCAGTACTGGAGAACTACTACTAGAGATAACTCCTTTTACTGATTCACATGCTTGAATAAGAATAAAAAGGTGTACAATAAATCAATCTACCTTTAGAATGTGGATGTCCTGTAAAAAGAGATATGGCTCATCATAATGAAACAGATATCAAACTACAACCTGCCCCACTGCTGCACCTTCCTCTACGGTCATTTCCAAATAGTAATTCTGCATAAATGTATGCTTGGTCTTCCATGTTGCTGCTCTGCACATGTCCACCAAAGGTACTCTGGTGAACAGCTGTGATAAATTGGGTTGTTGGTTGACTGGGATGTGAGCCCTGGTCAAGCAGCAGCCACAATCCCTGGCAGGATGATCCACAAAAAGTCACTAATTTAACTTGGGCTTAACCCTGGGTAGCTTGGAACAAAAAGCAGTCAGGCTTAACTTAGAGTAAATGTGTGAAGTATTTATGCAGCACACAAACAGCAATAAAGTGAAAATACAACACAAGAGAATGCTTAATCTTGTTCATCCATTTGCTTATATAGAACATCATTGTGTTGTCGGTGTGGAGTTGAACTGAAGATGCCTTGAGTCTATGGAGAAATTACTGTAGACGCAATCCCACCGCTCGAAATTTCAAAACACTTATATGTAGGCACTATTTGACTTTAGACCACTTGCCACTCTCATAGACGAGCTTCCCAGCTTTCCATCGACAAGTCAGTGTTCATTATGGAGTGGATAGGGTCCAGTAGGAATCAGAGACTTATGCTTGTGTTTTTCCATTGTATCCACTAGGGCAAGGCTGTCTTCATTTTGGGTGTTATGTTGATTCTGTTGATGAATGATCCAGTTGCTTGTGCCCATTGGTCGTCCAATTCTTCTTGCACTGGTCTCTTGTGCAGGCAACAAAACAGAATCAAGGGAATGCATAATGGCGACATTCCTAAAAAAATATTTGAAATGGACTGTCACTATTTTTTTTACATAATTGACCAGATTGTGCAGGCGGTGCAGTCATTCTGTTTAAGTAAATGGTTTTTGTAAAACTGTCTAGTACTACGATATCTAAATCATTTCATTACCATTATACATCCCCTAAAGATTAACCACACTTGCATACTAGCCTGTCACACCAACATACATACCCATTCTTTCCTCAAACCATACCCTCCCTAGATCACATACACTTCTCAAGTCACAGAGAAGACAGATACACAGCAATCTCCGTGACAGTGTTGTCGGTTGGGTATTAAACATCCAGGTCAACGCACGTTTCGGTGGTTAATATCTCTTTAGAACCACCTTCTTCAGGACTACTAATACAAGAAATCATGGCGAGTGGTAGAGGAATAGCGTAAAAGTATGAAATTGGTTTCATTATACATCAGGACAACACCTGTTCGCAGGACCAATTTTCTATATGGCCCGTGCCATTCTACTGAGGGAGGTATTCGCACATATTCAGTCAGTTCTTGCAGTGTATTATTCAGCTGATTGCTAGCTGTACCGTCAGTGTAGTCAAATGAGGACAGACTAATCAGGAGTCCTTCTTTGCATCTAACCAAGAACTTCTTTAGGCCTTAGTATCTTAGTACGGGTGGCTGAGACTGCTTACTGCTCATTCTGGGTGCGAAACCTTGACTCACACTCCTGAAGACAAGAACTTCACCCCTCACAAGACCTTGTAAATTGTGCATGGGGGGTACTGTGACCAGTGCCTGCGTGACATCAGCATTTCTGTTTGCATCTTGCATTCTAGTTTGGTTGCCACCCTTCCTTCCTCATGGTGCCTTGTATAAGCTGACTGTGTATCCTGTATAGCTGGGTCAGATAAGGTTGTCTGTATGACTAATGGTGTCTTAGATATGGCTGGTATTCGTGTTGTTGATTGCTTAGTATTGCCAAGGAATTCGTAGCTCTAATGGATTCTACAGTCGTTGTTGACACCCTCTGGCCCATATTATCAAGGCTCCTCCTTCTCTGTCAGGTGGTGCTGTGTAAGGTGTGGACAGGTACCTTGACCGTCTCAGTGCCACCTGCCTCACAACAGTCAGCTCGCAATGTCCCACTACACATGCAGGTATGTTCTCTTTTGCTTTATATTTCTTATCTAAGGGAAGAACCACCACTGTTGCTGGTGTTTGCATGCCTCTCAGGCCCTCTTTTCAAATGAGGTCAGTGATAGGTAGGACCTTAAATGACTTTCTTGGTGGGTCTTTGAAGTATTTTAAGAAGCAGTCACATCTTTTGTGGGCATAGGAAACTCAAAGTGCCTATACGCGTTTTCCATGCGCACCTGAAACCCCTCTAAGTCATCTGAGGGAGAGTCTGCTGGAGGTGAGGTTGGAGAAGCAGCCCTTGGAGCTATGAACATATCCCATTCACAGCTTCTTCGATTCATGTGAAACTCCTCAAATTTTTCCATGCTCATGGTCTTCATTGGAAGTGTATCCTGTTTAAATAGGTCACAGAAATACCAGATGTGGATTCAATGCTACTGTCATGATGAGGGCCGATGGAGAGTATGAAAGTAACACTGTTGGTGACGTACCTGGTGTTATTTGCTACCGTGTTTATGGCTCTACCGAGGTTGCCATTCTGTACTACCCTCGGGAATCCTTTATAATAACAAGACCTCATCAGTCTCAAATCCCTGATTTGTGATTGTGGAATCTGTATCACTGAAGGGTCACAATACTGATCATGCTCAAAATATGGGTTGTAACCTGTTCTGTTGCCACTGTACAAGTTCTGGCCCCATGTCCTCTGAGCCCTCAGTCTCCAGCAGTCTTTTTGGAGGAAATGTTGGTATCTTGCTTGGTGACGTATGCTAATCAGAGTAATGTTGATGGAATTCCTGTTTAAGTAGTTATAGTTTTGGGTGTTGTCAACTGGTTTTTTTTGTCACCGATAACCTTGTTAACAGTGATTTTGCCATCAGTAATGATTTAGCAATCAGCGTTATCGATGGTGACTTTACTGCTGATAGTGGCTTTGTCGTCTGTCCTGGACTTCTAAGTTAATGTAGTCGTTGACCGTTTAGATGTTGTCAAGATTGTAATTGAGGATATCTTTATCAGCGGTGCAGTGTCTTGAGGCATCTGCCTCGTTGTCGCCAATTGTATCTTCAATAATGTTATTTTTATTGCTGGTAACAAGAAAGCCGAATGAGGGATGGGCAATTAGTGTCTCTCCGAATGAGGAAAATGAGTGAAGACAGTGAGGCTGACCGCCTTGGAGTTGATGTCATCGAATGATGATGTACCTTTTTCACCGTGAGGCGTCTTAAGAGATGGTTTGGACTGTCTGATCGGCCTCTTTGCCGTTTTCTGGGAGTGTTTTTTAGGTAATGCCTTTGAGATTGATGGTTCATCCTACTCAGAAACAGCCTTTTCTTCTGCTTGAGGCCTTCAGTGTTGTCTTTAGCCTTGGACACCTGTAGCCACAGAAGAAACCTTTCATCCCTGAAAAGGGTCACAGAGGATAATTTCTTGCAAATGTTCCAATCTTTGGTTTGTGCCAGATAGAAGCAATAAGTGCATTCCTTGTGAGGATCATCTTGAAAAAATATATTTTTTCCCCATAAGAGTCACAAGGTCTGAAAAGGATCTTTTTTGCAGATTCACAAAGGGCTGACGTCTGCTGCTAGCACTGAATATTTGCTGCAAATAAGGAATTCAAAGCCAAAATGAACTCATCCAAGATTTGAGCAGAGCTCACAGGGACTCCCTTCACCCATGACATACATCAGAAATCTGAGGTATGGTGGTCTCTAAGGTGGTATGGCCTTCAGTCTGCTCTTGCCTAACTGGATCTTTTTGAAAAAGCTGAATTGGTTACTCAAATTACAATATGTATAGCCTCCTGGACTAATTTTAACATAATACTGCTATTGTAATGTCATGTAAACTCTCAGCTCGATTATACAAATGATTTAAGCATGGGAATCTGTGAAAGATCTAAAACTGGATAATAATCTAGTTGCCAAATTTTTTATATTCTGAAAGCCTCATTTCTCCTTATCTGTAAAATAAGTGAAGAACACGCTGAGGCAATTTATGTCTTTGAAAATGAAAATAGATATCCTCATAGTTCTGCAGGCCACATTAACTTTCTTTTCCATAGACAACGTGGAGTCTAAGCAGACCGCCAAGGTCTTGACTTTGCTTAGCACTTGAATTTGCATGTCTAGGATGGCAATTGTAGGGCAGGTGTATCAATTTTCTTTTTCGAGGTAACTAGAATAAAGTACGTTTTTGTATTTTTCAGCTCTCCCATTCACTATTAAATGGTTTGTGTTTAAATGTTTTGCTGAGATATGTTCTCTTCGACCACCAACCTTGAATTTGAAATTCAGCAGGAGTCTGGCCTTCATCGTCGTAACATTTCAAACCCAGTTCCTGCAGTCTTCATCAGTGTGTCATTTCACTCCCAGCCAAGAGAAGCTTACTTTGGGGTTGTATGTCAACATAAAAAATAATACTGACTGGCAAGACGCCTGAAGAATCCCACAAGACAAACGAATAACTACCAATGGGTGACTTTACGTTGCATGCGTGGCTCGTCTTTATATCAGTTTAACACCTGAACTTTGTTCTTACAAAACATAGTAACAGAAAAAAACAAATCCATTGTGATACCAAAGTGGAAGACCCCTGGAAGTGAACTATCGAGAGCAGATCTTTGGAAGAAGCTCTAGATGGGAGGTAGTTACTACGCGATTCTACAAAGATAGGTGTCAGTCAAAAGACAGACCCAGGAGAGGCGAGGATTCTCTGTGCCCAAGATGGGGATGTTTCCTTGGAGCACCTGATAACCACCAGCTTCTACACCTTTTCTTGCCAAGCTTGGGCACCTATTTCTCTGAGGACCTCTACTCTGCATTAGGACCTCTACTCTGCATTGGGATCACCTGCGCTGGGGTAGGTGGTTGTGAGGTGAAGGTGGTGGAAATGTTTTTTGTTACAAATTTTCTATGGTGCTTTTTCTCTCTGCTGTCCCCTTCTTCCTCATTGAGCTCCCCCCAAGGCATTGGGAATTATTTGCTTCAGTGAAAGCAGATGTATTTTAATTTGTCTAGACATGAATCACTTACAAGCTGTTATAGGCTTATTGGAATATTAATGGTTACTGTGTTGCTGCTCAACTTTCTGTACACACTTTCTCTCCCCTGTTTCTGCTGAACAATGATGATTTAGACTTAAAGACCTTCTATTCTTATGACCTGCCGTGTGGAAGAAGAGCAGAGTTTGTTTTAATGGCTGATTTTATGGTCCGTGCCATAAATGTTAGAAAACTCAGCATTGCTGTTGTAGCTACTTTCAGAGACACAGATGTTTCCAACCAAAACCACTAAACTATACATCAGATTCCTTTTAAAAGGACACTTACCTCCACTAGTTCAGAAATGTTGAATGCTTTGAGCCTTTATGACTCAGTGGCATGACCTACTGTAGATACCAGTATGCATACATTGGGACCTGGGATACAGGCTACAGGAAGTGCTTCACGTGAGGAATTATTTGAGATGGTGAACAAAGTTTTAGGCATGAGATGCAGGATTGATGTTCTCTTCACAGTTCGGTTGGCCAGGAGGAGCTGGGAGGCTTCAATCGAAGACCAGGAGGCATCTCCAAGAAAGCAGACGTTACTTACCACATCACTGACCTGGACATGTTGAATCTGTTTTAGTCTGACCAGGCCAGGGCCCAATGGAAAACTGTATGTGACGTGTGCCAAAAAGAATACATTAACAGTAAAAGTTACAATAGCAGAGGTAGGACTAGGGACACTGTGGCCACAACTCACAGGACAAAAATTGAAATCTGCACCCGGAGGATTCGAACCTCGTATGGGACAGGTTGACTTTCAGCAACTCACAATAGTTTACAGAGATGCGCCTGGACACCTGCGACTCTTGCAGGTTTCTAGACTTACTGCTGGGAAACTTTTCTTTATTCTCATTTGCTATAATGCACAGACATTTCTGCAGGCACGCGTATTTGGGGGAATGGCTTCCAATGTTTGTAAATGCATTTCTTTTTTCTCTAAAAGGAAAACTTTTCTAAATGCAGAAATCATTTACACTACATCCCCACCAGTTCTGCAAACGTTACCATCCCCTTTCCACTCAGGAAAGGGACTTATTCCGGCCCATTACAGGAGTACATCTCCACATTTTTCCAGTACACAAGACGTTTGTGAATATCCACAAATGTGTACGCTTGTGTGCGTGTACACAATTTGAGGAAATTCGTGCCCACTCCGTTGGCGCTCTGGGAGTAGATTTACTCACATGAAAAATCTTTACACAACTGTAAAACACATAAGGTGCATTTCAAAAGTGGGTTTGCACTTGTATAAGCCTGAATCGGTAAGTGTGACTTGCATGCACAAATGGCTTGTGAAAGAATGCAGCACAACGAGTCGGCACACACAAAAGGTGAGGGAACACCGGTCCCTAAATCATACTGAGTTAAAGTGTGGTTGACACGTCAAATAAGTGCTTTTGCTTTCAAATACAAGAATAATACCTCTTACATGCACACTCGAGAGTCGGGGAGGACACAACATCTATTAAGATCAATGTCACAGCGGCCTGTTCCAGCCATACACAAAACAGATACGCAGTCAACACAATTGTGTTATCCTTTCCTGCTAATAGCAGAACATGAAAAAACTGCAGGAAAGTCAAGAAACCAAGAAACACTAATTATTTTTGTTTTCGTTTTATTTATCCAACGCGTTGACATCATTCGTTGTTTTGCAGTTTTGAGATGCTCTGAGTTGTAAACAATGTACAATATAATGTGTCATTCTGTCAAACTCTTAATAAACAGTTTGTGTCTAAAAGGAAAGCAATTTCCCAGTCATATTTCATTGTTATTTGCAGCAATGAGACGTCCTTTTAAACAGATGTATTTACAAGCTCCTGCGACCTTTGTCAAACATAATAAAAATGTACACGCAAGGACCTAATACCCCAGCGGCCTGCTGCCAGGGAGCACAACGTTACAAGTTATCTTTATATTGTAAATTAAGTAAGCCTCATATTTAGAAAATGTGTACAGACTCCTAAAATAGAATAAGGTTCAGTCATGGTTGTAACTTATAAAGGAACTTATTAAAAAATATTGCACTTGTAAAGTAAGAAAATAAAGAATTTTAAAGACGTTCCTATAAAAAACAATAAAGGCATTTAAGCATCCAGTTACAGCTTGGCTTCGAAATAAATAATTCTGGAGTCAAAGGTCAGAAAGAGCAGCTGCAGCCCACCCCACCTGGGGCAGCTCTATCAGCCCTCAATGGCAGGAAGGAATTCGGAAAAACAAGCTCTAGCTTCCGCAGAGAGAGTCATTGCATCCTGCGTTTGTTCGTCCCATTCATTGCCAATGACAGACTGCCCCTTAGAAGGGGGGGGGTCGCCATTTCCATCTTTGGACAAGTGGAGCATATTTGCCCTTCTCCAGATTTTTCCTTCCTCGTGCTGAAAACCCCAAACGAGAAACGTTGTGGCTCCCGAATACATTCTGTGGCTCTCAATGACGCACCGTGGGCCCCAAGCATGTACGCATGCCCACTTTTGTGTGCCTTCTGCGCACCGCTTCACAGGAGCCCTTGCGGCTCATGCAGCAGACGCCGAGATGGACTCCCAGAAATCCATCGTACCAGAGAGAAGGGAAGATTCTGGGGGCAGCACCAGACGGGCACTTACTCCTGTCCCACTGGCCTCTTGAGCTGCAGCTGGCTTTCCACAGGACCCAGCCGGCCTAGACTTATGGCTGCCACACCTTGGCACCAGCAGAAACACCAACGCATCCACTGACGGAGAGGCGTGAGGCTGCCGTTGGCTTCATGTAAACATACACCTCCTGATCTCCCCAGGACGGCCATGCCCAGGTCTACAAGGGCGGGATCGGCTTCTTCTGGTTGATTAAATCCAAGTACAAGTCCGAGCGAAGAAATCTGGGATAAGAGTCTTTCTCCATCAGTCCGTATATCCTTTTCTGGGCCAGGTCAAAGCAGGTCCGGCTGATGTTCAGAAGGTTGTCTTTGGTGTGGTCCCTGGTGTATGAATCCAAGTTCACCTGCAGGACATGAACAATAGATCTGTTTAGTCACTACCGAAAGTATGGGAGTGTTTCTGACAGTTACACTGATCAATATCACACATCCACATATACACCCACCCCAGTAGCGCTCTCCACTTATCTGGAAGACTGGACTCTGAACTTCGTCAAACAGCTACGTGATTGGGTATTTACAAACTGCTTTTACCACTTTAAACTGCTGAGAAGTATCTCCCCATTTCTGGCATGTGCGGAGTGAACTTTGGTGGACACTGCTGTCCCGCCACCCAGACTTGACTTTGACACTGGTGTTATGTCCTGCCAGCTAGGACACACTCAGAATCTTGTAGTTGGGGACTTACTTGGACTAAAGAAATTTAATCAGATCAGGTAAAATCCAAATTACAATCACTGCACTGGTTCTCAGTCCACGAAAACTGCATCAAATCCCTTGCATAAGGCATCGGATCATCTACAGTCAGGGGCCTTCTTTTCTTGGATACAAACTGTAAAAGACACAATCTCTAGTCCCTGACGCTCACCTAACCCCGTGCTCACCCTGTTCATGTCAGATATCATCTGTCACAAATCGGGAGAGGAAATACATGTGGCTGATGCAATGTGCTCCAACTTGTCTTCCTGTTTCCGGGCTAGCAGGAGTTTGACCCTGAAATCGCACAATTGCAACTGGGGCCTTTGATGTATGGTAATCCGAGCAGGAGTCCAAGGTACGGGAATATGTCTCCTGTCAGACACCGTCCCCAGCACAGCCTTTGGGTAAGGCTCGCCCAGAGAAGCAAAAGAAACGCAGGTTTGTGGGATATAACGTTAATGGCATTGTGGCAAACGCTGCTATCTTATGTCTGATTTCAAAGATTTGTTCACATCATTCACCCAATTTCAGTACTTTACACGGTTTCCGGTTAGACAGAGGCGTGCATTATGTCTAACTTAAATTGTATGTGAAAAAAGCCTACTACACCTGGGTGCATCAGTCAAAATTCCACTTCTAGACACTAACATCTGAACACTGCACTCAAGTTTTACACCCCAAAGCCACCCTACAGACACCATAAGACCTGAAGACCACATTCAGTTTTATAGCCCAGTACAGCCCTACAGACTCGATACCTCAAGACCTCATCCATCGTTATACCACAGTACTACCTTACACACACCCTGAGATCTGCAGGCCGCAGCCAGTTTTACACCCTATTACCGACCTACAGACTCGAGATCTTAAGACCTCATCCATCGTTACACCACAGTACTACCTTACACACACCCTGAGATCTGCAGGCCGCAGCCAGTTTTACACCCTATTACCGACCTACAGACTCGAGATCTTAAGACCTCATCCATCGTTACACCACAGTACTACCTTACACACACCCTGAGATCTGCAGGCCGCAGCCAGTTTTACACCCAATTACCACCCTACAGACTCGAGATCTTAAGACCTTTTTCGATCATTACACCAGAGTACTACCTTACACACACACCCTGAGATCTGCAGGCCGCAGCCAGTTTTACACCCGATTACCGCCCTACAGACCCGAGATCTTAAGACCTTTTCCATCGTTACACCAGAGTACTACCATACACACACCCTGAGATCTGCAGGACGCAGCCAGTTTTACACCCGATTGCCGCCCTAGAGACACAAGATCTTAAGACCTCATCCATCGTTACACTACAGTACTACCTTACACACACCCTGAGATCTGCAGGCTGCAGCCAGTTTTACATTGCAGCCAGTTTTACACCCGATTGCCGCCCTAAAGACACAAGATCTTAAGACCTCATCCATCGTTACGCCACAGTACTACCTTACACACACCCTGAGGTCTGCAGGCCGCAGCCAGTTTTACACCCGATTACCACCCTAGAGACTCGAGATCTTAAGACCTCATCCATCGTTACACAGTACTACCTTACACACACCCTGAGATCTGCAGGCCCCAGCCAGTTTTACACCGCTGTACTACGCCACAAGTCCAGAAAGCCTTACACCACAGTACAACCGTGTACCTTTAGATCTCAAGATCAGAGCCTTTCATCACAGTATAAGTTAACTTGAGATCAAACAAATTCATCCAGTTTTACAGTACATCCAAGAACCACTGTACATGTACCTTCCAACGAGCCTCGAAAGACTCAGTCCACAATTAAGTGTTAAATGACCCTTCCTCTGGAAGTCGGCATTCGAGGAACTACACATGAGATAGCTCAGCGGATTGAGCACCTGCTGTAGAGATCCCTGTGAAATCTGCAGGTCACAGTTCAGAAGCCCACTGGGGCAGAGTGAGGCTTTCAGTCTTCCAAGGTTCTAAGTACCTGGAATTGCTTTATTGGTGACGTGGTATAGTACGTGCGCAGCAGAGCCATCTTGAATTCCAAAAACGCGCTTAGCGTTTCAGTTTAGGCGAAACCTTGCATTTGTGCCTAATACGAACCAGTAACCTTTCTAGCATAAGTGATGTACATGGCATCAAGTGATACACAGATCACCATGAGATACGTAAGAACATTAATAGTTTGGATGTTACATGGAGCAGTATTGGTGATGCATGATGGTCTGCAGACCTGAACCTTCGGTGGTTCAGACTTTCTTCAACACCCCCTCCCTATCTCTGTTAGTGACATAGTGTCGCGAGGCAGCCCTCCGCAAGTATACAGCACTCTGCAATCACCACTAATATAACTTAACAGGACTTTGACATACAGCCACCACTCTTACCTCTTTGCACGACTGGATTGCAATATATTCTGCAAAGATTTTTTTGGCCTTCGATATCATCTTGGACTGCGATTTAATTTTCTTGTAGTCTTCACAAGCAAGCCAGAACTCCAGGTTCTCTTCGCTGAACTCAGTGCGCAGGAAAGCTCGGAAGGAAGCCAGGCCATCTGCAAAGAAGAACGTCAGGGCACTTAGAGCTAGGATCTGGAATACACAGTGCAATGTCCAGAGACCGGTATATACGGTATATGAGCTGGACCCAACAGCAGCCAGCCAAGGGTCTAGCCAAGAACAGCAGAAATCACAGAACACCAACAACAATAGACCGCATGACCACTTACTGCTGCTGCAAGGAAGTGCACTCAATCAATCAGAAGAACAGATGTCTTATAGTGAAGACTTAACACTACAGAACATACTCTCTCTGCACAGAGCCTTGCAGTCTACAATGCTTAGTGTAAATGCCAAGAAGGTGTTTTTGTTTGAACTGGCATGGTCTAATAAACGAGGACTCAGACAATGGTATATTGGGATAGGGTGGAATGTACATCTTCTTTCGTTCTGATATGATGGGTATGGCTCGTGCTACATTAGAGCGGTGCCACTACAAGGGACCAAATGAGGCCGGTTTCTAGTGGAGTGAAAGGGACAAAATGGCAGGGTGAAGGGGGCTTAAAAACCCAAAGCTGCAACACTGCGTTCGCTCCTGCGGTCGATGGCCTGCTTTCCTGCAGGAGAAGGGCCCAAAAGGAATGTGTCTGTAACTGTAGGGCACCTCAAGAGCTGGCGCATGAAATGAAGGGTGGAGCTGAAATACAGCATCAGCCTCCTCCTGAAGGGATATAGTGACTGGACTTCTTTGACTCGCTACTACTTTGGCCTGGGTTTTATTTTGGCCCCACCATTACCTCCATTTGCCCATGACTCATGATTACTTCTGCCAGACCATTATTTCCATTGGCTGTTAATTCCAGGTGAACTTTGCTTTGAACCATCCGTGACTTCATCTGATCATCACTTCAGGTGACAACCCCTTGAGAAACCAATGCTATGACCTTTACTTAATGACTGTCACTTCGACTGAGTAGACATGCTATTCCAACTGTTGTCCTAATCAATCTGGGAGCAAGCGCCAAGTCAAGTAATCGCCAATCACAGTAAGGCCCCGCCTAAAGTAACGATCAAGTCAAAGTAACGATCAAGTCAAAGTAGCGATCAAGTCAAAGTAGCGATCAAGTCAAAGTAGCGATCAAGTCAAAGTAGCGATCAAGTCACAGTAGCGATCAAGTCAAAGTAGCGATCAAGTCAAATTAATGTTCAGTTATGTGTATTGACCAGGTTGACTTAAAGGTCTAGTCAAATTAATAGTCAGTTATGCATATTGATCAGGTTGAGTTAATGATCAAGTCAAATTAATGGTCAGTTAAACGTATTGGGCAGGTTAGTTAATTGTCAAGTCAAATTAATGGTCAGGCAGGCGTACTGGGCAGGTTGAGTTAATGTTCAAGTTTAGGTAATGCGCCAGTCTAGGCAATGGTAAGGCCGAACTGATTGCAATCAAAGCTATGGGGATCGAAGAAATTGGGGTCCACCCTGCAAACGCCACTGCGAACCCATCATGCGTATATCAGGCCTCCTGAAAGCACCAGTACTGTCCCTGCTGAGAAGTACCAGCGCAGTCCCATTGGGACTGGAGCAGGCCCTCCAAGGAGTTCCGGGAAGTCTTACCGACACCAGTGTGGGAGGTGGTATGTGGAGCTGCAGGATGGTGGATGAATCAGGGACTGAGTCATGGCATTGGCACCCAGGGTCCTAACTGGACCAGTGCTGTGATCCCAACTAAACATCCTGAACACCAGTATCTAGATATTTTGGTATTTGTAGGGAGAGAAGTAGGAGCAGGGACTCGAGAGCGACAGGGCCTGCACGATGGAATGACTGTCTTTTTTATGCATTAAAACATTCACCATAAACTTCTGTTTATTTAAGAGCCCTTTTTAGTGAAGGCTACATTGATCAATGTTCACTACATTAGGGTGGCAGGAGTAAGAAAGGCCCAAAACTTACATTTGTGTAACAACAGCTTGTCGAAGGATTCGCCCCACTTGACAGCATCTTCGGGCAGAGGCCTGCAAGGGTAAGGAGAGAACAGTAAGACTAAGAACAATGTATCTGCAAGCACTTTATCAACCTTCTGGGGCACTGTGCAACACTGGCCAACCTGGCACAACCAGCAGCCTTGTGAAGCAGACACAACAGACAGCGTCCTTATCAGAAACAGTAAGGACCATTTATATGATATACTAGGTCAGGAGCAGGATACACAGGCAGTCTAAAAGATTATTCAAGGCAACAGTACTCATTTTTACAACCCTTACGAAGATGAAAGGCTGAGCCTACCCTGCTTTAACTTGAACCTGAGGCTTACAGGACACAGGCATGTGTTCAGGCCAATGCGTTAAGCCACTCATTTGCCTTACACAGTGCACAACAAAGAGGAAGTAATCGAAATAAGTCTTAAAAGAACCGATAACGCCTTCAGCAGAAGCAATGACACTTAAAAGAAGAGCTCTTACTTAGAGCTTCAGTGAAGAGTCCTTACAAGAATCGCTATATCGGATATACTTAGGAGGAGCGATATCACTGCTGCAGGAAGAGGGGGCATAGCAGAACAAGTATAACGGAGGATGTTTATCCGAGTGTCGAAAGAACGGACCACTCAGAAGGAATACCTACACCCAGCACAAAACAGCGTGCAGACCGAGTCACAGGGCGCCAAGATGCGCCGCGCTACAGACGTCTAACAGCTACATGCACACATCAGCAGAAGTGAAGATACAGGGATAATCGATAAAAGGGCGTCAGCAGATGGAAATAGGCTTCGTTCGCCCTGAACAGTGCCGACATCTTGAGCAGAAGTATAGGAGGAAGGAGGGCGGGAGGGCACTTACCTGACTGTCTTCGTGGCTTTGTCCAGCTTGCTGCCGGGGTTGGCTCCCGGGGACTCGTTCCTCCTCCGGAACAGGCCCAAGCGGTTCTTCATGTCCTTGGCCCTGGGGGGGACAGAGAGCGCGGTTAGCACTACGAAGCTTCACTTGGCACTTGTTTACAAAAGTTCACTGTGAGGGTCAATGCCCAACTTCAGTCCACTTCACATCTCACCAAGCTACCCCCCACCCCACGCCCATAAAACTCACCACAGAGCATAGCATCTCCCACCCTTCGCAAGCAACATCGCAATTGAGTGAATAGAACTACGCCAATATGGTAGAGATATCACGTTGGAGGGGTTTGACTAGGGGTCCTACGGGTCGAGTGTGGGTAAGAGGACTGTACTGCAGGGTGCGAGAAAGAACAAGAACTGCAAGCCAAGTATATGTGTATGGCGGGAGCGCATTCATTTAAATCTGGCTTTCGCACAGCGCTGCGCGCCGCCTCTGGGCGCTCCAGGACGTACTCTTTCATAGTGTGCCGCCGCTGCACGCTGGCCGGCGCGTTCTTGCTGAGGTGCACGGCAAGCAGCATCTCCGCGTGGAAGTCCAGGCTCGTTGGCTTGGCGCTGTCGCGGAATAAGGGCATTGCCGCCCTTGAGATCTCCTGCCCCCGGAGCTCCGATGCCTCCTGTTCTCAGTAACGATTGAGTTCCTCTGAATCACGAGTCCGCCGCAGGAGCCCTTCGGCCCCCAAGTGCGGGCTGTGGGTGTACTCGGCGCTGCCCAGCTGCCTTCACAGACGAAGATCCAGGCGTGCAAGTCCAGCCCCTCGAACACATGTGGTGCAGGAGCCGGGATACGAGAGGCTTTGGAGTCCGAGAGTGTCCGCTACAATGTGGGGGCTCTCTGTGAGAACGCTATAAGTTTTATAAAGTGGCGAGCAGAGGCGCTCCACCGGTTTCCAAACACTTCCAATTCCTGCAAACAAGGCCGCTGGGAGAGAGTGAGATGAAGTGATTTGCCCAGGGTCACACAATGCTGTGAGAGCGGCGCTTTGAATTCCTGTCCCCGGCCGATGACTTCCCGACTGGAGCAGAGCCCTCCATGCGCCGGATCCGAGCCCGCTATGAAGTAAGACTGCTGGCACGGCTACTTATGATGACTTCTCCAGCGGTTGCCATGGCAGCCGAGCACAGACCGGAAAAGCAGCAAATCATAGGAATAGAGAAGCCTTTCAGGAGAGCGAGAGGGAGAAAAAAGTGCCAAAAAATGACGCCAGGTTATTTTTGAATGCGAAACATTTTCTGAGGGGAGGAGGGCAAAACTCCAACAGCACATGGCCTGAGGAATCCGTACCAAAGGGAAGGAGCAGCGGGGCGGGCAGCGAACAATCAATCAGAGGCTGAGCAGCACAAACCAATTGCACACTGCATTACAAGTTAAGAAACGTTAGTCGGGCTCTGCAGCGCTGAAAGTGCAGCAATAGTGTCAGAGTTCAGATAATACGGACGTCACCTCGTGACCTACGGGAGGTGCATTGTTTACCTGCAGATCGGACAAGCGCCTTCAGAACTCTTGGTCTGACTGGGAAAAGGCCAGGAGCCCCTGCTACCTAACTCACACTTTACCACCTCACCATTGAAGCGACCCACAGACCCCCTGAAGTCGCAGCATTCAGTCGAAGATGCGATGTTAATCTGTCATTGAGGTAAAGAGTGTGTGGGTTAAACGATGAACGGGAACTCGGGGCATACCATCACCGCACAACTAACAGACGTCACTGATGTAGGGTGACCAGGCGTCCCGGATTTGCCAGGACGGTCCCCGTTTTTCACCAGCTGTCCGGGCAGATTTCGAGACATTTAGCTCATGTCCCGGTTTTTGGAGAGGGTCGACTAAAAATGGGAGGAGGTGTTTTTTATGTTTTACAAAGCAGGGATAATTAGCAGTTGTTCCAAGAAAGCAATTTAATTCACAGGCAAGCTACTGGGTTTAAAAATTGCATCTTATGTAAATTCTTACTGCCTGTTTTGTAATTCTCTGCTGCCGAGGAGCGCTGTCATTCTGTGCGCTCGCTTGACGTAAAAGTATAGTCCTTCTTCTATTTTTGTGAAATGTCCCGGTTTTTTGCTTTAAAGTTCTGGTCACCCTACACTGATGTCACCGACAACCCGCACGGCACTATGTAGCTTCACCGCTGAAGCAACGGAGAACTACCTGTGAGTGACGGGAAGGTGCAATGTGGTACGCCCCTCAGGCAAGCAGACTGCGGGAAATCCCAGCCAAGACCACCAATATACAATTAATAACAAAAGCCAAGCTGAGGCACAATTTAGGACCACAGTTTACTGTGAACGGAACTTTACCGTTCTTAATTCAGTTACTGGTCTGACACTGACCGCGCTTCACAGCAGCATGGCAAACCGGAAACTGGGCCTTGCTCACAAGCCAGGTGATGGCCGGCACTTCTCAGCAGCATAGCAAAACCTTAAACGGGGCCTTGAGACAGCAGGGGCGTGACGCAGGCCCCCGTGGCCGAATTGGGAGAGGGGGGGGGGGGGGGAGAATTCGATTCAATATCAATTATATCTGATGTATGGGAGACTCGGGGGGCCCCTCGTCATATTCTGCAGGAGGCTCCATCATTTTACCTTACGTCACTGGAGGGCAGGCCAGGTGCCGACAGGCACTTCACAGCAGCACCGCAATACCGGATACGGGGCCTTGAGGGCAGACCAGGTCCCGGCCTGCACTTCCCAGGAGCACGGCACAACCCGGAACAGGGCCTTGCTGTCAATCATCCTAGCACAACCACACTTTGAATGGGACAGGCCATGCAAGTGTCAGAACCACCACAATCTACTTTATGGGAAGTTCCTGTCCCTTTCCAGCAACACTGGTGGAGGTTGCACTTACCACAAGCTACCTACCTATGCACACTGCAACACACTAAATGTAACAGCACTGACAATCTCCAAGGGGCACTGCAATACTCCGAATGATAAAGTGCACGCAGCTCTCAGCATCAATACCCTACTCTCGACAGAGCTGAAAACACTCAGAGGGGCAATACCAGCGCTTTTCACCCCACATACAAACTACGGATATTTGTCGACAGCACGTCAAAATGAGGATACTAAGTTATGCAGTACTGGCACTTCTGTGCAGTTCAGGGTGAATGTGAAGCACTGCCATGCTTAAATGGGACAGTACTGACACCTTTCAGCTGCGCTGCAGTACTTTCAAGGAAACAGTGAGTCACACCTCAGCAGAGCGGCCACACTTGGAAAGGGCAGTGCTAGCACTATTCTTAAGCAGGGCAGTATTCAACATCCGCGGCCTCTAAGGCCCAGCACTTCCCAGGAGCACCATCTCACTGGTGGAGTGTCTTTCTTCTATGAGTGGCTCTCTATGTATGAAGGTCAGGCCGATTTAACTATCCAAGCTTCTGAAATAATGTAAAGTGCATCTTTACACGACTGTACTCACTCAAGTCAGCTGGTTCGTTCTTGGCGATCAGTTTCCGGAGGAGGGTGTTTCATGACGCTGTCTAGATTGCCATATTTAGCCGTGGATTTCCTGCACCTATATTTCTAGACTCCACTTTATTTATGAATTGTGCACGCGAATTACTTGGTTGTACAGTTTACAAGCACTGGCATAGTAATTTAGCAAAACGGTATGATAACACTGAAAAGACCTTCCCCGCACTCCTTTGCAGCAGTGACACGCCTCACTGGCACTTTAACGCTTCTAAGAGGCACAGAAGCAGCACTTGGGAAGGGAGTCTGCAGTGAGTACTCGCACCCAGTGCTCCATTTCAGACAGAGGCAGCTGACTCGGGGTGTCCTGTCTGTGCCCTCGGTCTCAGCTCCGCCCACTAACTCCTGATGGACATAAAGTGACCGGATGTCCCACTGGCACCTTATAATCCTTGGTAATTTACTATTTTGAGCACAGCCATCAGCACTTCCGGGATAGTGTCACATGCTGTCAGAAACAAATTGTCGATCCCGAGAGCATCCCAGTGGGCGGCGCTAGCATTCCACAGTGAACATGAAAAGGCCGATGCATCGCACTAGGAATGCGTGGATAAATCAATAGCCTTCAAACATGCATTATTGGAGGAAGGGGCGGAGAGCGAGGACATCTCATCACATATAAGCGGCCTTTAGCATCATTTCTTCCCAGGAAGGCGTTAACAGGGTTAGAGCCCTGGCTTTGCTCACGGGCAGAGCCCAGTAATGAATCGGTCATTGTTACTGTGCAAAGTATTCCATGGCCACTAATGCTAAAAGTGAATGAATTGTTACCTCGCCAAAGTGTTCCACGGTTCCTGCAGGAGAGAGTTCAGTGGTCTTCACAGAAAAGTATCCAATGGAGCCAGTGAGATGCTTTTCAACGCCCCTTGCAGGAAAGCAGCCACTGTTTTCTGTAAAGGGGCCCTTTAAAAGGGCTAACATATTTTACACCCGAAAAAGAGTTAGATGCTCATAGAAACAGACTCCAGGATTCCATTGTTCCGTGGTACAAAGTATTAGATGATCCAAGCTGGAATTCAATGTCCTCTGATGCAAGTCGGTCAATGGTCACATACAAGAAAAGATTACAACGGTCCCATCATGGAAGCTTTCCAGGGTTAATGGACGGAGGCTTTCTCTCAATGGAACCCATTCGTATAATGCCCTATATAGAAAGACATACACGGATATCCATGGCATGTAGGAATGCGCCGCGAAGGGTACACAGTCCTGCTTCAGTAGTGTCCCGACTACTTAATCCCCAGCTCGGTCTAGAGCAAACCGTTCATCTGTTTCATTTGATGTCTTGTCACAGTAACCCTGTCATGTACAAGTTACTCATCTTCAGGGCCACTGGAATTATGCGACATGGGAGCACCAAATTATGAGGAAGGGTTCAGTAAAATATGCAGCAAGAAAAGGCAAATGATACGGCATAATATGGCACTTTTTTCACACTATTACTTCATTATTTTGTAATTTTTACTGTCTGGGTTAAGATTTCACCTTATTAGTGCCAGTTTAACAACCAAATACAGACAAAAGCAACCGAAAGATGACCAGTTAACCTCTGCAAAGGGTCTTCCACTGCGCATAAACCCACGTCCCCATGTTTTTCAGTAACTTTTGATCCGTTTGAGCTAGAAACAATTTTTTTTGTTAAAATCTGCAGATTATTCAGCAGATGATGGTTTGTGTGGTAAATGCGTCATGTCCATAACTAGGCGAAACAAGAAGCAGCATCACATAATTCCAGTGGCTCTGCTCCTCTTCGATAACACTCTTTCTGGAGGATACTCTATATAACCGCAGATTCCTCACCTTTAGAATATGCCCCACGCTCCAGGCTGGACACAGACATTTTCATAGCTGTGCTCCCGCATGCCACTAGGTGGCACCGTGCAACTCCATGTTGACTTTATTCTGCCCAGGAAGTGACGGAGCGGAGCTGCATATTAGCGCTACCTCTACACGTCTACGTCTGTTTCTTGCTAGACTCTTTCTGTGACCTCGGACGCAGAGCACGACAGAATCAGAGGTACCATTATGCAGAACTAAAAATTGGAAAGTGGAAGGGCAGGAAGAATCTGTGGTTAGATTCACAACCCTCAAGAAAGAGTGTTACTGAAGGGAAGTAACTTATTCTTTTGATATATGCTTCTAACCACAGATACCTCACCTCTAGAAAAGATAGCAAAGCAGTATCTCTCTAAGGTAGAGGGTCTGTGGAGTGGACTCAGACCAGAAGGTCCTGCAGGACCAAACAGGTAAAATGCTTTTCACAGTAGTGTTTGGTGAACATGCCTGTTGACGCCTATGACCTGACAGCAGCCTTGGCCCTGGTGGATATGGCTCTCAGACCTCCAGGAGGCTGCTTTTTGGTCAGTGTGTAGCAGATCCTAATGCAGAGGACTAAAGACCATGACAGAATCCTTTTCTGCACTGCCTTACCGTTCTTTGCCCAAGAGAGCCCCCCAAAGAGCTGATTGCCCACCTGATGGTCTTAGGTGTGATCTATGTAGAAGCGTAAGGCTCTTTTGGGGTCCAATTGATGGAGTCTCTCCTCCTCTTTCTAGGGGTGAGGTGGGGCAAAGAACGTTGGAAGAGTAATGGAGTGCCCAACGTGAAGCACCATCCCAAGTTTCGGCAAAAAGGAAGCTCTGGTTCTCAGCACCATCTTGTCTGGGAAAAAGCGGTGTAAGGCACTGAGTCTTGAGCTCACTTATGCAACAATCTGAAGTGATTGCCATACGAAAGGCAGTTTTGAGAGTCAGACAGCACAATGATCAGCAGTGCATGGGCTCAAATAGAGTGCACATGAGAATGTAAAGACTAAATTAGGGTCGCACTGTGGCACCCCAAAAGATTTGAAAGGGAACATGTGTGTCAATCCTTTAATAAAACAAATCACAATAGGTGATTTAAACAAGGATGGTTGGTCCGATAAATGCAAAAAAGTCATAAGGGCCAGCAAATAACTTCTGGTAGTGCCACCTGCAAGGCCCTGCTGGGCTAGACACAGAAAAATAGTAACATATCCAACAGTTTGGCCTTTAAAGGTTCGTGTTGTGGACTCCAGACCAGGCCACAAACTTGTCCCAGAGCCAGCCAATGATGGACTTTGTAGAGGGACTCCTGGATGCAAGGATGACATCCACAACGGTTGGTGGTAGATCAAACACAGCAAATTGCTGCTGCTCAATCTCCAAGAATGGAGGTGTAGATTGCCATAGTTTGGGTGCAGAACTCCACCCTGCTTCTGGGACAGAAGATCGTCCTGCAGTGCTAGTCTGATGGGAGGACAAATGCTCATGCCCAGAAGCCCAGTACCACACTCCCATGGCCCAATCTGGAGCCACTAGGATGAAGTGAGAGTGTTCATTCCTGATGATCTTCAGAACTTGGGCAGGATAGGCAGTGGCGGAAACTCTAGCCTGAATGAGTGTTCTACAAAGTGCATTCTTGGGAACTCCAATGAGCAGCAATTTTGACACAGCACATTTGACGGTGGTGAACTGATCTAGCCAGGGTCCTCCTCACTGCTGGAAGATTCCATGCACCACCTTGGGGTGTAGCTGCAATTCGTGATCCGCCAGGGGCCATAGGCTGTGTTCATCCGACTTGGTGCCGAAAAGTCCTGCCAGGTTGTTCAAAATCAGGTAATTTCCCTTAAGCGCGAGCCAACTTCAGAAAAGCAGTACCTCCTGGAACAGGACTTGAGACCCCACTGTCTCCTGCTTGTTGCAATACCAATGGTGACGGTATTGTTTGTGAGAACCTGCATTAACTTTCCCTTTATGGGTGGCAGGAAGGCCTCAACGCCAAGCGGAACCACAGCTAGCGCCTGTGGGACAGCAGGACGGGTCATGAAAATATGCATCCTGCAGGTTTCGGGCAACCATTCTGTTTGGATCCTGGGCAGAGAGATCCTGGGCCAAAGTGAGCATTTTGAATTTCTCCTTCTAGAGGAAGGGATTCAGAGAGCACAGACCTAAAACAGAATGAAGGCTTCCATCCTTCTACAGGAAGAAGTAAAGGGAGTAGCAACCCGTTCCTACTTCAGAGGTTGGCACCTTCTTGCTGGCCCCTTTGGCCAATATAGTCTGCACCTCTTGCAGCAAGATGGAAAGGTGCTCCCCCAAAAGCTGCTTTGAAGTGGGAGGCAGTTGAGGTGCTTTGGAAAGTAATGGTATGGCATAGCTATGTTGGACAATTTGGAGGGCCTGTCTGTAGGATTTGATGGTCCAACACGCAGGTAGAAAATGTCTGATCCTGATGGATCCACCGTCATGCCAGAGGGAGCCGAAAGACTGAGAAAAATACACAGTATGGCCTTCTTAAAGGCCTCGCCCTGCTGCAGCGTCGCTGATGGCCCAGGATATTTGGGATGCAGTGGGACCAGTTGAGGAATCTCCTCCATGACCAGGAGCAAGATCGGTTGGCACCTTGACATCCTCCCGATTTCTCTTTTAACAGAGTGTGGCGAGATGGGGTCCAGAGTCCTCCTTCAACGACTTGCCTTTCTTCTTAGATTTTGATTTACCAGACGACCTCAATCGCAAAAAGAACCTGATCGAGGAGCAACTTTGAAAGCAGAATGAGTCTGCACCCTCAAATTGGAAGTGGAGCGGGACTTACATGAGATCCCAGACTTCTTTCGGTGTTCTGCAGCATACAGCTTTGCTTCACAGTGCCGGACTGGTTTGAATGCATGAGGGCACACTCTTCGCACACCTTGGAGTTAAGCCCTGAGCCTGAGCACCAGAGACCGACCTTGTGAGGGTCAGTCACCAACATCTGTTGCTGACAATCATGACACTGTTTCAATCCTGTAGTCTTTGGTGGGGCATTGTTCCTATGCACACTGGAACAAAATTGTGGAAACAATTAGTCAAGCGACGAAAGGGAGCAGAGCTCTGGATCCACGTACGATGGTGTGGAAAGAAAGAAAGCGACATCGCCAAGCAACGGACATGCTTATATGCAGCCCCGCTCCATCATTTCCAGGGTGGAATGAAGCCAATACGAAGCCGCACAGCATCATCTAGCAAATGAGAGCACTGCTGTTAAAAATTCCGGATCCGGTAAAGGTGAGGAATCTGTGATTAGAAGCACCCATCATAAACAGAACTATGATACATATTTCTATCCTTGCAAGAGGTCACAATAATGTCACCCAATATAAAACCAGTGACAGAAGAGAAGGTCTGCCCATTTACATCTGGTATTGAAAAACCAACTCCACATGGCCCCCAGCTCAGTCATGCACTTGTTCCACAAGTTACATATTGTCCAGTAGAATAGCAGAGGCAGCAGACTTGAGGCAATCTATACAATAACTACCCACTCCGCCCAACATCCAACTTAGTACATCGAGGAGCTAATGTACTAACATAGAAGCCATTACATCAACGCACCACTATATTGAATACCCCTATAGGCGACCAAACAAAATACTAATACTTGTGTCTACAAAACAATACACTTCCTGCTCTACATTGACACTGAATAGATTAGAGTAAGTATTAGGGATAAAGAGATGTTTAAGGCAAGTAGTGTTACATTTAGGATTATGATAAATGGTAGGTTTGGGTTTACGTTTTGGGTTAACTTCAGTGAATAAGGTATGGTTTAGGGTTAGACTTAGGGCAAGGGTAGGCTAAGCTTTATGGCTAGAATTAGATTTGGGGTTAGACTTAATGTTAGAATGAGGGTTATGTAGAAGTCTACGGTTAGACAAAGGTTATGGGTAGGAGTCACGCTTGATAGGCTACATGGCTTGGATTAGATTTAGGGTTAGGCTTGATGTTAGAGTAAGGGTAAGATTAATACTTAGGATCAGGCTTACAGATAAGATTGAGCTTAGTTTTATGGTAAGGTTTAGGGTTAGACTTGGGGCAAGGGTCAGGCTAAGATATATGGCTAGAATTAAATTTAGGGTTAGGCTTAATTTTAGAATGAGGGTTACGAGTGGTCTAGGGTTAGACAAAGGGGCAAAGATTATGGGTAGGAGTCATGCTTCGGGATAGGGTTAGGATGTATGACTAGGATTAGACTTAGGGTTAGGTCTAATGTTAGACAGGTAGGGTAAGATTAATACTGAGGGTCAGGCTTACAGATCGGTTTCTTAGTTTATGGTAAGGTTTAGGGTTACAATTAAGGAAGGCAAGACATACACGGAGGATGAGGATAAAGGTAAACAGGTCATCTAGTGAGAAATATCACAATAAGTTTTACAGCCAAACCCGACGTCATCAACCAAAGGAACGTTCTGCAATTCCGATTGTGGCTGATGCAAGACTGGGCACAAGTAACAGATTTTTCCATTTCGACTGGCTGGCTCTTTAAAAATCCAGGGTGAGAGGGACGGGCAAGCATACTATCGGTGTAGTTTCATCGAACTAGTGCGAGTGCGTGGCGCTGTTTAAAAAAGGCCTCAAAAGCATCTAACAGTTTGCATCAAAAAGACGTTACCTTTATTTCACTTGGACTTTTTTCATTATACTTGTGCAGTGGGAAGTAAGCGTACCCAACTCACAGCATCATTATCACAGCGCCCACTGCTGGCAGCTAACAAGAAACGCAAGCCGTCTCACACAAATTCAGAGGACTTAACTTCCTGATGCAGATTACATTTTTAAACACCCCTAAACACGTTACCAAAAGTGATAAGAGACCGTCCAGTTAGTCATGTGCACTGTGTAAACGGTCCGCTGTCCTTGCACAATCCAGTGAAACTCGCCTGAAGACGACCGAGGCAGACAGAGCGCGAGGAGTGTCAGTCATGGGGACTGGAGGAGTCTGGGGCAAGTGGACATCAGGAGGACCTTGGGCAAGTGGAAACAGTGCGGTGGGGTCAGGGGGCCAATGAAGTTGCGCGTGTAGATCCTGAGGCATATGCACAGAAAAGGTGAGGAGCCTGAGGTGTATATACAGACAAGCGAGGTCCTCGAGGCATATACACAGGGTGAGGAGCTTGTGGTATATGGCATATACGCAGGGTGAGGAGCTTGAGGTAAGTGGCATATACTTAGGGTGAGCTCGAGGGTGTACACACAGACAAGGTAGGAGCTCGAGGCATATACACAGGGTGAGGAGCTTGAGGTAAGTGGCATATACACAGGGTGAGGAGCTTGAGGTAAGTGGCATATACACAGGGTAAGGAGCTTGAGGTAAGTGGCATATACTTAGGGTGAGCTCGAGGGTGTACACACAGACAAGGTAGGAGCCCGAGGCATATACACAGGGTGAGGAGCTTGAGGTAAGTGGCATATACACAGGGTGAGGAGCTTGAGGTAAGTGGCATATACACAGGGTGAGGAGCTTGAGGTAAGTGGCATATACACAGGGTAAGGAGCTTGAGGTAAGTGGCATATACTTAGGGTGAGCTCGAGGGTGTACACACAGACAAGGTAGGAGCTCGAGGCATATACACAGGGTGAGGAGCTTGAGGCAGCTGGTTTATACAATAAGGATCAGTAGTTTGGGGAATATATACACAGGGTGAGATAGAATTCGAGGCATATACACAGGGTGAGGAAGCGCTTGAGGTATATGCCGAAAGACGAGATCGAGCCCAGCCGGGTTATACAAAGAGGATGAGGCGGGATGCGGACTATATAGACAGGGTGAGGAGCCTGAGGCATATAGACAGGTGGGTTAGAAGCTTGAGGTGTATACAGAGAGGGCGAGGCGCTTGAGGCACAGACAGAGGGGGTGAGGCGCCTCAGGTATACTGAAAAAGAAGCGAGCACGAGGCAGGTTTACAGACGGGCGAGGAGTTCTAAGCATATACACAGGGTGAGGACCGTGACCCACCTTTAGAGACACGTGACTGTTAAAACATATACAGGACGAGGAACTGGGGCACACAGACAGGCAGTGCGGGGACCCGGCGGCGTAGACAGTTTATATCACCTTCAAGTGCTCTAAATAAACTGTTCACAGGGACTAAAAAACGAGCGCATAGAAGCGACTAAGCTTACAGTGCAAACAATATATAAATAATCGTGCTACATCTTAAGTCCCACGTACACGGGGGACAGCAGGAGTCTGAGCAAACCGCTTAGTATCGCAAAGATCTCAAACACTTAATAACTTCTGCGCACACCAGCGCTGTAAACAGATCCACTAAATCCCCAATACTATGCACGCGCAGATCCCGGCTGTGGTCCACCACGAGGCACGCGTTCACGAGTCCCGTTCTGTCCCAGGCTTGGACCTGAAAGATTTCGTGTGCAGACACGACTCCTACCTTTCCAGATAGTGCTCCGAGATCTCCCCCATGGACAGGCGCATGAGGAGGCTGCAGTGTGCGCGGTGCGAGCCAGGCATGGGCGGAAGTGACAGGCCCAGCTGCGCGAGTAGTAAATAGGGGGAAGAGGCTGGGTGGGAACCAGCGCCCCGACCAATCAGCAAAGGGCCCTGGGACTGCGCTGCAAGGCACTGGGCATCGCGTCCAGCATCACAGAGGACAGCGTAACGTTGCGAAACTCTTCACTACGCCAGCCGCGGGAAAAGTAAATCGGGAGAAGTGGCCGACTTGGAACCTGTGCTCCACCAACCACGGGCAGCACCCGCGAGGCATAACTGCACATCACTATTAGTGATGTGCAGTTATGCCTCGCGGGTGCGCAGTGCTTTAAATGGGCCGGTACTCACCGGTACTGAGTACCGGCACTTCCGATTTTTTTTGCCGTCAGTACCGGCACTTCTCTGTAGCCAGGGAGTACCGGTACCCTTATCCACGGCAGGTGCAGGTTAGGTTAGGTTTCTCCTCCAGTGCAGAGCAGATTCCGCTCTGCTTCCGAGGAGCATGTAATTATGTGTAATGAGTTAATTTGTTTTATTGACAAACGCATTTCTCGTCTGTTTTGATATGTGCTGCAACTGGTACAGAAGTCATTATTATTATTATCATATCTTGCCCTTAGCCCCGCCCTTAGCCCCGCCCACTTGCCACACCTCTAGGAGTACCTGCACTTATTTTTTCCCATTTAAAGCACTGACTACTATACAGCGCAGCACGGCACTGGGTGCAGGCAAATTGAATGAACAAGAGGATGGCTGTGAACCAGTGCCCCGCCAATCACGGGCAGCAGCGTGGGTGATGCGTATCACTGTATATCACTACTCTATACAGCACAACTGTGCAGCGCTGCAGAGCATAAAACAGCGCTGCAGGCACTCCGACCAATCACGGGCAGGCAGCACCTATGCTCTGCCTCACTTGCACACATTCCCCACATCCACAAAAACAAAACCGGAGATCGCTCGTTCTCCTACATCGCACCCAAGACATGGAATCACCAAGGCCGGACTGGCCGTAGCGGGCACCGGGCGTTTCCCCGGTGAGCCGCCAGGGTATGGGCTGATTTTGGGCCCCCGTGGGGTGGGGGGGGGGCGTTTTTGTTACAGGGCTGTTGTTGCAGCATAGCTGCAATATCGCCCCCTGTAACAAAATCGTCCGAAACCGGCCATGGCAAACAGCTCGGCCACACACCCAACCCCCCGGGGGGGGGGGGGGAGGGGCGGCCGAGCACTTTACCAAGGCCGGTTTTGGTTCCCAGTATGGCCCTGGGAACCACCCCCTCAACACATCGGAGCCTCACTTATTGAGTTGTGCAAGAAGCTGAAGACCTGGTTCTCCATAGGAGAGGGTTGTGGCTTAACAGCTAGAGCGGCCAACCCTGAAGCAGGGGAACCAGGTTGGAGTCTGGTAGGAGGCTCAAGCACTCTGTGATTCTGGGCAAATCAATTAATCTCCCGTGCCTAGAAATTGAGTCTGTAATGCAACTGGTGCTCATGTAAAGCGCTCTAATACCTTTGGGTCGAGTTCGCGCTATATAAAACTAAAAAAATATATACATGTAAGCACCTTCGGGCCACACACCTAAGGAGCAGGGTCAAGACTGATTTGCATATGGCTGGGTCCAAACTGGGGTTGGCGTAGTGAGCAAAAGAACGATCTGTTGACTGGGGGTGAGTGGTTGAAAAGTTTCAGCACTCCGTTCATCATCTTGCTGTGTTTGCTATGTTCGCCCTAAGTGGCCAAGGGTATGCCCAGACGTGGCTCCCTTGCTCGCTGTGCCACTGGATTCAAGCTAGCCTGGCTGATGAGGGGTGATGCCCCAAAACCGGTCCCAGGATGCTTGTTTCCAGTCCAGGGAGGACCTCCCCTGGACTGTTCCCATAAGGAGCAGGGGCAACTGATTTGCATATGGCTGGGTCCAAACTGGGGTGGCGTGGGGAGCAAAAGAACGATGGATTAAACCCAGATCTGTTGACTGGGGGTGAGTGGGTGAAAAGTTTCAGCGCTCTGTCCATCTTCTTGTGTTTGCCACACACCTATACACCTTGCTCAAGCTCCTGGATACCCTCTCGGGTGATACAAATCAACATAACACTGTGCATTAATGTGCACACCCCCAATGAATACAGCATACCACGGCACAGCTGCAGGCAGAGACAGTCAGTAGAAAAGTGCCTGGATGGGAACTTCACCCCGCATCAAAAGGTCGTGTGTTAGGCCCTGTGGCTCAGGGATGCACAGCATCACACAGCAATACCGAGTACAGCATAACAATGCACGCTTCACAGCACCAGCTGCAGAGAGGGGAGGCTTACTAGGAACTGTCTCCCGGGGCAATAACCGGAGCACTGCAACCAAAGAGTACTTGAGATTTTGGAGTGGGTGATGCAGGGGACACCGTCGTCGTCCACCACCCACATCTTGAAGCGGAAACTGAAGATGAATTAAAAGGGCGATAGAGAGCACTGCTTTCTGAAGTCACTGCAGCAGTGTGAAGCGGTGCACCCTGGGAAGGCAGCGTATGTTATTTCAAGTTGTTACTGTTGGCTCACCAGGATTGACACACACGCTCAAGCATGTCTATGACCACAATTAAATCATTAGAAAAAACCCAAACGGTTTTGGAGCCCCTTGGAGTTTGTACCTTATTTACATCTCTTCGAGGAGAGACAAGTGAAATGCAGCATGGCTTCAGACAGACTTGTAAAAGGGGGTAAGATCAGTGCTTAATTTGAGCCGGGGCTTTCCAGTGCTAAGCACCAGCACTTAATTGGTTTCCGGTGCTCGGAACCGGCACCTAATTGTTAACACCATACTTAGAACAGTCCACCACATGGAGGCGCTGCTCATCTAATTTAGAGATGAGCAGAACAACGGTAGTTTAGGAATACAATATACATTAAAATTGCTAATACCTGCCTCCCCAGCCATTCCCTTAGCTTTGGGGACCTGGAATAATCTGAACTGACGCATTTACATGTGAGATAGATGGTTAGTAGTTGTTTTGGCAGCGTGACAAGGGCGATGGGTGGTGCAAGCTGCAGTGGCCTCCTGGTCAGAGCCCTGGCACTTAACATTTTACAAATTAAGCACTGGGTAAGATGCAACCCCCAGACACCTGAACTCAATTCTGGGCTTTTCCACTCGAACAAACTGTGTGATCCTTGCCCATTTACTTCACTATCATTTTTCTTAACCGACTGGTTTGTGAGTGCATCGAAGTCATTTAGTCACGGAACTGCGCTCTACAAAACACCAGCTGTGAATGGTTAGTATACAATCATCTTCCGTCATATTTATTAATCACAATATAGGCCATATATATATATATAAAAAACATGGCAAACTGATACGTTTTGGGTAACTCGTTGCAACATCAAGGCATGGGGGATTTTTTTTAATACTACTTTCAATTAATGTCACTCAATTCAGTGATATGATCGTATGTACTGAATTGAGCCACAGACATATCAAAAATACATTTTGTTACATTCTAAAGAGCCTTTGCCATATTTTTCGAGATGTTTGTCCATCGAGTCATCTTTTGATGCTTTGACGCTTCGCCTCATGTGTTGTCTCTGACTGAGCTTTGCTCATCTCTGCCCCCCTTAGCCCAGGAATGTAATATCTCCTGCATCATTCACTGCGCACTTCTTTCTACCACCGCACCATACTGGACGACCTGTACTATTCGCGTCACACGGTAATAAGCAGTTTCATTACCTGCAGACTCGAGAATGAAAAACATAAACCAATCATTACAAACAAGGCAGGTTCACTGGGAAACCGTATAAAACTAAATTCCTCTGAAGGTAGGCAGTTCTGATCGCCTACTCTGCAGTAAGGCCCCCGCCGCCCCTCACACTCTTCCTTTCATTAGAGGCGTTATACATCTAAGTGTAAACAGAAATTAGAGCTTCTATAACTTAACCATACACTCACTTAATGCACGTTTTTTTCCTTCAATTTGTTGTTTTGAGTACTTCAGCAAATAATGTAATGAGATGTTTAAATTGTAAATACGATCTTTGCTACTCCCAACAGCTTTTTACGCACTGACGATCTACATGATTGAAAGTTTGCGAAAAAAATATAAAATGGAAAACACTGCTTTAAAAAAGTTTTGTGCACATTCGACAAACGTAGCCAAATTGTTTTGCCGTACAGAGGCAATTCCAATGGACTAAGCTAACCAACCAGAACTACAGAGGATTGTTGCTCCCTCTGGAATACATGTATTTTCAAAATCGCTGTCACTGTAAGGTCAGAAAATAAATGTTGCATTTCATGCTACAAGATGTTCTTTCAAAGGTCCATTATAAAATAGCGAGCATGTAAAAGAGACGTGACTCCGATGCCACCTAGTGGCAGATACTATAAAATCAGTCTGCCGTGTTTTTTTTGCTACAGCCGAGTGCTATCTATATACTTTCAAATCTACTCTCCTGGCCACAAGGGCCTTAATGGCCAGGAGAGTGGATGGGGAGAATAAAGGTGAAGCCAGAAAAGACCACAGGGTGCTACCCAGGGCCTGCTTCACAGATTCAGATTATTTAAACAATTGGAAATCTCTGTACGCAAACTTTTACACAAAAATTGTTATCCGTGCACACGGCAGATACCAATCGGCACAATTATTACCCTGGACCTATTTACACAGATTTTACGCAGGGCACATAATCCGACTGAGTGTGTTGGACAGCACAAGTAACCACTTTTTACATTTTTCCAGGAGGAGAAACCCCTTTCCCTACACTCCAGTTAAATATTAGGTTCCATTACCACATCCCATTACTCACTCCTAAACATCCGCCCCCCCACATCTACCCCGTTAACATCGGATGTGGAAAATCCAGTCATATGTGGAGTGTGCAGTCAGAAAAACCCTGCTCATCGGGATTTGGAATTTCAAACTGCGACTTCAACTCAGGAGCAGCTTAGTGCCTCTCCCTCGCTGTCACTCACTCCCTCCCTCACAGCAGGACAGGAGTGAGTGTCTCTCCCAGACTGTCACACTCAGGAGTAACATGGACAGCATGAGTACCTCTCGCACACTGCAAAGTATCCGGGAGCAGCTGAATGCCTCTCCCTCGCTGTCACTCACTCCCTCGCAGCACGACAGGAGTGAGTGTCTCTCCCAGACTGTCACACTCAGGAGTAACAGGGACAGCATGTGTACCTCTCGCACACTGCAAAGTATCCGGGAGCAGCTGAATGCCTCTCCCTCGCTGTCACTCACTCCCTCGCAGCACGACAGGAGTGAGTGTCTCTCCCAGACTGTCACACTCAGGAGTAACATGGACAGCATGAGTACCTCTCGCACACTGCAAAGTCTCCGGGAGCAGCTGAGTGCCTCTCCCTCGCTGTCACACACTCACGAGCAGCAGGACCTGAGTAAGTCTCGTTCACCCTGGTCCAACTGTTAGTGAGCGTGTGATAGCGTGGGAGAGGCACTGGTGAGTGTGTGATAGGATGGGAAAGACACTCAACCTGGTCCTGCTGCTCGCGAGCGAGTGGCAGCATGGAAGAAGCACTCACCCAGCTCCTGGTACTGGTGAGTGTGTGACAGTATGGAAAAGGCACCCACCCTTGTCTAACTGCTCTTGAGTGTGTGGCAGTGTGGGAGAGACACTCAATCCTGCTCCCGTTACTCGTGTGTGAGTGACAGTAAGGGAAAGACACTCACCCTGGTCCCGCTGCTCATGAGTGCGTGGAAGCATGGGAGAGGCACTCACCTGGTCCCACTTCTTCTGAGTGCACAACAATGTGGGAGAGGCATTAACCCTCCTCCCGATGTACCTGAATAGGTGGGTCAGGCACTCATTATGTCCACGAGCGAGGGTTTGTACTAGTGAGACCCTCACCCTGCTGCTCCCCCTGAGCGGCTGCTGTTGTCACACCGGCACTCACCTTGCTCTGCAGAGTGAGTAGGTGACACTGGGAGGGGCACGAGTGCTTAATTTGTACAGGCGATTGCAGGTGGCGGGTGGGTCCAGGACTTATTTTTCGTCATCACCAGTGCTTTAAATGGGCCGGTACTCACCGGTACTGAGTACCGGCACTTCCGAATTTTCTTGCCGTCAGTACCGGCACTTCTCTTTATCCAGGGAGAGTACCGGTACCCTGTTCGGCGGCACAGCAGGCTCCGGTTAGGCATCTCCTCCAGCTCAGGGCAGTGCTTCCGAAGAGCGTGTAAGTCACTGAGCCCCTCAGTGGCCTTGCAGAGTCCCTGCTGAAGATTCCAGCAGCGCCCACTTGAATGTCCCCAGACTGCAGGGGTTGAGAGGGCTTACATCACGCTGTGATTAACAGGACAGGGTCTGTCCTGTTAATCACAGAGTGATGTAAGCCCTCTCAACCCCCTGCAGTCTGGGGACAATTAGACTCTAGACACACCCTGCACTGTCGATCGGATGCGCAAAGCCCATTCAGCTGAAAGTGATTTCGCCCCTCCCCCCCTCTCTATTAGGTGAGTGAAATGGGCTGGGACTGCCTGTTTTTGAGTGAGAGAACGAAGGAGAGTATCAGGACATATATTAGGGAATGTGTGGAATGCTTTTGCGTACAGGTCTGCTTGTTTCTGTCGGTTTGTGCGCTTGAGAATATATAGTATTATGCCAAACAACCATAAATAACAGTAGGGCATTAAGAAACAGCAAATATCACAAAACAAGAAAATGTTACCATATAATCCGGTTTGGCTTTCAATTGTGTAATGAGTTAACCCAGTGGTTGCCAAACTTTTTTGACCCAGGGCTCCCTTGACCAATTGACTGTTGGCTGCGGCTCCCCATTACATTACTTACTTTTGGCGGGGATGTAAGCGCGATATCGGGAGTACTTGCATTTTAATCCCTCAAAATAACTGGGATGAATGTAAGGAGAATAGTGAGTGCAATGCAAGGATATGTCTACTATCACTTTTCACAATATTTGTGCGCCCTCTGGCCATGCGTGACTGCATCGGTTTGCTGTTAATGAGCGCTCAGCCTGGAGTTGGACAGATCTAGCCTAAACCAGCCAGGGGCACCGGGGAGCTATGGCGCACAGTTTGGAAACCACTGCAATACGTGCTCCACTTTCCATAGTCTTCCTATGCCTTATTTGTCCCTTTTTATACCCACTCACATCATCTCTCTCTCTTACAGTTCCTCAATAAGCACTACTATATAGCATTTCCGTACTCACTGAATTGTAAGCTCTCATCTTCACTTTTGCTTTAGTCCTCTCTAAAGGACTTTGATTCATCTTCTTCAATTCTTAGGAACAATAGTCTCATACCAATGGCACTCATTTGGTGACTTTCTTCCCTGTTCTTCTATTTGTCCCTCTACTAGTGCCTTCCTTCTTTACCATCCTTTTGATTGGATGATTTGCAACCTTCCACTGCTGACAGAGACAATTATTTCAATTGCCGTTTAGCATCCCATGGGGGGACATGGCTTTCTTCTCTTCCTCCCCAACATCCCTGTGCGTTCAACACCACCCTAATTCATTGCTGCATAGTTCATCCCAATCCGCTTTATTTTTTGTAAATACTCTGTAGGTAGGCCAGCAGCTTTGCACTGCTACCAGGTATTCACTTCTATGCTCATCACTGCTACCAGTTCATGCTTGCTTTATACTTTTTTAAAAACTTTGTTAGTGAATGCCCTTGGACTACAACCTTACTATTACCAGAGTAAGATATCAAACAATGACTAAGTGTTTCTGCATCGATACATACACTGCTATTAACACTTGCTTTTAGGAATTGCAAATTATCAACAAATAACCAAAACAATACTGGAAATGAAATTCAGGCCAAAACAACATTGTAATGGGTACCAGCAGTTTTTGCAGCTACAAGGTGAGAAGTATCGAAAGGCATGGCATGTAATAGGATCTGGTACGCTCTAAGGAAGCATCCAATTGCAAAGATCACACACACACACGAGGCAGTAAGGCAGTTCCAGCTTGGCAGCACCATGCCTGTTTGATAAACATCTCTCTTATCTAGATCTAGTAAATTACATTTCCTGTACTTTTCGGTGTGAACATTTTTAATTACCTCCTCTGGATTAAAAGAGGAAGCAAGAGCGGGTTCTCCGGACGCTGTGAGACCACCTGGTACAGCACAGACGCCATTCTCTCTTTTGTAAAGCTGAACATACGCATATTTTTCACAAAATGACATGCTACCTGCATCCTGTAGCCGTCTGTACATTTCTGCTTCGGACTTTTCTCTGGTGGTGACCAGTTGATCAGTGCATGTTTGTATCCAGAAAGTACCCTTAGCGGCAGGGCTTTAAGTGGGCCGGGTCTGTCCGGGTCTGAGCACCGGCAGTTATTTTCAGGGGGCCTCGAAACGGGTCTCTATCGGGCTCCGTTTTCGGGCCTCGCAAAGGTAGTTCGTTTTATTTTATTTTTATTGGACTGAAGTGAGGGCATGCACATCGATGTGCGCATGCTCATTTTGCTCACTACTGAGAAGTGGAGGTTGAGGCATTTCCACAGTTGAGTATTTCTTCCTCTCTCTGCAGACGTTCTTGAAGTGCACATGCGCAGAATACAACTTTCTTTACCAACGCAAAATGTCCGCGACTACTTGAACATCGTATGAGACGCGCGGCAGCTTTAAATACTTACACGGGGAAGGTTCCAAACATCCGGCACCTTTGCTCGAGACCGGAATTGAGACCATCGCATCCTAAGTGACTTCAGAAGGCAGGAGACTGGGGCCCCGTTGAGACCAGGAGACTGGGGCCCCGTTGAGACCGGAAGTCAGGCTACGGGCCCCCAACAGACTGGAATACATGGCACAGGACATTCATTAGTGGTGTCTGAGTTCCAGGCAGCCTTCCTCCAAGGACTCCCATCAGTTATGGTAAAAGTATAGCCTGATTTCAGGACATTAATACGGGGGAGAGAATCATTGGTCCCCATCTTAAAGGATAATGGGTTGCTGACACAGTGGACAGGTGGTTGAGTAAAGTTATGTATGTGCACTTTCATAGGGGTGTAAGTTGCAAGCACTCTTCTATAGTGACCGATTACCTCAATCCATGCTATTTCATGCCCTCGAGGGAACTACACGAGCCCCAGGTTTTGGCGTGACACCCAAGTGTATTCAGGGCGCCGTAGTCTGAGTTTTCTTTAATTGATTTAATTAGACTAACATACCTGATGGCAAATATTTGTGTAAAAAATGGGAGTTGTGTGCGCGATGGCATGGAGTTGCGTAGTCCATCTTAGAAGACAGACAGGCGTGGCATGTTGTAGAGTGAACAGAAACTGTCATACAGTGGTTGTACACTCCCACGACATGTGAGTACATCTTGAGTTGACATTTCATAGTAGACACGAACTGTTACGTTTTAGGTTAATAGTAAGGCGAACGACCTGGGCGCAAGGGGCAGTTTCCGTGGCAGCCAGGTTCACAAAAACATTGGTGGGCCCCCGGTCACAAGACTAAAGACCAATTTTGAATATAAATTAGGATGAATAAAAGGTGGGCGGGAGTGTGCGGACTTATACGCATGTGATACGTATGCACTTTGATCAGTTTTTTAAAGATTGGAACAAGTCACTAATTTCATAGGCAAATCGCTGTTCCTGTCTACTCTAGTCATACACTGCCCACTCTGCTCCCTTACGCTTCCCCGCCTGCCCCCAGCAACTCCTTAACACTGGCTGCCTTCCCTGTTCCCTGCCTCCTTCAGTTCAGACGGTTCCCCACTTTCTCCCCGTCTCCTCTGAACCCACACTGCCCTCTCAGCTGGGATTGCATGGTTTACGTTCAAAACCTTTTCGAAGAGGCTAAGTAATGCAAATCATTTTTACATGTGTTTTTAAAGTGTTTGGTATTTTTATGGCTTATACTTAATAAATATACCTTTTTGCCAATTTTATCATCCTTTGCTGGATGCGACTTTATGATTTTCTTAAGCACACAATGCTAGTTATCTTGATTTAGACCACGCCCCTACTCGGATAGGCCACACCCCTTTAAGAGGTTTGCCCCGCCCATTTTAGAGCACCCCCAGTTTTTTTTCCCCACTTAAAGCCCTGCTTAGCGGTGATATGCACCGATGGCTGAGAGACTGGCTCTTCTGCAGGACAACGCACTAACAGACAGCGCTGCCTCTTGTGGTGAAAGGGAAAGTTACTGAAGCATAACAGAATGGAAAGTTGCCTGCTTTAATGCCTCCTTCGTGCAACTGTGTCACTAAGTGCCAGCAAGTGGGCGCCAGACGAAGCGCACTCGGCCTGCAATTCATAATGTGCTCTGCTCAGCTACTGTGACCGCGGCGCCCCTGGCTAGTTTTGGTGGCGCACACGGGTGCCGCGGCGCACAGTTTGGGAAGTACGGAGTTAACCTGTTTTCTTTACATAAACGCATTTCATGTGTTTTGATATGTGCTGCAACTTGTACAGAAGCCATTATGTACCATCATATCTTGCCCGTAGCCCCTCCCCTAGCTCCGCCCACTTGCCACACCTCTAGCTTATTTTAATGAGTACCTGCACTTATTTTTTCCCATTTAAAGCACTGGTCATCACGGACTCAAAGCGAGAGATAGAAAGGGGGAGAGTCAGAAGAGGATGGTAAGGATAACTAAACAGTGATAAAGGGAGAAAGCAGGGAAGAAAAAGAACCAGCAAGATAGAGACAAAGTGCATCATTGTGGAAGGAGGATGGCCAGGGTGGAATCAAATCGAGGCTGCTTTGGTGTGAGGCATTTCCGGCAACTGGCGGCGGGCCTCCCAGATAAACTCTAGATAGCTGCACGTAGTCTTACAATGAAAGCGCTAAGTGGCACTTACACTGTCCTTGCAGCCCCCGGCGGCACAAGCGGATCTTGCTACTCAGTTTTTTCTCTTCCTAGTAATCTCCCTGAGGGCGGGGGTCAGAGGGGGTGGATTGAGACCCAGCGTCGGTAGGGTAGCCGTAGTTAGTGGAAAGTGAGCTGGTTAATGTCGGGGATGGGAAGGCGGGGCATGATCCCTATGCACCTCCAGGCCTCTGCTGAGCTCGAACGCCCAGTTCCCGAGGCGCTAATCTTTGAGCATATGCATATACATCTTAAGAAATCAGATTTGACGGCCGTCTTCAATATCTCTATTTAGTTCGGAGTGCCGCGAGCCCATACAAATGGTATCAGCGCGCTATAAATTCTGGTGACATCTCTAGTTAGGCACCGAAAAGGTTAGAAAAGCGCTACACAAATGTCAATACCAGATTAATTTCAATTGTCTTGAACGCACGCAGAAGAAAAGCCCCCTCTTGTGTTTGAACATGGAATATCACACAGCTTATTGCAAAAACCACGCATTACATTCTGCACACTAATGCAACGGCATATTTTACAGAACGTCGGCATTCCGCACTGGCCACATATAGTTATCTGGAAATAACATAAGGCGGCACATGAGCAAACAAAGGGGCCGCAGGCGCCAACATAATGTGCTTCCCTGTTTAACCCTTTTTACATGTCCGAGTTCCCATTCCAGCATGATCACATCTTGGTGATCTTCAGCAGACCAGCCCAAAAGCATCACTTGATACCGAGCAACGAGCCGGACACACGATATTAACTCGAGTGACCCGCATAAAAAACATCTCGACGGACGAACTGTGCATACTGGAAAACACAGATGTGTCGTCAGTCACTCACAATTTTGCATGCTCAGTTATCTAGTCTCGACTGCAAATTTGGTTTTGTGTGGATAGCTTGAAATTTACTTGAGAATTAAGCGAGATTAACTGGACTAACAAGCATCGCCTGTTAGGCCAAGCTTGGCCAATCGTTTTATAGCAATGTTGTACAGCATCACGGGTGCTGTGCGTCATGTCTATATAAAAATAAAAAAGCGCTATAAGGGCGTCAAGTGTCACTGAAGGTGCATGCATGCGCGCACCTACAAAATGAATACAGACATCTCGGGTACAGGCAGGCGCCTTACTTAGCCTGCAGATGCGCTAAAAAACAAACAAACAAAAAACACAACATAAGTGTTCCGCTCTTTCCCGACGCTCTAAATATACTCCCACCTCTGCACTCCATTTTGAAGCAGTGTGAGTGAGAGGCAGGACACGGACTGTGAAGCCTTCAACAAATTGTCCCCCCAAAGGTCCGAGTAATGAATGCCCCATTCATGCAGAAACAGCTGAGGTCTCGCACGGACCCCACAGACCTGTTCATGTGCTAAAAGCATCTGCTTAGGCAGGGGGAAACCTGCTTCGTGCAAAAATAGAAAGTAACTAAGAATACAGCCATTATTTCTTTTTCTGCCTATGTGACATAAAACACATTGCACCTGTCATAGCCTCATCCGACAACAGACCTGTCCTATCCTTTCCCAACAGCAGACAGCTAAACGCTAACGCGGTCTGTAAGCGAAACCTAAACATGGCACGGCGGACTGGGGCTCAACTGGTTCCATGGAGCCCCCTAAACTCTGGATAGAGGTGATCGTCACACGAGGGAAAGGCTCTTTAGCAGTGCAGAGCACATAGATAAGACATATACCTGCCGGGTACTTGTGAATGGGGCCATTGCAAACTGCCTACTGAATGGAATCTCTCACACGCAGTCACGTGCAAATGGGGTCCCTATATACAGCAGTCCAAATGCCACCTCTCGTAGTCAGCCATCTCTAAATGGGGCCCCAACATTCAGCCTTCCAAATGGCTTCTCTCACAGCCAGTCATCTGTAAACAGGGCCCCTACATCTAGCCTTTCAAATGGCTTCTCTTAGTCAGTTATCTGTAAATGGGGGCCCCAACATTCAGCTTCCCCAATGGCATTCCTCAGTCAGTTATCTGTAAATGGGGCCCCTACATTCAGCCTTCCACATGGCACCTCTCGCAGTCCGCCATCTGTAAATTGGTCCCCTACATCCAGCCTTCCAAATGGTTTCTTCCAGTCAGTCATCTGTAAATGGGTCCCCTACACCCAGCCTTCCAAATGGTTTCTCCCCCAGTCAGTCATCTGTAAATAGGCCCCCTACCCCCAACCCTCCAAATGGCTTCTCTCACGGTCAGTCATCTGCAAATGGGCGCCTGCAAACAGCCTTCTCAACGGCATATCTCACAGTCACTCATCTGTAAATGGGGCCACTTTAAACATCCTTCCCAAAGGCATCCCTTAGACCCTGTTCCTTTGCACCTGGAAATGCACTGCTATTCGTGTAATCGTTTTGGCTGGAGAGCCAAACCAATGAGTGGCTGGCTAAACGGAAAACTCCACAGCAGGTGGCCGACCCGCTGAGCTGTCTCTGATACATATTTGAAATCCTGTGGATGGATTTTTAAACATGGTGCTCTTGCACTGAGACGTATAATAGGTTTTCAAAAACAGACTATTGTGAACAGCATGGCTGCTGAGTCTAGCTGCTGCCATGCAGTAAGAGTGTCTGCTGTTGACCACCTACTGGGGACATACAATAATGTCCCAGATCTCTTACTTGTTGCAGAGCAGGAGGGATGGTGTGTGCCCCCTTTTTGCCTGTGTTGCATTTTCTCATTTACCTCTCTTAGAATTTGTGACATGCTTACTCTAGTAGTTTCAAACAAACAGCGCAGGATGAGGTAAAGAGCAGTGAAGGGGCACAAGGTGGCAGGCACTGGGCGAAAACAATGGTCTTACCTCGGGTCTAGGAAATTGGTGCGGCATGGCACTGCGTACCCTGCGAGGGTGCCGCAATGTTTTCTTTGATTTTGCGGGGGAAGAGTTATTTCTGATAGAGGTTATAGAGTGAAAGCACGCCTAGTGGCTGAAGTCGAAGAAAGGAAATTGTCACAGAATGAATTAAGGACAAACCAGTAAAGAGAGGCAATAGAAATGAGAACATTAGATTTATACCCTATCACAGGATTGATAATGAAGTTAAGTATAAGTTTTGTCCATCATCTGGATGTTTTGAAACTTGATTTGGATAAGTAGATTACAACCAACCCTTTGATGACATAAAAGGCACCAACTTCAAAGAATCTACGGAGTCCCAGTGACATCATTAAATATGATGAATTATATAATGAGAATAAACCTATGTCCAATTGGCTACCAGCATCTCCTAGGGGATGCCAGAGATGTAGTACTTGTATATGCATACATTTCTTAACAAAATGTAAGAATTTCACAATTTTAGGAAACAGACTTAAAAATGTGAGATTTCATCAATTTCAATACGAAAAATTGCATTTTTCTTATAATTTGTCACAGTGGATTACAGTATGAAGGTTCTACGAAATATAAATTGAAAGAAAGATGGCGAGAACATGTGATGACACTGAAAAATAAACTTCCCATGTAACAAGCTATGAACATATTTAAAAGGTGTTATCTGTTTCTATATTAGGTCCCCTTCCTTTCCTTCTAATATGAATCTTAGGGATTATAACATATATATTACTCTTGTTCTATGTTGCGGAGCTCCTCTAACAACTCCTTACAGGGGGTCAGCGGAAACAAATTGAAGTCAAATTAGACAGTAAATAGGAAAATCGACAGATCGTAATGAACAGTGTTAGGGGTTCATTTCCAACAAAAGATTAGTATATACTTATTTTTTGTTTTTAACACGTTTTATGTAAGAAACCAAGATTGTACAAATCCAATGCATTTTATTTTTTGGAATTATTTTGTCTTCCAATCTTCAAATGTGAAGTCTGGAGAAATTAGTTTAATATTGTATTGGGACTTGGATATTTCTCTTAATTATTATTTTTGTGCTGTCTATCAAACGTAAATACTAATGTTTCCACACACTGGAAGCAAATTTGGTGGCATGAAATAAAACCCTCCATTTAATTTTAAAGGTGTCTTTGGATATCACTAAATAGTTGATAATGGAGTTCCTATTTTACTTTCATCCTACATTTCATAGCTGTAGTGACAATCACTTACAGTGAGGCTGCTAAAGAACTCCGAGGTCTAGCCAGATAATACACAGGATATTTGCTGTATACTGCAAATACTAGGAAAGGGTTCTATCCCCATTAAAGATTAGCAGGTATTTATTTAATTTTATTATCATTACTACGTTATTATTATGTTTTTTTTTTTTTTAGGGAAGAACTTTTTAAAATGTTATTTAATTATTTAAGAGTTTTATTTAGCGCTGGCAAGACCTGGGTATCAGAGCACTTTACATCAGTACATGTTCATAACACAATAGCAAGTATAATCAGAACGACTGATCGTGTCGGTGGTTGAGCATGGGGGAGGACAAATGACAAGGAGGGGGTGTAGGGAGAGTGGGGTTGAGAATCTGTGACGATGGGCGACTGATAATCCACTAGCTGAGATGCCGGATGAGGAGGAGATCCTTTAGCTGTCTCTTGAAGCACAGGAATGTAGTGGTATGGAGTTCCAGATTTTAGGGGCATTGCTAAAGAAAGAACGTGCCAGTGTTTTTTGTTTGTGGGCTTTGGGTGGAATGAGGAGTAGGGTAGTTGAGTTGCTTAGGTTTCTTGTCTGACCTGTCCTTTTGAGTTTTGCAGTAAGGTAATCAGGTTTCTTAGTGTGAAGAGCTTTGTGAGTAAGGCAGGCATTTCTGAAGTTGCCGCGAGCTTCAATCGGGAGCCAATTCAGGTCTTTTAAGGCACAGGAGATGTGGTCATATTTTTTGATTCCTGGGACCTTTGTGGCTGCTGCATTGAGAGTGGTTCTAAGTGGTGCAAGGTGGGATTTGGCTGAATCTGTGTGGGTGGAGTTCCCATAGTCTAATCTGGACAGCACCAGGGCTTGCGTGGCAGATTTGAGATCGTTCAGAAGTAGGTAGAGTTTGATTTTGTGCAGAAGTTTAAGGTTGTAGAAGGCACTCTTCGCACTATTCTTTACATGGTCTTTAATGATTACTTTGGGATCCAGTGAAGTTCCTAGAGATTTGACGGAGTCAGCTAGGATTAGATTGCGGTTGAGAGCGTCTAGGGCTGTTAACCATTCTAGCATCTGGGGTGACTGATTTTTTGCTAACAACCAAGACTGTCTAAAAAATTTGCTACTTGATTTTTATCACTCAAGTTTACGTTTGGAAAAATGCTGCATACACTAGTCTCAATTTTTTGGGTGGAAACAGTCAGATGCAAGACAACACCACGATTCCACACACGGAAGTGAATTTGGTTTCCTCTTCTGGGCTGCACCATGTGGCTGCTCGTTAAGCAAGAATAATAGAGTATAAATTAGTGATTTAAGATGGGGCTACCAGGATACAAACTATGGTACTGTGAGCGTGTAGCCAGATTAAAGCTGTAGCGTAAATGTTAGAACAGTGCATCAAGGTAGCTGTGCCAGCTTATAAATGAGAACCACTATAGACAGAAGACGGAAATGTTTTTATGTGTTGTATTTTACAGAGTCCCTATCAGGGGGCGGTGGACCAGACATTTTGCAAACAATGGGCACTGGTTCAAGTTAATACATGAATTAAATTTCATTGGTTTTAGAAGATAAGATGAGCCCATATACGTCAAAATAAAAGGTGGTCCTAAGGAAAAGATTTCTTATTGAGTAAAAGCCGTTTGAACATCAAGAATAGCTGCTGGATACTGTACTTAAGTCCAAAATGTGTATATTTATATCTTGTCGAATCCTCTCAATGGAGTGAACTCTGAACTCAACACGTCTGTTGACAGAAAAGTTAAGCCCAGGGGACAAGGTGTAGCTAGATCCCCCAAGAGCACAGCAAAGCACAGTGCCACTGACAATAGCTCAGGCAGGTGGCCTCACCATGGGTGCTAGGGCTTGCCCACAAGCTGGGGCAGGGCAACACAGTGGAGGTGAGCAGGGTGATCCTAAAAATCTTTCTGGCTCTCAGGAGTTCAGGTACAGGCTACCAGGGATACAGTGGCACTTTCAGAAGTGCCAGGCGCAGCTAATCCCATTTCAACCAATTCCTTGGTAGAATACTTGTTGGCAATTGTAAGCTCCATCGGGGGCCTGTATGCTCCCAAAGGCATCTATTGACCGCCTCAGGTCAGCAAGCAACTTTCCTGGTACAGCCCCCCCCCAGTCCAGCAGGACCCCATGCCGGCCTTAACTCAGACATTTCAATCCTTGGCCACTCACGTAGTTCCAGGTGATTTAACTACAGGTGCTAGGGCAGACAGGTATGAGCCTTTCCCCCTTCGATCCCCCCAATTGACTCATATGTTCAGTCCACAAATATGTAAGTTAGTGTGGGTTCCCTCACAGCATCCCAGGACCCAAAAGTAGCAGCCGGAACTTTTGCAAGAGTGAGCCGTCTCCCGTGACTCCAGGGCTTCTTATGCCTGCCCCAAAACTGACGGGTCCGAGTTCTAACAAGGCTTGAACAGTGATAACACAGGAGCAATAAGGGAACACAAAAGAGGCAGACAGCTTAAAAAAGTTCCAAACAGGCAGTAGTGCAAGGGGTGGAGGAAGATGGAGGGGGGGTGGAGGCTACAACAGCAGGGAGATATTGGGGGGAGGGACGTTTGAAATGTTCTTGTTGAAACCAGGGACGATGGCCCTAGAAGTCAAGGCAGGAATATGGAAGGCAATTACCACATAATTATCGATTTGCAACGCTGGCCACATAATCCATCATCTGCTGCATAATTTCCAGATTTTAACAAAAACTTGTCACCGTTTCGTTGTTGATTGCTCTGCTTAGGTGTTAAAATTATACTTTTGCTCGGATAGTAGTAACGTGTAACAAGCATTTGCAATGCAATAGGTCTCGCATTTGTGAGAGTTCGAGCTATTGGCGTTGTAAATGATGATGTCTCTTGATGTGGTGTTTTGGTGTGGAGTGGAGTGAATGTATGTGGTGTGCAGTTCAATTGTGTGGGTTGGATTGGAATTTTTAGTAGTGTAATTGTGTGGTGTGAAGAGGATTTATGTAGTGGGAATTATGTTCCATGGTGTGCAGTGGAATTATGTGGTATGAGTATACTGGAATTATGTGTCATGGAGTGTAATTATGTGGAATGGTAGTTTGAGTTGTAGAGAGGTATGTAGTGGAGTTTAATTATGTGGTGTGCTGGAATTATGTGGCATGTTGTGTAATTTTGTGGTGTGGATTGGATGTATGTAGCATGTTGTGCAAGTGTGTTGAGTTGAACTATGTGGTTTGTTGTCGAATTATGTGGTGTGGAATGTTAATACGTACAGTTGAATTGTGTGGTGTGGAGAAGTGTGTGGCGTTGAGTGAAATTATGCGGATTGGAATTATGTGGCATGGTGTGGTGTGCATTTGTGTGTTGTGTGGCCAAGTTTAAAAATGATGAAACCTAATTACAAAGAAAGGTGACCTATCAATGCGCGCAAATTCACAAAATTAAACACGTTGCTTCCACCAAAAAATTTCGGAAACGCTGACCTGTTTTGCCTGACTCTTAACACACCAACTTATGGAAACATAACGCTGTGGCGAAGTGTGAGAGGCCCTTGCCAGTCTCCTGTTCTCTGAAAGTTTGGCAATTTCCGTGAGAGGCCTAGGGAATGTATCAGTTGTGACAACAGTAATTTGGGGTCAACAAGACATTGCCATATTAGTGGAGAAGACCTGAAGGAAGAAGGGAGTAGTGACCTGATTAAAAACAATAAGCCAATGCACTGCGGCAGCTGTAATGTACAGGAAAGGGGAGGGGCAGCATATAGAGTAGATGCAGGGTGGTGAGGAACAACTGAGGGTAGGGAGGGGTACATGGGCACAGAAACACAAACCCACACCACTGTCACAACGTGGTAGTAGTGAAGGGTGGGGAAAACTTGGGCACAGGATATAACTTTGTTGGATGGTGGTGAACATATTAGGAGTGGCAGAGGGGACAGAGGCAGACATAAATGTACAACCCATGCCTGTCAACGCAGGGAAGGACAGTCTATCCAGAAATTGGTGGGAAGCGGGGGAGGTAGAAAGTCAAAGAGTGGGCTTGTTTTAGCTGAAAGTGTTGTTTGTTCTAACGGCTATATGTTATGTGCTATATTTGGATGCACCAATACCAAACTTTTCAGCATACAGACAGCACCTAGAACATGTGCGTGTACATACACACACAAAGTCAAAGAGTAGCAGTAAGGCAGATTAAGTAGAAGGAAGAATGGAAATGCATACGCATAAGATTGGGTATAAGTAGGAGGACACAGAAGTAAGTAGGTATAGGAGAAGCAGTTGGTAGGAGCAAGCAGGAATAGGGGTAAGGAGGATTGAGGTAGAAGTTGGAGCATTTTAAAGCGTAGGAGTATGAATAGGCATAAGTAGGAGTAAGAGTAATTGTAAGGAGGAGGAAAAGCAGGTGTAAACAGTTGTACATGTAGTACTAACAGAAGGAAAAAGAGTAGGAGGAAGGCAGAATAAGAGTGAAGTAGGATTGAGGATGAATTAAGAAATAGTAGTTGTAAGAGTATGTAGGAGTAAGTGGGAGTATGTAGGAGAAAGAGTAGACGATTGCAGAGATAAGAGTGGGCACAACAGGATAAATACTTAGAGCATATAGAAGCAAGTAGGAGTTGAAGCCGTCTTAACAGCACTTATACACAGAGGAAATACATTATTTCGTAACATTTTGCGCACGCACTTGTGTGACACAAAGGATTGTGTGGTTTACTTAACATTCAATAAGCCCACAGCTGCAGTGCAAAACTGCACAATGCCATGCAATTGCTTGCATAAACCATAGTAAATCGAGGCTAAAGTTCTGTATGGCTACTCTTTCTGCACAGTACTGATTTCATTTCAAATGGGAATGTAGCTGAATGTTATAAATGCTCTGAAAAGAACAGCAGGCTGCGTTCACTATATGGCACAAAGAGAGGATCATGCAGGGTACTAAACAGCAGGAGTTAAATAAAAGAGCGTTATATTGAGAAAAAAAAGTGTGCATCTCTTCTACTAGCTCCGGATGGGAAGACATGACAAACGATCTCCTTAATTAATTATAATTAGTACATGAGCATACAAGCCAGTAGCTCTGCTTAATACCTCAGAAATAGAACCCAAACCAGTAAGGACCATAATACAGTACACACAATAGCAACTCTTTATTAACATTTATCACCACTAAAACCTTACAAACTAAAAACAGAAAATAAATCAGGGCATACCCCTGACATTAATAATGTAAGAGACGTCATAGAGGCTAAAACGCAAACAAGTGAAAACATACTAACAGTTTTCATAGCAGTTTTAAAGGAAACACTTTTCAAGCTTGGTAAAAATATTCATCTGGATAGCTCATCCCCACCTGTGTCTGAGCTGAACTCAGTTTGTTTACAACACAGTTGGCTTCTAAGGATCTTCTGCATTAAAGTTTAAAGGCTCACTTACAAAAGGGCTTTGTTTGAAACAGTAGCATAAGCAAAGTCATTGCTTGCATCAAAAATAATCAGAATTCCACTACCCAACAGCAGCAGTGCATTTTTACTGTGCTATCGTGCACATGGAGTTTCATATATAATTTACATAACCTGCTACTCGGCAGCGCAGTTTTGAAAGTGATTGGTACATCATGTTATCTTACTACTTTTATCCAATAGACTCAAAACTGACATGTCTACCATATGCAATTGTAAATTATATTTGCTAGGAAGTGAAAGAGAGGCCTCGGCTCGAGGTGAAAAAGTGAAGTTGTATCGTCCTCATTCCCTCCAGTACAACTTTGCATACCACTGGTCACCTCTTAAAGTACCTTAAATTAATATCTACATTGTTTTCCTTAGGACAAAAACATAAATCACTGATATTAGCTCTCTCCAGTCACAGCATAGTTATTTCTTTTTGGGAAGCGCTGTTATAGTGTGAATATTTTTTCATTTTGAAGCTGCTGAACTCGAGAGAGTAACTTAGAGTCTAGCAGTGTGCTTTCATCTGATAACGGAAGAGCAATCAATTAAAACAGCGGCGGGCATGAAACAATTAAAACAGGGACGTGCTTGACAAACACGGCATGGAAGCTGGAGCCCAGTGACTCACTGACTGCAAGGGAGGAGGAGAAGGGAGGAGGGAGCGAGAGCAGAGAGAGCAGGGTGGAGGAGCAAGGAAAGGGACACAATAACGAAAGCATAAGCAGCGCGGCGCTCGTGAAAGGGCGCCGCGCTGACTGAGCTTATACCTCCAGTTTTCCACAGAGACCAGAGCCAGTCCATGTCCAGGGCAGCTGCGAGGAGTAGGCACAGACAGTAGTGTCCCCTGCACTGAGGCAAGCAGCACAGCCCTTCCTATGGTCCGCATGCTTACTAATTAGGAGGGAGGGGGTAAAGGAGCCAGGGAAATAAATAACAGTAAAAGCGAAACCAGTGCGGCGCTCGTAAAACGGGCGCCGCGCTGATAAAGCTCATACCTCCAGTTGTTCCGGGAGACCAGAGCCAATCCACTGCCGAGGCAGCAGCGAGGAGCAGGGCAGGCACAGACAGCAGTGCCCCGTGCTCTGAGGCAAGCAGCACAGCCCTCTCTCTGGTCCGCCTGACTCTGCTGTGAGGCTGGAGCTTGTTCACTGATTGGGAGGGGGTTAGAGGAGCCGGGAAAACAACACAACAGTGGAAGTGAAACCAGCACGGCGCTCTTATGTCCACAATTGTTAAACAAGAAACCGGAGGCCCTGCAAAGTGTGAGTATTAGGGCGGCCATCTTTAAATAGCCAAATAACTTTCAATAATCACAAACCTATTACGATGCATTAGGTTCAAAATGCGTAATTTAAAATAAATGCGAGTGTTGCTAATTATAATAAAACTCACAAAGCAGTGCACACTACTCTGTGCTGTGTCACCATGCGCTCATGCAAATCACTCGATCGTTCTGCAATCACCAGCGAGGTAGTGCCCAGTCAAACAAGCGACTAGCCGTTCATATTCTCGCAGTGCGCACACACACGTGCATACCTACTGAAGCTCGTTGGTAATTAAAACACCAGCGCTCTAGGACTGGTCATCCATTTAAACAAGACTAAAACAACGCAAATTTCCCCTTGAAAGCAAGCCCAAAAGCAAACGACTATCCTACCAAAAAAAGCCCAAATGACGATCGACATCGGAAAGTTCCAAAAACACTAAAAAACGAGGCGAACGCGCGCTGCTGCGCGTGCTGGCCACCGTCGGGAATGGGAGGAGCGAAGGCGGGCCATGCGCCCGCCTTTGACCAATCGCGTGCCGTTTTTTTAAAACGCACGCTCCAGCCAATGTGGGCTTCCGAAAACAAAACCACACGCACGAGCGTGTGGGTCGTTTTCAGAAGCCCTTTCTAAAGGTCTCGCGCTGCGCGAGCAGTGCTGCGCACTGCAACGCTAGGCGCGAGACCTAAAAATGACAAAATCAAAGTATTACTGCCACAATTTGTACCGCATAACGCTGCATTATTTGCTTTTAATTGTCGCATCATTTCGTCAACGCAGCTGCATAATTTGATCCTCTGCCGTATAAATCCAGTGGCCTTGATTATGACTGAGATTTTTGATAGGCTTAGGTTTGACAATCCAGTTATCAGGTGGGATTGGACCGAGGAGACAATATGGTTTCTTTCGTGCATTCGAGGCTGGAGGAAACAAAGGGGCATGCTGGGCTTTAAACCGGAAAGCCGGTAATAGACCAGCAGGCATTTTCAGGTTCAAATATGGGTGCTCCTTTTGTGGTCTCGCCTCCCAACCAGGGCATAAATGTACCACGAAAGCAAACGTTAAAAACAGACAGCAAAGGCAAACCATTGAGGTTTGGGTAAATCTATCAGCATTAAAGATTAAGGTTTTGATTCTATGGAATAATCAATATCCAGATTATGATGTTGCCAAGGTCATTTTTTTTTGTTTTTTAATGCTGGATTAAGTGCTGAGGATAAAAACACGCACATTAATCAGTCATCTGTACATGCTAACCTGGATGTGGCAAGATTTAATCTAAAAAGGAGTTCGCTTTGAGGCGCATTGCTGGCCCTTTCAGTACTCCAATGAACTATCACCACTTCCCCCTATTGGGGTTGCTGCCTCCCATAGCACTGCCTTTAAAATTGGAGCCCAATGACTTCCTCCTGTATGTAAATTTTTCTTTAGGTATCTTGGTTAATCATAAATAACTCATGGTATCCATTGCTTTCTAAAATGTTAATCATTTTTTTCACCTGCATATACAGTTAACCATCAGTTCTGTAAGTGGAGTGTATATTATCCCCAATGCATTTCGGGCCGAGTTTGGCCCTTCGTCAGGGGGTGGTGTTCACTATGGAACAAGAGAAAACTGTCTGTCAGCAAAGCCATTCTATATACCAGTGAAAAATCCAAATCTCTTTCTTTTGTCAAACAACTGAAATTAAAATTATGACAGGTGAAAATTACGTTTGACAGGAAGCCAAAGGTGCACTGAGATAAGCCAATCATTCATGCGTTTGGGTGATGGCTATCAATACCCAGGATCAAGGGGTATACCACAATAGCACGCTTATAAACATAAAACATTCCCTTCATAAGATTGAATAAAGTGGAGAAATAGGAGTGCTTCGGAAACCACAATTATTGAACCTTTCAGTACTCTGCACTGGATGTTCTGGTTATCATTAGGACTCATCCCCAAGGAGGAGGCAGGTAAATTCTATGTAATCCACACTTGTTCTGCACCGAGGGGCACTTCAGTAAATGAAACCATTGACCTGCACTCATGCTTAGCCAGGTATGCGTCCACTGATCAAGGCCACGTGAAACTAATGCACCCAGGCGTCTCATGGCACAAGTGGATGTTGAGCCAGCATTTAGGTTGCTGCCAGCATACCCCAAGGATTGCTCCTTCTGGGGTTCCAGCTTGATGGTTCTTTCAACTATGACTGATGTATGCCAGTGGGTTGTGCAATTTCGTGGGTGCACTTTAACAAGTTCAGCACTTCCTTAGATTTTTTTTGTGTCAAATCAGTTACCAGCGATGACATTCACTACTTAGATGACTTTTTGTTCATGGGTGTTCTGAAATCTGTTGATAGCGTGCATACCATCGACTCATTTGTAAGTCTAATGAACAGTGTAGGGGTTCCATTGGTAACAGAAAAAAAAAAAACCAATGTCAGCTACATGCTTTGTTTTCCTTGCATTGAGATTGACTTACAGTTGGGGTAATGGAAATTTGCAGCAGACAAGCGTCAGCCATTAGCACATGCTTAGCATCACAAAACATGTTACACCAATTGCAGGTTTTGGTAGGACAGCTGAATTTTGACCTTGGGATCATTTCAATGGTGCGCATCTTCTCGTGTTCTACAGCCTGGTCTATGACTGGCACGAGTAAGAAGCATCACTGTGCAAGATTAAAATAAGTTTGTGAATGTGTGCTTGGTTTCAATGGCTCAGAGGTCTGGCCTATTGGCAGTGTCTAGAGAAGAGTAGGTCCTGTCACAGGCTCGGCGGTTTTAGGGCTTTCCTTGTTGAGCAGTGCTGTAGAGATAACTGGCCTAGCGATTGAGTAGAAGCAGGGTTTGCGAAGGACATTGCAATCCTGGAGCGATCTCTCATTTTAGTCGATATTAACAGTCTGGGTGGGACCGTTTAGGAGCAGTAGTGTGGCATTCTGCTTTGACATGTGTGTGGTGGATGTGAAACAAAGGGAGAGAGATCCCACACACCAAGGAGAAACTACTGGTGTGCTACGGACGGGTCGAGTTCTTTTTAAGGTATTGTTAAGTGGACACTAAGATGGGGCTCAACCACATACCCTTATAAGGTGACAAGCAATTGGCTTTGGTCCACAGATACGGAGATAGTACACAAGAGGGACTCCCGTACAGGAGGTACCTAGTACTTGGACCACTGTTCAGTGAAGGTCACATTGATTAGGGTATTATTCGCACCATTATAGGGTGTAGTCGATTCTTTGGTTTAAATCTGTTGATGGAAGGACTCTCCTATCTGAAAAATTAGGATAGGAAAGAGATATTCTCCAGATATTCCTCTTGATGAGAGGACGGTTTTTAGCTGCCTGATAGCATTAATATTGACATCACCATTGGATGTTATATGGAATTATTTGTGAAAAAAGATTTGCATAGCCCTGAAGAAGGAGGTTATTAATAAGAGCATCCACCGAAACGCATTGACGGAACATTAAAGCAGAATCTGCAAAGTGGGAGGGGGTCTCTATATGGGATACTATATTTTCATGGACCTCTGTTGATACAACGAGCAGATATGCTGTTTTATGAAGACCAATTATTATGTTTCAGTTGTTCTCCTTATGTTATTGTGCTTTTATTATTTTATTATTTATATTTTATATTTTTTTGTGATGTATATGTGTTTTAAATATAAAGGTGTTATTTGGTATGGAATATTAATGTGAAACTATTTTTATATAAGAGGACTAAAGCCATATATATTCTTCTAAACTTCTGTGGTATTTGGAGGTGGTGTATTCTTCTGTATGTTGAGTTTATGCATAGAAAAGTTTGATTGGTTTATGTGATTTATATGTTTTTTATCCTGAGGGGAATTTTGTAATTCTTTTATGTTTGTGGTGGATGCCATTAACAAAGAGCGTATGTCATGCAGGATGGTGCTTATATTACTGAAAAAACTGGCATTGATCTTTCAGAAAACATACAGTTTTTAGGACCCAGGATGTCCCATGAGTCTTGACTAATGTTGCTAATACTTTGCCTCTTTGTAAGATGCAAGTGTTGAATAGACATCTTCAAACAGGCCAGCACATGACTCAGATCCCACATTCCTTTGGAAGCTTGGTGCCCTGCATTACCAGGCCTAATCACTGAATCGTTAGCTCTAAATTCAGGCAGTGCTTATAAGAAAGCTTTTCGGGCATATACGAGTTCTTGCATAGTAAAGTGGAGGTATGAATATTTTCTTGCTAATCAATTCTGATGTATGCAGAGCAATTTACATGATCATGGGAGAGAAGTGAGTTTTGCCAAAGCCCAGTTGTCCGCAGTAAGCATTTTGCTCAATTCGAGGGAAATATGATTTTTTTCTTCTCAATTTTTAGTTAAAAAGTTGTTGCTGGGTTGGTCTATGTTGGCAAGTAACAAACAGGACTGTAGGAGACCACTTGATCTCAAGAAGCTTCATAGTATACTGGCGCTGTAGCAGCATATCTGTCCGATTCGATTTGAGGAAAAGATATTTGCAGCACTGTACATAGTGGGATTGTGTGGGGCTTTCCAGGTTGGCAAACTGGTAGGAATGTCAAAGACCGATCATGTGGGATGGATCTAGATGACCAATGTGCAGATTTGCATCTGTTTTGTGAGCACTATGCTTTCTAATTCCAAGACAGACCAGGTTGGGCTGTGCTCAATGAGACGCTTGCAGAAAGCACCTGCACATATACTGAGCTTTTACTTCATGATAATCGGTCAGAGTTCCTGCAGCGTCACTTCTCTGAAGTGCAGTTGTCCTCTACAGCAGCAGTAGCACCTATTGACTTCCAGGATTATACACTACATTCTTTTATAATTTGAGTAATGATCGTTGCTGGTTTCAGCCCAAAACAGGTCAAGGTGTTAGGCTGGTGGTCCTCCAGCTGTTAATAACGCTATGTTTATCTAGAACATTTTGTAATAAATGTGTTGGCTAGCTCGTGTATGACGTTTTCCTCTTCTCTTAAGTCCTAGAACATTATGGTGACCAAGCACTCATGGGTAGTGGGCTGGAACGGTGGGCTGGGGGCCAGAGTGCAGCAATGTAGTATGCTGTCTGCAAGAGAAAGGTTGTCTATGCAGTTCAAATGGATTGGTTATGGAGGCATGCTTCTGACACATCTGGTAGCAGATGGTTATCAACGAGCCTTGGTGTGCCCAGTTGGATGGACTGCTGGGATTGTCCTCAAACTGCAGACCCACAGGAGGTTCACCTGGATGAGGTTAGGGCAGAATGAAAATGCTATTTTTGTGTTTCTGTGTTACAGGTGACGCTGTCTTTTGCAAATACATGCATATAATTTTGATGTTTTAGATACTGTGTTGTCTTCGTAACTGTAATAAATATGACTCTTTGTTACACTAATCATTTGCTTGCCCCGTGACACCCACCACCACCCATCTCCCACCCGTTTTTGCTTGCACCATCCAAGCTGCCACCCTCCACCGGTTGTTGCTTGATCCGTCCCACCCGCACCTCTCCTGTCACAAAATAAATACAATGCCTGAAAGCTTTCCCATGTGCAAGAGCTATTTGCCTTTATCAATGTGTTTTTTAACAACAGGGTACAGCAGTGCGGTTTCTGTGCAGCATGGTTGAAAGTAAAAGAAAAATAGGAGTGACCTATTGGTTTTGCAAATGCTTGTTTAAATTGGCCAGTTTAAAATTTTTCCTTCTTTTAGTTTGGATTTTTCAAGTAAACTAAACACCAAAGAACGACTGCTTAAGGTAGCACTCCCGATTGATGTTTCAAATGTCTCAATGAGGAGGAGAGGTATGCAGCACTTCTGGGCCCCTATTACACATAGGGTGCACTTTCCCTGTTTGCACCATGGCACACCTTAAAACAGGTGCGACGGGCGCAAACAGGGAAAGTGAGGCCTATTCCAATGAATGTGCTGCCTCCCAGGGCAGCTGCGAACTCGTGCTGCCCTGGGGGTAGCGCATCCAAGTGAAAAACGGAGCAGCTTTGAAGCAGCCGCTCTGAGTTTTAATGTGCAGGCGGCAACCCGCCTGCACTTTTAAGAGGGGAAAGAGAACCCCTTGCAGGCGGATGCAGTGAGTGACTGCACCCGTCTGCAAGGTGATGTCTGGAGGGTCCATAGGACCCCCTTTCCCCTTCCAAAGGGCTGCCATCAGGGAGTGCATTGACAGTGCACCACCTTTTAGGGAGCGCTCTGTCAGTGCGCTTCCTGACAGCTTCTTTGCCTTTACACCTGCATCTATAATATGGCGCAGGCACAGAGGCAAAGGGATTCCATCATTTGCATGGGCCACACCCCCATCCAAATGAGGGAACACCCTCTGGTGATAGTACTGGTGCTATATGGGCGCTATCTTTATTACAGAAAGGGCCACACAAGCGTCTGCGGCCCTTGCTGTAATACCAAAGTGCCCTGGGGGCACGTAAGCGGGCGCACATTCCCATTGCGCCCCTGGAGTACTTTCCATAATATGGCCCCCGGAGTCCACATGGCTGACCCAGCCTTGGCTACTCAAGATCTATGGACTGTAGGATGGGTTCTAACACAAGTGCTTCCTACGAGCGGATTGCTTCTGACAGCTGTGAAGCAGTGCTCTTCTAGGAACAGACAGTGGGGCGAAATCATTCCCAGTCTCCTTCTGCCACTTGATGTCTGGCAAGTATTAGTTACATTAGCTTGAAAATTGGAAATTCAAACGATTTTTCTGGAAATCTCAAAGTAATACACGCACTCCAAGTCAAAAATGCCTTCTCAGAGTGAGCCCCTTTCAAGCAGAGTCACTCTGCAGCTCTAAGAGCTCTCCTTGCATGGTGTTATGAGATCCACTTGCTATCACGGCTGCGAAGAAAGTATCTCTCAAATCATCAACATGGAAGGCCCCATGCGATGACTGTCATGAGAAGTGACTGCTCCTACCTCTGCCATTCTCAGCTTCAGCCAACGCTCCTCATCGGGAGAAATGCTTAACTACCAATCAGACTGCATTGCTCTAGCACAACTGTCTATTTAAGGCTCCTTTTAGCAGCGGAGCATGTTGCATAATCTCTAAACACCTTGGCTTTCCTGCTGCAGTCTAAAAGAGTAAACAGGTCTCACGCAGAATAAAAGAAGACGTCTCTTCCGAAGGAAGGACTTCTTTCTTTTATAGCGTCTAAAGCGCAAGTTATGTTTTTGTACTGAATTCTCTCAAACGTGCCACCCCAAAGCATAGCTTACAGCTTCGAGAACTGCAAGCCTTGTCTAAGAGGACCAGGGCTGAGAGAAAAAACCTTGGGACTGCAAGGTCCAAAGAGGACAGAGAGGCGAAGGGACCATAATTTGTAAGAGCAGGCAGACACTGAAAAAGTCTCAGAGGCACTAGGCTGTCATGCTATCATTAGGATGTAGAACAAACTGGTCTGGAAACTTCTGAAGTGCCTATCCACACCTGAGTTCGTATCTAGCAGGTTCTTTCACCTTTATACAACCTTGCTATGTTGCCATTGAAGCATCCACCCCAACATGATGCTCGCCGTTATACCCTGAGCGAAGTGCACTTCTTTGCTTCAGGCAACAGTCCACAGGAGGACGTTTGCAGATGGGGAGGGATGACTGAGGAGTAGAGAGCAAAAGCCACCAGAATCAGTTCAGTCACTGTTATGGAAGTGAAGGCCAGAAGAAGCCATTTTCAGGAGGTGCAAGATGAAGGATTATCCAATGAAGGACAGGCCTAATGTAGAATGCAGGCAGCAACTCCAAAACCTCCCTCTTTATAATCCTATTCAGGCTATGCCAGCAGGGTGGAGGGATGAATCGACTTAGGCAGAGGGCTGCAACCAATTCCTAGAGAGCCTTCTTCGTAACAATGGTTCAAGGGCACCATGAGTAGAATGCCCTTAATGCTCTCATGTAGGTTTCTGTTTCTAAAACCTGGAAAACACCACTGAAAGTAGACACTGAACGGAATCTTTCAGGCAAAAATTTAAAAAATAAACCAAACTTGAAATTACAACAAGGCACAGCAGAAAAAAACCTAGTTCCAGCAAGAGGTTTTGAAAAACTATATACTCATTTACAGAAATGTATTCTTAAGGACATTTTGAGAGAAAAGCTGAAAACATGTAACCAAGATCCTCAATCACAATGGCAGTAAAAAACACACGGGTCTGCACACGGGTCTGCACAAACACAGAGGAGCGGGAGTGGGAATGGGGCTGAGTAGGGCAATGGAACGATCCCTTCTGTCCGGAGCAGAGTAAATAGTGGAAAGAGAGGCCAAAATTAGTATGTTGCCAGACCTAAGATGACATCAATTCAGAAGTGATAAAGCGAAATGTAAATTCTGGTACAGGACATACAGAAATGTGAACAGTGGGTTGCAATTCCAATTGCTGAATTAGACCCTTTTTAGATAACACAGGTTAAGTTTTTAAGACCTGAAATTTGATTCCCCCATTCATACATTTCTTTAAGGAGTAAAGTTGGTCAATTAAATTAAATTGACTAATAATGAACGGAAAGTTGAATATTACTAAATTAAAAAACCAAACCGGTTTTCAGGATGGTGCTTAAACACCTTTTGTACATTACCATGTAAACATGCTGGACAGATAAATTAAGTTTAACTGGACCAGGCCGTCCTCGCCATGTTGTCAAGGTGCACAGTTGTGCGAAAGCGAGGGCGAAGCTCGCGGCTTTCTGTGGTTTGGTGCTTGCAGGGAGATACTGAACCAATTGCCGTACAGACAGGCTAAACAAACAAAATGAAAGGTAATCACAGGTGTCAACTTACAGGTTCTTCCGCTTCTTCTTCTTTGCGGCGTCGTCCCCCTCTTCAGAGCAGAAGTCAGGATCCGCAGAGCCAGGTGGCTGTGGAAAGAGCAAGAGGTGAGTGGGAATGAGGAAGGGTTTCTAAGCCACACACAGTTGAACTTGAGCCAGGAACATATCAGGACCACCATCCCCACCCAAGGCAGGGATCAAGTCATGCTATGGTGCCAGATACATGCCTCTGGGAGGCACATTCATGGACTTAGGAATACTTCGCCTGAACACCACACACTGCCCAAATCAGTGATTTTGCTGGTTGGGTAATGTACGCACTGAATACAGTTGCCTAGAATTTGTCAAAGCCCGCTATTAAAGTACTGTCTATTGGCAAATAATTAGCAATTAATTGCCCTCTGACCCCAGACCTCTGGCGGCAAAGACAGGAGATGCACCTGAAAAACAAAGGCATTCCGGCCCAACATAGGAATTCATGCATGGTTAGGCAACGTACACAATCAAAAAGCACAATGTCCAAAACTGAAACTTTGTTTCTCCTCTGACAAATTTACCATTCCATTCCCTCACAGTCCCACGGGCACGGTGAGTGATCATTAAGGGTGGTAGGCCTTTCAGCAAAATAAAATGCAGCTCCCGCCACATATGTTAATGTCAAAAAACATTACCATACAAGATCTTTTGGCAACTATTTCTTGAATGACAGCAAATAAAGGTTTCATTCAAACAAGGAATAGTACTCAGATGTTCAGCGCTAAAAAAAACAGGGCCATGATTCCACCCAGATCGTGAGAAACAGTCTTGGGAGTGAAGCCCGGAAAGGGGGGGGGAGGGAGGAAGGTGTCTGTGTTTACCCTCATTCCCAAGTGTTGTTCTTCACAACATTTCATGGGAAAACCCCGCCCTGCACAGTGTGAACCCAGGATAACTACACATCTTTAACTGTGTGCAGCAGAAATACACAACTGTTCACAAACCCATCCCCAGGCAGCCAGTGGGTGTCGGTGTTCTTTAGTTAATGTGCTCGAGTTACATCTGTGGTGACGATGCAAAGAAGCAGGCAGCATCATGTTGGGTACCGTCGAATGTCCAGAAGCCAGCCGACGCTTTCCCTAGGAGGCCACAGCTGGGTGACAGCCCCATTCAAGCTTCAATACTGCTTTACAAAAATAGGAGAATGTGATCTGATTGGTCTGCAAGAAAGCCAATCGGAGCTCAGGCGATCGGGAAATCCAAGGATTGAGAAAAAGATTAGGGACAAAAGGGTGACTCAGCAAGTTTAATGTGCAGTGACATCAACTAAGTGCAACATGGTAGATGGGAACAAGGGCTATAGATACAGCCAACAGAATCCTACATCTCCAAAATAAAATTGTGGCCTAGCTATTGGCTTCACAGCCCGGAAGTCCACCTCATTCCGTAGAAAAGTTGCTTTTTCACACGATTTACTTGTGGACATTTGCCTTCTACCGGGACAACCGCATCAGTACAATACACAGAAACATACAATTTCTCAGGGCAAAAGTATAATTTCACAATGCCAAAGAGAAGATGATGACCTGTCCCCGATAGACAACTGCGGCAAGAAAACGTGGAAAAAAGGCAAGCTTTTGTTTACCACTGGAAAAAAGAACGAGCTTAAAATTTTTTGGTTGGAGGGACGGTGTAACAACTTTAAACCATGAGAGGAGCTTTTAGTCAGTCCTCTTCTAGTCGTCGGTTTTGGTGTTATTTGTCTTTTGTCCAGTACACCATACAGAATGACGCAATGAGTCAACCCACTTCAGCCACATCCTAACTTTAACTTGAGAGATGACATTCTGCTCTTTCACACAAAGTAGTTCCTTTCAGTGCTAGGGATTATTATAGCAATGCTTTTTGAGATCAAAAAAATATTTTTCCTTTTAGTGTGTCACACACACGTATAACACAGTGGTAGTCACTGTGTAGTTATAGTTAGAACTAGTTACTATCGGAAATTGATTTTTTGGTTTAATAATAACTTTAGGGCCGTTTTGCGAATTTTCACAAAACTTATTAACGAAAAGTTCGTCCATCTCAGCTCCTTCCTGGAAAGTTTCAGGGCGATACATCAAGCTGGGCCAAGAAAAAGCGGGAGGGAGGGGGGTCAAAAACGAAATTTCCATAGGGATTTCTGAAAAGCGCTACCGCCAAAACAGCTGAATGGAATGACACAAAACTTGGCAGAGAGCTAAATCTTTACCCAGAAAGCTTGCTTTTTGTGAATTGGTTTAAATCTTTTCTGTAGTTTTTAAGAAATTGCAGGTAGTTCACATATAATCACCGTCTAGATAAACAACTTCATTCCTGTTGAATCTGGTTTAAAGTCACTAGGAGATAAATGAGGGAATAGTGGTCAGGAATAGGGATAGCTGAAGGTTGTAAAGGCAGATGCCCACATGACTAGGACAGCAACCTCAAACATAGAATAATTCATATCGATTTCACTCAAACCCATCTGGTTTGGGAATAATGATTGTTCTTCTGAAATAGACGTAATGTGGGGTCCTACGGCTTCTGACACCAGCATCAAGCCCAGATCACTTCCATCACTGATGCCCTCGGAATCTGATATAAAGCCATCTCCAAAAATCTCTAACACTGATATGACCTCAAGGTTCTCAGGCATGGATATAAACGATCTCCCATGATCACCGACACAATGCATTTATTGGTCCCCTACTGTCAAGGTGAAGTTATTTTACAGAACCCTCCAACACCAACCTGAAGTTAATGTTGAGCAATTCTTGTATTAACGTGAAGGAATTTCCAGATCTTCCATCACCAATACGAAGCTATCTAGGAAGCCTTTTAACACCATGATGTGACTAAGTGGGCAATGGCACACAGGTACTTTGGAGTCCCATCTGCCTATGACTAGAAGGTTAGACTGAACCTCTGAAAGCCCTCACAATAAGAACAAGATAAAAGATGGAGGAGTTACTGGACTGGGCACTGGAGAATCATGGTGTCCTATCAGGATGATAGGTCGGCTCTGATGTGACATAACCCCCTCCTGACCCAATGCAGACTGATTCCATTCTGTATTAGTACAGTGCACCTTCACCTCTTCTTTTCTGGGGTGCAGAAAGCACTTTCAGCGCGAAGCCAACTATTAAGAAACACAGGGACTACAGGACAGATTGGGAAGTCAGTTTAAGTTAGAAGCATTATACTTTTACAACCAAACCAGTGGAATTATACAGAGCAAGGAAACGCAATGTAATTACTAGGCCCAGATATCTGTTACAGCAGCGTAATCTTGCAAAATTCGTGTTGTACGAGTTACTTACCTTCGGTAACGATGTATCTGGTAGAGACGCTGTCTAGCCGCAGATTCCTTAACTTAGAATATCCCCAGGCGTCAGACTGGATCCGGAAAATTTTGCGTAGCAGTACCTCTGCGCGCCGGGGGCGGCGCCGCCCGGCTCCACCCTGGCGTCGTCCCCGGACATGACGTCAGTGGAGCCATATAGGACCCCCTCCCCGGCGCGCTGACGTCAGTTTTCTTCGGAGGAACTTTTCCGCGCCACAACGCGGAGCCCCCAACAAAACTGTGAGAATATGGGAACAGTGTGCGAATAAAAAAGAAAGAAAGAAAATTGGTGAGAGAGAAAGAACCAAGTGTGAAACAACACCATGAACGACAGTGAGAAAACACTGTCGATGGAAAGGTGGTGAAAAGGAAAGAGCAGAGCCACACTCTGAGAGGCCATTTCGCAACAGCGAAGTGAATGTCACCTGTGAGGGAAATTGACCTACAAAAGCAAGACCGAGGCAGACGACAGAAGGGCTGCACCGGACGAAAGGAAATGAAGAGAGCAGAACAGTATATTGAGAAGCAACCCTGCAAAAGCGAGAGAGTGTCCTCTCCTGAGGCAAGACGGCCATAAAAGGAGCCGAGAGCGACAGGCAAAAAAAAAAAAACTCCAAACCATAGGATTAAGACGAGGGAGACCGTGTCCCATGTGAGAGAATCGTCGGACTGAGGAGCAGGCCGAAAGGACATGAAAACCAATTGACTGTAGGAGAGTCAACGGAGAAGGCGGGTGGGAGGGTAGAGAATACCAGTAGGCACCATACTGGAAGAAACATATGCGTAAAAAACGCAGATGGCCCCTGAACCCACCGCCCCAGTACGAGAATGGGGGAAAAGAACAAGTAAACCAAAGGAATAGTCCGATGGGGAGCAAGGCGAACGCCGCCTTGAGAAGGACAACCTACCCCAAAGGAGGCGAAAGCCGAAAACCCCACCTGAAAGGTCCTCGCAGATCGGGGAGGATGGGTGGGCGTTAAGGAATCTGCAGCTAGACAACGTCTCTACCAGATACATCGTTACCGAAGGTAAGTAACTCGTACATCTGATAGAGACATCTAGCCGCAGATTCCTTAACTTAGAATAGATACCAAAGCCATACCCCACTGGAGGCGGGTCTGCGACAGAACCCCCACTAAGTTCCCAAGGGAACAGAAGTGTCAACCAGCTGACTAAACACAGTGGGGACAGCGCTACCAGAGTGGCCAACACCGGGCCAGGATACTCCGGAGGAAGTGGCCAACCGTGTGAGGCAAAGGCATCAAAAGCTGCCGAGGGCAGCAGGAAATCCCCGTTGGTGAACAGCGGGAAATGAGCCTAAACCCAGAAGGGTAGTGCGGAATAAGAGTGGACACCTGCTGTAGCCGGAGAGGGACCAGGTGCAGGATGTGAGGATCCATAGGATCTGATGGACCGTTGACAGAGAAGGTCCAACTAAGAACGTACCGAATCCGACAGGAAGGCCATGCATGACAGTGAAAGAAACACTGTGAGAGTGGGAACAGCAACGGAAAGATGCTGGGGATGCCCAAGATGAGTCAGTGTTACAGAAAACACAAGACCAGCGAATGCACACGGCGCGAAAGGGCGGCAGCCCCAGGCAGAAAAGAACGGTAACAACCCGTGCCACGCACGTGGGTAACAGAAGTACTGTACCAAAGAAAACGTATGTACCGCCAGAACCACACCATGGAAGGGGAGGGTCCCATGAAGTGCCACGAGCAGAGCTGAGACACAAGAGACGCATGACGAGGCGTATTGTGTGAACTGCGCTCACGAGAGTGAGGGACAAGACTGGGGCCACTACAAGTAGTAGGAAGCCTGCAGGAGGCTTGTGTGTGTGTGTAGTACACTGGCGAAAAAAGAAAAAACACACACAGCCCCAACAGCCATGCGGCCACCGGGCCGAGCAATGCTCAGCGCTAGACGCTACAGCCACAGGTAGCGGGGCAGACCCACTGGCTACTGTGAGATAGAGACAGGGGGGTCAGCCAGTCATGGTACACAAGGGCACATTGTGTACTCGTTTGTATTTATTTCTTTTTTCAAGAGTATGTGATTGGCACAGAATCACAGGATGTGGAGCAGACCCCGAGGCAGGAACCTCGTTTACCAGCTCGAAAGTCGGCAGACAAGACGCCCCATTCGACCACAATGGTCTGAGGAGAACGCCCCCGCTGAGAGCAGCAATCGCAGCCCGAAGGAGAGCACAACAACACCTGTGCGTAATGCAACAGGAGCATGGGAGCTGTGGCAGAGGAAGTGCTAAACAGCAAGGCACAAGACAATGAAGACCATCAACGTCTGGAGCCAGAACGCCACCATGGAGAGCGGAGTTTAACCAAGGGCGTACTCAGCATGGATATAGCAGGGTAGGACCAGGCAACATAAAGTTGCCGGGAAAAACACACCAGCCGGTGACACTAGGGAGCAGGCATCGTACGCCGATAGAACACAGAAGGATAGTGCCGAGCCAAGTATGAGTGCTTGGGGACAGCAACAGAGCCTTCCGGTAGGCCGGCCAGAGATGGAGCGGCCGCAAGGCAGAACCATGAAGGGACAGGAGGGATCTGAAAACCCTTCCTCCCTGAAGAAAGGTAGCTGGAAGATGCAGGCCCGCAGCCGACACCCAACAAAGGGACCGCAAGAAGGCCCCTGAAGGGCCCGCAGCAGCAGTGTGCAAAACGTACAGGCACAGCTGCCGGAGGACCTAGTTAAAGGGATCCCACAGAAGCATACAAAGGCTACTGTAGGAAGAATGCAGCTATACAATAGCAAACAATTACCCCACATAGGGTAAGGATCAACCCCAACCAGGGGCACCTCTGGAGCGTGAGCTCAGACAGAGGACGTAAAAGTGTAACGCAGAACCACAGGCTCCGAACACATAACCCGTTGGAGCAAGGGCGCAACCTTAACCATCCAGCTACAGGAACTGAGAAGGATAAGCAGCAGACCTGCTGCAGAAAGGAAAATACGGCGAGAAGCCGCCCAGGCCGTTCAGGTATTACAGCATGAAACCTGGCCCAACATGAAGGCAAGACAATAGGGCAGGAGGAGGACAAGCGCATCCTGAACTAAACTACGGGAAAGTAGACAGAAGGCGGCGAACCGCGGAGTCCGCATGTGCGTCAAACAGGGACACACCATCAAATGGCAAATCCCGGAGACTGTCCCCGGACATTGTCGGGAAACTCCCGTCGCGCAGCCAGGCATGGCGGCGCAAGGCAACGGACCGCGCCATTGTCCTACCCACCGAATCGGTAGAGTCAACGGCGGACCGAATAGCAAAACGCACCATTTCACTGCCTTCGTGAATGAGACGAGCTATGTCATCCCGAGGACACTCAGGGAGGGTAGGTAAAAGACACTCCACCGAGTCCCAAAGGGCACAAGAAGCCCGGGCAAAAACGCAAACTGTGTTTAGAGCGCGTAAGCCAGAACTAGCGGACGCAAAAATGCTGCGTCCACATGTCTCCAGCCAACGAGACTCCCTAGTAGGAGGCTGCAGCAGAGGTGGAGAAGAAGGCGGCGTGGCGAAGGACACCTGTACCACTAGGCCGTGAGCACTGGGCTGAAGTGACAAACAGGAGGGGTCCCCAGGCGCCGGACGATGCCTATGCGCAACGGCCCTATCGACTGCATCTCCCGAAGATGGTCGCGCCCACGTCCCGAGTAGGGCGTCGAACAACAAGCCGCTAAAGGGCAGCAAGGGCTCAAGATCCACCTCACCCTGGTGGAGGAGATCCAATAACGGATCAGACGACAAGGGGACAGAAGGAGGGTGCAAGCGTAAAACAGCTGCAGCCCTGCGGACACCCCTTAAAAATAAAGCACCAGGTTCGGTGGGCGTCCTGGTGGGCGATAATAGCCCATCTGTAGGGGACGGTTGCAAGCTGACCCGTCCCACAGCAGGAGGAAGAATGGGCCACTGCTCCCATGGCGGTGGAGCAAACGGGCGTGGAGACAAGCCCGAGCACACCGGTTCCGTGTCCCCTGGAAGCGGAGAGCCAATAGGTTCCGGCGACCGTTCCGGCGTCGAGCGATGCCGCTCCGACGTCGAGCGCCATGAGGGCGACTCGGCTGGACGAGTGGGCGGCGACGCCTCCACCACCCGAGAGGTGCGGAGGGGCAGGAGGCGACAGGCATAGTGCCGCCGGCCCCGCCGGCGCAGGGAGCCGCCAAGGGCTATGCGTAGACAGGGCAGAATGGCACGGCGTGGGGTTGGAACGCCCATCGGGGTTGGGACCCGCGCCGGCACGACTCCGGAGCCGGAGTCGAGGCATTCGGCCGGCGCCGAGGCGAACCCGCCGGCGGAGATCAGACCTGAATGCCTACCTCCACTGTGGGACCCGAAAGCGCACCAGGGAGTGGAGGTGACCCGAAGATGGAGTGCAGAGCCTGGTAATAGGCTTCCATCTGGGGCCTAGTCGCACCAGTACCCGGAAAGGGCGGGTAAATGGAGGTCGACTCCGGGGGGCACGGCTCCGAGAGGAGCGGGAACCATGGCCCCCATCGTCACGTGGAAGCGAGGACTTCGACTTCCGTGACTTGCGTCTGGACTTACCTGAAGGCCGGCGCTCGCGGGATCGACTCCGGGAGCGGACGCGGCTAGAAGAACCCACCGGAGAACGGCGGGGAGAACGTCGGGGAGACCCCGTGCGGGTCAGCCGGGCGGCCAAGAGCTTCATCCGACGCTCCCGCAGGGCACCGGACGCATCTGCCGGCAGGCGTCACACTCAACGGAGTCGTGGTGGGATCCAAGGCACCACATGCAAATGGCGTGCGGGTCCGACGCCGACATCTGGCGCGAACAAGTCTCGCACAACTTAAAGCCCGAAGGCATCGCACACTGTTCCCTGACGCCAAAGACGTCGAAAAGGGCCTGAAGAAAAACAGGCCAGAGGAACAGCTGAACTCGGATCCGCGTTGTAGCGCGGAAAAGAAGGAAACTGACGTCAGCGCGCCGGGGGGTTCCTATATGGCTCCACTGACGTCATGTCCGGGGACGACGTCAGGGTGGATCCGGGCGGCGCCGCCCCCGGCGCGCAGAGGTACTGCTACGCAAAATTTTCCGGATCCAGTCTGACGCCTGGGGATATTCTAAGTTAAGGAATCTGCGGCTAGATGTCTCTATCAGATCTGCTTGTTACGCAAAAATGGGAATGGCTAGAACCCGAGCAGCTGTTGTGGCACTATTTTTTTTTTTTTTTTTTAAAGCAAAATGCGTTCTTAAATGGACTTGATGCATTTCACACAAAAATATACTGCAAAACGCCAGTTTTCCATAATTTCGTGGACTGTTTGTGTAATTTCGTGTTATTACGTAAAAGCACATTTTGCGAATTTCGCACACCCCTATCCATTCTTACCACACTGGTAACACAACACGATGCAGCTATGATCACGTTGAACACTACAACACAGAGTGATAACAAACGAATGCTGGACAACAAAACATAGTGCCAAAAAGGAAACCCGTTGTTAACAAGGCTAAAATCACTCTCAGGCCATTTAGCGAGGCACAATCTGGCATAAAAGAACAGGGTGGCTGAAGAATGTAGTGGGTGCAGGCGTGTTAGAAAAACACGCTCCAAACACGCACACAAAGCACCCCCCCCCCCCCCACCTCCCTACACAATGGAGGTACTAAGAGTACTTGTAGCTTTCCTGAGAAATCAGTTACATGGAAGATGCATAAGACATACTCACTGCAGACACAAGTAATTGCGGACTGCGCGCCAACACACGCTGTGTTTATGTGATGACGGGAGGAAGAGCGGGCCCGCTGTGCGGTCTGTACACAAGCAGGCCGCCTCTCCTGGGAACCCGCCGAAGGGCCGGGTGCCAGCCGCCATTACCGACGGCTCCCTCTTGAAGCATTACTGGAAGGCCAATCACTGCACATTGTCGTCGTTGAAAGTTAGCACTTTACAGAAAGCGTTTACATTACAGACGGGGCTCCAAGCTGTTCGAGGGGAAACCAAATACTCGCAGATGGACACAGCTGCTTTCCGACTGAAAAATAACATTTGTTTTAATTAACGGTGGCCGAGAATACTCTGTTTTACAAGCGAAGCTTCGACCTGCGTCACAACCATTGAAAAGTCTTGTTTCGGGGAAATGCAGTCCTGGCCTGGCTGCCGCACAGTCCGGCGATTTATGATTCGTGTTTTGGAACTTGGCTCGTACAAGGAGGTCTTCGAGTTGAAAATACCGCGGTTTACTCGGTGAATAAACGTGGAGCAACTTTACCTGTCATCGAGTCTTCCTCATTTGGATGTACGTGCGGCAGGAGATCTTACCCACACTAAGCAAGCTGGCACTGTCAGATGGACTCATGCAATGAGGGGCAGTTAGTGGACCCCTCAGACTATAGAGGCAGGCACCGAATGGACTGACCTGTGTACGAGGGTCCTCATTCAGTACAATACCATGGAAGCTGTTAGTGCACAGACTGACCTCTGCATGTGGCTCCTCATTCAGTACAATACCTTGGACCATGAAGCTGGTAGTTTACAGACTGACCTCTGCACGCGGGTCCTCATTCAGTACAATACCATGGAAGTTGTCAGTGTACAGACTGACCTCTGCAGCACGGGGTCCTCATTCAGTACCATACCTGCTGATGCTGGCACTTTACACTCTATCTCATAGCATGAGGTTTCGGAGTTGGTGGATCCTTTAGGGTATGGTAACTGGCACTGTAAGAACAGTGAAATGGGGGGGGGGGCAAAATAAAATAAAGAATAAAAACTTACCACAAGGCGACGCAATGTCCTCCCGGTCCTCTCCTCACCACCGGAACTGGAAGCATCAACTCCCTTAACAAATCAGGGAGCTGCTCTCATGCAGCATCCTGATTGGAGGGAGAAGCCTCACTCAGCGCTCTGGAGGCCTGCACTTGCACTAACAGCTGGGTTAGAGCCGTTTAAAGTGTACATGTGTGGCTGGCCCTCGCAAGACTGCCAGCCTAAAAGACCTGCGCACTTTAAACAGTGCACAGCCAGCCCACCCTCCTCCCTGCTGAGTGACATGCTGCTGTCATTCAGCAGCGGCCATGCCTCTGTCCTGAGTCTCTGTTCGGGACGGGGAAGAAAAATAAACTGGAAATAAATGGCCATTTTATTTTTCAGGGGTTTAGGGGGATTTTAAGTGGGGCGACGCTCCAATGGAGGAGCCGCCCCTGTGTAAGAAAGGTCTTGTGCCACCAAGCGCCTCAGATGCTGGATCTTTCAGGCTACGGAAGGTGGTACTGTACAGCCCGACTCATACCAGGAAGCAGATCCCTCAGATTACAGATGCTGGAAATGTGGTCACTGCCCCGCATCACCAAGGTATTAATTACTGCAGGAATTGTGTTATGGTAGAGCACCACTCAAACCTGGTACTATACCAGCAGCATCATTCAACAAGGTTCATGACTTTTTCAAACACTTGGTCTATAATAGCTGGCACTACGCAAACTGTCTTCTACCAAGAGAAGGCAACTGGGCACCCAGCTTGCCACTTGCCTATGGCCTCCAGTTCCTGCTTGTTCCAGCCTGATCCAGTGACACCGCAGCTGCCTTAGTTTTTCAGCTCACTGTTCTTTCAGCCAACACAAGCCCCGCCCACCCCAGGATCTACTTAGTACAGGCTGCAGCGAGACAGCACGGCTGGCACGCCAAAGGCAAGTCCGTCTGCGCACACCACCATGACCTCTGGTCCTCCCACCCCCACAGATACACCATCACCGAGCTCTACACACTCAAAGCCGCAACCAACACTGCCACGGCGTCGGCCCACACTCCACGGTAGGACCTTTCACCTGCACCCACTGCCACGCCACTTCACTTGACAGGACACACACACACACACCAGCCCCACCCTGAGAACTCCACAGACACCACTTAAAAAAAACACCAAATCGCATGCGCTCTTCTCAACACATGCTCACTATGCAAACACACCACAGAGATTTGGGATCTCATCTCCACCATCACACCCAACGTCCTCTTCCTCACTGAGACCTGACTCAACCCCACTTCGGCGCACAACATCACCACCGCAATACGTGAATGATACAAGATCACTCACCGTGACCGCATCAACAAGCCTGGCAGAGAGATTGCCATCATACACAAGGAATCTATCCAATGCACCACCACAAATGACATCACCCCAGCCATAGAACACCTCAACTTCCGCTTTCAGAGAATAAAATCACCATCAGGGGTACTCTCGTGTACTGTCCTCCAGGACGACATCCAGCCTTCTACAACTTCATTGCGGACATCCTCGCCCCTCTTGCCATAGCCTCCAACTACATTTTCCTCAGCGACCTCAACTTCCATCTCAACGACAATGACATCAACACTACCAACCTCCTCGACAGCATGAATGACATCAGACTCACCCAACTCGTCTATGATCCCCGCACACCACAGGACACAGGCTAGACCCCATCTTCACCTGCAGCAACCGCATCATGTACAGCTACAGCACGGAACTCACGTGGACCAACTACTCCATCGTCCACTTCAACATCACCTCCGCCCCCAGTCTGCCTTACGCCCCCCACTGCAGCTGGAGCAAATTTGCAAAGGACACATGGATCAACGTCCTAAACACCACCCACTTCATCTCCTCCGACAACCTAGAACAGATCATCAGAAACTTTAACAATTTGATCCCCAACTGCGACGCTCCCATCGGCAACAACACTCACAAAAGGTCTGCCAAGCAGGCTAGCTAGTACACTGAAGACCTTAGAACTGCTAAACAACACTGTAAACAAGTGGAAAGGAGATGGCACACCATCAAGAAGACGACCGACAAAACCACCTTCAAGACAGCCCTCAACCTCTAAACACAGACAGTTGAGAGAATATAAGAAAAAGACCTAAGCCTCACGCATCGAATCAAGCTTCAATAACAGCAAACAACTCTTCAACATCGTCAAAGAATTCTCCAACCCCTCAGCTGCAACAAACATTAACCTCTCACAGGAACTCTGCCCCAACCTTGCAAACTTCTTCCAAGACAAGATCGCCAACATCTACAGAAACTTCAATTCCAAGCCCAAGGCCACTGACTTCTTCAGGCAACAGAAGGACCCCGCTACCACCTCAGACATCCGTCTAATCGAATGGAGCCAGCTCGCCCCACAGGACACAGTCTCCATCACTCCATCATAAACTTGGACCACTCAGGGGCCCCAACCGACCCAGGCCCTCACCACATCTTACACTTAGGTGAAGCCAGAATCAGCCACGTACTAAGTGCCTTGTTCAACATCTAAATTGCCACGGCCACCTTCCCCGAAGAATTGAAAACACATAGAAGCCAACGCCCTACTAAAGAAACCATCGGCAGACTCCAGCAAACTCAACAACTACCGACCTATCTACCTGCTCTCGGCCAAAGTATTAGAAAAAGCCATCAACTAACAACTCTCTTCACACCTGGAACGGAACCTCATACTAGACTCCTCCCAATCCGGATTGCGCAGCAACCACAGCAGAGTCAGCCCTCATCGTGGCTCCCGATGACATCCAAGCCCTGCTGGCCTGAGGAGAGACTGCAGCTCTAATCCTCCTCGACCTCTCGGCAGCCTTCGATACAGTCTCCCACCACACATTCATCACAAGGCTGCACAACATAGCCACCAAGGAGCCGCTCTCAGATATATCGCCTCTTTCCTCACCGGGAGAACGCACACAGTCCGCCTTCCCCCTCTTCTTCTCCGAACCCAAGGAAATAATTTGTAGAGTACTCCAAGGATCCTTGCTCAGCCCCACCCTCTTCAACACTTCTATATGACACTTCTGGCCAGCATTGCCAAAACCCACGGCCTCAACATCATATCCTATGCCGAGGACACACAACTCATCCTCTCCCTCTCTGAAGCACCACCAAGACCAACTTCCACAACTGCATGACAGACTTTGCCAACGGGATAAAGGACAACTGCCTAAAGCTCAACTGTTTGATTTCCAGAAAGAAAAGCTCCCTATGGGAAGCATCCTGGCTGCCCTCAGAACTCGGACCTACTCCTACTGACAACTTTAGGAACCTAGGCATCATTCTGGACAACAAGCTAACCATGACGACACAGGTCAACTCCGTCTCCTCCTCCTGCTTCTTTATCATCCGCATACCTTGTAAGATATTCAACTGGCTACCCCAAAGCTCAAGACGCACCAGCACCCAGCCCCTCAACTCCAGCCAACTGGACTACGGCAACGCTCTCTACACAGGGATGGCAGGTCACCTCCTCGGACGACTACAGACCATACAGAACACTGCAGCCAGATTCATCCTGGATCTCCCAAGACAAATCCACATCACCCCCTACCTCAGGGAACTCGTACAGCAAAGATGCCAGTTCAAGCTCCTGACCCATGCATACGAGGCACTACACAACTGACTCGCCTACTTGAACCACCACCTGAACTTCCATCAGCCCACCAGAAACCTCCGCTCTGCGTCCCTTCCTCTAACCCTCACCCCCTGCATTCGACGTAGCAGATAAGGTCGCTCCTTCTCCTACCTAGCAGTGAAGACGTAACGAGCTACCCTTTCATCTACGGACCACCCCATCTCTTTCAGAGTTTCGAAAGTCCCTAAAGACCTGGCTATTCGGCAAAACAGGACCCAACCAGTGCCTGGATACCCTAATGGGTGACAAGAAGCGCTCTACAAATCTATTGATTGATTACCAAGAGGTTCTTGAAATACCAGATTTGTAGGCCTATCCGTAGGCTTGGATGGAAATTAATATCCTTTTGATGGCTGACCGTCAGACACCATGCCCCTGTGTTTCTAGGAGGTCACATCAAAGAGCTGAACACCATGAACAACAGTGTTGCATGTCCAAGTACTGACGGCTTATGTCCCCTTTAGGCCTTGTGAGGTCACAGAGGTCCTCTTAGCAACATTTCTTCTGAGAGGTGTGAAATCTTGCTTCTTTAAGATTCAATAAAGCTAAACCTTGGACTCCAGCCTATCAGTGAAAGGCTTAATGCACAAGTTACTAACTTGTGTAACGATATATCTGTAAGATACAGTAGTTAGTGACAGATTCCTTACCTTAGAATATCCCCAGGCGTCAGGCTGGATCCGGAAAGTTTTTGCGTAGCAGTACCCTTGCGCGTCGGTAGGCGGCGTCGTGCGGCTCCGCGTCAGTCGTCGGCACCGCCGGGATGACGTCGCGGGCAGTACTTAGACGCCGCCCCTGTGCGCTGACGTCAGTTCTGTATACGACTTTCCGCGCCAGGAACGCAGAGCCATGCAAGAAGCCGACATAGGTGTCTGAAAAATACTAGGGCCCTGAAAGGGATGTCCTTAACCCTAGAAATCAGTTTGCAGAACGGGGAGGATGGGTGGGGCGGTAAGGAATCTGTCACTAACTACTGTCTCTTACAGATATATCGTTACACAAGTTAGTAACTTGTGCATCTGAAAGAGACACGTTAGTGACAGATTCCTTACCTTAGAATAGATACCCCAGCAATACCAACCCCGGTGGTGGGTCTGCGAACAGAGTCAGACAAGGAAGTCCCGGAGGACAGAACGGCCAAAGAAGCCGTCCCTCCGGACCTGGCTGTCAAGGCAGTAATGTTTGGTAAACGTGTGCAGCGAGGCCCACGTAGCTGCCTGACAAATATCCTGCAACGGAACACCGCGACCTAAAGCCGTGGTAGCAGCCGTAGCCCTGGTGGAATGGGCACGCAGCCCAACAGGAGGCTCCTTCTTAGCCAAAGAATAGCAGGCTTTGATACACAAGGTGACCCAGCGGGAGATGGTCCTTTTGTGTACCGCCCGACCTTTTTTGGCACCCACGTAGCCAACAAAGAGCTGGTCATCCACCCGGAACTGTTGTGTGCGGTTGAGGTAAAAGGAAAGCGCACGTTTTGGGTCCAGACGGTGGAGCCTCTCTTCCTCTCTGGAAGGATGCGGAGGCGGAAAGAAGGTGGGCAAAGTGATGGTCTGCCCAATGTGGAAGGCAGTAACCACCTTTGGCAAGAAGGACGGACGCGTCCGAAGAACAACCTTGTCTGGATGAACAGACAGAAAGGGGGTTTGCATGAAAGAGCCTGGAGCTCACTCACCCGCCGAGCGGAGGTGATGGCCACCAGAAAGGCTGTCTTCAGAGTCAGAAGACAAAGAGGACAGTTATGCAGAGGCTCAAAGGGAGCGCACATTAAGAAGGTAAGAACCAAATTTAAGTCCCACTGAGGCATTATAAACGGAACAGGGGGAAAGAGGTGAGTAATGCCTTTAAGAAACCTGTTAACAATAGGGGACTTAAAAAGAGAGGGCTAATCAGGAAGCCTGAGGAAGGCCGAGATTGCACAAAGATAGCCCTTGATGGTACCCAGTGCAGAACCCTGTTGGGCCAGAGAAAGAAGGAACAGAAGAACCTCAGAAAGAGGGACAGAAAGGGGATTCACAGCCTTTGCTGTGCACCATGCCACAAACTTGTTCCACCTGCAGGCGTATACCACCTTAGTGGAGGGACGCCTGGCTGCCAGAATCACATTACAAACTTCGGGAGGCAAGTCGAAAGGAATCAACTGCCGCCGCTCAATCTCCACGCAAGCAGGTGTAGACTGGCCAGGTTCGGGTGGAGGACCGTCCCCTGCTGCTGCGACAGAAGATCCTCCCGAAGAGGCAGACGGATCGGGGGATCGACGCTCATACTGAGTAGCTCGGGATACCAAACTCTTCGAGCCCAGTCCGGAGCCACAAGAATGACTTGGGCCCGGTCGCGCCGAATCTTCTTCAACACTCTGGGTAGAAGTGGTATAGGCGGAAAGGCGTACAACAGACCGCAACTCCACTCGCGACGAAAAGCGTCGCCGAGCGAGTGCCGCCTTGGAAAATCCAACGCGCAGAACTGCTGACATTGCGCGTTCTCTTCGGTGGCTCTCCCCACTGCTGAAAGAGACCTTGCGCCACCTCCGAGTGAAGACGCCATTCGTGATCCATCATGCACCTGCGGCTGAGTTCGTCCGCTCTGGCGTTCAGGGAACCTGCCAGGTGTTGAACCATCAGGAATATGCCCTGATGTTCCAGCCATGTCCAGAGGCGCAGAGCCTCCTGACATAGGGTCCACGACCCCACCCCGCCCTGTTTGTTGCAGTACCACATGGCGGTGGTGTTGTCTGTGAACACCTGCACTACCTTCCCTTTGACAGAGGGAAGGAATGCCTTGAGTGCAAGTCGGATCGCCCGGAGCTCCAGAAGGTTGATATGGAGCCGGGACTCCGCCGGAGACCAGAGGCCTCTGATCTCCGCCTCTCCCATGTGCCCGCCCCATCCCAGAAGGGACGCGTCCGTCACAACTATGTGCTCTGCCTGGGGAAGGGAGAGGGATCTGCCCATGACCCATTGCCGGTTCGAGAGCCACCACTGCAACTGTTTTGCAGTCCCCTCCGAGATCTGGACGTGATCGGACAGGTTGCCCTGGTGCTGCGCCCACTGGAACTTCAGGTCCCACTGCAGAGCCCGCATATGCCATCTGGCATGATCGACCAGCAGGATGCAGGAGGCCATGAGGCCCAGCAGCCTCAGGGTCATCCGTACCGAAACCCAGGATAAAGGCCGAAAGATCGGAATCATAGCCTGAATATCACGGACTCGCCGTTCGGGAGGATAAACCCGAAACTGTGTCGTGTCCAGAACTGCTCCGATGAAAAGGAGCTGTGGAGAAGGAATCAGGTGCGACTTCGGCACGTTGATGGAGAACCCCAGCGAGTGCAGGAGTTCGGCCGTTGTCTGGAGGTGGGAGACGACTGCCTGGGACGAACCCGCCTTCAGCAGCCAGTCGTCGAGGTAGGGGAAGACTGGAACCCCTGCCCGGCGCAGATGGGCTGCGACCACCGCCATCACTTTCGTGAACACCCGAGGGCGCTGGTAAGGCCAAAAGGGAGCACGGTGAACTGAAAATGCTCGAGGCCTACCGTGAACCGCAGGTAACGCCGGTGGGCCGGCAGGGCGAGGATGTGGAAATATGCGTCCTGCAAGTCCAACGCTACCATCCAGTCTCCGGGGTCGAGGGCAGTCAAGACCTGAGCTAGGGTGAGCATCTTGAACTTCTCCTTCCGGAGGAAGCGATTGACGTTCCGGAGGTCCAAGATAGGACGCATGTCCTCCTTGTCCTTTTGGGCACCAGAAAGTAGTGGGAGTAGCAACCACGTCCTACTTCTGGGGTCGGAACGCGCTCGATGGCCCTCTTGGCCAAGAGGGCCGCAACTTCCTTTTGAAGAAGCACCAAGTGATCCCCTGACATGCGGTGGAATGGAGGTGGCATGGCTGGGGGGATGGTCACGAAGGGGAGGGAGTAGCCCCTTCGGACAATGTCCAAGACCCACCTGTCCGAGGTGATGGCACGCCAGTGGTGAAGGTGATGGCGGACCCTGCCCCCTACTGGCGTGCTGTGCACCTGAAAGGAGGGACTAGGAGGGCTTGGAGGCCACGGACGGGGCGGGGTTTGTGGCCTGACCCGCACGCTGGTTGCCTGACCCGCCACGGCGGGAGCCACGTCCTCGGCCACGCGAAGACGCTTGCTGCGCGGGCCGGTGGCTGGGCAGCGGACGTGACTGGGCGCCCCTTCCGTGTCCACGAAAAGGGCGAAAAGCAGATGGCTGCGGAGGGCGTACAGCAGAAAGGCCCAGGGACTTAGCCGTAACCCGCGAGTCCTTAAAGCGCTCCAGCGCATGGTCTGCCTTGTTCCCAAAGACCGATCCCATCAAAGGGCATGTCCATAAGAGTGTTTTGGACATCACCCGAGAAACCAGTGGTTCTCAGCCAGGCGTGACGGCGCAGCGCCACTGTCGTCGCAAGCGATCTGCCTAGCGAGTCGGCGGTATCAAGGCCACATCTGATGGTGTACTTCGCCGCATCTCTTCCCTCAGCAATGACGCGGGTAAGCAGTGTCTGGACCTCCTCAGAACACTGGGGCAGAACTTGAGCCACCGAATCCCACAGGGAGTGGGAATATCGGCCCAAGAGGCAAGTGGTATTGACGGACCGCAAGCCAGCACTGGAGGAAGAAAAAACCTTCTTCCCAAATTGATCCAGGCGTTTGGATTCCCTATCCGGGGAGCGGTAGGGAAGGCGCTTTGGGAAGCAGAGGCTTGGACCACCAAGCTCTCAGGGGTGGGGTGTTGGGAGAGGAACAGGGGGTCGCCCGGAGCAGGGCGATGGCGTCGGGCCACGTTCCTATCCACAGGAGCCCCTGTGGTGGGCTTGGACCAGGTGCCCAAAAGAACGTCGGAAGCGCCTTGTTAAACGGCAGCAGTGGCTCCGAGGAGGTAGCCGCCCGGCTGAAGCACTTCCGTCAGGATGTTAGTCCTGACAGCCACCGTAGGCAACTGGAGGTGTAAGGCCCCAGCTGCTCTACGCAACACAGTTGCAAAGTTTGCTCCCTCCTCCGTTGCCACGGAAGGAGGAGACAGCATGCCAGGGTCAGGGGAGGTGTCCAAACCACTTGCATCCCCAAGCTCCTCAGCCCAGTCCTGATCAAACTCACACTGCTGTGTGAGAGGGTCATCAGACCCCTCCCAGTCCTCTGCGTCCTCCAATTCTGGTTCAAAATACGGAGGAGGGACATGCGGGACCCAAGGTCCCATTGGCGTCGGAGCCGGCGTCGAGCGACGCCGGTCCGGCGCCATGTCCGGATCCGGAGAGAACCGGGGAACGATGCCGCCCGGAGCCCCGGGCGGCGTCGGGAACGGCACCGGAGAGATCGGCGCCGGTGGAGGTGTCGTCAGGTCAACCGGCGTCGATCGGGGTTGTGGCAGCACCAGAGCCGGGGTCGAGGCCGGGGTCGCCGGCGGCGCCGGAGTCGCCGGCGGCGCCGTAGGAACCCCACTAGGGCCCGCGGGGCCCTTAGGTGCACCGGGGGGACCTTGAGGCCCGAAGAGGCGGGCCATGGCCGACAGGAACTCCTGTATCTCGGCCGGAGTCGCCCCCGAACCCGGGAAGGACGGGTAATGCGGGGGCGGCTCCATAGGCACTCCCGGCGCCGCGGGGACGGTGCAGACAGGACCCTCAGCCAAGTGCCGAGACCGGCGAGGGGAAGTCGTCGAGCGATGACGCTTCTTAGACTTCTTATGCTTCGACTTACCGGAGGAGTGCGAAGACTTGGATCCCGACGACCGATGAGGACTCCGCGACCGGCCCCTCGACCTCTCACGTGACCGGGGCTTGGCGTGGCGCGGAGTCGACTGCCGGACCTCGAGGAGCTTTCGAGACCGCTCTCGCAAAGCCTTCGGGTGCAAGGCCCGGCAGTCGGGGCACGACTTCGTGTCGTGGTCGCGGCCGAGGCAGTAAAGACACTCCTGATGCGGGTCTGTGATCGACATCATTCGACCACAGGCGTCGCATGGCTTGAAGCCGGGCATCCCTACCGACACCTACGGAGTCGAGACACTTGGAGAAAACAGTGAAAAATCACCAAAAAACTTAGTCAAAAAATGACTAGGGCACTGCTCTTCCCGGATCTGCGCTTACTGGCGCAGAAAAAGAAAGAACTGACGTCAGCGCGCAGGGGCGGCGTCTAAGTACTGCCCGCGGCGTCATCCCGGCGGTCCCGACGCCCGGCGACGGACGCGGAGCCGCACGACGCCGCCTACCGACGCGCAAGGGTACTGCTACGCAAAAACTTTCCGGATCCAGCCTGACACCTGGGGATATTCTAAGGTAAGGAATCTGTCACTAACGTGTCTCTTTCAGATATCTACTTTGCTAGCACAACATCAAATCAAGACTTGTATGCAGCTGGGAGCTTCCTGCTGCAGTTGTCTGCAAGGATTGAGAAATGGTCACAGATCTGCATCAGAAATTACTTTCAGCACCAAATAATACTTGACAGGATTAATTGCATATGTTAGTTATCACTTGGAATGTTGAGAAGTTTGACTTTCCCTCATTTTTGCACCACCACTGTAACACTTCTGATTCCCAACGGGAACCAGAGAGCACAGTTCGAAGAACAATTATTTCTCCATTGTGCAATTGGGAAAAAATACATTTTGGTGAAATCTCCTAGTGGGAAATCAGCGGACAATAGGAAATTGCAGTAGAAATCTCTCTGTAATACTGATTTCTGTGGTAATCCCCCATTTCACAGGGGTTAATTTAACAATTCTTGCAGTAGAAGCAGTAACAAGTGTGATGTTATTGAAGGGTTTACAATTTAGAAACTGCAAAAGAACTCTTGCAAACTTTGAAACATGGCACAATCCTCATAAAAACGTATTACTACATTTGAAGATTGCTGAACTTTTTTCCTGGCTTCCAGATTTCCCATATTTTATTTTGAACTGTACTTAAAATGTTTTAATGTTATCAGCTTTCCTCAGAACTTCTGGCAACAGCCTTGCACTCCTTACTATAGGATTGTAAGAAATTGGGTTGTTGGTTGACTGGGGTGTGAGCCCTGGCCAAGCAGCAACCACAATCCTTGTCAGATCGAGGCACAAGCCAGTCCTAAATTAACTGGTGCTCAACCCGCTGGTAGCTTGGCACAGAGCTGTCTGGCTTAATCTGGAGGCAATGTGTAAAGTTTTTGAGCAACACTTCAAACAGTGCTAAAGTGAAAAACACCACACAAAAAGGATCCCACACCAAGTTAAAAAAATAGAGTGATTTTTAATAAATAAAACAAGACCAAATCGACAAAAATCTAAACAGTAGAACCGGAGATATGTAATTTTAAAAGTTTAGTGACAATAGCGCCAAAAAGCACAAAGCGCCAACTGTGGATATCTGGTCGCGCCAGACTGGGAAAACATCACAAGTTCAGGCTGACCGCAATAGAGCACAGGCCGGCTACCGGGGCCCAGTTAGGTCCGGTGAACAAAGTTCTTTAAATCTTGGTTGGCAGAGCACTGCGAGGCTCCACGTTGAATATGCGTCGTGCAGCCGAAGTGATGCGTTGGTTCCGAGATGCAGCAAGGCTGTGATGCGAGGTCCTGCGTCGTGGTCGAGGATCCCGTTGACGAGGGATTGCAATGTGGGTCCGGCCTCAAGGATGCAAAGCAGAGTCGGGCCTATGCGCCGGTTCCGAGGAGCTGCAAGACGGCGATGCAAAGTCTTGGTGTCGTCATCGAGGCTGCAGTTGACGAGGGATGCAGGGCTGAGGATGATTCGCTCAGCTGGTGTTCCGATGAGGTGGCTGGCTGCAATGCAGCTGTTTGAGGCAGTGGAGATTCATGCAGCGGTGGCAATGTGTTGGTTCTGCTCGGGGTTGCGCCGCGCAGCAGATGAGATGCATCGGTTCTGCTGGGTCCAAAGAGGCTGGCAGAGCACAATAGGCCCACTTCCAAGGGTCCAGGACTCGGTTGGCACCACTTGGCAGGGTAGACGCACAGATGGCAGAGTCCAGGTGCTGGGGTCGGGGTTGTTGGAGCCTTCTGTCCCGCAGGCTCAAGTCAGGAGGCCAGCCAACTAGCCCTTGGAATCACGCTGGTGGTCCTGGGTTCAACAGATGCAGGCCCAGTCCTTCTCACCCAGGTCAGCACAGCAGGCAGCAGTCCAGCAGAGTAGCAGTGCTTTCAGCAGCACCTCAGTCCTTCTTCCTGGCTGAGTATCCACAGGTCCAGAAGTGTACTGAAGAGTTGGGGGTCTGAGGTCCAACAATTATACCCAGTGCCTACTTTGAAGTTGGAAAAGATTCTGGAGGCCCCCCCCCCCCCGCCCAGGCTTCCCCTCCCTCCCTGTCCTGGTCCCAGCTTATCTGGGGTCACAAAAGACTAGTGACAGGTCCTTTGTGAGTGCGCTCAGGCAGAGCCATTGTGATGTGCAAGTGTGGTAGGTAACAGCCCTTCTCCCTCGTTAACTCAGAGTGGCCTATCCTGTCAACACCTATCTTGCCTTTATCTCACTGTCTGGGAGCAAGACACAAAGACCAACTGCCAGCTACACTTAGTCATGTGACCCAGGGTCTGATTGCAGGCACCAAATGGTTAGGACAAGAAAATGACAGCTTTCTAATAGTACAGACAATAGATGGTGAAATGCACTCATACTCTTTAATCCAATGTTTAATTGTTGCTCAACGGCGGTAAAGGCGTGCAAGCTTGGAATGTGCTCCGTCCATGCGCATATGCTGAATGCGAAAGAAATGAGGCCTCGTCAGATCCCCAAACAAGATGCACTGCCACTTAAGTAAATGAGTCCAAAGTTTCAACCAGTTTATCACAATTTATTCCTTTCTTTTAATCCAAAGATTCTCCTAATATTTATCCGAAACTGTATTGCATGTTACATCCACGTTTCAACATCATATTTCAAATGTGCCAATCCAGGCTTTTTCTCAGCAGCACAAGAGGGTTGATGAGCTCATATCACAACCACTTTAAAATCTACCCAATGCATTTCGGGATAATTCCCTTCTTCAGGGGTAACTAAAATACAAAATGTTCAAGAAAACCCATCAGTCAGATCTAAAAATGTTAAATTTAAATTATTTTTTACTCATGCTCCAATTACTACATGCTAATTTTAACCTGCACGCAAAATGATAACGCTTCCTGTGCCTTCAAGTCCGTGATCCGCATCTGCATTCTTTCAACAAAAAGTGCTTTCAACAAAAATGATCTTGAACCACGTGACCCCAAGTGCTTATAAAACTGACAGTCAATCCAATAAAGTGCAGCACCATTGAAGTGAAATATAACCATGCCATCATGCAAGATAACCAAATATCAAATGACTGGTACTCATGCTAAAAAACAAGTGATGAAAAACGAGGTGAACAGCGACCCAAACTGAAAATGCATGCCTTAACCTAAAGAAAAATATCTACCTCCAAATAATAAACTATGATGCTTAACCTAATCAGCTTACCGTAGCTTTCAACCCAACATTCTCCCATATCTCGAAAAAGGCAATCTTTCAATGCTCCAATGTGAATGGACAAAGGCTTACACCCTCCGCATTTCGTGTGGTCCACACATCGACCGCTGAAACAGCGGCCCCGTTCATAAGTGTTTCTCCAACTGCCCCAGTGCACGCCCTTGTGTTTAAATCATCCATACACCTAATCACTTGCACGTGCCCCAGCCAACATGTAAGCAGAAAAGAAAAAACAAAAACAAACGAAAGACTCAGAGCCTGCCCCACATCCCCTATGGTGCCTTGTGAAAACAGCCCCCGTGAAACTGATAGCTTAACTAACCCTACACCTCGGTGCATCAAAATCCGACTCATACTGACAAATGCCACAAGTGCAGAACAAATTTACAAAAACATTGAAATTACAAACATGATTGTTGCGACTGCATTTAAAACGACAAATATATTTTCAAATGCTTATATTACGCACCGAGGTGTAGGGTTAGTTATGCTATCAGTTTCACAGGGGCTGTTTTCACGAGGCACCATAGGGGATGTGGGGCAGGCTCTGAGTCTTTCGTTTGTTTTTTCTTTTCTGCTTACACGTTGGCTGGGGCACGTGCAAGTGATTAGGTGTATGGATGATTTAAACACAAGGGCGTGCACTGGGGCAGTTGGAGAAACACTTCTGAACGGGGCCGCTGTTTCAGCGGTCGATGAGTGGACCACACGAAATACGGAGGGTGTAAGTCTTGGTCCATTCACATTGGAGCATTGAAAGATTGCCTTTTTTGAGATATGGGAGAAAGTTGGGTTGAAAGCTACGGTAAGCTGATTAGGTTAAGCATCATAGTTTATTATTTGGAGGTAGATATTTTCTGTAGGTTAAGGCATGCACTTTCAGTTTGGGTGCGCTGTTCACCTCGTTTTCATCACGTGTTTTTAGCATGAGTACCAGTCATTTAATATTTGGTTATCTTGCATGATGGCATGGTTATATTTCACTTCAATGGTGCTGCATTTATTGGATTGACTGTCAGTTTATAAGCGCTTGAGGTCACGTGGTTCAAGATCATTTTGTTGAAAGCACTTTTGTTGAAAGAATGCGAGATGCGGATCACGGACTTGAAGGCACAGGAAGCGTTATCATTTGCGTGCAGGTTAAAATTAGCATGTAGTAATTGGAGCATGAGTAAAAGTAAAAAATAATCTAAGTTTAACATTTTTAGATCTGACTGATGGGTTTTCTTGAACATTTTGTATTTTAGTTACCCCTGAAGAAGAATTATCCTGAAATGCATTGGGTAGATTTTAAAGTGGCTGTGATATAAGAGATCATCAACCCTTTTGTGCTGCTGAAAAAAGCCTGGATTGGCACATTTGAAATATGATGTTGAAACCTGGATGTAACATGCAATACAGTTTTGGATAAAAATTAGGAGACTCTTTGGATTAAAGAAGGAATAAATTGTGATAAACTGGTTGAAACTTTGGACTCATTTACTTAAGTGGCAGTGCATCTTGTTTGGGGATCTGGCAGAGCCTCATTTCTTTGCATTAACTTTCTAATAGTGGCATTTTCAGAATTGTGATTAAAAATCCGGCTTTACCATTAAAGAGGATTTTAATTACAATTCTTTAGACACCAAACTCAACCTGCCTATCTGGACCCAATTAGAAGTTACAGCTTATTAAATGTAATAAGGTAACTCTAATGTTATCCTATGGGAGAGGTAGGCCTTGCAGTAGTGAACAACGAATGTAAGAGGTTTTTTTGTGTTGTAATTCTTTATTAAAACTTTTGCATAAAATTTCATCATAAAAACAGTGGCTTAAATCGTGTTTCACAATAGGTAAATAAATAGGTTAATAAAAAATAAATATGAGTTAAGCCTCTTAATGGCCAACAAGAATATATAAATATATAAATATATAAACAATTAATTTGATAATGAGCCCAAAAGGAAAAGGAAGGGAAAAGAAAGGAGAACAGAAAATGGAAAGGGGAGTGGTACAAGAAAGTCCGAGAACTAATAAATATACATATATTAATAACAGTAACATCAGGACTGACCTACAATAGGGTTAAAAAAACAGTAGATTACGTTGGGAAATAAGTCTAATGGAAACATTTCTAATAAAATATTTTAGAACATTGAAATATGGAAAATCATAAGACAAATATGAATAAAAAGTAGGGACTAGGTGTGTCTTATGCATGTTAATATAGTAACTGATAATTCTGGGTGAATACTTACCATTCTCCAGAATGTATGAACTAACCTAAAGGGAGGGGGAAAGGTTAGGCTTCGTAGGAAAGAGAAGAAAAGTAAAGTATGATAAATCTTTCTCTGAGACAGCATTACCCAATTTCTATGTAAGGAATGACGTAGTAACAATATTAAATATTACGATCCCATTGGTTTAATGTTAAGGAACCAGGGGAGGAAAGGGTAAGAGGAGAGATTAATAAGAAAAGGGTAATGATATAAAAATAGATAGTAATATATATATAGAGAAAGTACAGGATAGATGGTTCAAAACATTACCAGTTTAACCATGTGGAAGTGGGAAAGAGTAAAGGTGGGTCTATACACATATACATAGATACTTATACATGTAAACATATACATATACACACAAAGATAATCTCCAAAAGCGAGGGAAAATAGTAATTAAATATGTTATATGTTAGGAAGTATTCACTAGTATTCAATATTATCACTTATTAATTTGGGTTATGCACTGCAAGAATTAATTATTATCATTGCCTGGACCTAGAAAGGGTGACCATACTTGAAGAAACAAATCAGTCTGGTCCTGTATATTGTATATGATGCGTTCATAAGAAGCTGTATGAATCATGGCTACCATCCAAGTTTCCTACGATGGTGGGTTAGGTGATTTCCATTGGCGCAAAATACAAATTTTTGCTGTAGCTAAAGCTGTGTGTAAAAGTCGACACCGAGGCTTAGAGAGTGTTTGTGATTGACGAGTATCATGTAAAAGAATAGTGGCAGGTGTAAGTGGAAGTTTCAAAGGCATTGTAGAATGTAAAGTTTTACCCACATGATCCCAGAAAGATTGTATCAACGGACACTCACAAATGATATGGGATATGTCACAAGCAGTACTATCACATCTCCAGGAATTAGCATTAGAAATCAAGCCAGCTCTATGTAGTTTTGTTGGTGACCAATGCCAATCATGGAGGATTTTGAACAGACAAAATTTCAATCTTGCTTCACGTGTGCCCTTATTTAAATCATCTAGGATCTCTGTCCACTCATCGTCCTTATATGAAATTGATAATTTGGTCTGCCATTTGCTACGCAACTCCTGTGAGAGAGGTTGTGAAAAAGGTGGGATGTGAGTACTTCAGTATAAACCAGACGTAACCCCTTTATGCTTTCCCCAGGTATGGAGATATGTTACTACTGGTGAAGCCTGTAGCAGCCAGGGTTGTGGTCCTAAGCTCCTCCGCAGGCATTGTCGAAGCTGTGTATATTTCCCAGATTGTATGTTAGACAGATCAAATTCCTCTTGTAGTTGTGCAAATGTCTTGAGATTACCATCAGATAGGAGTTGGTCAAGGGTATGAATACCAGCTGCCTTACAGAGGGGCCAAGATATTGTTTGTCTATTAATGCGTATGCTCGCATTGTCCCATAAGGGGACTTTCTTATGGATTCGGGGGTGTGAACCCAGTAATCGGTGTGCTCGTTGCCAAGACCCGCGCATGGCTGATAAGATCGGATTCGTGGAGTCATTCTGATAATTCCATATCCCATATAAAACGGAAAGGCCTGCTTCTGTTGATGAAAGATGTCTTTCTATGTGCACCCATTGCGGCTAGGCCTGGGCGGAAAACTACGCTACGCTTGCGTAGTTTGCGCAACTACGCGCTACGCGAATTGCACGTAGCACAGTGCAAAAACGCGTAGCGGGCATTTTTGCTTGCTAGCGGTCCTCAACGTCAAGTTGCCGACCGCGGCGAGCAAAATGACATCCGGCGAGACTTTTTCCTCGTTCGCGATCAGCAACATCAAGTTGCCGATCGCGGCGTGGAAAATAAACCTCTCGGCGAGATTCTCAACAGCGAGGAGGTCAGGTTTCTCATTGCGAGTGGTCGCGTATGCTCGCGACGAGAAACTACCAGTCCGCGTTGAGAAAACTGCAGCTCGAGTACAAATCTACTCGAGCGGCAAAAAATGACCGCTTGCACTGTGCAAGATGCCGTTTGCAATGATTGCACAGTGCGGACAAGCATCCGGCACTGTGCAATCATAGCGAACAGCATTTCCTACCGCACAACGCAGTTCGCATAGTGCTACGCGTAGTGCGAAGTGCACTTCGCGTAGCTTCGCATAGCGCTACTACGCGAACTATGCCCAGGGTTAATTGCGGCATGTCAGAAGTTTTTGAAATCATGCAAGTCATTTGGGATAACTGTAATGCAAGGGCATAATGTTCCACTGAAGGTAAGCTCATTCCTCCATAGGAACGGTGAGCCTTTAATTTCAGTGCTGATAGACTAGGTCTAGCTGAGTTCCATATAAAGGATTTTATCTTAGAATCTATTGAACGTAATGTGGTTAGAGGGATCTGAACGGGGAGCATACCAAGAACATATATAAAGCGTGGGAGTGTAACCATTTTTATGGCTTGTACTCTACCCCACATTGAGAGCCCTAGTACCTTCCATTTTTCAAAGTCACGCTGCATCTGGATAATGAGGGGATTTAAATTATCCATAATCATCCCTTCCAGACCTTTGTTCACTAATATACCTAAATATTTGAGGCGCGAGGGTTGCCAGTGAAAGGGAAACCCATGTATGGCCGCTTTTGTAGTCCCATCTGAAATGGGTAGCGCTTCACTTTTGTCCCAATTAATTTTGTAACCAGAGGAGGAGAAATTGTCTATAATTTGAAGTATGGATGGTAAAGAATTAGGCAAATCTGTGAGTGTAAGTAGGATGTCATCCGCGTACAAATAGAGTTTCGATTCTCCCGTCGGAAGGCGTATACCCGTAACATTGGTAGCTTGGCGTATTGTGGCTGCTAAAGGCTCCATAGCTAGAAGGAAGAGGAGTGGAGAGAGGGGACATGCTTGACGAGTGCCTCTGCGGATTGGAAATGGTTGTGACATAAAACCCCCACAATTTACCTGTGCAGTAGGATTATCGTATAATAGGCGTATTTTGGCTATGAATTGGTCACCCAATCCGTATTTTTGCAACACTTAAAAAAGATATTCCCATTCAATACGGTCAAACGCCTTTCTGCATCAAGTTACAAAGCTAGTGCATCATTTTGAAGACGTTTGGCAGACCATAGCGTGTGGGCTAAAGTGCGAAGTGGTTCCTAGAAGAACGTCCTGGAACAAATCCGACTTGTGCATGATGGATCAAGAGGGTAAAACTCTACGTAAGCGAGAGGCTAGAATGCTAGCTAAAATTTTGATATCACTATTTAATAGCGATATGGGGCGATAATTGCCACAGAGTAAAGGGTCTCTCCCAGGCTTGGGTAATACAGCAATTATAGCTTTATTAGATAAGAGACCCAAGGAGGCCTCATATTCTGCTACCCGGAACGCACACTGAAGAGAATTAATCACCTCCGCTTCCGCCAATCGATAAAATTCTGCAGGGAAACCATCTTCACCCGGGGCCTTATGGTAAGGTAAATTAGCTTTTGCATGTGAGATCTCTTCCTTGGTAATCTCTCCCTCTAGTAATTCTCTACCTTCATCCGATAGGGTAGATTTGCCTGTGTAAGGAAGGTATCTAATTTATCACCTTCAACATGAGTCTCAGCAGTGTAGAGAGACTTATAAAACAGAGCGAATTCGTCAACAATGTCTTGAGGTCTAGTTAATGTAGTACCTCCAGCGGATTTTATAGCCGGTATAGCCATGGCAGCTTCTCTTTGTCGTAACTGTGCTGCCAATAGCCTCCGCGCTTTTTCCCCCTGTTCATGTCTCCCTTTCATTCTGTGTAATGCATATTCTGCCTTAGAGGTAAAAAGATTATTTAGGGCCATGCGAGCTTGTTCCAAGGATTTACGATGTGGAAGTATAGGATTATCTGTGTACAGACGAGTATAGGACGCAATATCTTGTTCCAGTTCTTTCTGTCGGGCAGCAGTTTGCCTGTTGGCTTGTGCTGCATCTCTCATGAGCTGACCGCGAATAGTAGCTTTTGCTGCTGCCCACAGAGTTCTGCCCGAATTAACGGATCCTTGGTTGACGGAGATATAATCTTAAAGATGAGATTGCAATAGAGCTTTGTTCTTAGGGGTTCTATAACGCTGGATGTTCATACGCCAGGGCTTGCGTCCCAGTCTGGCCAATCCAAATACCAGTGAAAGTAGGACCGGAGCATGATCAGAAAGTGCTGCCTCTAAGATTTGGAATTCTTGTGTCAGTTGAACCACGTTTTGAGAGACTAAAAAGTAATCAAGACGAGAAAGCGTACCATGAGTAGGTGAAGTAAAGGTGTATTCTATATCTGCCGGATGAGAAAGACGCCAGTGGTCTACCAAACCATTGTCTGCCAATATATCATTCATCAAAGCCCTATCTGGCGCGGTAATATTATCTAGAGGGCCTGTTTTGTCCAGAACTGGGTCTCATACTAAATTCCAATCTCCGCCGATAAAGAATTGTTAAGCGCCTATCTCCATTAGAAGGCGGTTCAACTGGAGAAGGAATTACTTTTTCGCTCCAGTCGGAGCGTAAACTGAACCAACGCAAATATGGGTTTCACCAATTCGTAAATTGGTAAAGACATATCGCCCGGCCGAATCTATCCTAGTTTTTAACACTGTCACTGGAAGGGATTTACGGATAAGGATCGCAACTCCACATTTACGAGTAGGTTTCGCTTCTGGATCTTTTCCCCTTCGTATACTGCTATGGATCACCTTTCCCACCAAATCTCTAAGCAGTTTGTCAGATTCTTTAGTATCGAGGTGGGTTTCTTGAAGGAGAGCTATATCCACCTGTTTTGATTGTAAATGAGAGTATTTTTTTCCTTTTGATGTAATGTGTTAGTCCATGAACATTCCATGTTACTACACGAAGGGCATGTGAGATAACCATATCAAACAGAGAAAGGGAAATGATCAGTAGTAAGGTGTTACTATAAATGTCAAATTGTGTCACAGTATGTTAAAAAAATTTGTGAGGTTTTGTTAGGTATGTGAAAAGGAAAAAGAGAAATATGAGAAAGAAAAGAGAAAGAAGGAGCGAAGAGAGAGGGGAGGGGGTGGATAGTAAGGGAAACCCTGGTCCGCAACAGAAGTTAAGTGAACAATGGGTTAACCAAAAGGGTAATGATGTGTTAACCGAAATGGGCGTAGGTGTGTGGAGCTGGGTCTGTATCAGCAAGAAGTATGTAATGTAAATTGTTAAAGGGAAAAGGTTGAGAATAAAGGAGAAGGATAAGGAGGGGTAATAGGGAGGAGGGAGTGCCAATTATTAGATGGCACAGGGGATCTCAAACTTTTAACCGCGGGTCCAGACACTCTGGAGCATCGCTACGAGGAGGGACTCCATCGGGAGAGCTGGACAATGATTAATAGATATAAAACCAAAAGGGCAATTACAATGTATAGAACGAAGTGTGTACTATTATTGACAAAATGTAGCATTATGTTGTAATATCAAAACATACTATTGAACAATTGAATTAAAAGGATTTGCATGTATGTAAACAATACAATCAAGATAAAAAGAGATTGAGTTGTCAGCAATAATATTAATTACTTCATGTAAATCTGTGGCAACAACAATCATGAGATCCATTAATGTGAAGGACATCTATCATGTATGTTGCTATTAAAATAAACGAAATAGTAAACCTGTTCATCAGGGTTAATGCAATTAATATAAGAAATATAATAAATATAATAAGAACAGATCAACGTATATAATACTCAGCTATCCGATGACTGAGCATCTTCGTTCTTCTCGATATTTTGAGTTCATTGAGTTCTTTCATTTGCTTAGGAGGAAATGATTGTGAACATAGCTATGACTTTGACCAAAATTGCAAAGAGTTCTGATTCATCCACATTCTGCGTCCAAAGTAGATTTTAAGGGGGAACGGGATTTATCCCTATGTTGCACCTTAGTGAAGGTAGATACAGTTTGAAGAGCTGAAGTCTTGTCCTCATGACTTCGAATAGTTCTTTCGAGATCTCTGCCTCGCTGTCGAGGGCTGTTAATAATCCGTCGTGCATTGCCCAATGCTTGTATAGAGGAGCTGGGTTGTGTTAACTCTGGGATGGAGTGCTGAGTTTCCATATCTTGCGGCTTCCAACGGTCTATAAATAGCCGGAGGTCTTCAGGATCATAAAAATCTTTGGCGATTCCATCCTTGGTGATGCGAAAGCGGGCAGGGTCGAAAAGACCATACTTGATCTCCATTTGGCGTAATTGAGGTCTCAATGAGAGGAATGCCTTGCGGCGATCATTGGTCTCTCTGGAAAAATCGGCTGCAATACGGATTTCATGTCCATCATATGTGAATGGACCATGAGTGCGTGCAGATATTAATAGTTGTCATGTCTGCTCATGTCTTAAAAAGCAAGCAATAAGAGGACGTGGGTGTAATGCAGATTCTTTGCGTAGTGGACCAATGCGATGTGCACCCTGTATTTCCAGTGGAGGATCAAAAGCAATGTCCACTAAATTTGGAAGAATATTTCGGAGGAATGCTCTAGCCTTCTATTTTTCTGGAAAACCGAAAAGCGAACATTATCCCTCCTACTTCGATCTTCTAAGTCAATCAGTTTACTACGAAGAAATAGTAGCTCTTGGTCTCTGCTTTGTATCAATTCTAGGCGTGTTACCACGACTGTTAACCTATGGTCAAACCCTTCTGTTTTTGCATGAAACCCTGCAATGTCTACTCTTATTGATTTAGTTTCTGCTGCTAAAGAGGATATATTTGAATCCATTCCTTCTAGTCGTCGACTAACAGCAGAAATTTCTTGCAATATGCGGTCCTTAGTTTCTCCTTGTGTGGTTGGGTTAATCTGTAATGAGCCTTCTGCTGTAGAAGAACTTTTTGCAGACATGTTTTGTGGCTGTTTCAGAACATCCGCAAAAAGGGGTTGTTAAGAAGATTTACTTCCATGCTTGGTAGTAGACATTTGACTTTTGTTGATCTTTAAAAAAAAAAAAAGTCACAGGATAATGTACTGAGTTAATGAATCAATGGCGAGACACGAAGTGGCAACAGAATCACATGTAATTTATCGCTTTAAAGTACCAGTCTCTCAATAGCTCAGTTCTACTGTTAATATCGTCTTTTTAATCTACTTGTCAGGTTTCGACTCTGAAAATTTATAGATGCGATGACAAGTGTTTGTGGTAGTTGACTTTCAGGAGGCTTAAGGACGACATTAATGTCTCTTAGATTTACGCGGCTGCTCAGACAATAATAGTTGTGAGTGTTAACTTACAATCCTCCTGAGTGTTTCAATAAAGTGGTTGAATTTAAGAGCTAAAATGTAAAACGATGTGGTGGTCGCATAATTCAACCATGACACGACGTCCGTCATTCATTGATTTCAACAGGAGCTGTGAGCTTTGTCAACAAGAGTCAAGTTTTAACTTATTCACTTCACCAAAAGCTCAAGCCCGTCTAAGTGGAAGAGGACGGCGATTTTGGGCGTTAATCAGAAAACGCAGTGAAAGTGTGCTATTTTAAGTCTTCTAAGGCTGAGACTAAGAATATGTATTGTTTCTTCAGAAACAACATTCCGTTTTGGCCATCGAAGGATCAGAATGCCGGTTTAAACAGCGGTCATAGCACTCACCCGCTTCAAAGCTGCTGATGGTGACGCCTCTGTAATATTCAGGCTTCATGGAACCGTCAAGAAGCAGCGCTGTCGTCGACCAACAATGTCATCCAGTGCAGAGGCCTAACAGCGTCACAGAGAAGCCGGGGACTTAACTAGGAACAATGGAACGTTGAGGGCGGGAACCTCCGGAGCTCTAGAATCGAGGCTGCAGGCATATCCTCAGGCCCAGCGTCTCTCATAATACGCAGCTCCCGCTATTTACGAACCGCGCCGCCGGCACTCCGAAAATTCAGCCCATCCGCTTCTCAGGTTCATCACAACACCTGAGACGTCGAAATTATGCCTCGGGTCATGCATAAGTAGCCGCCGTCTCCGTCTGAAGCCCCCCTCACAGCGGAGCTCGCAAGTTAGGCGGCCATCTTTGTCAGCGGCCAGACCACGCCCCCGAATGTAAGAGTTTTTCACTACCAGTACGTGTAAAACTTAAAAGTACATGCCCTACTTTTTTAATACACTGCACCCTGTCCTCTGGGCTGTTCAGGACCTATCTTAGGGGTGACATATGTATTTAAAATGAAGGTTTGGGCATGGCAAAAAGTTTTTTTTTTATCAGGGTTAAATGGCAGTTTAAAACTGCATACACAGGCTGCAATGGCAGACCTGAGACATGGTTAAAGTGCTACTTAAGTGGGTAGCACCATCAGTGCTGCAGGCCCACTAGTAGCATTTCATTTACAGGCCCTGGGCATAGGTAGTGCCACTTTACTAGGAACTTCTAAGTAAATTAAATATGCCAATTGGTTATAAGCCAATGCTAATATGTTTTAAGGAGAAAGCATAAGCACTTTAGCACTGGTAAAGCGCGCAGAGTCCCAAAAGCCAACAAAATGTTTGGGAGGTACAGGAAGGATCACAAAACAGAGTACATTAAGCTATATTGTATTAGAGCCTTGTTTAGGACTGGGCATGGTGGTTCATGTGTCACATCTAACGGATTCGAAAATTTGTCTCTACATTACTTCCTGTTAGCTGGGAACCTGAGAATAAACCTTATATCCAGCCCTTAATTATTTTATGCTACAGTTGCTGAAGAGGAAGGATACGGCTCGAGATAAGGGACATAAAGAGAAGTCCTTTTTATAGAAAAACAGGAAAATGTGTTTAAGAAATCTGTTACAACCGCACCCAAGATTCTGGCAGCAGCTTCTTTGTAAAAGATGAGCAGGCCACAGTACCTCACCTCAGCAGCAGCTTGGAACTCTGTGTACTTCCTCGAAAGATAAAGCGATAGAAAGACCTTTGCTCTATTCCTCAGAGAAGAGGAATTGGCAGGACATCCATGAGAACCTTTTTAGGCCTGGCTAGACAATCATTTAGCAGTTACTCTGAACTAACTTGATAGCAAAATATGGAATAGCAAGAGGGGCGTTCAGTGTTTGACTCGTTAAATAGATGGCATTGCAATTTTGCATTTTTGAGAGGGTTAAAAAAAAAAAGTAATTCCTTAACTGCAACATGCTACTCCTGGCGCTCCCGTTGACATATGCACACATTCACCATAGGGACCACAGAAGCAACCACATCTACAACCTCAGCAAGTACCACAACATAAACAGCACCTGCCACCACAGCAACTGTAATAGCAGTGACTAGATGAGAGATCACGAGAGCAGTCATTGCAGAGGTAACGACAGTTGGCAGAACAGTATGAACTACAAGGGTGACAACAGCTACCACAACAGTATAGACAAGAGCAGCAACCACATCTGCTACCAGAGCATAAACAGTGGCAGTAACAGTGTCAATAGAAGCGAGCACAGCTGCCATAACTGCAGACACAGCCCCACCATGAAAAACACACGAACAGCAACAATTACTACCAGAAAGACAGGGACACTAGTGACCACAACTGGAATCACTGCAGAGACAACAACTGCTAACACAATAGCCGGAACCACATCAACAGCAACAGCTGTCACCACAGCAGGGAAAACAATCACAATAATCAATGGCCAGCAAAGTAGGAACAACAGTATCAATCACAGTTGTAACGATTGAAAAAAGCCGTAAAAAAAAAGAAGAATTACAAAAAAAAAAAAAACAGGGTGGGAGGAGCTCGAGGTCAAGCACATGGACAATGGGGGGTTGGCGGGAAGGCCACAGGGCAAGCAGATGGACATAAGTGGGTGGACAGGAGGGGAAAGCACACAAACTACTGGTGGTGGGCAGGACTGACCACAGACAACAGAGGGTGGGCAGGAGGGGCTGGGGTAAGTAGATGGACAATGGGGGGTGGACAGGAGGCAAGCACATGGACAAGGGAGGGTGGGGGCAGGAGGGGCTGGGGAAAGCACATGGACTATGGAAGGTGAGAAGGAGGGTGTGGGACAAGTACAAACAACAGAGAGTGGGCAGGATGGGCTGGGGCATGCACACTGACAACGGAGTGAGGGTGGGTGGGTAGGACTGGGGGAGAAACACGGAGAGGGAAGTACATGAGGGAGACCGATGAAAAACAGACACTAGTGTTGAAACAAAAACAAAAAACTAGCAGCGGAAAAAGGAGAAGTGGAAGGACTCAAATAATGCAATCATGCATCAGGGGACAAACACTCAGAGGAATGAAGCCTATGGAAGCCGACTAATAAGAAGCAAGCAAATGAGTGTGAAAATTAAGCCAACCAATGGTAATCAATGGAGGGTCTCTAAACCTCCTGAAAGGTAACAAAAGGTTTCATAAGAGACACTCCATGCATTATCTTGGGGGGAACCCTAACAATGAGAGGAACACTTCAATTAACTCAGCCACTGGTAAATACTCACGCTGCACCCCAATCTATCTTTCTTTTGCACACTATGCCACCTCAGTTTGGACCCAGCCAAATGTAAATCACTCTTAAACCTCTCCCAATGGGAACAGTCCAGCCCAAACTCCCGGACCAGGTCGTCCCTGAACCGGAACACAAGCAACCCAGGACTGGTTTCACCACATTTAGGGCTCATCAGCCAGGTATAGCTAGGTTCCGGTGACACAGTGTGCATGAAACTCACGTCTGGGCATACCCGTCCCAATGTGTCATAGAGCTTTGATGTTTTCCACACCCAGTTTGATGCCCTGGGATTCAACAGGTGAGGAGCTGCAGATAGAAGTATCTATCAGAAAGCACATGTTGCACTGCCTTTGGTCTACCTACAGGAAAGAAGGAACATATGGCCAGATGTACGTGACCTTTGTTTTTGTGACCATTAAAGATTTTATAAAACTGACCTATGTACTAATAGCTCGGTTCTTAAAAATCTGAATTGTAGTGGGTCGCAATCTAACCTACCTCATGAATAGTGAGGTAGGTTACAAATAGCGACTCACTACATTTGGAGGCAATCACAGGGATGGTGGCCTGCTGGGGTCAGCAGACTACCATATCAGTGATTGCCTTTTCATAAAGTAAACCTTTTGTTTTAAATGCAGCCTGTTTTCCATAATGGAAACCAGACTGCGTTTAAAAAGAAGTTAACTTCTTTCTTTTAAGTTTGTTTGATAATTGGCATTGGTCCTATGGACAAAGGGGCCCCTTCCCTTTTGTGAATGCATTACCACTTCCGTAAAGGTGTTGCTAAAACAATAAGTCTGTGCTACTGGGTTTTGGTTGCAAAACACTAATATGTTACATACCGATTCATTATTTGGAAGGGATGCCTACAACGCACCTCTTCCATATATTGAATAAGTAGGCATTCGCAATACTCTTTAAGGAGTTGGAAAAACCTTTCTGACTCCCGAAAAGGTATTAGTACATAAGAAAAAGCATTTTAACGGCCACACACTCCAAATTGGAGTGTTTGTGACTGTTAAAATGCTTAGTATATCTGGCCCTAAGTAACTGAGGAGGACCAGCATGTAGTAAGTGGCCATAGAGATCTTAGCACAACGTTTATGCTGCTTTCCTAGCTAATGGAGAACCAGCTATCCCTTTGAGTGCCTCCAATCACCATTAGGACTGTAGAAGGTAAATTAAACTCTAATTATATATACATGTTGTCAGCTGTAAATTGGAAAATCAGTTTTGATTTAATAAGTGTAGGCTTCAAGTGCAATTTTTAGGAACTATTTGTGTGTTAAGTGCGAGGAAGTTTGCCTTATCCCCTAATCCTAGGAGACTTAGATCATCTTTAAAACTCATGGAATATGAACTCAAATGGTCTTTATCCATCATTTATAAGTTACTTAACTGACTGACCTAATCAAGAAGTATTAACCACAATCCTAAAGTTTCTCTGGGACCCAGATCCGAAGGAACAAAGGATGGAAACGTTCTAGAGCAAAAGGCTGTTCATGAAATGGAATCTATCAGTTGACCAGGGATTAACTTTCATCTAACATTTACCTCCACAAAATATTGGACTCCATTTAAGCTTCAAAAGTTAGGGCTGACAGATATGGATGAACGAGTTTCCTGTACAAACACTATCAGTGACTTGGTGCATAGAACTGTACAAGTGCAAGATATTTTAGAGAGTTTCTTTGGAGTTGGGAACACAAATCAAATATCCATGAACTAGCTGTTTTGACATACAATGATCAAATAGATGTACTCAAAAACACTACATTTCTCTGGAAAGTAATAATGGCATTTAAGACAGGTAACATAAGGTTCTGCAAATGTAGTAAATTCCCTAATGCAGATGAATGGATTTTGGAGATGTGCTTTTAAACAGCTCATAAGAAACATTGTTATGAAAGAAACTGAACCGCTTAAGTACTGGAAAGAAGATGGAATAATTTTATTTAATTGCACGTACCCTAATTCAATTCTATACAAATCTTGTCTTTGGGTATCTGTCTCCCTTTTCTGTTGTTGTCTTTCTCTCCCCACTCCTTCCCCCTTTTGCCTTATCCATCTACTCTCTGATAATTTTACTCATACCAGAAACTTAAGAGTTTCCACTTGTGTACTGAAGTTCTAAGAAGCCTATAATTTAACTTATGAATCCGATCATTATACCTAGGGGACAGTGCAATTGTATGCAACCCTGTTCTATTTATTTATTTTAATTACTGAAAACATGCTTGTATTGAGAATATCAATAATTCTTTTTTTAAATAACGGTGGTAGGCATGAAATCCTGGTCGACCATACATCAAACAAATATCCACAATATATACTAAGCAGTGAAAACCAGTTGCCATCTTACTGTATTTTCAGAAGGGAAATATTCCAAATCTGATGTCAATAAATATCAATAAATGCAATGGGTAAGTCTGGTCGACCTTTGAGGTCAGCACAGAGACAAATGTTCAAAGGTGGAGCTCAAGAATTCAAGTTGGTACCTTCTTAAGTAAACCAATTAAAATAGGCTAGGGATGATTTGGGAATTCATTAAATGTACACTCTGGTCTCTATAGCAGTTTGAGCAGTACTGCACTTTTTGGGGCAGTGCCAAGACTGATTTGCTTGTGGTTGGTCCTTGTCTGCAATAAGCTTAGAAAAACGACAAAGTGGGATGCAGTTGAGTAGGTACCAATGCTTCAGAGTGATCTAAGCATGTTCATCCATCCACTTTGTGTTGTCTAGTGAAACAACCAGTCCAGCTTTGAATGATGCGGCTGGAAATATTAAAAAAGTAACTCTTCCAATTCCAGAGCAATGGAAGCCTTCACACAGAACTCCTAGTGGGGAGTCCTTTTAATTGAGAGGACGAGTCAAGACATATTTATCTGTCAAACTCCAGCAAATCGGGTAATAGCAGCCAACATAAAGATCAGTTCTAAACCAAGAACTTGCATGAGTGGGTAATAGGGAATCCTGCGATGCATATCCTTATACCAAACAAGTTAAAACAAGATAAACTGGTGCAGAACAGTGCTGCAAAATTAGTGTGTGACCTTCAAAGACACCATCATGCTCTAGATCACATACAAGAATTTTACTGCTTACCGATTTGTTAACATGTTGAGCATTATGTTATGTTTCCTCCACACCAGAGCCTAAAATAAACATCTGATATGCTTGGTAAAACTTGGGTTTACCGACTCTTCGTGCTACAGTGCAACTGTCCGCAACGCCCAGCCTGCTCTTCGTGCTACAGCGACGACCACCCACAACGCTCTCTCTATTCCTCGTGGCCTTCTCCACTGTGAAAGAGACTCTTCATGCTAGACTTTAGAAAGTAACATTTTCAGCTGGACTAACCTGGTTCCTGTATCAGGCCTGCGCTCCATCGCGGTCGGTCTGAACTTGTGAGTTTCACCCAGTCTCACACGACCAGATGGCCACGAGCGGTGCTTTGTATTTTTAGGCGCTATACCTCCCTTAAATCATTGAAATCGCATATTTCCAGTTCTACTGATGGGATTTTTGTCGTTTTGGTGTCAAATAATTTAATAAATGTTACTCTATTTTTCTTTGACTGCCACTTTTCATCTGTTGTGTTTTCACTTTATTACTGTTTGCACGCTGCATAAATACTTTACACATTGCCTCTAAGTTAAGCCTGACTTCGTTGGTGCCAAGCTACGAGAGGGTTAAGCACTGCTTAATTTAGTGACTTTTTGTGGTTCGCCCTGACAAGGATTGTGGCTGTTGCTTGAGAAGGGCTCAGACCTCCCTCCACCAACAACCCAATTTCTCATACCCATCACAAAGCGCTCTTAGCCCCCCCAACACCTACTGACCATGCACGTAACCTCGGCATCATCCTTGACTCCTCGCTCTCAATGAACCGCCAAATCAATGCCGTATCATCCTCCTGCTTCCACATGCTCCGCTTGCTTCGAAAGATTTTTAAGTGGATCCCCACCGAGTCCAGAAGAACAGTCACCCAGGCAATCGTCAGCAGCAAACTCACTACAGCAACGCACTCTATGCCAGCACCACCCAGAAGCTCTAAAAGAAATTGCAAAGAATCTAGAACGCCGCCGCAAGACTTCTCTTGGACATTGCCTGCCGCAGCCACATCGTCGATCACCTGAGAAACCTCCACTGACTCCCGATCAACAAAAGAATCACCTTCAAGCTCCTCATGCACACCTACAAGGCCCTCCACAACATCAGACATGCATACCTCAACCACCGCCTCTCCTTCTACACTACCAACAGACACCTCCGCTACGCGAACCTGGCCACTATCCTCAGATCTGCAAGGCCACGGCCACAGGAAGATGCTTCTCCTACCTCGCCACAAAGACCTGGAACTCTCTTCCTCTACATCTCAGGCAATCACTCTCACTGTCTCAATTCAGGAAGGACCTCAAGACCTGGCTCTTCGACTGAACAACCAACCCCCCAGCGCATTGAGACCTTAACGGGTGATTAGCCACGCTCTAGAAGAACCCCGATTCACATGCCATAATGCAATTATGTTTTCTGTCAAAATCTGGATTGACTGGCCGCAAAGGTAAGGAAGGAAAGCATACAGGTCAAGGCGAATCACCGTCAGTTCTTGCAACTTGTTGTGAAGTCCTTGCTTGGCAGGGCTCCAGAGGTCTCTGATCTCCAGCTAACTTTTGACCACTACCGGAGATCAGTTAGTGTCCAGGAGGATCCGGATTATGTCCACCAGGCCATCCTCATGTTGGGACCAATACAGATTGATGTACCACTGGCAATCCCCCACATGCCAGTGTGCATTCCAGACCAACAGATGAAGGAAGCCAGCAGGCGGATGACCTTCAGCACTGGAATCTGAGCTCCTCCCTAAACACTGGAATCATTTCCCAAATGTCCGAAATGCTCTGGGGCGGAGGGAAGGCTCTCAGAGCGAGTGTGTGCAGTACTGTTTCTATGAACAGGAGGCTCTGTGAGGGTGCCAGGTGTGCCTTTGGATATTGATTGAGAAGTGCAAGTCACTGGAGAGATGCTGTGGTCTTAAGTAGATAATAGTCTTTGTATGGGAATCCACGATCTGCGCAAATGTCCAGCAACCACTGTCATCAACTTAGTGAAGACCCTGGGCACAGATGTCAACCCAAAACGATAGTGAGGAAGCCATATGCTAACTACAGGCACCTCCTCTGCGTTTGCAGGATCGATATGTAGAAATACATGCCCTTCAAGTCGAGGAACACCATCCAGTCTTCCAATCCCAGCGGCAACAGCACCTGAGCTAGAGACAGGATTTGGAAGTTCTCCTTGCTAAGGAAGGGGTTCAAGATGTTGCGGACCAGGATCAGACATAGACTGCAGTCCTTCATGGCAACAAGGACATACCAGGATAAACATCCTTGCCCTGTACTGGGATCAGCTGAACTGCCCCTTTTGGTAGAAGTGCTGGGGCCCCCTGCTGAAGGATGAGGATTTGACTTTGTGAAAAGATTTCAAATGCTGCGTCAAAGGGCATGGAAAAAGGGAACTGACGTCAAGGAACATTATAGGTCCAGTAATGTCAAGTCTGGGGAAGTACCAGGTGCAGAGATTGTGTAGAATGTCACCTAGGAGCACAGGAAAGTTATTGTAAAAGTTCTGGATCTAGTGTAATACCTGGGGATATTCAAAAGAAGAGGAATCTGCAGGGTGAAGTATACATCAGGATGGACCAGGGCTAGGCTTTCCTATTGAAGACATTTCTTTTAAGCTTTCATCTAGGTTTCTTGGATTTCCGTACCAACTCTCTCTCTGGGAAATTATGAAGCTTATGTGAGAATGCCGATTATTCCATGTCTGAACAGAATGCGACATCAACCTTGTACAAACACAGGAGCAGTTGAGTGGGCATGCCAGCCTACTACTTAAACTGATGTACTGCGAGAGTGGCAGCCAACTCCAAAATAGAGTATTGCCAAGAAAATGAGATGCCCAATTGCCATCTAGGATTATCATTCTATGGGTAATGGCACTGCCCACAGCCTGCAAAAATCATCTTGAAAACCTTGCATTGTGAACTACAGATAGTTATGATTTCCACTGACTTGGAGACACATCTCCTACTATTCCAATGTGAAGTCAAGAACAAAGGCAACCTGGGGATTCCGTAATACAGTTTAAGTTTAGAGAAAAGGACCACACAGAGTGGCTGCGTAAGTAGTCTACCGGCCTATGGTAAAAAGAGAGGCGATAATACAAAGTGCATCAAGAGAAATTTGCGGAAATACAAGTGCATCAAGAATTTTGCAAGACAGGAAAATACAAGATAAATAGTTTCATTTATTTCTCATGACTAAGAAGGAGCAAACATGTTAAACAAAGCAGCGCATGTAAAAAACTATAATCAATAGCAAATTACATTACTGAAAAAGCCCAATTTAAATTTCTCCTACTAATTTCAAGAATGCAAAAGGGCACCATCTTTTGCGTGAAACAGACAGATCACTAGAAGAGATGAGAACAATCTTCGGTCCCAATGATAAGCGGGAAAAGAGCAGGGGAAGTGATCAAAAAGACCCTAAAGAGTAATAGTCTGTACCCCACAAACCTTCTAAGATCCACAGTAGAACAAGCATTTGCAATGCAATCGGTCTCGCCTTTGGACCTTATATGTACTTAGCTATGCAGCACATTAGCCTGGGTGCTGAAACATCTACTGTTCTTTAACATGGAGGGAAAGTAAGCACCAAACTGCGTGACACGCCAGGTATGGGAACACATGGAGAGAAATATTGCCTTTCAGCGGGAAATGGTATAGTCCAAAGCTCTGTTTTTAATATAAAAGCAGGGCCTTTGGTGGTCATATCACTGAAAATACAAGATTTGAAAAAAATACTATTGTCTATGGGTGCTCGTGGAAGACAATTTCTATGGACTGGAATCTAGAGAATGCTAAAGTGATTCTGGTATTTTACTGACCTCTGCTGGTCGTTTTCTATCAAGAAAGGTAAATAGAGGCAGTTGCCAGAAAAATTAAAAAAAAGAAAGTCCCTCAGCAGAAAGCAATTCTGGTATTTCACTGACCTCTGCTGGTCGTTTTCTATCAAGACAGTTAAATAGAGGCAGTTGAACAGAAAAAAAAGTCCCTAAGCGGACGCACACAAGTCCTAGGGCTGATCTCCAGAGCCCACAAAGTACATACACATATAAGCATATATACTAAAGTATATACAAGAGGTCTCGAATGCTCGACCTAAAAAAAGTGAACGACTTCAACGCACCAGTGAAAGCTATGGGGAGAGGGAATGGATTAAGTGCAGGGTGTGGCGGGGAAATGATTGAAATGGTTTTGCTGAGAATGAGCCAATTAAAAGATCATGAGCAACAGACAACCATTAACCAGCTCGAAGAGAGTGAGTCCATTCCAATAGATGAGACCAACAATCACTAATTGCATATTCAAGGGGTCCAGGGAATGCAGGACTCAAGACACTTTCAGCTGGATGGAAGTGAACATCCGGGTGGGTGCAAACTGCCCTTGCCCCCTGCTGTCATCATACCAATGACACTTCTGAGAAGGTGTCCAATCCAGCACCAGAGAGAGTAATAAACATATGCAAACTCCGTATATTCTCCATACTAAAAGGTGAAGTGTATAAAAGGTCACAGGATTACTCACCAATAATCTTAAATAATAAGTCCAATGTGTTTGAAATGACGGATAGGAAAAAATGAGAATGGGACTAGGTAAGTAAATATATATCATGAAGTGATATAAAACTATGAACGTAATATGAGACATAAATATGTGTCTGTAAAGCCGTAATTTGTTGTCTACCTCACCATATAGTATTGTTACAACGAATCTATGTAGTACTACGAAATTGATTTGCGGGGGGATTGGGGGGATTATCTTTATTGGATTTTCCTGATAAATGTGCCACCAGTAGCAAAATCTAATCATGTTATACTCTAATACAATGACAATTTACTATTTTTTCTGATATACTTATTTATACATTACATATATAAAATCTTGCTGGTATATTATAACATATGAGGAATACTGTTTCTTGTTGGTGTTATCTTTTTTCCCTCTTTTTCTTTCCGTCTCCCTTCTCCTGTTTTACCCTTTGTTTCCTCTTACATTACCAAATGTGCTTTCATCTTTGCTTCATTAATTTATGTTATTCTCTTGAACATATTATGATCCCATTATTGATACCCATGTTGTTCATCATGTTTTTACTCAACCATGACTATTATACATATGTTCTGTATGATTTAGTGCCATTATGATATGCTCATGGTGTACTAATCAGCCTTGAAAAAGCCCTTGGCGTGCCAGCCATATGGAGGAAATACATGTCGGCTATTGTTTGTTTCTTTCATTTGGCTTGAAATAAATACAGAAAGAAGAAAAACGTATATCACCTCTGGATATTGGGACATTTATTCCAAGAATCTAAATGTATACGTTCTGCACAACCTGTCTTTTCTACAATTACTTCTCATAGTCTGGTGGATCTTTGGGGAGTAACCACCTGACAGGTTGTAGTCTGGAACCACTAACTAGGGTCCTGTCCGTTTGTATGTGAACCCCAGGAGCTCACCCCTCATATAACATAACCCTGTTCAGAGATCTTGCCAGGTGCAGGAAAATATCCTGATGTTCCAGCCATGTCCAGAAGCACACAGTCTCCTGGCGCAGGGTCCACGACCCCACCTGCCTTCTTTGTTGCAGTACCACATGGCAGTGGTTTTGTCCATGAACACCTAAACCAGCCTCCCTTTGATGAATGGAAGGAAGGAAGACTTTCAATGCCAAGCAGATAGCTCTCAACTCCAACACATTGATGTGGAGCTGAGATTTTGTCCGAGACCAGATTCCTTTGATTCCCACCTTTCCCAGATGCCTGCCCTAACCCAGGAGTGGCATATCTGTCACCACTGTGAGCTCTGAATGTGGAACGGAGAGGGGTCTGCCTCTGACTTAATTGCGGCTTGTTAGCCACCACTGCAGATCTTTTGCAGTTCCCTCAGATATCTGGACTAGGTCGGAAAGATTCCCCTGAAGCTGTGCCCACTTGGGCTTTAGGTCCCCAATGCATGCCTGTATATGCCATCAGGAGTGTTGTACTAGCAGGATGCAGGAGGCCATGTGGCCCAGCAGCCTTGGAGTCAGTCTCACCGAAATTCAGGATAGCGGCTGAAACATCAGAATCTTAGCCGAAATATCCTGGACTCGCTGCTCCGGAGGATAAGCGCAAACGGTACTGTGTCCAGAATGGCTCGGATGAAAGGGAGAGTCTGAGAGGAAGCCAGGTGTGACTTTGGCATGTTGATAGTTAACTCCAGCGAATGCACAAAGTTCCCCGTTGTCTGGAGGTGGGCGATGACTGCCTCTGCCTGGGGCGAACGTGCCTTCAGCAGCCAATTGTCGAGGTAGGGGAAGAATGGAACCTGTAACCTCTGCAGATGGACTGCAATCACCTCCATCACTTTTGAGAACACCAGTCGGGTACTGGTGAGGCGAAAGGCCAAAATGCTTGTGGCACACCGTGAACTGTAGGTAACGCCTGTGGGCCGGCAGAATGGGAAAGTAGAAATGTGTGTTCTGATTGTCCAGCGCTACCATGCAGTCTCCAAGATCCAGGGCAGACAGAACCCGAGTCAACATGAGCATCTTGAATTTCAATTTTTTCAGGAAGGCATTGAAAGAGTGCAGTTCTAGTCCTTTTTCGGCACCAGAATGTAGCGGGAATACCAACCATGCCCTACTTCTGTTGCAGGCACCCTCTTGATGGCTCCTTTGGCCAAAAGAACCTGCACTTCCTGATGTAGTACGGAGGGATGGTCCTCCATCAGCCATTCTTGGGATGGTGGGAGAGGCCGAGGTGTTTACACAAATGGTAGGGCGTACCCCTTCTGCGTGATTTGAAGCACCCACTTTTTGGATGTAATCATCAACCATTGGGGCCGGTGGTGCCTGATTCTGTCACGAACAGGATGGCTGTGCTGGATGGACTGCACGCTAAAGGGGCTTGGAGGCTGAGGCAGACGGAGGGGCGGCGGACAGCAACATAGACTAGCTCCCGCGTCCTTTTTGGGCTCCACAGCCCCGTCCGCAAAAGGACTGGTCAGGCTGTTGGACTGAGTATGGTCGATACGGTGGACGCCCAAAGTTGCCCTTACCATGTCGGTACTAGGGGTGAAAGGACTGTTGCTGTGGTCAGGTCAAAAGAGAAAGGCCAAGGGATCTGGCAGTGATCCTGCTCTCATGAAAGCGCCTGAGCGCCATATCATCCTAGTTGCCAAGCCAGGAGCCATCGCAGGGCATGTCAATCAATGATGACTAAACATCCCCTGAGAACCCAGTGGATTAAAACCAGGCGTGGCAAAGCAGCGCTACCACAGAAGCCATTACTCTACCCAGGGAATCTCTGGTGTTCAGTCCGCACTGGATGGCGAACTTTGCTGCATCCCAGCCGTCTATCAAAACCTGGTTGGGGGATGGCGCTGCCTTCCTTGGGCAGCATGGAAAGCAGATGCGCAACTGAATTTCACAAGGAGTGGGAATATCGACCCAAGAGGCATGCGGTGTTCACAGGCCGCATGGCAAGGCTAGTGGAAGAGAAGATCTGCTATCCAAAGGTATCCAGCCTCTTGAATTCCTTATCCTGTGGAGTAGTAGAGTACGTGCTCGAGTTTACCTTAGCTGTAAAGGCCTGCACCACCAGGCTCGCAAGAAAAGGATGTTGGGAACGGAAGGCTGGGTCTCTGGGGGCAGGGTGATGTCAAAGGGCAATCATTTTGTGCACGGGAGCCCCCATACAGCGGTTTGCCTAGGCCCCCAGGAGAACGTCAGTGAGGGCCTATTTACAGGGGAGCAGGGGCTCTGCAGATCTTACCCCTGGTTGAAGCACCTCTGTCAAGACATTGGTGTTCATCTCAACAGAGGATAGCTGTAGGTCAAGGACTTCGGCTGCCCTGGGCCTAACCAATGCAAATGATGCGCCTTCCTCCATGGCAGATCCCAGAGGAGAAATCAATCCAGTGCCAGGAGAGGTGGTTCAGGCCACTGGTGTCACTCAGCTCCTACCAGTTTTCCTTATGGTAGGAGTCATCCTCTAGGAAACCATAACACCCCATCAACCCCTTCTTCCGCAAAAAGATGGTCTATCTAGGGGTGGCAAGTCCAGGGGTTGACTTAGTCGGGATGGCATGGTTGTCATCTCGGAGTCAGAGAGGAGAATAGGTTCCTCTTCTATCGGCGCTGGTGGCACAGGGGACAGAGTTGGGTGGGATGGGACCAAGAAGGTGGAGGCACCGGTGTCAGTCCGGATCCGGCGGTGAATCCAGAGGGCCCAACTGGCGATGAAAGCAAACCTGCCAATGGTAATCCAGCAGGAGAACCTCTTGGCTCTGTAAGGCCCAAAGGTGCACCAGAAAAACCTGTTGACCCGCAGATGGAGCGAATGACATTGTAAAACTCCTTGAGTTGGGCATGAGTTGTTCCAGCTACGGGGAACTCAGGGAAGCGTGGAGTGGACCCAGCCGCCGGATCTGTGGGTGGAGTGCGGGAGGGGGCTAGAAGCATGCTGCTTGCTAGGAGAAGTCAAAGAATGCTGCGACTTCTTCTGCTAGTGCTTCTTGGACTTACCCAACTTCAATGACGCCGACTTGGAGCGGCATGACAACCGTTCTTAGGATCTCCCTCAGGATCGGCGAACAGCTTTCTTCTGCTGCGCCGCCAGGAGCTTCAACGCCTGTTTGCGAAATGCTTCAAATGCTTGGACTTGCATTTGGTGTAGGCCTTGGGGTGGTGGCCTGACCCCAGGCCCCACATGCAAACCAAGTATGGGCCAGAGACAGACATCTGTCTGTGATGCACAAGTTACTAACTTGTGTAACAATATATCTGTAAGAGACAGTAGTTAGTGACAGATTCCTTACCTTAGAATATCCCCAGGTGTCAGGCTGGATCCGGAAAGTTTTGCGTAGCAGTACCCTTGCGCGTCGGTAGGCGGCGGCGTGCGGCTCCGCGTCCGTCGTCGGCATCGCCGGATGACGTCGCGGCCAGTACTTAGACGCCGCCCATGCGCGCTGACGTCAGTTCTGTACACGACTTTCCGTGCCAGGAACGCAGGGCCATGCAAGAAGCTGACATTGGTGTCTGAAAAAAATACTAGGGCCCTGAAAGGGATGTCCTTAACGCACAAGTTACTAACTTGTGTAACGATATATCTGTAAGAGACAGTAGTTAGTGATAGATTCCTTACCTTAGAATATCCCCAGGCGTCAGGCTGGATCCGGAAAAGTTTTGCGTAGCAGTACCCTTGCGCGTCGGTAGGCGGCGTCGTGCGGCTCCGCGTCCGTCGTCGGCGTCGTGATCGCCGGGATGACGTCGCGGGCAGTACTAGGCGCCGCCCCTGCGCGCTGGCGTCAGTTCTGTACACGACTTTCCGCGCCAGGAACGCAGAGCCATGCAAGAAGCTGACACAGGTGTCTGAAAAATACTAGGGCCCTGAAAGGGATGTCCTTAACCCTAGAAATCAGTTCGCAGAAGCGGGGAGGATGGGTGGGCGGTAAGGAATCTATCACTAACTACTGTCTCTTACAGATATATCGTTACACAAGTTAGTAACTTGTGCATCTGAAAGAGACACGTTAGTGATAGATTCCTTACCTTAGAATAGATACCCCAGCAATACCAACCCGGTGGTGGGTCTGCGAACAAAGATCAGACAAGGAAGTCCTGGAGGACAGAACGGCCAAGAAGCCGTCCCTCCGGACCTGACTGTCAAGGCAGTAATGCTTAGTAAACGTGTGCAGCGAGGCCCACGTAGCTGCCTGACAGATAACCGGCAGCGGAACACCGCGGCCCAAGGCCGTGGTAGCAGCCGTTGCCCTGGTGGAATGGGCACGCAGCCCAACAGGAGGCTCCTTCTTGGCCAAAGAATAGCAGGTCTTGATGCACAAGGTAACCCAGCGGGAGATGGTCCTCTTGTGCACCGCCCGACCTTCTTGGCGCCCACGTAGCCAACAAAGAGCTGGTCATCCACCCGGAAGTGTTTTGTGCGGTCGATATAGAAGGAGAGCGCACGTTTTGGGTCCAGACGGTGGAGCCTCTCTTCCTCTCTGGAAGGATGCGGAGGCGGAAAGAAGGTGGGCAAAGTGATGGTCTGCCCAATGTGGAAAGCAGTAACCACCTTTGGCAAGAAGGACGGACGCGTCCGAAGAACAACCTTGTCTGGATGAACAGACAGAAAGGGAGGTTTGCAAGAAAGAGCCTGGAGCTCACTCACCCGCCCGAGCGGAGGTGATGGCCACCAGAAAGGCTGTCTTTAGAGTCAGAAGACGAAGAGGACAGTTATGCAGAGGCTCAAAGGGAGCGCACATTAAAAGGTAAGAACCAAGTTCAAGTCCCACTGAGGCATCACAAACGGAACAGGAGGGAAGAGGTGAGTAATGCCTTTTAAGAACCTGTTAACAACAGGGGACTTGAAAAGGGAGGGCTGATCAGGGAGCCTGAGGAAGGCCGAGATAGCACAAAGATAACCCTTGATGGTACCCAGGGCAGAACCCTGTTGGGCCAGAGAGAGAAGGAACAGAAGGACCTCAGAAAGAGGGGCAGAAAGGGGATCCACAGCCTTTGCTGTGCACCATGCCACAAATTTGTTCCACCTGCAGGCGTATACCACCTTAGTGGAGGGACGCCTGGCTGCCAGAATAACATCACAAACTTCGGGAGGCAAGTCAAAAGGAATCAACTGCCGCCGCTCAATCTCCACGCAAGCAGGTGTAGACTGGACAGGTTCGGGTGGAGGACCGTCCCCTGCTGCTGCGACAGAAGATCCTCCCGAAGAGGCAGACGGATCGGGGGATCTATGCTCATATTGAGTAGCTCGGGATACCAAACTCTTCGAGCCCAGTCCGGAGCCACAAGAATGACTTGGGCCCGGTCGTGCCGAATCTTCTTCAACACTCTGGGTAGAAGTGGTATAGGCGGAAAGGCGTACAACAGACCGCAACTCCACTCGCGACGAAAAGCGTCGCCGAGCGAGTGCCGCCTTGGAAATTCCAACGCGCAGAACTGATGACATTGCGCGTTCTCTTCGGTGGCGAATAGATCTAACCAAGGCTCTCCCCACTGTAGAAAGAGTCCTTGCGCCACCTCCGAGTGAAGACGCCATTCGTGATCCATCATGCGCCTGCGGCTGAGTTCGTCCGCCCTGGCGTTCAGGGAACCTGCCAGGTGTTGAACCATCAGGCGCATGCCATGATGTTCCAGCCATGTCTAGAGACGCAGAGCCTCCTGACATAGGGTCCACGAACCCACCCCGCCCTGTTTGTTGCACTACCACATGGCGGTGGTGTTGTCTGTGAACACCTGCACTACCTGCCCCTTGACAGAGGGAAGGAATGCCTTGAGTGCAAGTCGGATCGCCCGGAGCTCCAGACGGTTGATATGGAGCCGGGACTCCGCCGGAGACCAGAGGCCTCTGATCTCCGCCTCTCCCATGTGACCGCCCCATCCCAGAAGGGACGCGTCCGTCACAACTGTGTGCTCTGGCTGGGGAAGGGAGAGGGATCTGCCCATGACCCATTGCCGGTTCGAGAGCCACCACTGCAACTGTTTTGCAGTTCCCTCCGAGATCTGGACGTAATGGGACAGGTTCCTGCGCCCACTGGAACTTCAGGTCCCACTGCAGAGCCCCCATATGCCATCTGGTATGGTCGACCAGCAGGATGCAGGAGGCCATGAGGCCCAGCAGCCTCAGGGTCATCCGTACCGAAACCCAGGATAAAGGCTGAAAGATCGGAATCATAGCCTGAATATCCTGGACTCGCCGTTCGGGAGGATAAGCCCGAAACTGCGTCGTGTCCAGAACTGCTCCGATGAAAAGGAGCTGTGGAGAAGGAATCAGGTGCGACTTCGGCACGTTGATGGAGAACCCCAGCGAGTGCAGGAGTTCGGCCGTAGTCTGGAGGTGGGAGACGACTGCCTGGGACGAGCCCGCCTTCAACAACCAGTCGTCAAGGTAGGGGAAGACTGGAACCCCTGTCCGGCGCAGATGAGCTGCGACCACCGCCATCACTTTCGTGAACACCCGAGGGGCGCTTGTAAGGCCAAAGGGTGCACGGTGAACTGAAAATGCTCGAGGCCTACCGTGAACCGCAGGTAACGCCGGTGGGCCGGCAGGACGGGGATGTGAAAATATGCGTCCTGCAAGTCCAACGCTACCATCCAGGCTCCAGGGTCGAGGGCAGTCAAGACCTGAGCTAGGGTGAGCATCTTGAACTTCTCCTTCCGGAGGAAGCGATTGACGTTCCGGAGGTCCAAGATAGGACGCATGTCCTCCTTGTCCTTTTGGGCACCAGAAAGTAGTGGGAGTAACAACCACGCCCTACTTCTGGGGTCGGAACGTGCTCGATGGCCCCCTTGGCCAAGAGGGCCGCAACTTCCTTTCGAAGAAGCACCAAATGATCCCCCGACATGCGGTGGAATTGAGGTGGCATGGCTGGGGGGAAAGTCTCGAAGGGGAGGGAGTAACCCCTTCGGACAATGTCCAAGACCCACCTGTCCGAGGTGATGGCACGCCAGTGGGGAAGGTGATGGCGGACCCTGCCACCTACTGGCATGCTGTGGACCTGAAAGGAAGGACTAGGAGGGCTTGGAGGCCGCGGACGGGGTGGGGGTGGTGACCTGACCCGCACGCTGGTTACCCGACCCGCCACGGCGGGAGCCACGTCCTCGGCCACGCGAAGACGCCTGCTGCGCAGGCCGGTGGCTGGGCAGCGGACCTGACTGGGCGCCTCTTCCGTGGCCACGAAAGGGGCGAAAAGCAGACTGTTGCGGAGGGCGCACAGCAGAAAGGCCCAGGGACTTGGCTGTAGCCCGTGAGTCCTTAAAGCGCTCCAGCGCATGGTCTGCCTTGGTGCCATAAAGACCGACACCATCAAAGGGCATGTCTATAAGAGTGTTTTGGACATCACCCGAGAAACCAGTGGTTCGCAGCCAGGCGTAGCGGCGCAGCGCTACTGTCGACGCAAGCGATCTGCCCAGCGAGTCGGCAGTATCTTGGCCACATCTGATGGTATACTTTGCCGCATCCCTTCCTTCCGCAATGGCGCGGGAAAGCAGTGTCTGGACCTCCTCAGGACACTGGGGCAGAACCTGCGCCACCGAATCCCACAAACAGTGGGAATATCGGCCCAAGAGGCAAGCGGTGTTGACAGACCGCAAGCCAGCACTGGAGGAAGTAAAAACCTTCTTCCCAAATTGATCCAGTTTTTGGATTCCCTATCCGGGGAGCGGTAGGGAAGGCGCTCTGGGAAGCAGAGGCTTGGACAACCAAGCTCTCAGGGGTGGGGTGTTGGGAGAGAAACAGGGGGTCGCCCGGAGCATGGCGATGGCGTCGGGCTACGTTCCTATCCACAGGAGCCCCTGTGGTGGGCTTGGACCAGGTGCCCAAAAGAACGTCAGAAAGTGCCTCGTTGAAAGGCAGCAGTGGCTCCGAGGAGGTAGCCGCCGGCTGAAGCACTTCCGTCAGGATGTTAGGCCTGACAGCCACTGTAGGCAACTTGAGGCGCAGGGCCTCAGCTGCCCTACGCAACACCGTAGCAAAGTTTGCTCCCTCCTCCGTAGCCACGGAAGGAGGAGACAGCATGCCAATGTCCGGAGAGGTGTCCAGACCACTGGCATCCCCAAGTTCCCCAGCCCAGTCCTGATCGAACTCACATTGGGCAGTGAGAGGGTCCTCAGACCCCTCCCAGTCCTCTTCGTCCTCCAAAGCAGGTTCAAAGTAAGGAGGAGGGACATGCGGGACCCAAGGCCGCATCGGCGTCGGAGCCGGCGTCGACCGACGCCGTGTCCGGGTCCGGAGAGAACCGGGGCTCCGGGCGGCGTCGGTAACGGCACCGGTGAAATCGGCGCCGGTGGAGGTGTTGTCAGGTCAATCGGCGTCGATGGGGGTTGCTGCAACGCCGGAGCCGGGGTCGAGGCCGGGGCTGGCGGCGCCGGGACCGGAGTCGCCGGCGGCGCCATAGGCACCCCAGAAGGGCCCGAAGGCGCACCGGGGGGACCTTGAGGCCCGAAGAGGCGGGCCATGGCCGACAGGAATTCCTGTATTTCGGCCGGAGTCGCCGCCGAACGCGGGAAAGGCGGGTAATGCGACAGCGGCTCCACAGGCACTCCCGGAGCCGCGGGGGGGGCGGGGACGGTGCCGACAGGACCCTCAGCCGAGTTGCGAGACCGGCGAGGGGAAGTCGTCGAGCGATGACGCTTCTTCGACTTCTTGTGCTTCGACTTACCGGAGGAGTGCGAAGACTTGGACCCCGACGACCGATGAGGACTCCGCGACCGGCCCCTCGACCTCTCACGTGACCGGGGCTTGGGTTGGCGCGGAGCCGACTGCCTGACCTCGAGGAGCTTTCGAGACCGCTCTCGCAAAGCCTTCGGATGCAAGGCCCGGCAGTCGGGGCACGACTTGGAGTCGTGGTCGCGTCCGAGGCAGTAGAGACAGTCTCGATGCGGGTCCGTGATCGACATCATCCGACCACAGGCGTCGCATGGCTTGAAGCCGGGCATCCCTACTGACACATTCGGAGTCGAACGTCTCGAGAAAAAACAGTGATAAAAATCACAAAAAACTTAGTCAAAAAATGACTAGGGCACTGCTCTTCCCGGATCTGCGCTTACTGGCGCGGAAAAAGAAGAACTGACGTCAGCGCGCATGGGCGGCGTCTAAGTACTGGCCGCGACGTCATCCGGCGATCTCGACGACGGACGCGGAGCCGCACGACGCCGCCTACCGACGCGCAAGGGTACTGCTATGCAAAACTTTCCGGATCGAGCCTGACGCCTGGGGATATTCTAAGGTAAGGAATCTGTCACTAACGTGTCTCTTTCAGATATTCTTCACACAGTTTAAACCCCGTGGGTTTGTTTGGGAGATATGTCCCTAGTACACTGGGAGCAAAGCTCAAAAAGTTTTTTTAAAAAGTGGTCAAAAAATGAACGAGGTAGTGCTCCGGATCTGCACTGTTGGCGCAGAAAGAAGGAACCGATGTGAACGCGCCGAGGTGGTGGCTGTGTGGTGCCTACATAGCCACCACCTCGGCGCATTGACATCACTTCTGAAGTGGTCAACGCAGAGCTGTCGGATGAAACATATAAACGCGCAGAGGAGAGGTACTGCTCAAGAGTTTCTGGACCGAGTCTGGCACCTGGGGAATGTTCTAGAGTGAGTAATCTGAGGTTAGTAGTTTCTATCAGAAAGGCACTGCATATTAGAATCATCTAGGAAGGAATGTGTATTGACCACACAGTGGCTAAATAATGCAACAGGAAGTGTGCATGCAGAGAGTATTCCACAGAAAAACAAGATTGTGTCCACTCCATAGATTAATGGCGAGGCCTAGTCAGGAGTATTAGTTCAGTTCTAAAGGCTATATCCTGAATGCTTTGTTCAGTTCTAAACACTTTAATTGGCATGTTATGTCTATTTCTGAAAGTCAGTCAGAAGCGTTGTGTCTAGTTACTAAGGACCCATCAGGTGTGATGTCTGTGGGTCAAATCTGAACGAATGTGTCCAGTTCTAGAGACCACATCTCCAGAAGGATAACAACAAAGAGGTGGTCATCTGGAGATTTGTAAGCCAAGAAGTGAAAGGCTATCATCCCAACAAGGGGAGGCTGAACCTTTACATATAGTCTGTATGATGTGCATGTGAGAAAGATGCCTTAGAATTGCTCTCACATTATGAGACTGAAGAATGAGACTGGTAAACATTCATGGAAAGGTTAGCACATGTACACAGCTGATTCCATGCAATATCCACTGACAGCAGGACATGAAATTGAAAAATAACCTGGACGGAAGACAAGAGGAATGCTGGGTATCACATACGTCTTTTGTCTGGTTAAAAGCAGAAGGCTCAAAGCAGGTTTTGCAGTCCTTATCAGCCATCATACTCTAAGTTGTATGTTACTACCTAAGCCACCAATAAATCGACTTGGCCATTACTTAGATCTGCTGTGGCTTGGACCAGGCAGATTTACTATTCTAACTTCAGACCTGGTAGTGTGAAACTACAGCCATGCCGAAGGCCCGGTAATGGCGTTAACGGCCATGTCGATATATCAGTTTCATTAACGTCATAACGTTCACCAGGCATTAACCCGAAGTCTATGGCTTCAGTCTGCAGAACAGCTTAGGTCTTTGTGTCTTACTCATCTGAGCTATTGTGTTCAGCACCATGGAGACTAGTTATGGTCACTCCAAGGAGTACTTATGGTGCGGTAGCAGTGGACCACAGGATCAGACATTTATATTGCCAATTCTGGAAACATTAAGTAAAAGAAAATGAGCGTTGTTTTGTTGCAAACTATCAGGTCATATGGAGCACAATTTGTTGCATAGCTCTCAACTATCACAGTAACATATTGGTCTTGTGACTAGTATGTGCTTAACTGTCTGCCCAGCACGCATGGCCCATGTAAACAGATCGCCTGGTTTATTTTTGACATCCTTTCATTGAGTGTGCGGGTTTCCGGAGTTTGCTGGCACAAAACACTGCAGTTCATGAAGGCAGGCATCTCCTCACATAATGTTTAAACTCCACGTGGAAACGAGACAAGCTTAACGGTAACAAACCCCACTCCCATTGTACAAACTACTAGACTTCCGCTTTGGAACAAAAGGTGGACAACATCCTAATCTCCACTGCGCCGGTCCCACAGGGTCAGTGGTACAAAGCCTCCTACCCGCTCCACTGGCACTGCAAGGCCTCAAGAGGAAGCTAATTGGAAAGAGTATGGGCACCACGCATCACGCTAAATCACAGACTTAGGCAATATATTTTCATAAGTGGTGTCACAGCATTCCTGAGCTACATCCGGGCGTAACAGGAAGAAAAGGCTTGTCGTTCTCACAGACGAGATTTTCCTGTAGACTTGTTTTTCACATTTACAGCCTTTGGTATATGATCTGTCTAGACTGTAAAGTGTTATTTGCATGTCAAATTTTGTTGGGGATTTTTTTCTCTCCTAGATTGTTATTTTCCCCATTAAGGTTGTAAAGAAGGCAGGATTTGTGACATAGAAAACAGAATCGACCGGTCTATTTCTCTATAGTGACATAGAAAACAGAATCGGCCGATCTATTTGTCTATAGTTCGCACGAAGACTGTTGAAAAGTGCAATAGATACAAAGCTGGGCCTGAGGAGTCAGTCAATGATGCCACAGTAAGCAACACTGAACAGGGCAGAGCGCCGACGACAAACACTTCATTAATTTGTAATATGGGATACATCTGCATTCTTAATATTATACACCTACATGTCCCTGTTGCCTCACAGGCTGATCATGACCCCTAACTCATACACATACTATTCAAAAACACGAGATCACCCCAAGAGCCCATAAGCATGCATTCACTTTGGCCAGTTGGTCCCTGACGCGCCATTCGTTTCTCGCATTGTCTTGCCTTTTCTTCTGTAGTCCTAATTCATTGCCTGAAATCTAAACCCAACTACAAGCGATTCAGGAATCTTCTAAAAACCTAACTATAGAAAGTCACCTTTGACTCAACACAGGGGTCGTGATCAAAGAATTTCAGATTTATTGCCAGTCTGTATTGGCTCCAAGCCGACATTATTCAAGCACTCTCCAAACTTCTGTCTAGAGCTCTAAAGTAATCAGAAAGAGGCGCGTTGCACTTAAAAAAAAAAATCCTTAATAAATAAACTTAACTATCACCTTCGAAGACTAATCGGTTCCCCTAACGTCTTCTAAATCCTATGTTGACCAAAATCTTCATCGCAACCTGCAAACGTGCCCTAATTCAACCCTGCAAAAGACACACAATTGATGGACGGAATGCAGAACAAATCAAAACATTCACCCCCAGTCAAGAGATCTGGGTTAAATCCATCATTCTTTTGCTCACCATGCCACCCCAGTTTAGACCTGGCCATATGCAAATCAGTCTTGACCCTGTGCCTCATGGGAACAGTCCAGCCCGAACTGCCAAGCTGATTTGCATATGGGCAGGTCTAAACTGGGGTGGCATGGTGAGCAAAAGAATGATGGATTTAACCCAGATCTCTTGACTGGGGGTGAATGTTTCGATTTGTTCAGCATTCCGTCCATCAATTGTGTGTCTTTTGCTTCCTCGCCCTAAGTGCGCTGGGTATGCCCAGACGTGGGTCTCGGGCTCAACTGTGCCACTGGATTCAAGCTATCCTGGCTGATGAGGGGTGAAACCATGAAACCGGTCCTAGGATGCTTGTTTCCGGTCCAGGGAGGACCTGGCATGGCAGTTCGGGCTGGACTGTTCCCATGAGGCACAGGGTCAAGACTGATTTGCATATGGCCAGGTCTAAACTGGGGTGGCATGGTGAGCAAAAGAATGATGGATTTAACCCAGATCTCTTGACTGGGGGTGAATGTTTTGATTTGTTCTGCATTCCGTCCATCAATTGTGTGTCTTTTGCTTCCTCGCCCTAATTCAACCCTGTCCTCGCAATCCTGGACTGCACCATAGGCCCAATTTGCCGGCAGGGGTGTCATTACATTAACATTGATAGATTGGAATCCCAACTTTAAACAAATGCTAATTCACTTAGATTTACCCTGGGCACCAACCTCACCCAGTGGCATAACAAAGCCCCCCGAGCTCCAAGGGGCCCCCTCAGCACAGTATACTGGCTTGAGAGCTCCTGGTTGCGTCCGGAGGGGGGCCCCTCCATGTAATTTTCAGGGGGCCCCCTCAAGATTTGTTAAGCCACTGACCTCACCCTCAGAGAACACATTGGCAAAAAAACAAAGACAGTCTGGTACTAGCTCTCTCTTCGAAAGAAAGTGAAACAGTTTCTTCCAGAGTGTGACTTCAGAACTGCTGTTCAAGCCCTTGTACTCTTGCACCTGGATGGTGGTGACGCCTACTCCATGGCCTTCTATACTCCCACTGGCACCCCTTGAGGGCATCCTACATGAATAAGAGGAACAGCGGGCTTGTCCAGAGTCCCCTGTGGCCTATCTGGAATCAGGGATGGGAGAAGAGGTGGAGTGAAGAGGTGCTATGGTGGTTACCAACTCCAATGACTTTGGGAGCCGTTGAAACAATACCTCATGAGGTAAAATAATGTACAGAAGAGCAGAGAATCTGGAATGTTCCACAGTGGACTAAAATATAGTGACCACTCAAAAACCCCTATCTAACTTTCCTGTAATCTGTGTAAAAATGTACACATTGCAATTGCAAGAAAACGGTGCAATTGTGATTTTTAATAATGAAAATAAATGAGGTGAAAAGCAGGTTCATGTGGGCTAACAGTTGGCAGGGAAATGGACCAACCTCAAAGACCCGGTATTCTCTTCACCACATTTAGTGCCAGAAAATATTGGGAGCCAGAGTAGGAGATAGTGAATAGAGGAGTGTGAGCAGTTATAAGCGAGGACAGCATAAGAAACAAATATTACAAAGCAGAAGAGAGTAGACCACAGAAAGAATGCTCTTAAAATGAGTAAAAATGAGATGGTAAATAATAGGAGTGCCGGGGTACAATTGTCAATTTACACAGAAAGAATGTACTGGAACCTACAAAGGAATAATTAACACACGCACAAAAATACAACCATGATCTAGAAGTCAACCAGGACATGCCAATGACATGTGGAAAGGGAAGTGAAGATGCGTCTAATCAAATGGACATGAAAATAGTAATAGTATTCTCTGGTCCAAACTGATAAACATTGACAACTTCATGCAGCGAAGGAGCACCAAAATTCATTCTCGCCAAAACACAAGGTTCCGTCGTCACAAGAAATTGTTTAACACAATGGTTTTATGGGTTTAGGAAGTCACCATTTTTTAAAGAAAGCATACAACAAAATCACAGGAAGGCCTAAAGTTATCGGCCTTATAGGTATACATCGACAGGGATCTCTACACGAGATTTACAAAACAGGTCTTCATCAGCCTCACTCACAGGGAAGGGAGTTGGTCCTTATAGTAACTGGTAGCAGGGGCGGTGCGTCCATTAGGGCGCTGGGGCGTTGCCCCACAAGCCGCCTGCGCCCGCAGCTCCCTCGGCGTCTCTGAACTTAAGTAAACTCTCAGTTTACTTAAGTTCAGAGACGCCGAGGGAGAACTGACAATCATGTCAGTCAGCATGATGTCGGACCGCCCACCCCCTTCAGACTCTGAAGGGGGTGGGCGGTCCGACATCATGCTGACTGACATGATTGTGAGACCAGGGGCAGCAGGCAGCACCACAAGTGCGCATGACTGGGGAAGGTCGGCGAATTTTTCCGCTGTGCCCAGTCATGCGCACTAGTGTCTGCACAGGCTGGCGCATGCCCATTAGGAGAGCGAGGGTTGAGCAAAGGCTCAAACCTCGGTCTCCTAATGGGCAGGCGGGCGGAGAGTAACCGTGCCCTAAGTCAATCCTGGCGCTGCTGGCAGCGCCAGGATTGGCTGAGAGGGGTTGCCACCCACTTGGCAGCAGTGATGCGGCTGTTCCGTTCCTGTAGGCGCCAACGGACCCGAGGCGGCACGGACCTGCACAGGTAGGATTTTTTTTATTCATTTTAAAACTCCCCCCTCCCCCCCACGACTACCCCCCCCGCGAGCCGCGACTGTCAGTCTGTCCTTTTTTCACCCCACATCCTCCCTGACACTCTTCCTCTCACCGCCCGCTCTTTCATACTTCAATCCTTTAACCCTTCCTATATTCCTTTCTCCTTTTTTCTTTCCCCATCTAGCCATAAATAATTTCTTTTCCCCCCGTTCTTACTTCTTTATTACTTTCTCTCCCCCACTCGCTTTCTCTGTTTGCTACTCTGTCTCTTTCATCCCTCATTTTCATCATGTCTGTTTCTGGTCACTCATTTGTCAGCCCTAGGTCCACACCCCTCATCTCAGACATGGGGTTCCTCGACTGTCATTTGTGAACTTTGGTTTGCCGACCGTAAAGGCCTGTTAAGAACTAGTCAACAGTTTACTAGGACAGAGCTTACCACCCTGTGGAACCCTGGACCAGTACTTCCACCCCCGCTCCAGCTGCTGAGCGGGGGTTCCCGCTGCCACAACCTTCCTGGCAGCATGCAACCGGTCCGTCAAGTCACTTCTGGGCCTCCTTAGTGGAACGAGGCGCTAGATGACACTACGGCTGCACTACTGTACAGTGGGCACGACACTGTCCCCCATAAGTCAGTCGAGATGGACCTTGCAAAGGAAGCTCTCTGGAGCTGGCATGCTTTCCTAGCCCCCCCTCCCTCAAGATGCCAGGCTGTATCTGGCATGCGGTGGACTCTGTCCCAGCCCCAATGTCCTTTCAGAGGCACCTGTGGGCATGTACCGACTGCGCCTCACCGCTACTGTCCTGTCAGAGGGTTTACCACTGCAGGGGCCAGCCTCTGACTTTGGGGGGGTCGAAACGCCGTCGACGCTTCTGGCACTTGGGAAGGGATTAAAACCTGCAATTTTCATGTATGGACTTCTCAGAAAGCTCGTTGTCCTAATGCCACTGTTTGTTTGCTTGTAACACATTATTATTAATATTTTGAGTTTTATATAGCGCTAGCTAGACCCGAAGGTATCAGAGCGCTTTACACATTGTGTACTGTCTAAAGTGTTTTTGTTGTGTAGTAAGTTGAGAACTAAGTATTGATGTATCCGTTATTTATGTCTTGTTTATGTTTTTCCTTATTCTGTTTACAATAATAATTTACTATGATTTTTTGAATTATTGTGTGGGCACCCTATTATTATTTTTGTAGTATTTCTCACGTTTATGGATTGTGTAACTGTTATCCCTTACCTGCAACCCTTGTTGTCTATATGGAGTGTCCTGTCAGGGGCATCGGCCTGGCAGGAAACCTCCCAACTGCATCTAAAAATTAATTCTATGTATGTCTGCACGGACAGCTGCTAAAGTGGTACAAATCTATACAGGGAATAACCACAAATCACAAACGACTCCATAAACCTACAACTCTCCCGATGCAGCAGATGGCAGGGGTGCTGGGAGGACATGAGCGAAGGCAGCTTCGTTTTCATGTCTGTCCTGTACCCTGCCCCCCCCATCCCACTGGTGTGTACACAATCTCACTCCATCACCATGTAATGTTTTTGTGTCTGTCAGGATTTTTTTAAATACCCTTTCCTCCTGTTGAAAAGTGAACCGATCTGGTGTAGTTTGTCCATACGTCTTCTTAGTTTTATTCATCAACAAAATTACAATCTACACTATTGGAAGAATAATCCTAATTCTCAGCCTGTACAGTGTAGCTTTCATGCTTGATATATGTCATCTCAAGTCTAAACTTTATCACCACAGCCTGGTTTCCCACGCCTCACGTTAACTTTGGCGAATGTTACACGATAACAAATTGCACTGTTTGGCGGCCATTAAAAAAATGTTTTTTTCCAGCTGGTTTTGAGCGACTATTTTTAGAAAAGAGGCAAACCATTTCTTAAAAGAAATAAAAAAAAGAATATATTGAAATTTTAATAATGATCTTAATGCACTGGCCATATCAAATGCACTGACTGGCGCACCAGCCGCCTTCATCAGTAGGCGCATACTTTGTATAAGCTTATCTGTGACCGGCGGGTAATGGGAACCACATGGCGCACGCCCTGTAATGTGGCTCAGTCAGACTGTATTGGGCAATGGAGACCATACCAAGGGACTTAATAATTCTCTCTCCTCTCAATCTTCCTCGCCCTCCTCTGTCTTCTTCAACCTTCTCACTCTTTCTCTCCCTCCTCTCAATCTTGCTCGCCCGCCCTGTCTTTCTGACTAATCTTATTTCCCCTCAGATCCTCTTTTTTTCTCACTTTCATGACTCGTGCCTCAGCCTCCTCCTTAGTACCCTCCCGTCTCTCTGCTTCACCCTCTCCTCTCTTGGCCTCACCCTTCTCTCTCTCCACCTCACCCTGGACTCTCCACCTCACTCTCTTCTGTTAGCCTCACCTTCACTGCTGGGATCACACATGAGCAGATGGATTATATGGCAAATGTTACAAATCCATAATTACCTATAAAACGCTCCGGCTGCAGTCTCGCATAATTCCCGAGGCTCTGACTATAATCGATTTCTGCCTATTTATGTGACACCGTGAGAGAATTTGTTGGCAGAGGATAAATGCACAGTCGCCGGTGCCCCAAAGTTGGATGTCTGCTCTTTAAATTCCTTCCAATTATATTAGCGACCTTTTGTCAGCACCTCAGGAGATGGCGAGTGGCAGGACCGTGGCCAGTGCTTTTCTTTGTTTAATAGGCATATGCTCTGATCCTTCCTATTCTGCATCTGTGTTGTATTAGTGAAACGTACACGTCTTTTCAAACAAGAACAGCCAAAACGTTGCCGTTATCAGTGTTTTTTGGCTTAATATAGTGTCCTAAGCAGCGCTACTGGGATTACATGATTCTGTGGCTGCAGTGTATTCCACATAAATAGGTATTTTTCCACATTTGTCACATAATCATCATTTTCTGCATAATTTGCAGATTTTAACAAAATAAAATGTTGTTTCTAGCTCAAATGAATCGAAACTTGACTAAAAACGCTGCAACTTGGAAGGCCCTTCATAAAGGTCGACTGATCACCTTTCATTTGCAAATTGCTGTATTTCGGTATTTAAGTAGTACAAAGAAGTTGTAACCTTTTCCAAGATTGTGTTGTGTGTAAAAATAATGAATACTGGAATTTGTACTATCACAAAATGTGCGATATTACACTGAGTAATTGGCCTTATATTCCCACATAATTTAGTCATCCCTGCCACATAATTTGGTTTACCCCAGCTGCATAGTTTCAGTGGCCCTGGACAAAAGGTAGGAATAACACCATACCAGAAAGAAAACATAACAGACCACTGCTAAGATGCATATCTTGAGTGTATGTTCTTTTTCACTTACTTTACTTGCAATGGCAAAATCCTTCACTCTGTTTCTACAATAAAAGAGTTTTCTTGTGGTAAGTATTGTGTTACGGGAGCTGTGCGTCCTGATATAGTGGGGGTGTCTCAGGTACCCCTTCTGTTTACACATGCACAGTAATAGTCCTCCCCGTGACCTCATCCCTGTCCCCAGGCACTTAAAGTAGCCCAAGGCATTGGCTTGTAGATGAAAGTTACACAATTAGCCTTTGATTGCGAGTCTGCAGGCCCGTGTGATTTCCGCATTAAGAAAAAGAACAGAAGATGATTTCTTCTTGTGAATGGGCCTAGGGAGGCAGCAGTTGTTTCGAGAGGATCCTTAGCTTTTTGAAGAATATCAAACGTTATATCTTTTTATATCCCATGTCTTGAATTTCAGTGTCTCCCAGTGAGACACATGCATAATAAATAAGTAATGAACGCTCGGTTCCACTCTGCTGGATTGTTTCTTATTGGACACAGGTGCGCCCAATGGCCGCAGTAGGGAGCACAGAATAAAGCCCTATTTGAGGACAAGCTCCTTTGTGCAGATAAAGAGGGCCACCTCTTTTATTGAAAGAAGGGTGCGCATGCTGGGTCTTCTGTTATGTTTAACAGAAACTGTTGGTGGTAGAAAAAGCATTGTTAATAACGTGGCATCCTGGTGCTCTATGCAAGTTAAAATAATTAATGTTTGGTGAATGCAGTTTGTTAGCATAATCTTAGGGCCCCCTACCTCTTTCGTGAGTTCAATGATTTGCTGTACTAAGGAGGCGGAATCATCTGTGGGGATCGAGGGGAAAGATTTTCCTGCCTGGGGCCCTGAGTCAACCGTTAGGAGGGCAGTATTTACGGAAAATGAAAGCCACTGAATGGAGGCAAATGTAAAGGTAATGAGGGTAAGTTAATTGTATCTAACCGTGAGTGGTTGTCCTTGTACTAGTTTAGAAGCGAACAAGATCTTAGACATAATATTTATTGGTCACTTTTGATGGTAGTCTGCTTCGGCCATTTCTTCCTTGATGAATATGAATTTATGCTATTGAATGAGGACGTCATACATATGGCTTATGTCCTGATGAGATCGCAAAAGAGATGTGGTGATGATATAGGATTGATCCGCTAAGTCCAATGAAGCACGATGCACTTTTTGCATGCAGCACTTTAAGCAGTGGGAATGTATGATGGATACCGGCTTAGCTCGCTGGAATAATGGTACAAGCTGCACTTTCTCTGCATGGAGCACTTTGATCATTGGGGACGTATGCTTGGCTGAATAAGGATAATGATCAGGTGGCATGGGGATAATTGACCACATGGTTCACTGTGGTGGATCGAAAGTGGACGGGGTAAATTGACACTGGTTTTGACCTGCTGGAACATTGGAGTATGCCTAGAAGAACTGAATTTTGAGTCCATTTATCACAGAAATAGTGCTGACAATCGCACCAAAAAGATGCCAATTTTTTAAAAATTTCTTCACGGGGGGAGAACCCCCCCCCCGAACCCCCCTTATTGCCGTCGGGCTCACTCGCATACGTTGATTCGTTCTGCTTACGCCCCACCAGTTTCAAATTCCACCAGCCGCCCCTGACTGGTAGGTGCTTCCGCTACAAGTAACGTGCATCCATTCTGAGAGCTACATAGTTTTAGAAAAGAACACGATGCATACATCTCGTCGCGTGCTGGATTTGTTTGTATGTGATTTGCGGGGATTTCACTGCGTGACAAACACCGACTCACTCTCAATGCCGGTGTTTGCCCTCCGGTGATTGCCACTTTCTATTTTTCAACGGGGGTGTCCTGCTACTCTTCCCAACCTGTTGACAGGCATTTTCCCACCTACAACTGCAGCGCTATTTAATCAGGTGCTGCAGTACAAGAGGCAAAGCAGAAAATTGTCGGTCGGCAGGAACAAAGCACCCCAAAGTCTGCATTCCGTTCGGATTCATAGTCCTCTCATAACTGTTCACCGCAACTCTTTTTCAGAATGTCTTGTATAAAAACTGCATCCCAAACAGAATTCTTAGGAATCCAGAAGCATAATCCATTGCTATTCATCACTCTTGGTGACACCATCATGAATATCACATTCTAGATTTGGTTATTCACTGCTATGAGGTACCGAGAGTGGGAAACAAACTGTTTCTACCCCATAAAGGTATTCTAGGCTACTCCAACAGGGCGCCCAGACAGAGTCAGCAGAGGGCTGATTATATCGTAGCTTTAGGAAGGGAGAGGGTAGGAGGGCAGAGATGGTGGTGGGTGTGGCTGGCAAGAGGCCAGGTACTTTTTAGGTCACAGCCTACTGGACAGCACAGCTGTCTGAACTGCTAAAGAAATCTTGGGGACTTTCAGAAAGTTGGCCGAGGAATGCATTCCGCCCGTTGATTACCATTGGCTTTGTGGTTTGTAAGTCACATTTTATGGCTTTCTATTTGCTGCCTTTATTTGCTTTAGGCTCTCCAGGTTCAGTTCATCCCTCCAGTTGCCTAAACAGAGTTTAATGTATTCTTCCACAAACTCCTTTTCTGTAAACAGACCTTTAAATCTTGTTCTTATCTTCTCACATTTGCTGTGCTTTCAAAGACCGAGGTCAAATGTCAGGCGCTGTCCTCAGAGCGCTTGTGTACTTTTCTTTCTTTGACTTCAAAGTGAGAGGATTTATGTGACAATCTTGCTGGATACTGGGGGGTAGGAAAGAGTTTTTTACTCACATACGTCAACATTTAAATGAACTGTGCAAGTATCTCAGAAAATATCAGAATTAAGAACATAAATGAAGCAAATTTTTTGCGTTTTTGGAGTGTGTTGGAAACAAATACTTTAATATGATCAAAATAAACCATTACACTAGGTGATGCAATTTCCACACATTTTCGTATGGGCACTGTATAGTTTTATTAGTAAAACTAATGGTCATTCGAACTGAAAATGTGTTGTCTGTAATGGAAGTGCGCTACCATACCATGCATACTCCGCTCCACTCTCTCTGCACTCCAATCTGCACCACTCCACTTTATGCCACTGCACTCTATGCCACTTAACGCTACGCATATCTAATCTATTGTGTACTGCTGTAGTCTATGCCAATGTACTCTTCGCCACTCTACTTTACACCACTGCTCTCTACACTACCCCAGTCTAGGCTACACCAATGTACTCTGCACAACGCCACTCTGCAACACTCAACTCTGTGCCAATTCACTCTACACCACTGTAATCTACTATGCACCACTGCACTCTACACCACACCATTACACTCTATGCCACTCCATGCAACTGCGCTCTACCCTGCACCAATCCACTCTACGGAACTTCACTCTACTCTGAAACAATCTACTCTACCCCACTGCACTCTACGTCCCTCTACTCCAATCTATGCCCCTCCACTTTATGCCACTCTATGCCAGTGCACTCTATGCAACTGCACTCTACTCTGCATCACTGTACTCTAGGCCACTGCCCCAATCTACACCACTGCACTCTGACACTCTACTCGACAACACTGCTCTCTTCGCCACTGAACTCTACACCACTCTACTCTGCACTACTCCATTCTACAGCACTATACTCTACACTGCACCACTCCATGCCACTCGGCTCTACTCTGCACTCTATGCTCCTTGACTCTACTCCCACTGCCATCTGAATCATTCAACTCTACACCACTCCACTCGGCACCTCTCTGCGCCACTCATCTACAGCACTGCGTTCTACGACGCTGCATTAAACGCCGCTGAATTCAGTGCCACTGCACTCTATGCCACTATACTCTGCAACACTATGCCAATGCACTCTAGACCAGTCCACTTTAATCTAAGCCACTCCAGTGTATGCCACTCTACGTGACTCCACACTATACCACTCCAATACACAACACTCTTTGCCACTCCACGCTACAACACTCTACTCCTCTCTGCGTGGCTCTCCTGTGCGCCACTAACTTTTAGCCATGCTAAACAGCAGCCACACTGGTGTACAACATGGCTAAAACACATTGGCAAAGCCAATAGCTCTTGCATAGGGAAGATATATTGGCTTTGCCAGTACTAGTTATTAGTTTTACATGTGAGACAGGGAGGTCATGTTATGTATAGCTCCACATTACCCATCTGCCACTGCATAACATTTTAAAGCAGCAACAGATGACTTTAGGGGCCATACACAACACAAAGTTGTAAATGTTAAAAAGTGAATAACGGGGATGTTTTTTCATGTCAGAGTTCTGAGCGACATCATAGACAACTCTAGCTTCGCTCTTCTTGTCTATTTGATGCCACTCAGAGCCCCTCTGTAAAGTGCTAGTGGTCTATTTAATGCCATTCAGAACCAAACAGTGAAAAACATCCCCATTATTCACTGTGAGCCATCTATACCTTTTTATAGTCTTCGGGAAGAAACATTCAAAATAACAGCTTAACAGCTGGTCTGGTTAGAAATGATGCACAGAAATTCAACATTAAAAACAGTGTGGTTTTCCTACCTATTAATGCTACATTAATTAGGTGAGCTGTATTTTTTTGTAACAAATTTCTTTAGATATCGGGGGGGGGGGAATAAAATCACATTTGCTGAATAGGTTTTTATGCTGTGAAGAGACAGATTGAAAAACACATACAAAATAATAAAAGTTAATAAAATGTGAACCATCTGCGTCATATATAGCAGCCATGCTACTGGCATCTTTCTCAACATCCATCACACAGAACATAGCACTTCAGCGTTAAAGGCCCTGCATTGGGTACCAAGAAGGTAAAAAATCCACTTCGAAGCACTGGCTCTTCATGGGAAAACCGCGGCAATTAACTTATAATGGATTCAGTGGGAAATCATCAACTTTCATAGTGAGCGTCTCAATGCGCTCATCCACTGGAGGCGGAACCAGTTTGCGTTACCAGCATGCTCTGTTCTACAGGTGGTCTGAAATGGAACTACTCCGTAAGTGCGCACTAATCACCAACAAACACAGCACAAACTAGCAAAGTAGAGAGGAATTTCCTAGTGTTATCAGAAAACGTTCAAACCGGTAGTAAAATTCCTAAATGGTGATGCTTAATCAGGACTTTGTAAGTTACAATGCCCTTTTTGTCATGAAAGTGGCTTCATTGGTGCTGTACTGCAGTGAGGTTGAAATGTTCATCGGACTTCCCAGCAGCAGCACAACACTGTACATAGGACAGCACTAGCACTTTCAACACTAAAATACTTCAAATGAGCTGGAAATGGCAATTTTTAACAGCACTGAAACAATTTAAATGAGGCTGTTCCTTCCCATCTCAAAAGCAATCAAGTATTTCAGATACAACAGTATGGATGCCCAGCAGACATCACCCTTCCCATGTCAATAAAAAGAGGATTACGGAGTGCATCTATGCCTTTCATTAAGTGTAAAGAGACAACTCGGTTTCTTAATGGCTAATATATACATATACACACGTATACATATATACACACGTATACATAAATACATACATGTATATATGAAAGAAAGGGGGCCTGTCCTCCTACCAGGTCTCCGCAGCTACGCTGTGTAGGACTTATTGGGGGTAACAGGAAGGGTATTTGGCCCTCAAGGACGAATCAGCAATAAGAATGAGTGACAATTAGATTTCAAGTATATCAATTGAGTATAAGGAACATGTTCAAAAATATATATATATATATATATATATATATATATATTCACAGAAAAAAAACAAATGTTACAAGGACCTTACAGTTAGAAATTCGCATTTAAAAAACCTTAGAAATTCACGGAAAAAACCACAGATTTCAGGGACGTTATAGTTAGGCTGACATTTCACTCGTACAAACCCAGAGAAATTCAGCCGTTATAGTTAGCTGAGTTAACTATAACTTGCGCCGCCGCAATGCACTGCTTATCACTTCACATATATCACTAATGACATGGTCAGTGACATCACTGATGACATCACTGATGACATCATCCAGTGACTGAGTGTTTTTAAAACGTTTATGAGTGTCAAATATATGTTCGTAGGTGTATTGGTCACAGATCCCAAAGGGTTTTGGTACTAGTTACCACCGTGTGACAATTCCTTTATATATATTTGCATATAGACCTTATGTCGTTTTAGAAATGTTGTACATTGTGCTGCCAACTGTAATTTTCTACATATCGGTCATTTTATGATTGTATACCAACAATTGCACTGTGACAAAAGTGGTGTGGAATACAGCAGGCCTGAGTTGGTTACGGTAACAAGTCAGTGATAAAAGCTATACGCCTTATTGGTTCACTAGAAAAAGTTGCATCAGAGGCCATAAGCCTAATTTTTTATTATGACAATTTGTTACCAATGCTTTACACCTGACTTATTTCTTGAGAAAATCATATGTTAAAGCCAATAGGCCCTTAAGGGAGGATTGTTATTGCACTATGTTGAAAGCTGTAGACCGGTATTTTATTCCATGGATTCTCAAAGATTACCATATCAGGCATGGGTTTTGGTGATTTTAACCCCCTCTGAAAAACACTTAGGGCCTGATTACGATGCGGTCGGAAACAGCTCCAACCGTTGGTTGGATCCTTTCCGACCGCATCGTAATATGCTGGTCGGATTCCTTTCCGACCGCCTCATTACGATGGAGGCGGTCAGAAAGGAATCCGAATGGTCATTCCGACTGGCTTCCGAGAGCCTGTCCGCAAGTCGGAATGCAGCCAGTAATCCCAAGGGTGGCTCTTTCCGCCCCTGGGATTACAATGTTGGGTTTTGGCAGCCTTTCCGTGCCGGCCTTTCTGACACAGAAAGGCTGTGTGAACTCTACTTTAGGGGCCCCCAGCAGGGCCCCTTGGGTGCACGGACTCCGGTTGGAGGCTGAGTGGGCACCTATGGTGCCCCCCTGATGATCCCTGCACTACGTGGCAGGCACCTTGAGGTGCCTGCCACGGGGTGCGGGATGAACTGCACCTCCTATACTGTACAATGGGAGCATGCATTCCGGCCGGAATACATGCTCCCATTGTACAGTATAGGAATGCGGCCGAACACATTCTAATTAGTCGGTCAGGACCGCCGACCGGGTGTCGGTCGGTCGGTCCCTTGACCAAGACGATGACGGGGGAAGGAAACTCCGCCCAACATCGTAATCAGGGCCTTGGAGTTGAAGATTTGCAGCATGGTAGTAATCCTTTATAGACATTTTTCAGAGAGGTTGTAATTATATTGCCAGCTGTAATGTTCTATATATTTGCAACTTTAAGACTTTGTGCCTGATAGTTGGCAGCTTATATGCAATACATATGGCTCAGTTGGTTATGGTGACAAGCTGATGACAAAGGCAGAAGGCCAGACTGGTCCACTGGGAAAAGGTTACATCCGGATTGGTGCACTAGGAAAAGTTATGTCAGATGCCATAGGTTTGATCTGTTTATTAGGAAAAATGTATGACAAAAGAATTAGGTCTGCTTTTTTATTGTGAAAATTAAGGGTGGACTGTTATTATATTGTGTTAAAGCCTTTAGACAAGCACTGCTTAACATGGATGCTCAAAGATTACTATAATACACAGGATTCGGCAATCCCTGAATAATAACCAGTCTCTATTTTCTTTATTTTAGGTGATTTGTGATGCATCAAGTCGCCTAATATAAAGCAATGACATTACCACTTAACTGTAATAACTTATTACATTTGATTTATGACGACAAACTGCCTGTTGCCAGAGCCAGCAGGTCACAGAGCATAATTAAAGCAGCTGTTTAAAGAACGAAAAGGAAATATTGCTTTTCTTTCTTCTGCTCTGTTTTTCTAGCTGTAGAGTCACCAGCAGAAAGCAAATATTTATGGCAAGATTCCTCACCTTTTGAATATTCGCCATGCGCCAGACTGTCACTCTTGTGGGCTGACGTCAGTTGCTTTCGAAGCTGTCTGTACCACCAGATGCAGAGGGTTGTGACCAATGTGCTGATTCCTAGAGTTTAGAACTTATTAATAGTTACAGTCCAAATCACAGAACGGGGAGGATGGTAGGGTCAGTGAGGGATCTGATGTTACCGCAGGTAAGTTTATTGTTCTTCTGATGGAAACTTCTACCCACAAATTCCTGACCTAATGAATAAATACCAAATCAGTACCAATTTTGAGGTGGGTCTGTTAATGGAGTCAAACAAGAAAGTCCTGTAGGAACATGTGGGTAAAATGCCCTCCTCAGCGAACCTGCCTACCCAGTCAGTAGTGTTTCATAAACATATGGAGTGACACCACATAGCTGCCTGGAAGATGTCCAGGACAGGAACTCCATGTGCCAACACAGTGGCAGCAGCTTTGGTCCCGGTGGAATGAGCACACAGTCCTTCCTGATGGTGCTTCTTGGTCAATGTGTAGCAAATAATAATGCGGAGCATGATCCACCGGGAGATCGTAAGTTTTCTGCACGGCCTTGCCTTTTTTTGTTACTGCAAACCCCCATAAAGAGCTGATTGGTTACCTGGTTTTCTCTGGTACAATCGATTTGAAAGCTCAGGGCCCTTTTGGAGGGTCCCTTAGAGGGGTGAACCGGAGTATAGAACGACGGTTTGGTGATGGTTTGACCCATTTGAAATGGCGTCACAGCTTTTGAAATGAAGTATTCACTTACCTACCACGCCGATGTTATGGCAACAAAGAACACTGTCTTGAGGACAAGTAGCCGCAAGGGAAAGCTGTGAAGCTGCTTAAAGGGTGTACACATCAAATATGTGAGGACCAAGTTAAGGTCCAACTGGGACAGGGAGGAAAGGGAGAGGGAGGAAAAAGATGTTGTATGCCTCTCAAAACTCATCACAACAGGTGATGAAGGATGGTCTGTCAACTGTAAAAAGGCCGAAAGAGCTGAAAGGTAAACTTTTCACTGTGCCCAGAGCAATGCTTTGCTGGGAGAGGGACAAAAACAACAACGCACCAAGACAAAATTCTGTACGAACAACAGTCATACATAGTTTTTGTCGAGGGATACCTGAACTGCCAAGACAACATCAACCACCTCCGGACGAAGGTTGAAGGTGTTCATTCTCCAAGCTTGAAGGTAGAGATTATGAAGGCCCAGGGCAGAACGCTGCCATGTGCTGTTACAGCAGATTCTCCTGGTGAGGTACCCTGATTGTCAGACAGATGCTCATGCCCAGAAGCTATATGTACCATACTCTCCGAGCCCAACTTGGGCCCTATCGGTTATGATCATCTTCAGAACTTGGGGCAGGAGAGAGGTATTACAGGAAGGCATAAAGGAGTCCCAAGTTCCAGCCTAGGCGGAATGCGTCTCCTAATGAAAGATGCATTGGAAACTCCAAACATGCAGAACTGCTTACTTTGCGCATTCTCAGCGACGGTGAATAGATCAAGCCAAGCTTCTCCCTATTCACGGAAGAGACCTTGCACCACCTGTGGGTGCAACTGCCATACGTGACCCGCTAGGTATCAAGGGCTGAGTCTGTCTGCTCTGGCATTCAAGGACACTGCCAGGTCGGTCACCACTAGGAAAACTCATAAATGACTCAACCATAACCAGAGTTGCAAGGCCTCCTGGCACAGGGTCTGTGACCCCACCCTGCCGTCTGTTGTAGTATCACATGGCAGTGGTGTTGTCTGTAGGCACACGTACCAGCTTCCTCTAGATGGACTGAAGAAATGCATTCAACGCCAAGTGGATGGCCTCCAGCTCCAGAAGGTTGATATGGACCTCAGACTCTGCCAGAAAACAGAGGCCTCTGATCTTCACTTCTCCCAGGTGGCTGCTCCTACCCAAGAGTGACACATTGGTCACCACTGTCAGCTCTGGGTGGGGCACTGTGAGGGGTTTGCTGCTGATACAATCGAGGTCCGTAGGCCTTCACTGCAGATCTTTTGCAGTCTCCTCCGAAATCTGGACATGGTCTGAGAGGTCCTCTGGATGTTTGGGCCCCCAGGGAATTCAGATCCAACTGCAGAGCCTACATATCCCACCAAGCATGTTTTACAAGCAGGATGTAGGAGGTCCTCAATCCCAGCAGCCTCAAAGTCTACCACACTAAGATTCAGGACAGAGGCTGACAGATCAGGATCATAGCCTGAATGCCCTGGACCTTTATTTCTGCTGGGAGGCAGGGAGGGGGAGGGGAGGGAAGCACAAAACTGTACTCTGTCTAGAATGGCTCCAATGAGCAGGAGTGTCTTTGGCAAGTTGATAGTGAACTCCAACGATGACAGGAGTTTCACCATAGTCTGGAGGTAATCAACGACTGCATGGAACAAGTCCGCCTTCAATAGCCAGTCAATGAGGTAGGAGAAGACTGGAACCCCTGACTTCCGAAGGTGTGCTGCTACCACTGCCATCCTTTCATGAACATCCGAGGGGAACTGGTGGGACGAAAGGGGAGCACCATGAACTAAAAATTATCCTGTACAACCATGAACTGCAGGTAGCGTTGATGGGTCTGCAGGGTGTGGATATGAAAATAGACGTCCTGCAGATCCAATGCCACCATCCAGTCTCCAGGATCGAGGGCGGACAAGACCTGGACCAGGGTGTGCATTCTGAATTTGTCCGTCTGGAGGAAGGCATTGAGAAGGTGCAGGTCTAATATAAGACTAAGACCTCTGTCCTTCTTTGGCACTAGAAAGTAGCGGGTATAACTTCTGGTGCATGCACACTCTTGATAGCTACCTTTGGCAAAAAGGGCTTGCACTTCCTGCCGTAAGAAGGACAAATGGTCGTCCATCAGTCGGTCCGGTGACTTCGGAAGATGTGGCGGAGTCGCTATGAAGGTTAAGGTGTACCCCTTATGAACAATTTGCAGGAACCACTAATCTGATGTTATGGCCTGCCAACCTGGCAAGAATCATGGGATTCTGCCTCCAACCGGGTGGCTATGCTCTACCAAGAGCACGCTAAAGGGGTTTGGCAGGTGGGGCTGCAGAAGCAGTAGGCTGCTGGTACACTGACCCTGATCTCAAGGTCAGTAGTTGCCAAGGCCTCGGCCAAGAAACTGCTGGCCACATTGCGGAGGTTAATGTGGCTGCCGGTAAGGGGATTCTCTGCTGAAACCGCGACAGGAAGGGTAGGCTGATGCGGCTGGTGAGGCAGGCAGATAAGCTCAGGAAGTGTACTGTGGCCCTGTTCTCTTTGAACTGCTCCAGAGTGGAATCTCCCTTGTCCCCAAAGTGGCAAGTCCCATCAAAGGCATGTCGATAAGGAATGACTGGACATCGCCTGAAAAACCTGTTGACTGCAGCAAGACGTGACAACGAATGGCAACACTGGTGTCAATTGGCCACACCACAACCTTGCTGTATAGCTTTGACTAGGATAGGTCAGAGGTCTTGTGGGACATCTGGGAGTACTTGAGCCATCGAATTCCAAAAAGTGTGGCAATAGCGGTCAGCATGCAACTGGCATTGACAGACCTGAAGTCCAAACTTGTGGAACAAAATACCCTCTTCCTGAGGATCGCGGAGCTGGAGGAGAAGTCGGTACAGGAGACAGGGGAGGTGCAGTGGTGTTTTCGGAGTGTCCAACTGGCGCTGACGGTTAACCCGCCAGCGAAATACCAGATGGAATGGCCTCTTGGTTTCTTGGGGCCCACCAGACGGAGTTGGAAGGGAGCCAAAGAGTCCGAGAGGCCTTGCATACCTCTTGGGTCTGCCTTTGTGTCGCAGATGGCCCCAGAAACTCGGGAGGTGACGGAACAAGTTGCGGATTGGCTCCGAAGTTGAATGACTTTGGAAGTGAGATCGAGAGGTATGGTGAGGCCCTTGTTATGTTATCTGATTGTCACTTGTTATAGCGCAGCGACTCACACCTGAATGTGTATCTCGGTCCGTCACTAACTCAGGGCTGGCAGACTACTTAGAACAGCCACATCTGAGTTTTTTTTTTTTAAATTGCCCAGCTCAGTGCATGAACAGATTTGAAAGGGAAGTTTGTTCCAATGGAAGGGGGCTAGGTATGAAAAGGATCTACCACCAACTCTCGAAGCGCAGATTCAGGAAATCCATAATAAAGCTTTGTCCTTGGATCTAAGCAGTCTGGCAGGGCAGTAAAACCTAAGCCTTCTGTGCAGATAGATTGGGTCTTAACCGGTCAGCGACTTACGAGTGAGACAACATAACTTGAAGACCGCAAGCTTCCTGACTGGCAACCAATGCAAGGCATTTAAAATGGGTGCCGAAGGAGAGCCTGAGGGAAGATTACATACTGGTCGGGCAGCTGTATTCTGCACAACCTGAAGTTTGGACATCAGCCTATCATTGGCCGCAACAAGCAGAGGGTTTCTGTAGCCCTAGGGACTCATGATTAAGGCTTGTACTAAGGTTTTCCTAGAGGATGACAGAAGCCACAGGAATGCTTTTTTCAACAGGCGCATGGTGGCAAAGGATGGAGTCTAGTCTAGCTTTAGTCTACCTGCCTCGGGGTCGGGACCAGACCAAGTTCAGGAGGCCACCAGTCTGCAGACCAAAGCTGCTGAGCTTTTCCGAACAGCAATATCTCAGTTTTGTCACTGTTCATATCCCAAGTGAACCACGGTCATTTGTTATAATTTAACTACCCTGGTTCTTAGGGTTACGAGGTTGACTCCGTAGATTGCTACTACCGTTCAACTGCAGATAACTGCTTGTCATCCAGTCCGCAATTTTTTTCATACAGTCTGAAAATCGAGATTTTACCCCATCCAGGTCATGTCCAAAGGAGATGACTAATTGAGTGTCATCAGCGCAGGATATTATCTCAAAGCTGTATGGTTTGACAATCTGCGCAAGGGGGAAACATAGGTGTTGAATAAAGAACGACTCAAAGAGGAGCCCTGAGGGACTCCCTTGTTGACAAGCACTGTACATGACTTAAAGGAGTCCAAAGAGATCGTCTGTGTCTGATTTTCCAGAAAATCCATAAACCATTGTAGCTCTTTGCCATAGATGCCCACATCATACAGCCTACGAATTAGAATAGCATGAGAAATGGTGTCAAAAGTTGCTGACAGATTCAACAGCACCAGCACAGCCAGCGTCAAGGGACAATCTGATGGTATTAGAAGCAGCACAGTCTCAGTGCTGTGAAATGCTCTGAATCCAGATTGGATCCAGGATCTAATGCCCTTCCAAAAAAGCAGCTAGCTGTGTATTTATAAGACTTTCCATGATATTTCCTAAAAAAGGAAGCAGCGAGATAGGGCAATAGTTGGAGAGATTTTCTGGGTCGGCATGTGATTTCTTTAGAATCTGAGAAACTGGTGCGGATTTCCAGGTCGCCAGAATTTTGCTCGAGTCCAAGGAGAAGTTAAAGAGGGCCATGATGGACGGTGCAATCAAGTTGGAAAAGCAAGCAGTGATGCTGGGAGGGCACAAATCCAGTGGAGAGTCCGATTTGGCTTGTTCTTACAGCCCCTGAATTTGCTTGAGGGTGCATGGTTCATACTTCTCTAAGGGGCTGATGTCGGAAAGGACCGGAGTCCGTCCGACATCGATCTGGAACTGGGACCGACCGACCTCCTGTCGGCGGTCCCAAACCAGCAATTAATCCTATTCTTTACAATGGGAGCATGCATTCTGAATGAAATGCATGCTCTCATAGTAAAGAGCTGAGGTGCAGTTCATCCCTGCATCCCGTGGCAGGCACCTCAAGGTGCCTACACCGGGTGCAGGGATCAACAGGGGGGCGCCATCCGGAGGCCTTGCACCCATGGGGGCCCTGCTAGGGGCCCCAAAAGTCAGATTCCCACAGCCTTTCTGTGTTGGAAAGGCCAGCACAGAAAGGCTGTAGGAATCTGCCATCGTAATCCCTCGGGCGGAAAGAGCCGCCCTTGGGATACAGGCCCCTTTCCGAATGGCAGACGGGCTCTCTGAGCCCGTCGTAAGCCATTCGGAAATCCTGTTTGGATTAATTTCCGACCGACTCCATCAAAATAGGTCGGTCGGAAATTAATCCAAACAGGAGATTACGATGCCGTAGGAACAGCTCCGACCGAGGGTCGGAGCCATTTCCCATGGCATCGTAATCGGCGCCTAAGTAGGAGGTGGCGTTAGAGGCGACAAGTTGTAATTGGGTAGCTCCTCTAGCTGCCCATGAATAATAGGAAAGTTCTTTTAGATTGCGTTAATTTTCTCCTCGAAAAAGTCTGCCAGGGTATCACATAGGTCTTATGATGCCAAGATGGCTCAAAAGCAAGCTCTTGGTTTGGTTTAATGAATTGATTGCTTTAAAAAGTTCTTTAGCTGAGTTGCCTGCTTACTCAATTCCATTAGTTATATGGTTTTTATGGGCCACTTTGATTTTTTTTTATAGCTATTGAGCATTGTTTTGTTTACTTCTTTGTCCCTTGCGCCTCCTCAGGAGCACAACAGTGGCGGGAAGGGGCAGAGTCCCGCATGGATTTTCAATTTCTTTCTTCGCCTTGACCGAAGAGTTGAAGCGCGACAACGATCGACGTTGGGATTGACTCTTGTGACTTCTGGACCGGAATGAGAATGAGACCGACCTTTGGACTCGGACTGATCTCGACGGTGAGTCTTTCATTGCTTGGTGACAGAGTTTTGCCCCGTGGTCCCATATGGCTTTTTTTGTCTAAAGATTTTATGAGGAACCACTTGCCTCCAAACCTCATTGAAGGTGTTTGGTGTGGTGGAGACATGGCTGGGTCAAGAATTCATCTGCTCTTGAACTTAACGCACAAGTTACTAACTTGTGTAACGATATATCTGTAAGAGACAGTAGTTAGTGATAGATTCCTTACCTTAGAATATCCCCAGGCGTCAGGCTGGATCCGGAAAGTTTTGCGTAGCAGTACCCTTGCGCGTCGGTAGGCGGCGTCGTGCGGCTCCGCGTCCGTCGTCGGCGTCGTGATCGCCGGGATGACGTCGCGGGCAGTACTTAGACGCCGCCCCTGCGCGCTGACGTCAGTTCTGTACACGACTTTCCGCGCCAGGAACGCAGAGCCATGCAAGAAGCTGACACAGGTGTCTGAAAAATACTAGGGCCCTGAAAGGGATGTCCTTAACCCTAGAAATCAGTTCGCAGAACGGGGAGGATGGGTGGGCGGTAAGGAATCTATCACTAACTACTGTCTCTTACAGATATATCGTTACACAAGTTAGTAACTTGTGCATCTGAAAGAGACACGTTAGTGATAGATTCCTTACCTTAGAATAGATACCCCAGCAATACCAACCCCGGTGGTGGGTCTGCGAACAAAGATCAGACAAGGAAGTCCTGGAGGACAGAACGGCCAAAGAAGCCGTCCCTCCGGACCTGACTGTCAAGGCAGTAATGCTTAGTAAACGTGTGCAGCGAGGCCCACGTAGCTGCCTGACAGATAACCGGCAGCGGAACACCGCGGCCCAAGGCCGTGGTAGCAGCCGTTGCCCTGGTGGAATGGGCACGCAGCCCAACAGGAGGCTCCTTCTTAGCCAAAGAATAGCAGGTCTTGATGCACAAGGTAACCCAGCGGGAGATGGTTCTCTTGTGCACCGCCCGACCTTTTTGGCGCCCACGTAGCCAACAAAGAGCTGGTCATCCACCCGGAAGTGTTTTGTGCGGTCGATATAGAAGGAGAGCGCACGTTTTGGGTCCAGACGGTGGAGCCTCTCTTCCTCTCTGGAAGGATGCGGAGGCGGAAAGAAGGTGGGCAAAGTGATGGTCTGCCCAATGTGGAAAGCAGTAACCACCTTTGGCAAGAAGGACGGACGCGTCCGAAGAACAACCTTGTCTGGATGAACAGACAGAAAGGGAGGTTTGCAAGAAAGAGCCTGGAGCTCACTCACCCGCCGAGCGGAGGTGATGGCCACCAGAAAGGCTGCCTTTAGAGTCAGAAGACGAAGAGGACAGTTATGCAGAGGCTCAAAGGGAGCGCACATTAAAAAGGTAAGAACCAAGTTCAAGTCCCACTGAGGCATTACAAACGGAACAGGAGGGAAGAGGTGAGTAATGCCTTTTAAGAACCTGTTAACAACAGGGGACTTGAAAAGGGAGGGCTGATCAGGGAGCCTGAGGAAGGCCGAGATAGCACAAAGATAACCCTTGATGGTACCCAGGGCAGAACCCTGTTGGGCCAGAGAGAGAAGGAACAGAAGGACCTCAGAAAGAGGGGCAGAAAGGGGATCCACAGCCTTTGCTGTGCACCATGCCACAAATTTGTTCCACCTGCAGGCGTATACCACCTTAGTGGAGGGACGCCTGGCTGCCAGAATCACAGCACAAACTTCGGGAGGCAAGTCGAAAGGAATCAACTGCCGCCGCTCAATCTCCACGCAAGCAGGTGTAGACTGGACAGGTTCGGGTGGAGGACCGTCCCCTGCTGCTGCGACAGAAGATCCTCCCGAAGAGGCAGACGGATCGGGGATCTATGCTCATATTGAGTAGCTCGGGATACCAAACTCTTCGAGCCCAGTCCGGAGCCACAAGAATGACTTGGGCCCGGTCGTGCCGAATCTTCTTCAACACTGGGTAGAAGTGGTATAGGCGGAAAGGCGTACAACAGACCGCAACTCCACTCGCGACGAAAAGCGTCGCCGAGCGAGTGCCGCCTTGGAAATTCCAACGCGCAGAACTGATGACATTGCGCGTTCTCTTCGGTGGCGAATAGATCTAACCAAGGCTCTCCCCACTGTAGAAAGAGTCCTTGCGCCACTTCCGAGTGAAGACGCCATTCGTGATCCATCATGCACCTGCGGCTGAGTTCGTCCGCCCTGGCGTTCAGAGAACCTGCCAGGTGTTGAACCATCAGGAACATGCCCTGATGTTCCAGCCATGTCCAGAGGCGCAGAGCCTCCTGACAAAGGGTCCAAGACCCCACCCCGCCCTGTTTGTTGCAGTACCACATGGCGGTGGTGTTGTCTGTGAACACCTGCACTACCTTCCCTTTGACAGAGGGAAGGAATGCCTTGAGTGCAAGCCGGATCGCCCGGAGCTCCAGAAGGTTGATATGGAGCCGGGACTCCGCCGGAGACCAGAGGCCTCTGATCTCCGCCTCTCCCAAGTGACCGCCCCATCCCAGAAGGGACGCGTCCGTCACAACTGTATGCTCTGGCTGGGGAAGGGAGAGGGATCTGCCCATGACCCATTGCCGGTTCGAGAGCCACCACTGCAACTGTTTTGCAGTCCCCTCCGAGATCTGGACGTGATCGGACAGGTTGCCCTGGTGCTGCGCCCACTGGAACTTCAGGTCCCACTGCAGAGCCCGCATATGCCATCTGGCATGATTGACCAGCAGGATGCAGGAGGCCATGAGGCCCAGCAGCCTCAGGGTCATCCTTACCGAAACCCAGGATAAAGGCCGAAAGATCGGAATCATAGCCTGAATATCCCGGACTCGCCGTTCGGGAGGATAGGCCCGAAACTGCGTCGTGTCCAGAACTGCTCCGATGAAAAGGAGCTGTGGAGAAGGAATCAGATGCGACTTCGGCACATTGATGGAGAACCCCAGCGAGTGCAGGAGTTCGGCCGTAGTCTGGAGGTGGGAGACGACTGCCTGGGACGAGCCCGCCTTCAGCAGCCAGTCGTCGAGGTAGGGGAAGACTGAAACCCCTGCCCGGCGCAGATGAGCCGCGACCACCGCCATCACTTTCGTGAACACCCGAGGGGCACTTGTAAGGCCAAAGGGGAGCACGGTGAACTGAAAATGCTCGTGGCCTACCGTGAACCGAAGGTAACGCCGGTGGGCCGGCAGGACGGGGATGTGGAAATATGCGTCCTGCAAGTCCAACGCTACCAACCAGTCTCCAGGGTCGAGGGCAGTCAAGACCTGAGCGAGGGTGAGCATCTTGAACTTCTCCTTCCGGAGGAAGCGATTGACGTTCCGGAGGTCCAAGATAGGACGCATGTCCTCCTTGTCCTTTTTGGGCACCAGAAAGTAGTGGGAGTAGCAACCACGCCCTACTTCTGGGGTCGGAACATGCTCGATGGCCCTCTTGGTCAAGAGGGCCGTGACTTCCTTCTGTAGAAGCACCAAGTGATCCCCTGACATGCGGTGGAGTTGAGGTGGCATGGCTGGGGGGTGGTCTCGAAGGGGAGGGAGTAGCCCCTTCGGACAATGTCCAAGACCCACCTGTCCGAGGTGATGGTGCGCCAGTGGGGAAGGTGATGGCGGACCCTGCCCCCTACTGGCGTGCCGTGCACCTGAAAGGAGGGACTAGGAGGGCTTGGAGGCCGCGGACGGGTTGGAGGTGGTGGCCTGACCCGCACGCTGGTTGCCCGATCCGCCACGGCGGAATCCACGTCCTCGGCCACGCGAAGACGCCTGCTGCGCGGGCCGGTGGCTGGGCTGCTGACGTGAAGGGGCGCCCTACCGTGGCCACGATAGGGGCGAAAAGCAGAAGGCAGCGGAGGGCGTGTAGCAGAAAGGCCCAGGGACTTGGCAGTAGCCCGTGAGTCCTTAAAGCGCTCCAACGCATGGTCTGCTTTGGACCCAAAAAGACCGACTCCATCAAAGGGCATGTCCATGAGAGTATTCTGGACATCCCCTGAAAAACCAGTGGTTCTCAGCCAGGCGTGGCGGCGGAGCGCCACCGTCGTTGCAATCGACCTGCCCAGCGAGTCGGCGGTGTCAAGGCCACAACGGATAGTGTATTTGGCCGCATCCCTTCCTTCCGCAATGGCGCGGGAAAGCAGTGCCTGGACCTCCTCAGGGCACTGGGGCAAAACATCCGCCACCGAATCCCACAGAGAGTGGGTATAGCGGCCCAAAAGACAAGCGGTGTTAACGGACCGCAAGCCAGCACTGGAGGAAGAAAAACCTTTCTTCCCAAACTGATCCAGGCGTTTGGATTCCCTATCCGGAGGAGCGGTAGGGAAGGCGGTTTGGGAAGCGGAGGCTTGGACAACCAAGCTCTCAGGAGTGGGGTGGACAGAAAGAAACAGGGGTCGCCCGGAGCGGGGCGATGGCGTCGTGACACGTTCCGATCCACAGGAGCCCCTGTGTTGGGCTTGGACCAGGCGCCCAAAAGAACGTCTGTGAGGGCGTCGTTAAACGGCAGCACAGTCTCCGCAGAGGAGGCTGCCGGCTGAAGCACCTCTGTCAAGATGTTAGGCTTGACCGTCAAAGTAGGGAGCTGGAGACGTAAGGCCCCAGCAGCCCTACGCAACACCGTACCAAAATTGGCCCCCTCCTCCGTAGCCACGGGAGGAGACAGCATGCCAGTGTCAGGAGAAGTATCCAGACCACTGGCCTCCCCTAGACTCTCTGTCCAGTCCTCATCATACTGACAGTTGCGAGTCAGAGGGTCATCAGACCCCTCCCAGTCCTCCTGGTCCTCCTCTGGTTCAAAATAAGGAGGAGGAGGGACATTTGGGACCCAAGGGCCCATCGGCGCCGGAGCCGGCGTCGAGCGACGTCGCTCCGGGTCCATGTCCGGAGCCGGAAGGAACTGGGGGACGACGCCGCCCGGAGCCCAGGGCGGCGTCGAGAACGGCACCGGAGACATCGGCGGAGGTGTCGTGAGGTCGACCGGCGTCGATGGGGGTTGTGGAGCCGGGATCGAGGCCGGGGCCGAAGCCGGAGCCGGGATCGAGGCTGGAGTCCCGGGCGACGCCGGGGCCGGAGCCGCCGGCGACGCCGGAGCAACCCCATCAGGGCCCGCGGGGCCCGAAGGCGCACCGGAGGGGCCTGAAGGCCCGAAGAGGCGGGCCATGGCCGACAGGAACTCCTGTACCTTGGCCGGATCCGCCCCCGAACCCGGGAAGGGTGGGTATGACGGGGGCGACTCCACAGGCAAGTCCGGGGCCGCGGGGGCGGGGACGGTGCCGGGAGGGGCCTCAGCCGAGTCGCGAGACCGGCGAGGCGAAGTCCGAGAGCGACGATGCTTCTTGGACTTCTTGTGCTTAGACTTACCGGACGAAGAAGACTTCGACGCCGACGACCGGTGTGCACTCCGCGAGCGACCCCTGGACCTCTCACGCGACCGGGGCCTCCGTGGAGCCGAATGCCGGGCCTCGAGGAGCTTTCGAGACCGCTCTCGCAAAGCTTTCGGGTTGAGGGCCTGGCATTCGGGACAAGACTCGGTGTCGTGGCCTCGGCCGAGGCAGAAGAGACACTCCCAATGCGGGTCGGTGACGGACATCATCCGCGCACAGGCGCCGCATCGCTTGAAGCCGGGCATCCCTACAACACCTTAAAGATGGAAAAAACAGTGAAAAAATCACCAAAAAGTATGGTCAAAAATTGACCAGGGCACTGCTCTTCCCGGATCTGCGCTTGCTGGCGCGGAAAAAGAAGAACTGACGTCAGCGCGCAGGGGCGGCGTCTAAGTACTGCCCGCGACGTCATCCCGGCGATCACGACGCCGACGACGGACGCGGAGCCGCACGACGCCGCCTACCGACGCGCAAGGGTACTGCTACGCAAAACTTTCCGGATCCAGCCTGACGCCTGGGGATATTCTAAGGTAAGGAATCTATCACTAACGTGTCTCTTTCAGATTGTGGGTGATATGGTAGAGCAGAGCGATGGCAAAGCTCACCTGCACCCAAAACTAGTTTTGGCTCCTCAACTATGCCTCAGGTTTTTTTTTTACTTATCCAAGTGGGGTGTGGGAGATTGGTGTTGGGGGTAAGCCCAGCCTCAGGTTGCCATGTTCTCTCTTGTAATTGGGGGGAGGGGGTCAGATGCAGGCAGCAGGGTTGATGAGAGCAGGGGTAAGTTGTAGTGCAGCCACCAAAAGCTGTCATATTTCCACTCTTCCCCTTCTATCCCAAGGACAACAGCAAAGTAGCTGGGGCCAGGAAGAAGAAGTGAAAACATTTGTGCCCTCTGTGACCCATGATGGTCATAAGTGATTAGATGCACAAGAGGTGCTAAAACTCAGTCCATGCAAACCCTATTTTTAGTAACACTGAACACACGGCTGCCAATTAGTCCCATGTCAATGGTGGCACAACTATTAGCCCTTGTACCAGAATACAACAGTCTGTGACTAAAAAGAAAGGACTGGAGAAAGGTGTCGCACAATACATGGGGCCTCTTGGAAACAATGCCATTATCACCAGATCAAACCTAATGGCATTGTGCCTGTCAGTAGTTACTTGACAATGTAAATATACATTGTCCAGGGAGCAGGTCAGCTATGGAAAGATAAGCAACATTTAGAGTCCAGCAGATCGCGTTAGTTTACATGTGCTCTTTATGCAAAGGCACGAATATTACCAAGTCTCTGGAAATTCTGTTAAAAGACACCCTATCAGCTTATATTATATTAAAGATTATGTTTGCCTTGTCAACATTAAGGTACAACTTTGCTTCTTTAAGGAAATCATTAGGCAATTTCATATACAGCAGTGCATCTGAAAGTGTATTAACAGTTAAATCATAACATTCCTGAATACTACTAATCAGGAATCCTATGACGTTTGAAATAAAAAACAGAGGCACACCACTACTCTGTAAAGTGATGGGTCCACAGCAGATTATTTGTGTGCATCAGGCTTTTATAGTGACAGCGTGTATGTGCCCTATCCTTTCTGCGAATTTGATTGCTCGACTGGCTTGCTACCTGCTCTTCCAACCTCAGACTCTGGGTGGTGCTACAGCCCAAACAGAGGACTACAGGAGCTTGAAGGCTGGGAACGATAGGCGTCTCTCACAAGCGACCACGGGAGGATAGGGAACACCCGGTAAGATCTTTATATTTGACTTTTGAAACACTAGAAAACCAAGAGGAAACCGCCTGACTCGACTGCAGAGGCAAGTGGTAGGACAGGCAGTGGGGGAAGAGTCGTTGGCAGAGGGACATAGGCGGGTCGTAGCATCTGGGACAGACTTGTCTGCCATGTATGGAGGGACTTCCTACAGAAATTACAGAGAGGGGGGACAGGTTTAGACGACTATAAATAAGCCTGATTACTAAATTGTGAGCGCCCCCCACAGAAGATTCCCCCTGACTATGGCGGACTGTGGTGAGACAGACAGCGATATATTTGGCGCAGAGAGGTCACTTAGCGAGGATGTATACAGTCCCATTAGGGGACACGGAGTGGAGGAATTCCTAAATAAGGTCACGGTCTCCAGACTGTTGGCGGACCAGAGGTAAACAGTCACAACCAGACAAAGAACGATCCTGCCTAACTTATTTAATGGGCGGAATATCTCGCCATAACTGAATCTGCTGAACAGTAATCATGCAGCCAAATTAAATGTATACATTAATCAGTTCAGTTCAACGAGCTTTATTCGGTTTGTGGGACAACCAGAAAAGCAACATATATACATCAACAAATAAATTCATTTACACAAATACAATCAACATTAATATTGCATAAAATCGTTAAAAACAGTTAAGAGTAAACAATACTTTTCCTTGCATGTATTGATTTTAAAATAAACATTGCAACAAAAAAACATATCTCGGGGTCTCTAAGTGTAAACAATAATTTCATAGCTGCCTTGGTGGTATTTGCGTTGAATTCTTGAACAAAGGTTTAAGATAAACAAGTCTGTAATTCAAATATAGACCACATAATAATAAAAAGTGCATAGTGCTCTGTTTGGAGTGCTCATCACAAGGACATAGGGTGGCAGGGCTCATTTTCATTTTAGGGAATGCAACCAAATGATGAACTATACCCAATCTCATCCTCGTTAGTACAAAACGATGTGATTGTCTGGTGACAGTTGATAAATAACTTTGGAAACCCTCTGTATCTATGGTTGATTGATACAGCAAATATGTAGGTTGTAACTCGACAATTCTCATCCTACATTCACTTTTATAGGCCAGAAATGTGTTCTTAATCTCGAGTTTAGTCAAAGCTACCACATCAGCAGGGTTTTCCCGGATCGTGCTCATAAATAGATCTCTATAAGCATCAGCAATATATTTTAACCATGGGATCGCTAAATATTTATCCAACTTCAAACAGTCCTGTATAATTAATTGAGTATATTTTGTCTCCTCTTTAGACCAGATTGATTTCCATAGCATTAAAGGTCTTAGGGCAATCAAATCTGACAGATATCTCAAGCCAACTTTCCAATGAATTAATTCTGTAGAGGCAGATGCAGGAAGGCATAATAATTTCTTTAAAAAGGAATTTTCCTCTATTTGTAGTTCTTGGCGAGGGTTAAAGCCCCATACCCCAGCACCGTTTAGTGCGATGGAAGTACACCTGGCTTTATAAATGGCTATAATATCTTTAATTCGACGATCTCCCAGTTTGGATGCAAACCGAAATACCCTGTGCACACTTTTTGACATTTTGGCAAGGACATTAGACAGTTCAGTTGTCCAATGGCCGTTGCCAGTGAATGTTAAACCCAGATAGCAAAAATTATCGACGGTTTCTACTCTCGCGCCATCTATAAAAAAGGCTTTCGATTTCCTTAATTTTGCACCACATGCCATAGTATATGTTTTGGCCTTGTTAATTAACAACTTCCTTGCCTTAATAAAATCTGTGAACCTATCAATTAAACGCTGTAAACCAACCTGAGTTCTAGATAAAAGTACAGCATCATCTGCGTATAGTAAAACCGGTATAATCTGTCCAGCGGCTTGGGGGGCATCCGCCGGCACCAACTTAAGAACGGCATCTACCTCATTTATAAATAAGGTAAAAAGTAAGGGGGCTAAAACACAGCCTTGGGGATGCCACGTTTAACCTTAAAATTTGGTGTACATTCACCCCGCTGACCATATCGAACTCTGGTTGATAGTTTCTCATATAGCCTAGCAAGAAAATAGATGATAGGTTCAGGGGCACCGAGTTTAAGTAAAACTGGCCAAAGGAGAGCGTGATCGACTAAATCAAAAGCACTACTAAGATCAGCAAAACATAAAAAGAGACTCCCGCGTTTAGCACGTGTATATTTACCAATTAAAAGTTCAAGATTAATACATTGCTCAATCGTACCCAACCCCTTCCTAAAACCATATTGTGCTTGCGATAAAATATTCTCCATAACCCATTCCTCCAGTCAAAATAATAAAACCCTACTCATCACTTTTACTGAGGAGTCCAAAAGGGAGATGGGGCGATAATTTTTTGCTTCGGATTTGTTCCCTTTTTATATATCGGGATAATAACTGATTGGCCCCATGTAAACGGGGCACCCTCGATAACTGCTCCATTGAAAACTCTAGTCAATATCGGGCCCCATAGTTCTGGTAACATTTTATAAACATCTATGGGGACACCGTCAGGGCCCGGTGCTTTTCCACCTTTACTTCCCCTGATTCCTAGCTCTACCTCCTCAAGTGTAATATTTAGGGGCATAATAGGCCATTGTTGTACTATTGTACTAGGATTTTGGGGTACATCATATACATAATCTGGTGGATTAAAAATACTGGTAAAATATAGCACCCATTCCTCACAACTGACATGGGATATTAGTTCTGGTACAAAGTCATTTTTGAGAAAGGGCGAATTAACAGTCTCCCAAAAGAGCTTATTATTCAATGTATCCGCGGCCAGTGCTAATTTATCCCATGCTTCCTCTTGGAGCTCCCTTTTCCTCTGCTTTAGGACTAATTTGTACTCGGATCTTAAACATTGAACTAATACCTTATCCCTGGGTCTATTACAAAGTGCATGTTTTAACTGATTCAAAGACTGAGTACATCCATGGTTAAACCACCCCCTATACTGAGTGAATTTTTCTCCAAGTGGGGCAGTCATTATTCTGTCAATTTTATCATTAATCTTACAAAAATTAGTTAAAATCATCGTTGGTTTAACCTCTTCATCGATACAATCAAATATCTCCTTGCCACAATCTACAATGATACTAATTATAACTTTGCCTGGGTTAATGCCCTTCCATTTGATTCTCGTGCCGTTCGGTCTAAATGGAATAATATCTGTAACAACCTTTTGTGGCATTACGAATTTGTTCCCCCAGATCAATGTTGGCATAATAATGCATTTGTGATCGCTAAGTAATAGTTGAGCGGTCCTCGGGGTGAAACATAGATGTACAATATTTGCAGAAACTAAAACATGATCGATCGTGGTACTAGCGTTTCTACCAGTGAAAGTCGGTATCTCCTTCCCATTCCTATCGGGTGCACTCTGTATTAGATCGAGATCATATTTGGCTGATACCATATTTAAAGAATCTCCATAAGTATTATGTGGGAAGTGTATACAATAATCTCCATCGTCACTTTTAAATCCACAGACTTTAGTCATGCAAAGTGGACATGATGGTATATTGAAGTCTCCTACCCATATAATTGCAAAATTAATATTCGTTGTTTCAAGCAGACTATCTATCCCCTTCTCTAGTTCTAATATTGCATAATGGCGAGTGGAATCAAAGATATTATTATAATAGTTAAACAGCAAAACGTCCCACCCGTCTTTATAATGTATCCATAATATCTGCGAGTGGTTTCCTATTTTAACCACCCTTTTAACTGTCAAAGGCAGTTTATTACACAACAAAATTAACAGCCCTCCTTTAGCTCTACCAGCAGGGGAAGGTAACGCGGGCAAATCATACGAGCTAAACCCTTCAAAATATATGGGATCTAGACTCCAGGTTTCTTGTAGGCAGATGTCATGTTTATTGATAAAATCTGCCCAACCCAGCGTATCTTTTTATTTGCCAGTCCAGCAATATTCCAGGTTACAATAGTATTACCGTTGACTGGCAAATTCTCTATGTTGTCATCTAGATGTTCACATATTCTCACATCCACATCAGTAATAGATGTGAACATTACGGGTTGTGTGTTAGTACTAAATGGTACCTTTAATACCAGTATACATTAATGCAAAACAGCAAACAAAGAATCACATAAAATACTTGAAATAATCTACATTTGCCACAGATAGTACATTTTTAAAATTGTTATTAATGCACAAGTTACTAATTTGTGTAACGATATATCTGTAAGAGACAGTAGTTAGTGACAGATTCCTTACCTTATATCATCCCCAGGCGTCAGGCTGGATCCGGAAAGTTTTGCGTAGCAGTACCCTTGCGCGTCGGTAGGCGGCGTCGTGCGGCTCCGCGTCGGTCGTCGGCATCGCCGGATGACGTCGCGGCCAGTACTTAGACGCCGCCCATGCGCGCTGACGTCAATTCTGTACACGACTTTCCGCGCCAGGAACGCAGAGCCATGCAAGAAGCTGACATTGGTGTCTGAAAAAATACTAGGGCCCTGAAAGGGATGTCCTTAACCCTAGAAATCAGTTCGCAGAACGGGGAGGATGGGTGGGGCGGTAGGAATCTGTCACTAACTACTGTCTCTTACAGATATATCGTTACACAAGTTAGTAACTTGTGCATCTGAAAGAGACACGTTAGTGACAGATTCCTTACCTTAGAATAGATACCCCAGCAATACCAACCCCGGTGGTGGGTCTGCGAACAAAGATCAGACGAGGAAGTCTCGGAGAACAGAACAGCCAAAGAAGCTGTCTCTCCGGATCTGGCTGTCAAGGCAGTAATGCTTGGTAAACGTGTGCAGCGAGGCCCACGTAGCTGCTTGACAAATGTCCTGCAATGGGACACCAAATCCCAAAGCCGTGGTGGCGGCTGTCGCCCTGGTGGAATGGGCACGCAGCCCAACAGGGGGCTCCTTCTTAGCCAAAGAATAGCAGGCCTTGATACACAAGACGACCCAGCGGGAGATCGTCCGCTTGTGTACCGCCCGACCTTTTTTTGGCGCCCACGTAGCCAACAAAGAGCCGGTCGTCCACCCGGAACTGCTGTGTGCGGTTGAGATAAAACGAAATCGCACGTTTTGGGTCCAGACGGTGGAGCCTCTCTTCCTCTCTAGAAGGATGCGGAGGCGGAAAGAAGGTGGGCAAAGTGATGGTCTGCCCAATGTGAAAAGCAGTAACCACCTTTGGCAAGAAGGACGGACGCGTCCTAAGAACAACCTTGTCTGGATGGACAGACAGAAAGGGAGGCTTGCAAGAAAGAGCCTGGAGATCACTCACCCGCCGAGCGGAGGTGATAGCCACCAGAAAGGCTGTCTTTAGAGTGAGAAGACGAAGAGGACAGTTATGTAGAGGCTCAAAGGGAGCGCACATTAAGAAGGTAAGAACTAAGTTCAAGTCCCACTGAGGCATTACAAACGGAACAGGAGGGAAGAGGTGTGTAATGCCTTTAAGAAACCTGTTAACAACAGGGGACTTGAAAAGGGAGGGCTGATCAGGAAGCCTGAGGAAGGCCGAGATTGCACAAAGATAGCCCTTGATGGTACCCAGGGCAGAACCCTGTTGGGCCAGAGAAAGAAGGAACAGAAGAACCTCAGAAAGAGGGGCAGAAAGGGGATTCACAGCCTTTGCTGTGCACCATGCCACAAACTTGTTCCACCTGCAGGCGTATACCACCTTAGTGGAGGGACGCCTGGCTGCCAGAATCACATCACAAACTTCGGGAGGCAAGTCGAAAGGAATCAACTGCCGCCGCTCAATCTCCATGCAAGGAGGTGGAGACTGGACAGGTTCGGGTGGAGGACCGTCCCCTGCTGCTGCGACAGAAGATCCTCCCGAAGAGGCAGACGGATCGGGGGATCGATGCTCATACTGAGTAGCTCGGGATACCAAACTCTTCGAGCCCAGTCCGGAGCCACAAGAATGACTTGGGCCCGGTCGCGCCGAATCTTCTTCAACACTCTGGGTAGAAGTGGTATAGGCGGAAAGGCGTACAACAGACCGCAACTCCACTCGCGACGAAAAGCGTCGCCGAGCGAGTGCCGCGTTGGAAATTCCAACACGCAGAACTGATGACATTGCGCGTTCTCTTCGGTGGCGAATAGATCTAACCAAGGCTCTCCCCACTGTAGAAAGAGTCCTTGCGCCACCTCCGAGTGAAGACGCCATTCGTGATCCATCATGCACCTGCGGCTGAGTTCGTCCGCCCTGGCGTTCAGGGAACCTGCCAGGTGTTGAACCATCAGGCGCATGCCCTGATGTTCCAGCCATGTCCAGAGACGCAGAACCTCCTGACATAGGGTCCACGACCCCACCCCGCCCTGTTTGTTGCAGTACCACATGGCGGTGGTGTTGTCTGTGAACACCTGCACTACCTGCCCCTTGACAGAGGGAAGGAATGCCTTGAGTGCAAGTCGGATCGCCCGGAGCTCCAGAAGGTTGATATGGAGCCGGGACTCCGCCGGAGACCAGAGGCCTCTGATTTCCGCCTCTCCCATGTGACCGCCCCATCCCAGAAGGGACGCGTCCGTCACAACTTGTGCTCTGGCTGGGGAAGGGAGAGGGATCTGCCCATGACCCATTGCCGGTTCGAGAGCCACCACTGCAACTGTCTTGCAGTTCCCTCCGAGATCTGGACGTAATCGGACAGGTTCCCCCGATGCTGTGCCCACTGGAACTTCAGGTCCCACTGCAGAGCCCGCATATGCCATCTGGCATGGTCGACAAACAGGATGCAGGAGGCCATGAGGCCCAGCAGCCTAAGGGTCATCCGTACCGAAACCCAGGATAGAGGCTGAAAGATCGGAATCATAGCCTGAATATCCTGGACTCGCCGTTCGGGAGGATAAGCCCGAAACTGCGTCGTGTCCAGAACTGCTCCGATAAAAAGGAGCTGTGGAGAAGGAATCAGGTGCGACTTCGGCACGTTGATGGAGAACCCCAGCGAGTGCAGGAGTTCGGCCGTGGTCTGGAGGTGGGAGACGACTGCCTGGGACGAGCCTGCCTTCAAGAACCAGTCGTCGAGGTAGGGGAAGACTGGAACCCCTGCCCGGCGCAGATGAGCTGCGACCACCGCCATCACTTTCGTGAACACCCGAGGGGCGCTTGTAAGGCCAAAGGGGAGCACGGTGAACTGAAAATGCTCGAGGCCTACCGTGAACCGCAGGTAACGCCGGTGGGCCGGCAGGACGGGGATGTGAAAATATGCGTCCTGCAAGTCCAACGCTACCATCCAGTCTCCAGGGTCGAGGGCAGTCAAGATCTGAGCTAGGGTGAGCATCTTGAACTTCTCCTTCCGGAGGAAGCGATTGACGTTCCGGAGGTCCAAGATAGGACACATGTCCTCCTTGTCCTTTTTGGGCACCAGAAAGTAGTGGGAGTAACAACCACGCCCAACTTCTGGGGTCGGAACGTGCTCGATGGCCCCCTTGGCCAAGAGGGCCGCAACTTCCTTTCGAAGAAGCACCAAATGATCCCCCGACATGCGGTGGAATTGAGGTGGCATGGCTGGGGGGAAAGTCTCGAAGGGGAGGGAGTAACCCCTTCGGACAATGTCCAAGACCCACCTGTCCGAGGTGATGGCACGCCAGTGGGGAAGGTGATGGCGGACCCTGCCACCTACTGGCGTGCTGTGGACCTGAAAGGAAGGACAAGGAGGGCTTGGAGGCCGCGGACGGGGTGGGGGTGGTGGCCTAACCCGCACGCTGGTTACCCGACCCGCCACGGCGGGAGCCACGTCCTCGGCCACGCGAAGACGCCTGCTGCGCGGGCCGGTGGCTGGGCAGCGGACGTGACTGGGCGCCTCTTCCGTGGCCACGAAAGGGGCGAAAAGCAGACTGTTGCGGAGGGCGCACAGCAGAAAGGCCCAGGGACTTGGCTGTAGCCCGCGAGTCCTTAAAGCGCTCCAGCGCATGGTCTGCCTTGGTGCCAAAAAGACCGACACCATCAAAGGGCATGTCCATAAGAGTGTTTTGGACATCACCCGAGAAACCAGTGGTTCGCAGCCAGGCGTAGCGGCGCAGCGCTACTGTCGACGCAAGCGATCTGCCCAGCGAGTCGGCGGTATCTAGGCCACATCTGATGGTATACTTTGCCGCATCCCTTCCTTCCGCAATGGCGCGGGAAAGCAGTGTCTGGACCTCCTCAGGACACTGGGGCAGAACCTGCGCCACCGAATCCCACAAACAGTGGGAATATCGGCCCAAGAGGCAAGCGGTGTTGACAGACCGCAAGCCAGCACTGGAGGAAGTAAAAACCTTCTTCCCAAATTGATCCAGTTTTTTGGATTCCCTATCCGGGGGAGCGGTAGGGAAGGCGCTCTGGGAAGCAGAGGCTTGGACAACCAAGCTCTCAGGGGTGGGGTGTTGGGAGAGAAACAGGGGGTCGCCCGGAGCAGGGCGATGGCGTCGGGCTACGTTCCTATCCACAGGAGCCCCTGTGGTGGGCTTGGACCAGGTGCCCAAAAGAACGTCAGAAAGTGCCTCGTTGAAAGGCAGCAGTGGCTCCGAGGAGGTAGCCGCCGGCTGAAGCACTTCCGTCAGGATGTTAGGCCTGACAGCCACTGTAGGCAACTTGAGGCGCAGGGCCTCAGCTGCCCTACGCAACACCGTAGCAAAGTTTGCTCCCTCCTCCGTAGCCACGGAAGGAGGAGACAGCATGCCAATGTCCGGAAAGGTGTCCAGACCACTGGCATCCCCAAGTTCCCCAGCCCAGTCCTGATCGAACTCACATTGGGCAGTGAGAGGGTCCTCAGACCCCTCCCAGTCCTCTTCGTCCTCCAAAGCAGGTTCAAAGTAAGGAGGAGGGACATGCGGGACCCAAGGCTGCATCGGCGTCGGAGCCGGCGTCGACTGACGCCGGTCCGGGGCCGTGTCCGGAGAGAACCGGGGTACGACGCCGCCCGGAGCCCCGGGCGGTGTCGGTAACGGCACGGGTGAAATCGGCGCCGGTGGAGGTGTCGTCAGGTCAACCGGCGTCGATGGGGGTTGCGGCAACGCCGGGGTCGAGGCTGGCGTCGCCGGGACCGGAGTCGCCGGCTGCGCCGTAGGCACCACAGAAGGGCCCGCGGGGCCCGAAGGCGCACCGGGGGGACCTTGAGGCCCGAAGAGGCGGGCCATGGCCGACAGGAATTCCTGTATTTCGGCCGGAGTCGCCGCCGAACCCGGGAAAGGCGGGTTATGAGACAGCGGCTCCACAGGCACTCCCGGAGCCGCGGGGACGGTGCCGACAGGACCCTCAGCCGAGTCGCGAGACCGGCGAGGGGAAGTCATCGAGCGATGACTCTTCTTCGACTTCTTGTGCTTCGACTTACCGGAGGAGTGCGAAGTCTTGGACCCCGACGACCGATGAGGAGTCCGCGACCGGCCCCTCGACCTCTCACGTGACCGGGGCTTGGGTTGGCGCGGAGCCGACTGCCGGACCTCGAGGAGCTTTCGAGACCGCTCTCGCAAAGCCTTCGGATGCAAGGCCCGGCAGTCGGGGCACGACTTGGAGTCGTGGTCGCGTCCGAGGCTTAGAGACAGCATCGATGCGGGTCCGTGATCGACATCATCCGACCACAGGCATCGCATGGCTTGAAGCCGGGCATCCCTACTGACACCGTCGGAGTCGAACGACTCGAGAAAAAACAGTGATAAAAATCACCCAAAAATTTAGTAAAAAAATGACTAGGGCACTGCTTTTCCCGGATCTGCGCTTACTGGCGCGGAAAAAGAAGAACTTACGTCAGCGAGCATGGGCGGCGTCTAAGTACTGGCCGCGACGTCATCCGGTGATCCAGACGCCGACGACGGACGCGGAGCCGCACGACGCAGCCTACCGACGCGCAAGGGTACTGCTAGGCAAAACTTTCCGGATCCAGCCTGACGCCTGGGGATATTCTAAGGTAAGGAATCTGTCACTAACGTGTCTCTTTCAGATCTCCAGTTATATTATCTGGCTGACCTCCTACAGTACATAGCGCTGGTGTGCAATGATGGCCCAAATTGGGAGAAGAAACTCCTGGATGGACTGGTAATGGAGGAAGACCTCCCGAGACTGCTTATGGAAGGTGGGGAAGGGCCGGTAGGTATCCCCTTCATAGTGGCCCCGGTAGTGCAGGTATGGGAAAGAGCAGTTACCCATGTTCTGAAGCGTGCACTGTAGGCCAGACTGCTCCCTATATGGTGGTTGCGGACTTTTGTGCTCATCCGCACCTCCATGGATTTGGTTGGATGGAGGCTGTCAGAGGGAGGGAGACCCGTTTCTGAATGACTCTTTCGTGACACTAGCAGACCCTGTTTGGAGTAGGACCGGGCAATTTTTACAGTATGCATGTGTGTCCGGTATGGTCAACGCGATCTGGACAAATTTCCCCAAGAACCCCAGGGAATCCCATGTCCTGAGAGTGAGAATGGACCCAGGCTCGAGCAGGGGTCTTGTTTCCTGGCTGTACGATGCTCTGAAGGAGGACAGGCAGACAGACGCAACGTCTGCCCGCGATAATTGGAACAGGGACCTTGAGATCCCTCTCACGGACAGAGAATGGAAGTGTGCTAGAGCACAGGTGCAAGAAACAGACATCAAGGCCATGTTTAAGTTGGCACAATTCTACAACCTCCATAGGGCCTCCCTGACGTTGCACCAGCTGCACTGGGTTTACCCGGTGCAGTCGGCAGGTGATGCCCCATGCAATGAGATCCCAGCTGATTTTTTTCATGTTACATGGGCATGACGAGGGGTGCAACCCTTTTGGCAAGAGGTGCTGTGGGAGGGGAAATGGATTACAAGAGTCAGGACAGAGCTTACGATATGTCACTGTATACTAGGCCTCTCACAGCTCCCTAGGGAGGGCAGGAAGATGGGATATAAATTTACCAAACTGGGACTGGTGCTTGCCAGGTGTCGTATTGCCATTGATTGGGCAAGTCCGGCGCTGCAGACACAGGCGAAATGGAGAGCTGACCTGCTGGAGTGGGCAGTGGCTGAAGAAAGTAGAAGAAAGGTATGCACGGATAAAATTATGGAGAAAGATTTGGAGATGTGGGGTGTGATGGTGGACTGCCTGAGAGGAGACGGAGGAGCAATGGAGGATGGGTCATCACTGATGTCGCCTGTGGCCACGGTGGTGAGCCCCCCGGGCTTGTGAGGGATACCCGGGTGCACTTGAGAATGGTAGGGAGGCACCCCACCCGTCTTGTTGAGTGCTGTTGGGGCTTGCAGCAGGACTGCAAACGCTATGGCAGAGAGAACGATTGGAAGTTGATTGCTGGCCCCCCTCCTCCCTCCCCCGAAGATTTGTTCCATGGAATGCCTTCTAAATTATCAAGCACGCATATGCACCCTGACAACCCCCCCCCCCTTGCCACCTGGACCTAGCTGATAGCAGACCGGGGCTCCCGAACCTCCAGTTATATTATCTGGCTAGATTCCAACAGCACGCAGCGCTGTGGTGTAATGGTGGCCCCAATTGGGAGAAGAAACTCCTGGATGGACTGGTAATGGAGGAAGACCTCCTAAAACTGCTTATGGGTGGGAGAGTTGTGGGGCGCCAATTGGTACCCCTTCATAGTGGCACTGGTTGCGCAGGCATGGGAAAGAGCAGTTACTCATGTTCTGAAGTGTGCGCTGTATGCCCGACTGCTCCCCATATGGTGGTTGTGACCTTTATGCTCATCCACGCCTCCATGGATTTGGTTGGATGGAGGCTGTCAGAGGGAGGGAGACATGTTTCTGAATGACTCTTTCGTGACACTAGCAGACCCTGTTTGGAGTAGGACCGGACAATTTTTACAGTATGCATGTGTGTCCGGTATGGTCAACACAATCTGGGAAAATTTCCCAAAGAACCCCAAGGAATCCCATGTCCTGACAGTGATAATGGACCTGGGCTCGAGCAGGGGTCGTTTGTTTACGGGTTGTACGATGCTCTGAAGGAGGACAAGTAGGCAGACGTAACGTCCGTCCGTGATATTGAGATCCCTCTCACGGATGGAGAATGGAAGTGGGCTAGAGCACAGGTGCAAGAAACAGCCAGCAGCGCCATGTTTAAGTTGGCACAATTCTACAACCTCCATACGGTCTACCTGATGCTGCACCGGCTGCATCGGGTTTACCCAACACGGCCGGTGGGCTGTGCGCAATGGGAAGAGACCGCAGCGGAGAAAGATTTGGAGATGTGGGGTGTGATGGTGGACTGACAGAGGAGACGGAGAAGCAATGGAGGATGGCTCAGCACCGATCTCTCCTGTGGCCGCAGTGGTGAGCCCCCCGGGTTGGTGAGGGACACCTGGGTGCACTTGAGAATGGTAGGGAGGCCCCATCTTCTTTTTGTTGAGTGCTGCTGGGGCTTGCAGCATGACTGTGAAAGCTATTGCAGAGAGAACGAATGAAGGGTGACTGCTGGCCCCACTCCTCCTCCCTTCCCCTAAAGACTTGTTCCATTGACTGCCTCCTAGATTATCAAGCACACATAAGCACCCTGACAACCCCCCGCGCGCGCACCTCCCCGCTCCAGACCCAGGATGGAGTGTATTTGATCATTTTGGGGTGCCTTGGGAGCAGAGGGGATACTATGCTGCAGAAATATTCTGGGGTTGCTGTTTTGGGTCTGAGTTTTTCTGTACGATTTACATACTGGAAAATGCTAATAAAGAAATTTGGAGAAAAAAAAAAGAACACCAAGAGGAAGAACTCAGACTTACTCACCTACTGACTGGGATGGAACCAGAGGCTGGTGTGGAGGACACTAACTAGGGCAGGAAGAGTTTGCCTAAGCACACTGGTTGAGCTGAAAAATGGTCAGAGAGGAGGCCAGTCCCCAGGTAGAGTATGAGCCTGTCATGATAGATGACTGCCTTGTGAAAACCCCCACTATACCATACACTTCATGAGTAGCCGAGTTCATGTTGACTATCAACCATTCATAAAAGGATAATCTGCACTGCACATGATGTTTAATCTGTATTCAACTGTTCAGGGAAAACCAAGTTCCTCTAGATACTCAAGCCCTGTTATATAACTAATGCTCTACTACGGGCACTCATTACCTGCAACAAACCCCTCACACTCACTGAACCTACACTGAGAAATGAGGCGGATACGAGTAGAAAAGGGGGTACTGTAAACAGTGTTTATTCTATGGAGAGAGTTTACTCTGTACCACACTGTTTGCAGACAGTGAAACTCTCATGAGAAATACACCAAAGAGTATTAACAAATATCTACTAAGAATAGTGCACACTCTATGCAAAACTTGTCCAAAGAGAATATTTACTAAAAACAACCAAGGTCTGAAGGTGCCAAAGATCATATACCTGCAGACTTCATACTGTAGTGAAATCTTTACAGATAACCCATCTTCTGAAGCAAAACAAGCACATGTTAATAGGTTAGTACCTGGTGCACACAGTCTTCTATGTTATGTAGAAATTGTCACACTGAGACAATTCTGTTTAATAACTCAAGGCTGCTTACAATACTCAGTATGTAAGACATAAAGCACAAGTTACTTACTTGTGTAACGATATATATCTGTAAGAGCCATTAGTTAGTGATAGATTCCTTACCTTAGAATATCCCCAGGCATCAGATAGGATCCGGAAAGTTTTTCGTCAGCAGTACCCCTGCGCGTCGGTAGGCGTCGTCGTAGGGCTCCGCGTACGTCGCTGGCGTCGTAGCCGCCGAGATGACGTAGTCGGAGCTACTTAGACGCGCCCACGCGCGCTGACGTCAGTTCTAGGATTAAGTCGGATTTATTGGAAGGAAGTCACTGTACACAGCTTGCTGCCTACATCCATCGGCCGGCAGGGCGAATCATCAGTAGCTATACACAGCGATCATGCCACAACCCGGAGGCCGGCCGCGTATGAGGTCAAAGATGTAGAAGAAGAAGCTTGTCCCTTCCGAGTTTAACCCAAGAACCAGAAAATCAGGAACAAATAAGAAAAACCCATCCTCCCTCCCTTCCCGCCACCCCCTGCCCCGAACCGATGTGCTGAGGATGGTCCCTAGAGGACCCAGTGTAAGGGTTAGGTATCAATTAGCTATGGATGGGGTCTCTGACTCGGGCTGTGTTTCGGTGAGCCGCAGGAGGCGTAGGTATTTTGGGCATGTCACCTCATTCATTTCCGTTGCTAGCAGGGACAATAATGGGCGCCATATGGTGCGGAAGGAATCTGCCGAGTTCGTGAGGGTAGCTTGGATACGTTCCATGCCTACAATGAACCACAGTTTATGTAGCCGTCCCGTGTGAGTCGGTCTGGTCTGTGTGCCCCATAAGGAAAGAATGTGCTGTACGGCTGCTCCCATAGCTAAACCGATTGGTTTCCCTCGTATCGACTTCAGTGGGTACATGAGTGGGTTGGGCAGCCCCAAAAGTGTGTAGGCGGGGAAATCGGGGAATTTCGGTCTCAAAGTGTCTATCTATGTCGTCTAGGATGTCGTTCCAGAAGTCTGTCACTGCTGTGCACTCCCACAGTATGTGTGTCAAGGTACCCTCCGCCTCGCAGCCCCGCCAGCACGTCGGGCTACGGTCTGGGTTCCCTTTATGTAATCTGGCTGGAGTCAAGTACCAGTATGTGACCACCTTGATTGACATTTTTTTACTGGCCGTGTTACGGGCCGTGTGATTGGCCCGGAAAGAGATATCGCGCCATTCTTTCTCCGTGAGATCTCTCCCAATTTCCTTTGCCTTAGCGCCGTTGACCCGCCGAGGGCGAAAAGGGGGTCTGCGTACGAAGCATGCTGTATAATTCGGAAATCATCTTCTTATCAGAAGTTTTCGTTAAAAGCCATCTCTCATAGCTGGTGAGCTTCCTACTGACCAACGGTCGTATGTCCGGGTGGAGGAGCCAGTGGCGGATCTGAAAGTATTGAAAGAGGAGTGGGGTTGTAATGTCGTAGGATTGTTGCGCCTCGGTGAAGGAGAGAAACCCTTCTAGGTTAAAGAGATGTCCCGCTGATTTACAATCCGTAGCCCGCCACTGCGGAAACGCCCGTTCTTCTAAGCCAGGGATAAACTCTGGGTTATCGAATAAGGGTGTCAATGGGGAAGGGAAGGATGTGAGACCTCGTTTTACGGCCACCGTATCCCACACGCGTAGTAGCGTGCTCGTGATGGGGGAGTCCCTAAGATTTGGTGGTCTATCTGACCGCCTCAAAAACAGCACCTTCCATAGAGAGAGTTTCGCGAGCGCCCTATCTTGGAACAGCCATCTCTTTTCAGATTCCGGTCTGCTCCATTCTACTAGGTGCCTAAGTTGAGATGCCTTAAAATAGTCTAGGAAGTTCGGAATACCCAACCCTCCTTCGTCAGGAGATCTGTGGGAGAGATCTCTGCGCATCCGAGGTCGTGCCCCAGCCCAGATAAAATGCTGTACTGCTCCCTGTATCTTGCGAAGGGTTCCTGGCGGGGGCCAGGCCTGTATGGTCTGGAAGATATAGAGTGCTTTGGGTAGTATACTCATCTTTATTGCTGCAATCCGGCCGAGGAGAGACATCGAGTGCTTTTGCCACTGTCGGAGGCATGTCTGGATATGGGAGAGGAGCCTGGCATAATTCTGTGTGACCGTTCTCGTGACAGAGGAAGCTAGGTCTATCCCCAGGTAAGTGATTGCATCGCAAGTCTGGAGTTCTCCGTAGGACGGGCGCCCCGTCCTGGGTAGGTCTGCGTTGCGGCCCAAGTGCAAGATCGTGGATTTCCCCATATTGATCTTAAAGCCGGAAACCCTGCCAAAGGAGGTCAATTCCCGCAGGAAAGCCGGTACCGAACGCTCAGGTGACTCCAAGGTTGCCAAAATGTCGTCGGCATATAGACTCACTGTATGTCTCTCCCCTCCGAAGGGGATGCCAGAAATGTCGGGGTTGTCTCTGATTTTCTGCGCTAGGGGTTCCACATATAGCGCAAAGAGCAGGGGTGACAGCGGGCACCCTTGTCTCGTGCTCCTTTGGATTTCAAAGGGCTTGGAGGCCGTGCCATTCACCCTGACCGTGGCTTTAGGCGCGTCGTAGCAGCTCGCTACCCAGGCTCTAAACCGCTCCCCAATGCCGAAGCGGGCTAGTGTGCAATCTAGGAAGCCCCAATCGACCCGGTCAAAGGCCTTTTCTGCTTCGACCGACAGCAACAAGGCGTTCATCTTAGTACGGTGGGCTTTATCTATCAGATGTAGTATTCGCTTGGTATTGTCACTACTCTGACGGTTATAAATGAAGCCGGCTTGGTCCGGTTCGATAATACCAGGTAGGCACGGGCCCAGCCTGGCTGCCAGGACCCCCATAAAAAGCTTTAGATCCAGGTTGAGGAGGGAAATCGGGCGATAGGAGCTACATTGGGTCACATCTTTCCCGGGTTTAGGGATAACTACGATATCGGCGGCTAGCATATCAGAGGGGATGGTTCCCGGACCCTGGAAGGAATTAAAAAGGCGTGTTAAAATTGGGGCAAGGAGTGGGCAGAGGGTTTTATAGAATCCCGCCGAGAAGCCGTCTGGGCCTGGCGATTTCAATAGTTTAAGGCGGGAGATGGCGCCTATCACTTCCTCAGTGCGAATGGGCGCGTCCAGTGCTTCCGCCCCCGTAGAGTCCAAAGCCGTTGTGGCAGCTCCCTGGAGATGAGATTCCCCCCCGTCGCGCGCGTGTGAGGCCTTGCTGTAAAGGGTGGAGTAGAAGCCCCTAAAGACTTCCGCGATCTCCTCGTCTCGTTCTACTGTCTCCCCCCCGGTGGTCTGAAACGCTGATATCTTTGCGCGTTGGACACGGGCCCTAAGCTTGCTAGCTAGGAGACGCCCCGTTTTATCGCCCCCTACATAGTAAGTATGCTTGAGCCGGCGGGCCGCATACTCGGCTCTGTCCAGATCTAGTGCTGCCAGTTGTGCTCTCGCCGCTTTCACTTGACGCCATATCCTGGGAGCGCAGGTGCGGCTGTTTATCCGCTCCAACTCCACCACTCGAGCCGTAAGCAATTCCCTTTTGTCTCTGCGTTCCTTGGCATCGGCCGCAGAGATGGCAATCAGCTCACCCCGCACTACGGCCTTGAGAGCCCCCCATATTGCCGTGATGGGTGTACCCGGATTATCATTCCTTGCCAGGTATTCAGTGATACATTTGTGGAGCTGTTGGGACACCCCTTGCCTCTGAAGCAGATTTTCCCTGAGTCGCCATCTCCCCGGCGGTCTGCGCATGGCGGGCAATGAAAGGTTCATGGTCACTGCGTCGTGATCTGAGAGCGCCGCTGGGATGATGGTCACAGTGTCTACCAGAGTCGTCAGGTCGGTAGACCCTATAAAGTGATCTAGCCTGGCGTAGGTATGGTGTGCATGGGAGTAGTAGGAATATTGCGTGGTGTGCAGATGAGTTGCCCTCCATATATCCTCCAGACCCCTATCTCTCAACCAGGCCTTCCCTGTCGCGGATAGCGCCCCTGTTTGTCCGTAGCGCTGCCCGGACCGGTCCCTTTCCGCGTCCATGACTAGGTTCAGGTCCCCTCCCACCACTATCCTCTTGGTGTGCGTGCAAAGTGTCTCCGACAGTGCCGCTGTTAGAAATTGTTCTTGGCCTGTGTTGGGAGCATATAGGGAGCCCACCACCAGAGGAACCCCCCCCCCCCACCCAGAGTGTGCGGGCTAGAAGACTGCCTTTTATCTCTGCTACTTTATCCCCCACCGTACCCTGAAATGACTTGGCAATTAATATGGCTACCCCGGCCTTCTTCTCCGACGTGGAAGAATAGAATTGTTGAGGAAAGGCTCGGGACCTCATCCGGTGCCAGTCTTTGGGGATGAGGAGAGTCTCCTGGAGCAGGCACACAGACGCCCCTGAATTTTCTAGGTAGGACAGTACCGCCCTTCTCTTAATGGGGTTGGGCAGCCCCTTCACATTAAGGGTGAGAATTTGAAGTGTGCGAGTTGTCATGAGAAGTAGGCACCGGCAGAATGCTGAGTCTGGGGGGATACCATCTCCTCAGTATCATAATGATGGTCGTAAGCCCTGTAATCAGCCCCTTGTGTTGCGGGATGATGAGTGGACCCCGCCCCTAGCAGCACATCGGTTCTTCCCACCCTCCCCTCCCGTACACCCAACTCTGACCCGCTCGTGCCCCAATTTCCTCTCCCCCCCTCCCTCCCTCAACCTACCCAGTCCCTCCCTAACCCCAACCAAAAAACCCCCAAAGTTCGTCAATGTCCAGCGCCCATCATATCGAGATGTGGGCATTTGGAAAACAGAGATCAGGGTGTGTGTGTGTGGACCAAGTGTCCCTGGCTCCCCGCTCCCGGCCCCCCCCCCCCAGCCCGTGCAATGTGAGTGCCGTGTGTTCCTTGCATTAAAGTTAAGGGCAGGTCGCTGAGGCGGTATCTTTCAAACCTGCTTCTAGGGCCGCTTGTCGCTCTTGTGCCACAGTGTCCGGATCCGGCCGTGCCTCTAGTTTGGGAGAGCGTCGACGTCCCACCCGTTGCCATCCAGCCCCGGAGGGTCTCCGCGGAGGCCCAGGTGACTCATCCGTGTGTTGTGTCTCCAGGCCAAGGATCTTACAAGTGTCCTGGAGGGACCTGAGTTGGTGGAGTTGGCCATTCCATTTAAAGATGAGGCGAAAAGGGTGGCCCCAGGAATACGCCACCCCCTGCTCTCGCAGATGTGTAGTGGCTTCTTTGAAGGCCTTCCTCTTTTGAAGCGTTATGGAGGCGAGGTCCTGGTAAAGAGCCACGGAGTGCCCTTGATAGCGGAGGGGTTGTTTCGATCGCGCCTCTCTCAGTATACGTTCTTTGAGAGGGTAATCTGGGAGAAAGGCCAGAATGTCCGGAGGGGGAGCAGGGGCCCGCCTTGGCAAGCCCACCCGGTGAGCCCGATCGATGCGGACTTCGAAGTCTGGCGGTTCCCCTAAAATGTCCCGAAACAGCCCTTGCAAGTAGCGGGTTATGTCCGGCCCTTCCGTCTTCGAAGGGACCCCTCTGACGCGGATGTTGTTTCGTCGAGAGCGATTTTCGAGGTCCTCCGCATGGGCTTGTAGGTCTATTTGTTGATCTCGGAGACGAATGACCTCTTGTTGAAGTTGCGCTAGCTCTTCGCCCGCGGCTTGCTCTCGGTCTTCAAGCGCTGCAACTCTTTCCCCTACTGCGTCAACATCCCGGCGGATTTCTTCCACCTCTCCTGCTACTTCGCACTTGAGCGTTTGGAAGTCCTCGCGGTGGGTGTTAAATAGGGATTCTAGAAAGGAGCGGGTGATCGGGACCTCGCCGTCCTCGGAGTTCGCCGGGGGTGTTCTGCTTCCCCTCTCGCTAGCGAGGGAGCTTTTTGTGAACATCTCCTTCACCGATCTCTCCCCTTTCTTCTTGACCGATGTCATCGCCGATCCGCACCGTGGTTTGGGGTCGTTCCTGGCTGCCGACCCCACCCTCTGGGGCACATGAATGGCACACTCAAGAAGGAGTGCGGACCCTCTCTGGCCGGCACCGCGGCTTCCCGGCCCGGCATCTCCCGGTCCCTGGCTGTGTGGGTAGCACCTCCTCAGGGGCCGCCGGTAATTGGAGAGGTCCCCCTCTTTTCCTCTCAATGCAGGGGCCTCCGGTGCTCGCGGTGTATGGATTCTGAAAATGGTCTACCCTCCGTCCCCTCTCTGGTGTGCCCCGTCTTCCTTTCCCGCCTGGCAAGGGTCCCATCCGCTGGCGTAGCCCCTCTTGACCGTCACTCCATTTCTCCTGCTTTCGGCCACCAGTCTAGGTCCTGGCACACTTCGGTCTTCTGGGGCGCTGTTCCGGGCAAATCTACGGTAGACCCCCGCACCGGGCCCCGCCACGCTCCCCGCCGGAGGCAACTTGGGCCGTAGGTCAGTAGCCCTCAGTCGAATGAGCGTGGAACCCCAGGCAGGAACCTCTCCTTTCGGCTGCTCCGGGCGTCTCTACACCCACCGCCCCTGTCCCTGCGTCACCGCCGGGCGAAGCCCCGGCCGAGCCAGCAAAGTCTCGCCCCTGACGATCTGATGCTAGGTCCTCGCGTTGGGCCTCTCCTTGCTCCTGCGTCCCGGGACCAGGGCAGCGAGTCGGTGGCCCCCAGCAAAGGGGCCGCGGGGCCTCAGGCGCAGTCCCCTCAGTGTTATGGCTCCCGAGGTCCCCCCTCTCGCCGCTCCCTTCCCCGCTTCACCGCCAGGCGAGAATACTGGCCGGGTATGGGTCTCTCTCCCCGTGAATGGTTACTCTCCCTCCTCCATGCGCTGCACCCCTCGTGGCTCCGCTGCCGCGTGTAACTGATTAGGCCTCACCTCCGGGGATTCCGCCGTGGGCCCCACCACGAGGCCCACAGCGCTCGCCTCTATCAGCAGCCCTCACACAGAGACAGCGAAGGGGGTCCTACAGCGCTGCTCCCCGGGTGTCTCCTTGCTCTTGCTGGGTCCCCGCAGTGGCAGGCGGTCTGCTTACCGGTGGGTGTGCTCCCGGATTGGCGCTGCTCTCCGTGGGCCTCTGCGACTTTCCCCACACTTCCACAGGCGCTCTGGAGGGGTGGCGCCGTTCCGCGCCGAGGGCAGTCTGCGCTGACGGGCCTCGTCCGGGAGCACCAGTGTCTGGACCTCCACGACTCTCGCCGCTCTTACCCCCTGTCGCTCCTCTGGACACCCCCTCGCTCACTGTCACCGGGGGTAACGCTGCCTGCGGCTTGGGAAGTCCGCTCAGAGCCGGTGTGGCGGCTGTCGTCGGCCCTGCGTAGTCACGGCGCCATTTTCTTTCGCAGCTCTCCGCTCCAGCCGGGCCGTGTGATAGCGCTGTTCGGGGACGGAGCACCGGAAACTTACTCCCTGAGCCGCCCCTCCGTTGCTGCTGCCGTTGCGACTAGTTTTGCAGCTTTTGCTGGGTTCAGGAGCTGGATATAGGCCGGGCGGGAAGGCCAGGAACGAGGAGCCTCCGGGACGTGCGACCTATCGGATCACCATCTTGGCCACGCCCCCGCGGACGTCAGGTCTGTACACAACTTTTCCGCGCCAGGAGCGCAGAGCCATGCCAGAGACCGACTACTGGTGCAATAGAACTAGGGCCCTGAAAGGGATGACCTGAACCCTAGAGAACAGTTCGCAGAACGGGGAGGATGGGCGGGCGGTAAGCAATCTATCACTAACTAATGTCTCTTACAGATAGATCGTTACACAAGTAAGTAACTTGTGCATCTGAAAGAGACACTTTAGTGATAGATTCCTTACCTTTAGAATACATACCCAAGCAATACCAACCCCGGTGGTGGGTCTGCGAAGTGAGATTACACCAGAAAGTCACGGAGAACTGAACGGCCAAAGAAGCCGTCTCTCCGGACCTGACTGTCAAGGCAATAGTGCTTACTGAAAGTATGCAACGAGGCCCAAGTGACCGCCTGACAGATGTCTTGCAGGGGGACACCGAGTCCCAATGCCGTAGTAGCTGCTGTTGCCCTGGTAGAATGGGCGCGCAGCCCAACCGGAGGTTCCTTTTTAGCCAGAGAGTAACAGGCTTTAATGCACAAGACAACCCATCGTGAGATAGTTCTCTTGTGCACAGCCTGGCCTTTCTTGGCGCCCACGTAGCCAACAAAGGGCTGGTCATCCACCCGGAACTGCTGTGTGCGGTTGAGATAGAACAAAAGCGCACGTTTTGGGTCCAGGCAGTGGAGCCTCTCCTCTTCTGTTGAAGGGTGCGGAGGCGGAAAGAAAGTGGGCAGAGTGACAGTTTGCCCGAGATGAAAGGCAGAGACTACTTTTGGTAGAAAGGAGGGACGCTGTCGAAGCACAACCTTGTCCAGATGAATCGCCATGAAAGGAGGTTTACAGGAAAGAGCTTGGAGCTCACTGACCCGCCGAGCGGAAGTGATGTCCACCAGGAAGACAGTTTTGAAAGTCAATAACCGCAAAGGACAGTTATGAAGAGGCTCAAAGGGAGCGCACATTAAGTACGTGAGAACCAGGTTCAAGTCCCACTGAGGCATGACAAAAGGAACAGGAGGGAAAAGGTGAGTAATGCCTTTGAGAAATCTGTTAACAGGGGACTTGAAAAGAGAGGGCTGATCAAGCAGCCTAAGAAAGGCTGAAAGAGCAGAAAGGTAGCCCTTGATAGTGCCCAGAGCAGAGCCCTGCTGGGCCAAAGAGAGAGGGAACAATAGGACCTCAGAAAGAGGGGCAGCAAGAGGATCTACAGCTTTCGCTGTGCACCATGCCACAAATTTGTTCCACCGACAGGCATATACCGTTTAAGTGGAGGGACGCCTGGCTGCCAGAATCACCTTATAGACTTCAGGAGGTAAGTCAAATGGAATCAGCTGTCGCCGCTCAATGTGCACGCAAGGAGGTGGAGGCTGGACAGGTTCGGGTGGAGGACCGTCCCCTGTTGCTGCGACAGGAGATCCTCCCGAAGAGGCAGTCGGATCGGGGGATCCACGCTCATACCGAGTAGCACAAGATACCAAACTCTTCGAGCCCAGTCCGGCGCCACAAGAATGACTTGGGCCCGGTCGTGTCTGACCTTCTTGAGCACTCTGGGTAGAAGTGGTATAGGCGGAAAGGCGTACAACAGACTGGAACTCCACTCACGACGAAAAGCGTCGCCGAGCGAGTGCCGCCTTGGAAACTCCAACGCACAGAACTGCGGACATTGCGCGTTCTCTTCGGTGGCGAATAGATCTAAGCAAGGCTCTCCCCACTGTTGAAAGAGACCTTGTGCCACCTCTGAGTGAAGACGCCATTCGTGATCCAACATGCAGCTGCAGCTGAGTTTGTCCGCCCTGGCGTTTAGGGTACCTGCCAGGTGTTGAACCGCCAAGGAAATGCCTTGACATTCCAGCCACGTCCAGAGACGTAGAGCCTCCTGACATAGGGTCCACGACCCCACCCCGCCCTGCTTGTTGCAGTACCACATGGCGGTGGTGTTGTCCGTGAACACCTGCACTACTCTCCCCTTGACAGAGGGAAGGAATGCTTTCAGTGCAAGTAGGATCGCCCTGAGCTCCAAAAGGTTGATATGGAGCTTGGACTCCGCCGGAGACCAGAGGCCTCTGATCTCCGCCTCTCCCATGTGGCCGCCCCATCCCAGAGGGACGCGTCCGTCACCACTGTGTGTTCTGGTTGGGGAAGGGAGAGGGATCTGCCGCTGACCCAATGCTGGTTCGGGAGCCACCACTGCAAGCGTTGTGCAGTGCCCTCCGAGATCCGGACGTAGACGGACAGGTGTCCCTGATGCTGCGTCCACTGGAACTTCAGGTCCCACCGCAGAGTCCGCATACATCAATTGGATTGAGGGATCAGCAAGATGCAGGATGCGATGAGGCCCAGCAGCCTCAGTGTGGTTTTGACCGAAACCCAGGACAAGGGCTGAAAGATTGGAATCGTAGCCCGAATGACCCAGACTCGCATTTTGGGAGGAGAAACCCGAAATTGCGCCGTGTCCAGAACCACTCCGCTGAAGAGGAGCGTCTTAGGGGAAATTAGCATCCTGGACCTCTCCGTCCCGAGGAAGCGATTGACATTCCGGAGGGCTAAGAGAGGACACATACCTGTGTCCTTCTTTGGAAGCAAGAAGTAGTGGGAAATGACAACCACGACCCACTGTGGGCGTTGGAACGCACTCGATGGCCCCCGTGGCCAAGAGGGCCACAACTTCCTGCTGGAGAAGTTCGAAGTGAGCCCCCGACATGCGGTGGAACGGAGTAGGCATGGTTGGAGGGGTAGTCTCGAAGGGGAGGGAGGAGCCCTTTCGGATTATTTGCAGAACCCACTTGTCCGAAGTGACGGTGCGCCAGTGGAGGAGGCGATGGTAAATCCTGCCGCCCACTGGCGTGAGGTGGGCCTGAAACACCGGACTAAGAAGGTTTGGAGGCTGTGGCGACCGGGGCAGTGGTGGACTGACCCGCCCGCTGGCCCCGTGACCCACCGCAGGGGGACCCCCATCCGTGGCTGCGCTGAGACTGTGCGTGGCGGAAAGGCCCAAGGACTGGGCCGTTGCCCAGCAGTCCGTAAAGCGTGCCAACGTGCAATGCGCTTTGTCACCAAGGAAGTTCGTGCCATCAAAAGGGCATGCCTAACAAGGTGGTCCTGACATCTCCCGAGAAGCCTTCTGAGCCAGGCTTAACGGCGGAGTGCCACTTTTGTGGAATTTGCCCAGGCGAGGGACTCAGCGGTGTGAAGGATTATGCCGCATCTCTCCCCTCGGTAATGGCTTGGGAAAGCACCGCCCAAGCCTCCGCCGGACAGTGAGGCAGCACAGACGCCATTGCGTCTAACACAGTGTGGGAACAGCGACCCAAAAGGCAAGCAGCAGTCACCGACCGCAGTCTATTTGTCCAACTGCTCTAGTGGTTGGAATCCCGATCCGGAGGTGCGGAAGGGAATGCACATGGAGAGGCAGAGGCCTGGACACCCAGACTCCCCGTTTTTTGTTGTTGTTTTTTTTTGTGTTGAGTGAGGAAACTGGGGTCGCCCACAAGAGCCCCTGTGTTAGGTTTGGACCAGGCGTGTAAAGAAACATCTGGAAGTGCGTCGTGAAAGGGGCAGTAGCGGCTCCGCCGAGGAGGCCATTATGTGCAACACTTCAGAGGAGATTGGTGCTGATAGGCACTGTCGGGAGCTCGAGGTGAAGAGCCCCGGCCGCCCCATGTAACACCACATAAAATATTCCAACCTCTTCCGTAGCCATGGAAGAAGGGGAACAGTTTACCAGAGAAAAATCCAGATTGCCTGGATCCTCCCCAGTGTCATCCCCCTGATTCATCCTCACACTGAGCTGTAAGAGGGTCCTCAGACTCCTCCCAGTCTTTGCCGTCGTTATCCTCACACTGAGCTGTGAGAGGGTCCTCAGACCCCTCCCAGTCTTTGCCGTCGTACGTGGGCTGTTTGAGAGGCCGAGAAGGACGAGGAGCCCGGGGAAAGGGATAAAATTGCCCCTTCCGGACTAGGAAGCGGTGGAGAAGAGGCCAATCCAGGCTCGACGTAGCCCGGCCGTGGAGGCAACTGCGCCGTGGCTGGAGCCATCGGCGGCGCCGAGGTTGAAGCCAGTGGCGGCGCCAAGGCCAGAGCCAGCGCTGCGGCCGGAACCAGCGGCGGCGCCGAGGCCGGAGCCAACGGCGCTCTAGGGTATCTTGCCGGCGTAGCCGGGGCCAAAGGCGGCAGCACGGGGGCAGAACCACCCAACGGGTTCACGGGGCCCGAAGGGGCAAACAAACGGCCCATGGCCGACAGGAAGACCTGTATTTCTTCCGGAGTCGCGTGCGGGCCCTGGAAAGGCGGGTAGGCCGCAGGCAACAACAGAGGCTCCATTGGAGCCGTGGGGGAGTGACCACCCGCCCCCTCCACCGTGACCGGTGAGGGGTAGACTAAGAGCGACGTCGCTTCTTCGACTTCCAATGGCGCCGTGACTTACCTGTCCCCGATGCCGACGAACGATGGTGTCAGTTCCGCGACCGGTCCTCCGACCTCCCACTGGAGCGGGACCTTGATCGGCGCGGAACCGATTGCCGGGCCTCCAACAACTTTCGGGAACGCTCCCGCAAAGCTTTCGGCGCTATGGCCCGACAATCGGGGCACGCCTCGGGGTCATGGGCGTGCCCCAAGCAGAAGAGACACGTCGTGCGGGTCCGCCACCGACATGTTCCGACAGCAGGTCCTACAGGACTTAAATCCGGGCATCCCTACTGCACCAGGAGTCGAGTACTCGACAAAACAAGAGAAACAAGTTCTCAGACACCAAGTTAAAATATTAACTAGGAGTACCGCTCTCTCTCGGATCTGCGCTTGCTGGCGCGGAAAAAGAAAGAACTGACATCAGCGCGCGTGGGCGCGACTAAGTAGCTCCGACGACGTCATCTCGGCAGCTACGACGCCAGCGACGTACGCGGAGGCCTACGACGACGCCTACCGACGCGCAGGGGTACTGCTGACGAAAAACGTTCCGGATCCAGTTTGACGCCTGGGGATATTCTAAGGTAAGGAATCTATCACCAACGTGTCTCTTTCAGATATCTTTGCCCAGTTGGAAACTTTTTCTGCCAAGCCAAAAAGCTTGTGTGGAACATGCTGTACACAAGTTGTCTACTGTCCCATGTACACAGAGTTACTTTTCAATACAAAGATTCATTATGTGTTCAATATCTCTACACACCTATGATGCATTAGGAGCACATGCATTTTGTAAACACTCACAACCATTTGCTGGACACAGACTGTACAAAATTAGGTAGAAAAGTAATTTGGTAGTTACCCGCCACTGTGTAAACTATAAAACAAACACACTCATTGGATAAATTCATCAGTGATGTCATAAATGATGCCATAGAACATGCCATGAGGGATGCAATATGTGAGGTCATACGCACTGCTTGGAGGGAGCACAAGATATAGTTAGCTCTGCTAAAAATAGCTGGTGAATTTCTGTCGGTTTTGAGTTCAAAACATTAATGTTGTCATTGGCATTCACCTAGCTGTAACGTCTTTAACCTTTGTTTTTTTCAGTGAATTTCTTAGGTTTAAAAAAACACTAAAAAACAGATTTTGATCACACCTAGCTAGAACGTTACTTTAACCTTTGGATTTTTCAATTAACTTCTATTCTTTTTTTTTTAAACGTAGAGTAATATTTTGTTACCAAACAAAGCCAACCCCTCGCCACGCACGGCCCTTGGCCGTGTGCAGCTGGGACTTGGCCACAGAGCCTGATCTATGGCCAGGCTCTGCTCTCAACCCCCCGCAGGCACAAACCCCATGCTGTGAGGTTGGCGGCAGGGCCTGGCCTTAAGCCAATCACCTGCAAGCAGATAACCCCACACTGCGCATGGCCTTTGGGGGGGTGGGGGGGTTTACAACAGGGCCTGTTATCTACCCCCTCCACCAAGCAGCCAAACCCACACTGCGCCTCTGGCCAAACCACAGGGAGGCAACCAACCTCCGCCGGCTACCAACCCCACGTCACACACAGCCTTTGGTGATGCAGCATAGGGTTGGCATTCGGGCCCCGGGAACCCCATCCTGGGGCCAAAACATATATATTAAGGGGAGGGGGTGTGCAGCCCCATCCCCAACCTTAATAGACCTTAGGGACCCCATCCCCGGGAACCACATTTAACAAAAAGGGGGAGGTTTCTTGGGCCCCCGGGGAGAAATATAGAAAAAAGGGAGGGAGGCCACACGGCCCCCTACCCCAAGCCTTACTAGGCCCAGGGGATCCCATCCCCTGGGACAAACCAATAGAAAAGGGGAAGGGGCTGCATGGCCCCCTCCCTGAGCCTTCAGAGGCCCCCAGGGACCCCATGGCCCGGGGCCATTTTCTGTTTAAAAGGGGTGGGGGTTGGCCCGGGGTCTCCACTAATTATATGTGGGTGCCACGGTGCCCACTCGGGGCACTCACGAACCACCACATTGAGGGCTGCAGGAGAAGACCCAAAGCCCCCGCCTGGAAGGAACAGCTGTTTTCTGCATGCCCCCTCCGGGCGGGAGCAATATCGGCTTTGTTTCCCGGCCTGGATCAGTGTGGGCAGGTAAACAGAACACAAACATGCTCCCAGGCTGTGGTAGCATTTTTAAATCTCTAAATCTCCCACTGGCTGGGAGCAGACTTAGTGTTTGCTCAAGTTTGGCGGGGTATGTAAGACGGGAAAAACACAGGTTTGCCTGCCCGCACCTGGAACTACTGTGTTCCAGGAGTGGGCTTCTTGGGATACACTCAATGAGCTGGCCCCGGGCAATGGGGTCCCCGGTGCCATGAAAGGGTCAGGGAGGGGGCAGCGCAGACCCCCCTACCTTCTAAAAAGTTTCACGCTACAGTCCGTTAGAAGTTTGAGGAGGAGAGCCCCCTTCCCTTATTATTTACTAATCGGCCCTGGAGGATGGGGTACCTGCAGCCCCTCTACCCTTTTTAACAAAATCGGTGCCAGATTATGGGGTCCCCGGGCCCACCATCGGCTCAGGGAGGTGGCTAGGCGCTCCCTTCCCAATTCCCCAGGGCCCTAAATAGGCAGGGGAGAGGGGCCCTACAGACACCCCCTTCCCATATATATTACAAAATGATGGCCATGTCTTTTCTTTTTTGCTGCAATCCCGCTGGACCGCGGCAAAATGTGCAGCATTTCTTTTCATTTTGGCCCTGGGGCGGAGAGGGATGGGGTTGGTCCATCTGGGTCCCCCACCCTCTATTAGGTCTAGGGCATCCCTACCCTGCCCCTATATATCATTGTCTGTTTCAACTTCAGGACAGGGGACTAAGTCCCAGTGTCTGCAATGGCTAAAAGCAACATGTTTCGAATGTTGCTGGCAGTCGATCACAGTGAGATGGCCCAAGAGGAAAAAAAGCTCCCTGGGCCAATCAGAAAGTTCTATTTTTGAATTGTCGCTCTCCCAAGACTTTCACAGGAATCCCTCTGAACCAACTGTCCAGATATACAAATATTTTTGTATCTTAATTTCTCAAAAGCTACTGAACGGATTTACAAAAAAATCACAAATAACACAATCTGCGAACCAAGCTTCCTATCAAATTTGGCGTAATTCCAGTCAGCACTTTTTGCAGTAGCACTGCTTAAAGAAGTCTATGAAAAATGCATGGGGAAATTTGCTTTTGGGATCCACTGTTTTCTCAGCCCCCGCTTGACGAATCACCCTGAAACTCTCCAGGAAGGAGTTGATTTGCTTTTTATATAAAGTTTTGCGAAGATTCGTCAAACAGCGCTGAAGTTATTAGCAAACCCAAAAAAACGCTGTCTATGGAAAAGCAATCCTAACTATAACGCCATTAGATAATATAAAATACACACACACACACACACACATATATATATATATATATATATACACGTTATGCAAGCCAAGAAGCCGCTTGATACTGAACCAACCCTTCTGGCTCAAACAGGTGACACTGTCATCAGGATGCAGGAGTCCCACGAAAGAGGATTATAACAGCAATACCTTCCCCTCTTTCATGGAACACAGTACTAGCTGTTCTCATAGAACTCATTAATCCCATAATTAGGAGTTTCGACTCCCTTCTCTTTTCCAAGAAAACAAAGCACTTACCAGCTTCTTGGAAGCAGCAATAAACTAAAGTGGGAAGATCGTACCATTTCTACACCCAATCCATAGGGACTGCGCTCACTTGCAGCTTTCTCTACACACGGGGGTCTCTGGGAATGAATAATTTACCACTGAAGCATCCTGTAATCAGATACCCACTCTGGCTGCCACTGACGAACTAGCTTCAGCAGATATCCCAACCACAGCCCTAAAGGTTTCACTTACTCAGGCCATTCAATCAAATATTTATACATCTTTGAAGCAGCAATATTTATAAAACAGGGAAACCCATCTGAATGTTTTGGTGAATGACTGCGCTTGGTTTGGGGCCAGTTGGCAGGTACACAAGGCCTTTCGAAGAAGCCTCTTGTTGAAATAATTCCTCCAAGGCAAATTGAGGAAAGACGTTGTTGTGATCACAGTTACTGCCGCATGCCATGAACATGGCACGCGACAACAGCTGACTCGCGACTCCCCAGCGCGAGAACAGGCACTACGTGGCATCACCTTTTCCTCCCCATTGGTTTCCACAACATTCCACGGCTCACCGTTACTGCCGTTTGTTTAACGTTACCACTGACAGTTGCTCCCCAGCAGTTGTACTGCACAGACGTGTAAGGGGCTGTATAATAAAGACTTATAGCTTTGAACCCTTACGAGTTCGCTTCATAATTACAAGTGACGACGAGCGGACAGCCCCTCACGTCAACTACCTTCGTGCTTGAGTCAATCAAGATTTCTATAGGAGCACCGGACTCACATTCTGCAGTGAGCTAATTTAAGAAGGTGAACTTCAATTCTACCCAGAAGGCTGAAACGGACCATCGCCTTTGACGTCTGCTGACCAGCTGTGTCCTGAATTGGACATAGACAATCTTCTGGACCTCCGGCAGCACTTCGCGGTGAGATGTGTGGTTGCTGATTGCCTGAGAGGGAGACGTGTGGAGCCTTTGCTGGTGCGCGATGGAATGATGACGTATGGTGATACACGTAACCAGTGACGTGCACAGTCAATCTTCACAACGCGCCCCACTCCTGCACGAAACGACGCTTACCAGCGTGCGGCGGCCATTTTAACTTCACCACTCCATCGGCATCCAATCTCCTAGCAACCAGCGCTGCATGTTGTCCTTCGGTGACACGCACACCACACTAAGTTTTAATCGAAGGATCTCCTATTTCAACAACGTTTCTCCGCATTTTGCGTGTGACCACCCGGTGACACGCACACCTCCTTCAGTGAAAGCAATTGTAGTTCATTTTGCCGGAATCAGTACACGCACGCTGCGCAACTCTTCAGTTCTGCGTGCACAATCCGGTGATACGCACACCTGCTACAACGTTTAGGAATTATTATTTTTTTAATTCAAAATTATATTACATAAGACCATATAATTCTTGCAGAAATACTCCGATATAGTTTATTCAATTTCTCAGCTGTCAATTTTGTGTCACGGTGATGTGCACACCTTGCTGATAACTCTGTAAAAGTACAATTCGTGTTAATGTAACACTTGGGTCACGTTTGTTAAACAGTACATAAGCTCAACACCCACGTACCATGTGTGCCCTAAGTTCTTTAAATTTGTCGCAACCACAACCATTCCTTCCACTCAAGGGAGAACCCTGCATGCCATGGAAAGAGTGGAAAGAATACTTTTGTAATTACATTGAAACTGTGGAGGATGAAGATTTCACTCCGGTTAAGAAAAGAATGTTCTACTTTATTGCCTTGGTCCTGGGGGTTAAAAACTTATAACCAAATTGAGAAGAAAGTAAGAGAGGGTGATGATGTTTTCCTACATGCTTTAGCTGATCTCGATGCACACTTTTCACCGATTGTTTGTGTTGCAGTTGATCGCTACAAATTTTCACGTAGAAAACAAGGAAAAAACGAAAGCATTGAGGAGTATGTTTCTGCTTTAAATTCCTTGGCTTTAACATGTAGATTTGGGCAGTTACAAGAAGAGTTCATACGTGATCAGATCATAATGCATGCCAGCAACCCCAATATTCAGGACAAACTTTGGGTCAACGGTGAATCCCCGTAAAAAGATGTGGTTGCTTTAGTAAAAAAAGCAGAACTCACCGGTAGGTGTGCAAAAGCTGTTCTTGAGGAACCAAGTGAAGTCAAGTTAGTAAACACAACCAATGCTGACAAATGCAAAAATAAGGAAAACAACAATAAAAACAAGCCAAATGAAGATTATAAGAAAAAGAGCAATGATGGAAAAACCTATGTGAAGAAATTCAGTGAAAACACGGATAGAAAATGTTATCGCTGCGGATCTTCTTCCCACCTTGCTGACTTCAAAAAGTGTCCAGCGAGATTTCAAAAATGCACCTCTTGCGGTTTAATAGTGTATTTCTCTAAAGTTTGCAATAGGAAATTTTACAAACGCGGTAAGCCTGTTAAACACATTCAGAGTGAATGTTGTGAAAGTTCTGATGATTCTGAAGGATCAGATTCCGATAAGATCAACTATGTATTTTCAATTGAGTATTACATTCTGGATGTCAATCCCACAAAAGTCAAGAAACCCATATGCGAAATTAAAATAGGTGGGGTGTCAATGAACATTGTTGCTGACTCAGGCTCTCCCTTTACAATAGTCAATGAGAACATCTGGAAACAACATTTTGCTAATAAATTAGGTGCTTCTCTTGAAAAATCTAACGTAACAGCCAAGAGTTATACTGGTGACAACATTGAGTTCATAGGAACTCGAGAAATTGAATTCGAATTCAAAAATAGGAAAGCCTTATGCAAACTCTTTGTAGCAAAAAGAGGACCCTCGGTCCTTGGGTGGAACGACCAAGCTGATCTAGGGATCATTTTGAATCCAAACTGCTCTAACCCAGTCATGTCTATTGAGGATGAATGTAACAGTAATTTACTCAAAGATTACCCAGAAGTTCTCTCGGGAAGAGTAGGTCTACTCAATTGTTTCCAACATAAAATTGAATTAAAAGATAATGCTTCTCCTTGTGTTCACAAAGTCAGACATTTACCAATATCAGTCAGGGATGACGTTCAAACTGAACTCAACAGACTAGTCACCAGTGGAATCATCGAGAAGGTTGAATCCGCCGAATGGGTTTCTCCCATGGTCGTCGTTAAACGTCCTAATGGAAAAATCAGACTCTGAGAGATCTCAATAAGAGTATTATAGTCGATCAATTTCCACTGCCTCGTATTAATGAAATTTTTGATGCTACCAAGGATATGAAACTGTTTTCTATCATAGATTTAAAGTCTGCTTACCACCAGGTACCTTTACATGTCGATGCACAAGTTACTAACTTGTGTAACGATATATCTGTAAGAGACAGTAGTTAGTGACAGATTCCTTACCTTAGAATATCCCCAGGCGTCAGGCTGGATCCGGAAAGTTTTTTGCGTAGCAGTACCCTTGCGCGTCGGTAGGCGGCGTCGTGCGGCTCAACGTCCGTCGTCGGCGTCGTGATCGCCGGGATGACGTCGCGGGCAGTACTTAGGCGCCGCCCCTGCGCGCTGACGTCAGTTCTGTACACGACTTTCCGCGCCAGGAACGCAGAGCCATGCAAGAAGCTGACATAGGTGTCTGAAAAATACTAGGGCCCTGAAAGGGATGTCCTTAACCCTAGAAATCAGTTCGCAGAACGGGGAGGATGGGTGGGGCGGTAAGGAATCTGTCACTAACTACTGTCTCTTACAGATATATCGTTACACAAGTTAGTAACTTGTGCATCTGAAAGAGACACGTTAGTGACAGATTCCTTACCTTAGAATAGATACCCCAGCAATACCAACCCCGGTGGTGGGTCTGCGAACAAAGATCAGACAAGGAAGTCCTGGAGGACAGAACGGCCAAAGAAGCCGTCCCTCCGGACCTGACTGTCAAGGCAGTAATGCTTTGTAAACGTGTGCAGCGAGGCCCACGTAGCTGCCTGACAGATAACCGGCAGCGGAACACCGCGGCCCAAGGCCGTGGTAGCAGCCGTTGCCCTGGTGGAATGGGCACGCAGCCCAACAGGAGGCTCCTTCTTAGCCAAAGAATAGCAGGTCTTGATGCACAAGGTAACCCAGCGGGAGATGGTCCTCTTGTGCACCGCCCGACCTTTTGGCGCCCACGTAGCCAACAAAGAGCTGGTCATCCACCCGGAAGTGTTTTGTGCGGTCAATATAGAAAGAGAGCGCACGTTTTGGGTCCAGACGGTGGAGCCTCTCTTCCTCTCTGGAAGGATGCGGAGGCGGAAAGAAGGTGGGCAAAGTGATGGTCTGCCCAATGTGGAAAGCAGTAACCACCTTTGGCAAGAAGGACGGACGCGTCCGAAGAACAACCTTGTCTGGATGAACAGACAGAAAGGGAGGTTTGCAAGATAGAGCCTGGAGCTCACTCACCCGCCGAGCGGAGGTGATGGCCACCAGAAAGGCTGTCTTCAGAGTCAGAAGACGAAGAGGACAGTTATGTAGAGGCTCAAAGGGAGCGCACATTAAAAAGGTAAGAACCAAGTTCAAGTCCCACTGAGGCATCACAAACGGAACAGGAGGGAAGAGGTGAGTAATGCCTTTTAAGAACCTGTTAACAACAGGGGACTTGAAAAGGGAGGGCTGATCAGGGAGCCTGAGGAAGGCCGAGATAGCACAAAGATAACCCTTGATGGTACCCAGGGCAGAACCCTGTTGGGCCAGAGAGAGAAGGAACAGAAGGACCTCAGAAAGAGGGGCAGAAAGGGGATTCACAGCCTTTGCTGTGCACCATGCCACAAATTTGTTCCACCTGCAGGCGTATACCACCTTAGTGGAGGGACGCCTGGCTGCCAGAATCACATCACAAACTTCGGGAGGCAAGTCGAAAGGAATCAACTGCCGCCGCTCAATCTCCACGCAAGCAGGTGTAGACTGGACAGGTTCGGGTGGAGGACCGTCCCCTGCTGCTGCGACAGAAGATCCTCCCGAAGAGGCAGACGGATCGGGGATCTACGCTCATATTGAGTAGCTCGGGATACCAAACTCTTCGAGCCCAGTCCGGAGCCACAAGAATGACTTGGGCCCGGTCGTGCCGAATCTTCTTCAACACTCTGGGTAGAAGTGGTATAGGCGGAAAGGCGTACAATAGACAGCAACTCCACTCGTGACGAAAAGCGTCGCCGAGCGAGTGCCGCCTTGGAAATTCCAACGCGCAGAACTGATGACATTGCGCGTTCTCTTCGGTGGCGAATAGATCTAACCAAGGCTCTCCCCACTGTAGAAAGAGTCCTTGCGCCACTTCCGAGTGAAGACGCCATTCGTGATCCATCATGCACCTGCGGCTGAGTTCGTCCGCCCTGGCGTTCAGGGAACCTGCCAGGTGTTGAACCACCAGGAACATGCCCTGATGTTCCAGCCATGTCCAGAGGCGCAGAGCCTCCTGACAAAGGGTCCACGACCCCACCCCGCCTTGTTTGTTGCAGTACCACATGGCGGTGGTGTTGTCTGTGAACACCTGCACTACCTTCCCTTTGACAGAGGGAAGGAATGCCTTGAGTGCAAGTCGGATCGCCCGGAGCTCCAGAAGGTTGATATGGAGCCGGGACTCCGCCGGAGACCAGAGGCCTCTGATCTCCGCCTCTCCCATGTGACCGCCCCATCCCAGAAGGGACGCGTCCGTCACAACTGTGTGCTCTGGCTGGGGAAGGGAGAGGGATCTGCCCATGACCCATTGCCGGTTCGAGAGCCACCACTGCAACTGTCTTGCAGTCCCCTCCGAGATCTGGACGTGATCGGACAGGTCGCCCTGGTGCTGCGCCCACTGGAACTTCAGGTCCCACTGCAGAGCCCGCATATGCCATCTGGCATGAGTGACCAGCAGGATGCAGGAGGCCATGAGGCCCAGCAGCCTCAGGGTCATCCGTACCGAAACCCAGGATAAAGGCTGAAAGATCGGAATCATAGCCTGAATATCCCGGACTCGCCGTTCGGGAGGATAGGCCCGAAACTGCGTCGTGTCCAGAACTGCTCCGATGAAAAGGAGCTGTGGAGAAGGAATCAGATGCGACTTTGGCACATTGATGGAGAACCCCAGCGAGTGCAGGAGTTCGGCCGTAGTCTGGAGGTGGGAGACGACTGCCTGGGACGAGCCCGCCTTCAGCAGCCAGTCGTCGAGGTAGGGGAAGACTGAAACCCCTGCCCGGCGCAGATGAGCTGCGACCACCGCCATCACTTTCGTGAACACCCGAGGGGCACTGGTAAGGCCAAAGGGGAGCACGGTGAACTGAAAATGCTCGAGGCCTACCGTGAACCGAAGGTAACGCCGGTGGGCCGGCAGGACGGGGATGTGGAAATAGGCGTCCTGCAAGTCCAACGCTACCAACCAGTCTCCGGGGTCGAGGGCAGTCAAGACCTGAGCTAGGGTGAGCATCTTGAACTTCTCCTTCCGGAGGAAGCGATTGACGTTCCGGAGGTCCAAGATAGGACGCATGTCCTCCTTGTCCTTTTGGGCACCAGAAAGTAGTGGGAGTAGCAACCACGCCCTACTTCTGGGGTCGGAACATGCTCGATGGCCCTCTTGGCCAAGAGGGCCGTGACTTCCTTCTGTAGAAGCGCCAAGTGATCCCCTGACATGCGGTGGAATTGAGGTGGCATGGCTGGGGGTGGTCTCGAAGGGGAGGGAGTAGCCCCTTCGGACAATGTCCAAGACCCACCTGTCCGAGGTGATGGGACGCCAGAGGTGAAGGTGATGGCGGACCCTGCCCCCGACTGGCGTACTGTGCACCTGAAAGGAGGGACTAGGAGGGCTTGGAGGCCGCGGACGGGTTGGAGGTGGTGGCCTGACCCGCACGCTGGTTGCCCGAACCGCCACGGCGGTATCCACGTCCTCGGCCACGCGAAGGCGCTTGCTGCGCGGGCCGTTGGCCGGGCTGCGGACGTGACTGGGCGCCCCTTCCGTGGCCACGAAAGGGGCGAAAAGCAGACGTGAGCGGAGGGCGCACAACAGCAAGGCCCAGGGACTTAGCAGTAGCCCGAGAGTCCTTGAAACGCTCCAGCGCATGGTCTGCCTTCGAACCAAAAAGACCGACACCATCAAAGGGCATGTCCATGAGTGTATTCTGGACATCTCCCGAAAAACCAGTGGTTCTCAGCCAGGCGTGGCGACGCAGCGCCACCGTCGTTGCAAGCGATCTGCCCAGCGAGTCGGCGGTATCAAGGCCACAGCGGATGGTATATTTAGCCGCATCACGCCCTTCCGCAATGGCGCGGGTAAGCAGTGTCTGGACCTCCTCAGAACACTGCGGCAAAACAGTTGCCACCGAATCCCACAGGGAGTGGGTGTATCGGCCCAAGAGGCAAGCGGTATTAACAGACCGCAAGCCAGCACTGGAGGAAGAGAAAGCCTTCTTCCCAAAGTGATCCAGGCGCTTGGATTCCCTATCCGGAGGGGCGGTAGGGAAGGCGGTTTGGGAGGCAGAGGCTTGGACAACCAAGCTCTCAGGGGTGGGGTGTTGGGAGAGAAACAGGGGGTCGCCCGGAGCAGGGCGATGGCGTCGGGCCACGTTCCTATCCACAGGAGCCCCTGTGGTGGGTTTGGACCAGGCACCCAAAGAACGTCAGTCAGTGCCTCGTTGAACGGCAGCACAGTCTCCGAAGAGGAGGCCGCCGGCTGAAGCACTTCAGTCAGGATGTTAGACCTGACGACCACTGTAGGCAACTGGAGATTCAAGGCTCCAGCAGCTCTACGCAACACCGTTGCAAAATTAGCCCCCTCCTCCGTTGCCACGGGAGGAGACAGCATGCCAGAGTCAGGGAGGTATCCAGACCACTGGCATCCCCAAGTTCCTCAACCCAGTCCGGGTCAAACTCGCACTGTTGTGTGAGAGGGTCGTCAGACCCCTCCCAGCTCTCCTGGTCCTCCTCAGGTTGAAAATATGGAGGAGGAGGGACATCAGGGACCCAAGGTCTCATCGGCGCCGGATACGGCGTCGGGCGACGCCGTTCCGGCACCATGTCCGGACCCGGAGAGAACCGGGGAACGACGCCGCCCGGAGCCCCGGACGGCGTCGGAAACGGCACCGGGGACATCGGCGTCGGCGGAGGCGTGGTTAGGTCAACCGGCGTCGATGGGGGTTGCGGCCCCACCGGAGCCGGGGTCGAGGCCGGGACCGGAGCCGAGGCGAAGGCTGGTGGGACAGGCGATGCCGGGACCGGAGTCGACGGCGACGCCGGAGCAACCCAATCAGGGCCCGCGGGGCCCGGAGGCGCACCGGAGGGACCTTGAGGCCCGAAGAGGCGGGCCATGGCCGACAGGAATTCCTGTATATCGGCCTGAGTCGCCCCCGAGCCCGGGTAGGGCGGGTACTGCGGGGGTAACTCGACAGGCACGTCCGGGGCCGCGGGGGCGGGGACGGTGCCGACAGGGACCTCAGCCGAGTCGCGAGACCGGCGAGGCGAAGTCTTAGAGCGATGACGCCGCTTAGACTTCTTGTGCTTCAACTTACCGGAGGAGCGCAAAGACTTTGAATCCGACGAACGGCGGGGACTCCGCGTCCGGCCCCTCGACCTCTCCCGGGACCGGGGCTTGGTGCGGCGCGGAGCCGAATGCCAGACTTCAAGGAGCTTTCGAGACCGCTCTCGCAAAGCCTTAGGATGAAGTTTCCGGCAGTCAGGACACGACTTCGTGTCGTGGTCTCGGCCGAGACAAAAGAGACACTCGAGGTGCGGGTCCGTGATCGACATCATGCGACCACATTCCTCGCAGGGCTTAAAGCCGGGCATCCCTACGACACCTTAGGAGTCGTGAAGACTCGTTCGAAGAAACAGTGAAAAATTCACCAAAAAAGATAGTCAAAAAGTGACTAGGGCACTGCTCTTCCCGGATCTGCGCTTACTGGCGCGGAAAAGAAGAACTGACGTCAGCGCGCAGGGCGGCGCCTAAGTACTGCCCGCGACGTCATCCCGGCGATCACGACGCCGACGACGGACGCGGAGCCGCACGACGCCGCCTACCGACGCAGCAAGGGTACTGCTACGCAAAAAACTTTCCGGATCCAGCCTGACGCCTGGGGATATTCTAAGGTAAGGAATCTGTCACTAACGTGTCTCTTTCAGATAGTAAAAAGTATACAACCAACATTACACCGTTTGGTTGCTATCGCTTCACTCGGGTACCGTTTGGTTTAGCATCAGCTGCAGCGCTTTTCCAAAGAATAATGTCATCTATCTTGAGGGCGCTGTTGGCATAAAGTTCTTCCAAGACGATATCCTTGTCATGGGCAGTAACAAAATGGAACACGATGCACGTTTGAAGCAAGTGTTTGAAATTCTAAAGCAAAATGGGCTCACTGTTGAATTAGACAAGTGTAAATTTTCGCAAAACAAAGTTGTTTATCTTGGTCATTGCATCAGTCAAGATGGCATAAAACCCAAACAAGGCCTTGTTGAAGACATCCTCAAAGCACCCTGTCCCACCATGATGATGTTAGAGCATTCCTCGGTTTAACCGAATACTATTCCAAATTCATTAATAACTTTTCAGAAAAGACGTACCACATTCGGCAATTACTTAAGAACAAAGTTAAATTCATATGGTCCCCTTTGTGCCAAAATGCGTTCGATCTCATAAAAAAAAGAAATAAGTGGTGCACCTTTCCTGAAAGGTTTTGATCCCAAAGCTCAAATATTAGTTACAACTGATGCTAGCAACAAGGGGCTTGGGGCTGTTCTTTCACAGATGGATTCTGACAAAAATGAGTGGGTTGTAGCCTTCGCGTCTCGATCACTGACTACTGCAGAAGAAAGGTATTCAGTGATAGAACGTGAAATGCTTGCATGTACTTGGGCCCTTAACTACTTTAGAGTCTATGTCTGGGTTACAATGTTCGCTTAAGAACGGATCACAAACCCCTCATCAAAATTCTTTCAGCTGCCAGCTTACAAACCGCTTCTCCCAGGTTGAGCAAAATGTCTGTCAAATTGTTAGATTACAATTATACAGTTGAATACTGGCCTGGGGTCAAGAACAAAGTTGCAGATTTTCTAAGTAGATTACCTTTACCCAATGAGGAAGTCTTGGAAGATCAAGAAGAGATTGAGAAAGTAGCCCTACTTTTTGATGTGGACTTCGATAGTATTTCAAAATCTGAGTGGATTGATCACATGCAAAGAGATCTCACACTGCACAGGGTTTGTAAATACATCAATAACCATTGGCCCGAAAAGAAACATCTTGACAAAGATGCCAGAATGTTTTGGGAACTAAGGAATGAATTAAGTGTTGAAAATGGCGTGCTACTTAGAATAGGGAAAGCTGTTCCCCCCCGAATCTCTTAAAAAGAAAATCCTCAAACTTTGCCACATAGGTCACCTCTGTATCTCCAAGACTAAACAAAGAGTCAAAAACAATTATTGGTGGCCTGGAATCGATAAACAAATTGAAGTCTTAATCAGAGACTGTGTAAGTTGCAACAACTCCGACAAAAGTCTCAAGGTTTCCAGAGTTCCCTTAAATCCCATAGAATCCCCAAGTATGCCTTGGGAAAGAATAGGGTTGGACATAACTGGACCTATAGAAGGTCATGACGGTGTACTCAAATACATTTTGGTGGTCGTTGACCATTTTTCAAAGTGGCCAGAGATTAAAATTGTCCCAAGTGCAGACAGTACCAGTGTTGTATCATTTTTGGACAAACTTTTCATGAGTGAGGGACTGCCTAAGTGCATTCTAACCGACAATGGACCCCAATTCTCCTCCGAAGCATTCAAATTGTTCCTTGAGAGGAATTGTATAACTCACACCCCCACCTCGCTATATCATCCCGAATGTAACAGCCTTGTTGAACGTTTCAACAGAGTCATAAAAGGCAACATACAATTGTCCAGAAATAGCAATCTCAATTGGGAAAAAGAAATATTTAAACTCATTTGGGCATACAGAATCACACCCAATGCCAGCACGAATGAATCTCCATTTGTCCTCATGAGGAGTAGACAACCTATCAGCAGAGACTTAGGATGGTTGCCCACGTCAAAACAGATCGAATGGTCACCTGAAACCATCAGAAGCAACATCGAACAAGCACAAATGTGTTATAAAGAATGGTATGACAATAGACATAGCGTCAAGGATCACGCGTTTAAGGTTGGTGATCTGGTCAAAGTTCGTCTTGAAAGAAAGATCAGGAAAGGAGAAAGTAGATTTACTACACCTTCGCATCTGCAAATTGTACAATAATGCGGTTAACTCAGTGATGGCAAAGTGTGGCATATGAACAGATTAGCCAAATGTAGTACAGTGGGCCAACAACCTATTCAACAACATGCTAGCAGATGTAATAACGATTTATGGGTTGATTATGACGAACCAGAGAATGTACATAGTTCAAGGAATGTTTGTGATGAAATGCATTCAAGAAACTGTGACTAATCCAGATGACGTCCCTCCTTCCACTGATCCAACTGATCATCACGCACCTGACCACAGTGATGAAACTAATTCGCACTCTGACTCAAAGGTTGCTGGTGACAGTCATGGTATTACTGGAAGATTTGGTAGACTCATCAACAAACCCAATAAATTTGATGATTTTGTATGTGACTAACTGTACACAGTCAACAATGTTTTAAGAGAGGAAGATGTGTTGTGTTCACAGTTACTGCTGCATGCCATGAACATGGCACGGGACAACAGCTGGCTCGTGACTCCCCAGCGCGAGAACAGGCACTATGTAGCATCACCTTTTCCTCCCCATTGGTTTCCCCAACATTCCACGGCTCACCGTTACTGCCGTTAGTTTAACGTTACCACTGACAGTTGCTCCCCAGCAGTTGTACTGCACAGACGTGTATGGGGCTGTATAATAAAGACTTACAGCTTTGAACCCTTACGAGTTCGCTTCATTATTACAGACGTTTAATGGTAACGAGATCCTCTAACACCTGACCGTTCAGGTGGCGCACACCAACATTCTAACGCGCGCTTCACCTGAAGGTTCCCTGGAAAGGGTAGAACAATGAGAGGAATGTTATGCATGGCTCTCGTAGTGAGCCGTTAGTGTGAATGACTGGATTCTAAATCCAGTAATTCACTGTTATGAGGCAGCTAGGGTGGGTAACCGAACTTGTTAATCACTGTTATGTCACAAAGGAATTCCAGGCTTGTCCGGATGGGCTCTCTGGGAACCTGTCAGAGCAGCGCTGGAAAGCAAGGAGCACAGCTTCTGGAGTAAAGGAAGGCACTGAGAGTGGTGGGGGTGGGTGGCAGGAGGTCATGTACTGTATGGCTTCCCGATAACTCCTCTCACTCTGCATAGCTGCTGAAAGCAAGGACTGATGACTGACTTTTGTAAATTGCAGGGATGTTTTTATCCTCAGGTTCTGAGTTACATCATAAACAAGTCAAGCTTCCTTCTCGTTGTCTATTTAATGTCACTCAGACCCTCTCGGTTAAAAATTGCCCCTGTAATTCACTGTTACCCATCCATAATTCTATATAACACAGGAGTTTCTCAGCAAATCTCTTATTATGTAAGAGGTCACCATTCAGAGACACTTCCACAAAGCCAATGGAACATGCCGATAACAGTGACCATATACAGAATACCACAAACTGAAGGGTCTCTTTGTGCATAATAAAAGGTGTAACTACTCTGAGTCAGTGCATAAACCCCAGAACAATAAAAGGCTGTTTCGATCTTGCAGGCACTTAAATGTCCGACCTCGAGGATATGCACAATCTCTGTGATAGATGAGTAATCTACTGAGATGTTTTGCATGACTTTCGCAGAGCCCCTATCGTTTATTTCAGTTTCTAAAACGGATAACTCACTTCTATGACATAGCAACATTTGATAACAAAACTCATTACCCACTGTTGCTACATCATAAAAGCCTTCCAAGTCAGGTTGACAGGGCCTCTGACAGCTTGTCAGTGCAGTGCTGCGTGTCTGATTTGACTGAAGCAGAAAGCACAGCTGCTGGAGGGGGAAGGAAAGCAGGGAAGGTGATGGGGGTTGGTTAAGGATTGCAGGTAAGGTTTTTTTTTTAATTTATTGTTTTGGAGAAGGAGGAAAAGCCATATTATGCTTGGCTCCCTCATTACTCCTCTGCCCCTGCATAGCAGTTAAAAGCAGATGCAGACTATTTCGGTGGCCATACATAACAAAATATTAAATGGTAAACAGTGGATCACATTGATGTTTTTCACCTATTGGTTCTGAGTAGGCCCTGGGCGGAGTTCCACTATGCAAAACTCTGCGAAGTGACAAAAAAAAGAAGTCCGCCAAGCTACGCAGTGTTCCGCGAGCGGCGGAGTGCGTTACCTCGTGCTGTTCGCACTGATTTTTAGTGCTGGGTGTTTGTCCCACGCTGTAAAATCAGCGCGAACGGCATCACACGCAGCACAAGAGGGCACTGCTTCTTTCGGCGCGCGAGTAGAAGTTCTACTCGAGCGGTAGCTTCCGCAACGTGAAAGGAAGGTTTCTCAACGCGAGCAGCAGCGACCATCCATGTTCAGAAATCTCGCTGGGGATTGGTCTAGCGTTGGAATTTTCCCGCTCGCCAACTTACCGTTGGTGAGCGCAAGTGAGGAAACAATTCCGCTACGTGGAGCAGAGTTTTTCAGAACTCCGCAGAGCGTGAAAAACTCTGCTACGCGGAGCATAGTTCACCGCCCAGCCCTAGTTCTGATTGGCATCAAAGACAACTCGAGCTTCGCTCTCATTCTTTATTTGATGTCACTCAGAACCCCACTGTGAAAAAAATGCCCGTAATTCAAATTTTTTTTTTTTAAATGTTGGCTTTCTCTTCAAGAAAATGCATTAAAAAGTCCTTTCGGTACGTCACTTATTCCCTCACACAATACCCATTATTGCAGATTCTTCCTCACATTAAAAAAAAAATAAACCTTGCTGTGTGCGGAAGCAACGTTTCTCAATTTCACACAACCCACGATTACAGCTACTGCGCTGTTAAGCAGTTATGGTCGGACTGGCCAATAGGGCAATCAGGCAGTGCCTGAAGGGCTGGTCTTAAAGATCAGCGTGTGGGCCTGTTTTCTGGTCTACTGGGCCAGTTTGTTTCTGCTGATCTCTCTGATATTACCACAAACATTGCCTGTAGCAAGGAGAAAAACATGCAGTGTTCCATACTTTGCCAAACACCTATTTCCCGATTGGCAACTGTGGGACACTTTTTTTAGATACCGATTTCGCAAATGGAGGCCACTTTTATTTTGATGCCTGGGACTATTCTCTGTCCCAGACTAACCCTGTAAGTAGCTTGCATAGTCAGCACAAGTATCTTCTAAACGGCATCCAGAGACTCCATTTGAGACAACACCCAGCTTCTTATTTATATAAACAGTCTTTTACCCATCCAAAACTTAACCTTTTGCCTCCATGAAGTCTTTTTTTCCTGCCTAAACTTAACTGTTTGTCTCTTTTTTTTGCCTCCATAAACAGTATTTTTTCCCACTTAAATGTTACCTTTTTGCCTCCATAAACCTTGTTTTCCTCCCGCCTAATAAAATGTTTGCCTCCTTTTTACCGCCATAACCTTGTTTTTCTCATGCCTATTCGTGACCTTCTCTCCCACCATTTGTGACTTTTTCCTGTGTTTTGTAACATTGCATCTTTTCCTAATCGGGTTTTCTGATTCCCGCCTAAACTTAACCTCTTTCCCCCTACTGCTTCCCACCTCCTACTAACCATGCCCAGCACCCCGCCCCTTCCCCGGAACCTACTTAATGGAGGCCGCAGCCCGACCCCATCGAGCAGGTCCCTGGCCAGCTCCCCCGGCTGCTGCCGGCTGAGCTCCCGCTCAAGCCTGTACCCGCTGTCAGCCAGACACCTCGCTGCTGCTCTTAACCTCTCCCCATAACCTTGTTTTCATTTCGCCTAACTTTAAGCTTTTTGCCTTCTTTCTGCCTGCATAAACTGTCTTTTTCCCGCCTAAACTTAACCTTTTGCCTCCATAAACAGCCTTTTTTCCTGCTTAAACGTAACCTTTTTGCCTCCATAAATCTTGTTTTCCTCCCGCCTAATAAAACGTTTGCCTCCATAACCACCTTTTTCTCCCGTTTATTCGTGACTTTCTCACTTGCCAATTGTGACTTTTCCCCGTTTTATAACTGCATCTTTTTCCAAAATCGTGCTTTCTGATTCTTGCCTAAACTTAACCTCTTTCCCTCTCTCGCTCTTTGTCCTCTCCTAACCCCGCCCAGCGTCCCGCACCCTACCAGGAACCTACTTAATGGAGGTTGCAGCGCTGTCGCGCTGCCGGCGAGCTAGACGCAGGCTCGTCTGCGCCCGTCCGCGTCTGGACCGTGACCAGCGCCAGGACCCCTGGATCTCTAACCACCACCAGCTACTCCAGAGCTGAGTTAGATGCCCTAATCCCAGGACCTCGCAGCGACCTCCGCAGCCACCTCTGCAGCCTCACTTCCCATCCAACAACTGCAGGACCCTTCTCCTGCCGACATTGCAGATTCTCCTGCAACGTCGACCCCCCCCACTCGGAATCCATCCCACTGACAAAAGAGAAATCCAATGTCCACTGATGAACGCCCGATCACTCCACAAACACATCACAGAAATCTGGGACACCATCACCTCCCTCAACTCTGAAGTAATCTTCCTCACCGAGACATGGCTCAACACCGCTTCTCCACCAGACATCGCCACCGCCACTCCCAGCGGCTACAAAATCATACACCAAGACCAAGTTAACAAACACGGAGGTGGTATAGCCATCATCCACAAAGAGTCCCTCCACTGCACAGCAGCCACCGACACCAACCCCATTATGGAACACCGCAATTTCAAACTCAACACAGACAGCAAGTTCACCATCAGGGGCACCGTGGCATACAGACCACCAGGACCACGCCCCACCTTCTGAAAGGACATCTCCTACTTCCTAGCCCTCCTGGCCATCCGCTCAAAGAACTTCATCTTCCTTGGAGACCTAAATTTCCACATCGACGAGCCAAGCTACGCCAACACAGCAAACTTAATAGAGAGCATGAACAACCTCAGTCTCACCCAAATCGTCACCGGACCCACACAGATAGATGGGCACACTCTGGACCCAATCTTCACAGCCAGCAACAGAATCAAATACAGCCACACCTTGAAGATCACCTGGTTCGAGCACTCAATCATCCACTTCTCCACCTCCACCACCCCCAACACCACCACACACCAGACCAGCATTGCCCATAGGAGCTGGGGAAAGGTAACCCAAAATCTATGGACTAACACACTCAATACCCCCCCCCCCCGCCACACTCCGGGTGGCCATCCAAAATGTCAACACCTGGATCACTGAATGAGCCAAATCAGTTGCACCCTTCACACCCGCAAAACAAGGCAGACCCTCCAAACACACCAACTGGTTCACTCCTGAACCAAAAGCCTCCAAATGCAATTGCAAATGACTAGAAGAATCTTGCGCACCAACAAAACATCCAGCAACCGAGCCAAAGCTCTCTACGTGGTAGCTGTGGAGAGCAGCCTTCAGGCTTAGTCCAGAAGGAGTGTAAAGCAGCTTGTTTTACCAGAGTATAATCTTATTGATATAGATTAAGTGAAAAAGAACCACACAGTGTATTTATAAAAAATATGTTTTTATTATAAGACACTCACTAACACATACAGATATCTCCTAGCCGGAGATATACACAATACACACAATACTTTGCAACAGAATCAGGTAAGTAGCACAGATACACAGTGGTCGCCAGGGGGAGACCAAACCATATTCTAAAATAGTGGTATGCGAACCATGACTCAAGTCAAAACTATACCCAGAAGACGTATAAGTGCCGGGGACCCAAGGAACCTCCCGAGGTAAGTAACCATGAACCCCAAGGAGGCCGTGCGCAGAGTGGGAACACGGCCGTGGGCTCAATACAAGTCAATGGGTAAGTCGCGTTGCAATTTTAAAGAAGAAGGACCCTTCCCAGTGGACCTTGAAGAAACCCCGTGGAAGACAGAAGGTTGGAGAGCCACCTCACCCGTGGATACCCTAGGAACCAGGATACCTACACCAGGGAAGCCGGGTGCATAGGTGTGAAGTGGCGTCGGAAACCGCTGTCGAACTCAGTGGAGGACTTCAGGAAGATACCGCTGCTGAAGAAGGTGAAAGTGGCTGGTGGAACCCAAAGGTGGATTCAAGTCGAGAAGTACCTGCAAGCAGAGGGGACAGAGTCTATGCCACTCAGGAGTGACCAGGAGGCACAGAAGACGAATGTCCACTGATGTTGAGTGTTGCAGGAGAGGTGACGATGACCTTGGAGCGGCAGCTGTGCGGACCATGCGATGCTGTGTAAGACCAGGAGCAGTTCACGAGCTGTCCCACGTCGGATGTCAATAGTTGAGGGGTCGGTGTCCATTGGGAACTCCAACAAGCCTTGGCAACTGCAAACAACATGGAAAGCAAAGAAGGTGCAGTGTGGGGACCAGGAAGGTCCAGGTGACTCACCACAGGCAGGGGAGTCAGGGCAGGCCCCGAGCAATCAGGGGAACCTGCTGAAATCAAAGAAGACCCTCAAGAGGACCCACAGGCCGTAGGCACTGGAGTCGCAAGAGGACCTTGAGCAGCTCACCAAAGATGCAGGCCCACGGTGCATGTGATGCGGTGAGGACGAAGATCTTGGTCACAGGAGATGCTTGAGGTTGGGGCTACTTGGAGCCCGAAGATCTTGGAGGAAGGAAGCCAACAAGCCTTTGCAACAGTAAGTCGATGCGGTGCACAGGGGTTTGGTTCCTGTGGCTCCGAAGAGGGATACTGGCCTCAAACTTGGTGACAGGGCAGGCATGAGGGATGTGAAGAACCACCACCTATGTTGCTGAGCCTTCCGGAGTTGTGGGAGCCCAGGATCAGCAAACCGGTCAGCTTATTTGTGGTACCTGCAGATGCAGGGAAGTGACTCCTTCACTTCAAGGGAGATTCCTTCAGGTGTCTTGGATACCCACAGGCCTTGGAAGGTTCCTGTATGGAGCATAGGCACGGACGTTGCAGCAAACTAGCAGGGCGACGAGACCAGGAGCAGCAGGAGTCTTCCCAGTTGCAGTCTTGATGCCCAGACGGTCGAAGAAGTGGTGTCTTGAAAAGGAATCTTATCCCATGATGAATCTAGGGACCCACCCTCAGGTAAGCCCTTAAGTACCCTAAGGAAAAGTTTGGGACGATTCAGGGTTCCCTCCCAGGGGAGGGGTCGGACAATGGGGAGGATACTCCCATGTACTTTGTCCAGTTTCGCGCCAGAACGGGAGCCAACTTCTCCCTGAGCTGGTTTGAACTGGACTATGCAAGGAGGGCACCAAGTGTCCCCTTCAAGCAGGCTGAGTGGCACTGGCAAGCGCTCCCACCCAGCCCCAATATACTAAACCCTGTCTGGGAGGTGGCCACAGGATACCTATTGTTCTGCCTTCCCCTGCTCGAGCTAGGCTCAGCAGCAGGAGGGCAGAATCATCTATCTGGTCGGCAGCAGCCATGTTGTGCTGTCCGGGTCTAGAAGACAGGTACTGGGAGCACTGAGGGCCTACCGGAGCTTTACAGTGCATGGAATCATACCTCCCACACCGTTTATGGTGTGGGGGTATGATTCCAACATGTTTGATACCAAACATGACAGGGTTCATTACAGCCATTTAGAGACGGTCATCGCGTAATGACGCATGACCACTCTATGTATCGTAATGGCTGATGCACTTACAACCCGGGAGAATGGACTCCGAAAGTTGGAGTGTCCTGCTCATACAGGGGCACCCTCACACTTAGAACCGATCACCCTGCCTTCAGGATTGAAAGGCCTGCTTTAGGGGTGACTTATAGGTTTTAAGTGCAGTGGCCTTAGATATAGGGAAACCTATATCTTTCGTAAGTGGTGCTAGCGCCAGCTTACACAGGCTGCAATGGCAGGCCTTTAGTTACAGTTTGAGTGGTCTCCCATGGGCGGCATAATACATGCTTCAGCCCATGGGGGACCCCTGGTGTACGTATGCCCCGGGTACCTCAGTACCATATACTAGGGACTGATAAGGGTACACCAGTGTCCAATCTGGGATGTACCTAAGTACTTACCATACCAATTTAGGGGAGAAAGCACAGAGACTGGGGTCCTGATTAGCAGGATCCCAGTCAGACTAGTCAGAAACAGCATTGCACCAGGCAAAAAGTGGGGGTAACCATAAAAGCAGATTCTACTTTCCTACAATGCCAAAAAGGAAGTCCTAGCTTCCCGCCTCAAAGCTAGCTCCAACCACAGCAAGGAACAACTTCAGCATCATCAAAGAGTTCACCAACGCCTCAGCAACAGAGAACACCGTAACCCCCTCGCAGGAGCTCTGCGACATCTGCGCAGACTTATTCTACAACAAAATCTACGAACACTTCGACCCGCAAACAACTTCAATGAATTCCTCAACAGCAGCGCAACTCCACCTCACACACTACAGTCACTACGTGGGATCAACTAACCACACAAACCAGTGCTACCATCATGAGCTCCATCCACTCAGGAGCACCCAGAGATCCTGCCCCTACCACATGTTCAAGATGGGGAGCAACTTCATTAGTAAGGAACTCCCCCACCATCCTCAACTCATCCCTCACCACTGCCGCCTTCTCAGAAGGATGAAAATACATAGAAGTAAAACTTCTGCAAAACAAACCTACCGCTGATGATGATGAACTCAAGAACTACTGGCCCATCTCCCTGCTCCCCTTCCCAGATACAGTCCTGAAGAAAGCAGTAAACCGACAACTCTCCAACCACCTAGAGATCAACAACCTCCTGGATCCATCCCAAATGGGATTCTGCAATGATCACAGCACAGAAACCGCCCTAATTGCAGCCACAGATGACATCCGATCACTCCTAGACCACGGAAAGACCACAGCCCTGATCCTCCTCAACCTCTCGGCAGCCTCTGACACTGTCACACTACACCCTCCTACACGGACTCCATCAGATGGGGATCCAAGGAAAAGCCCTTAAATGGATTGCTTCCTTCCTCACCAGAACCAATTTCCAGAGGTGCATGACCAGCGTAGCCAGCTGGATGCAAAACAAATGCCTCAAACTCAACACCCACAAAACAGAGGTACTCCTCTTCGGGAGCAACACCTCAACATGGAACGACTCCTGGTATCCAGCAGAACTGGGCCCCTCACCCACTCCCACAGACCACACCAGAAACCTCTGCATCATACTCGACAACAAGTTCACCATGAAGAAGCCGATAAACGCTGTCTACTCAGTCTGCTTCCTCACCCTCCGCATGCTCCGGAAAATATTCAAATGGCTCCTCATCAACACCAGATGCACTGTCACCCAAGCCCTCATCACCAGCCGCCTGGACTACGGAAACTCCCTCTACGTGGGCATCACCTCAAAACTATTGAGCAGACTGCAAACCATCCAAAATGCTGCAGCCATGCTCATCCTCGACCTCCAGAAAAGAGCCCACATCCCCCCACCCCCCTAGACTGCTCCACTAGGGCTCCCTGTCAAAAAAAGGTGCCATTTCAAACTGCTGACCAACGCCTACAAGGCCCTGCACAACAAAGGACCAGCCTACCTCAACCACAGACTGAACTTCCACAAACCCGGCAGACAACTAAGCTCCGCCCACATACCCTGCTCCCACAAAAGCAGAAGCTGCAGCCGCACCTTCTCCTACCTGGCCACCAATACCTGGAAGGGCCTCCCACTCCACCTCTGGACTGCATCCACCCTACAGAAGTTCAGAGAGGGCCTGAAAACCTGGATGTTCGACTGACAACTCCCAGCAGCAGCAGCCCCCCCGTGCCTGGATACCCTCACGGGTGATAAGCAGCAACGCTCTACAAATCGTTGACTGATTGATTCCTGCTACAACAACCAATCGTTATGATGTAAAGGAGGCATGATCTGAGTGTACCAAACATCATGAAGTAAACGAGGCGTGATGCTAACCTGCCATCATGATGTACACAAGGTGTGACCTGAGGGTACCCAAGCACTATGATGTAAACAAGATGTGGTGTGAGGCTACACAGTAGTTATGATGTAGATGAGGCTACAACCCTCCAGATCAACACAAGGCTCTATCTGAAGAAATAATACCCAACACTCAGGATATATACAGGATCCCACCCACAGAACAGGGATAGTGCTCTGCCCTCCCGGTTTCCTTCACAATTTTTATCACACCAATAAGTGAATGATAACCTATTACTCACTATTAGTATAATTAAAAAACAAATGCTGAACGTTGGAAGCAAGGATCAGCAGGATCCTCATGCAGTGAGTCTGTCTGATGGCTGGCATAGTTGCTTCTATGTGCTGTGCCTGTGTTAGTTATCAGACTGCCCATTGCTGGTGAAGCCACAGCCCTGACCTCAGTGGTCTGGCATGCCCATGCAATTAGTGACATGCTGCAGCGTCATCCGTCCAGAAATTCCCAGGTGCTTTGGGCTTAAGAACTGTAGTGCTCATGACTATCAATCAATCAGACTGTCACACCTCTCTTCTCTTACACCTAGAATGGGGGGGGGGGGGAAGAGCAGAGGTGGGGCTTATATGTGGCCCCATTCGTCACTGCCGGCATGCGGGAACAATGCTGTTAAATCTTCCGGATCCCATCTGGAATATAGGGATATTCTAAAGGTGAGGTATCTGTGGTTAAAAGTATCCATCAGAATGAGTGAGAATGAGTGAGTCAGAGTTAGCAGGAATAAGTGGGGCTGAGTGTAGTGAGACAAAGTGAGAGTGAATGTGTGTAAGAGTGAGAACGAATGTCAGTGATTCAATTTAAGTAAGTGTGAGTGAGAGGGTGTGTGTGCGAGTGTTACACCTGTCCGCTGCTGACCCAGGCATACAGTACGTAATTCTTGGCATATGGGTTACCCATGGCAAAATTATGGAGTTGGTATGTAGAAGGCAATTCTTGAAATAAGGGACACTGGAGGTAATTCTTGTCATATGAAGTACCCATGGCAAAATGCTTATGCTGACATATTACAGTTTTTTTTGGCAAATGTGACATGATGCAGAATGCTGGCACTAGCATTCTGGATGTAATTGATGGCTTAAGGGACACCCAGGGCAAAATATTGGCAGTGCCATATTGGAGGTATTGCTTAGGATACTGGATACCAAGGTGGCCCGAAAGCCCTCTTAGTACAAATTATGGTTTCTGGCTCGTATTTGGGGGCACGTATTATGTCCCATTATGTAAAACACCACAAGCTGCCCTTGCCAAGGACTCGTGTTGTTCATGTGTGGTCAAACATAGAGGTGACTCCAGAAAGGCTCAATAAGATGCAGAAAGGATTCATTTTTTCAAAGTGTAATGGAAGGGAAAGCAATGGAAGCTAAGGAGCAGGCTACTGTAATAGATTTGCTTGCTAAAAGCACAAGTTACTAACTTGTGTAACGATATATCTGTAAGAGACAGTAGTTAGTGACAGATTCCTTACCTTAGAATATCCCCAGGCGTCAGGCTGGATCTGGAAAGTTTTGCGTAGCAGTACCCTTGCGCGTCGGTAGGCGGCGTCGTGCGGCTCCGCGTCCGTCGTCGGGATTGCCGGAATGACGTCGCGGGCAGTACTTAGACGCCGCCCCTGCACGCTGACGTCAGTTCTGTACACGACTTTCCGCGCCAGGAACGCAGAGCCATGCAAGAAGCGGACATTGGTGTCTGAAAAAATACTAGGGCCCTGAAAGGGATGTCCTTAACCCTAGAAATCAGTTTGCAGAACGGGGAGAATGGGTGGGGCGGTAAGGAATCTGTCACTAACTACTGTCTCTTACAGATATATCGTTACACAAGTTAGTAACTTGTGCATCTGAAAGAGACACGTTAGTGACAGATTCCTTACCTTAGAATAGATACCCCAGCAATACCAACCCCAGTGGTGGGTCTGCGAACAAAGATCAGACAAGGAAGTCTCGGAGGACAGAACGGCCAAAGATGCCGTCTCTCCGGACTTGGCTGTCAAGGCAGTAATGCTTGGTAAACGTGTGCAACGAGGCCCACGGAGCTGCCTGACAAATGTCCTGCAAAGGGACACCACGTCCTAAAGCCGTGGTGGCGGCTGTCGCCCTGGTGGAATGGGCACGCAACCCAACAGGGGGCTCCTTTTTAGCCAAAGAATAACAGGCCTTGATACACAAGACGACCCAGCGGGAGATGGTCCGCTTGTGTACCGCCCGACCTTTTTTTGGCGCCCACGTAGCCAACAAAGAGCTGGTCGTCCACCCGGAACTGCTGTGTGCGGTTGAGATCAAACGAAATCGCACGTTTTGGGTCCAGACGTTGGAGCCTCTCTTCCTCTCTAGAAGGATGCGGAGGCGGAAAGAAGGTGGGCAAAGTGATGGTCTGCCCAATGTGGAAAGCAGTAACCACCTTTGGCAAGGACGGACGGACGCGTCCTGAGAACAACCTTGTCTGGATGGACAGACAGAAAGGGAGGCTTGCAAGAAAGAGCCTGGAGCTCACTCACCCGCCGAGCGGAGGTGATAGCCACCAGAAAAGCTGTCTTCAGAGTTAGAAGACGAAGAGGACAGTTATGCAGAGGCTCAAAGGGAGCACACTTGAGAAAGGTAAGAACCAAGTTCAAGTCCCACTGAGGCATCACAAACGGAACAGGAGGGAAGAGGTGTGTAATGCCTTTTAGGAATCTGTTAACAACAGGGGACTTGAAAAGGGAGGGCTGATCAGGAAGCCTGAGGAAGGCCGAGATTGCACAGAGATAGCCCTTGATGGTACCCAGGGCAGAACCCTGCTGGGCCAGAGAAAGAAGGAACAGAAGAACCTCAGAAAGAGGGGCAGAAAGGGGATTCACAGCCTTTGCTGTGCACCATGCCACAAATTTGTTCCACCTGCAGGCGTATACCACCTTAGTGGAGGGACGCCTGGCTGCCAGAATCACATCACAAACTTCGGGAGGCAAGTCGAAAGGAATCAACTGCCGCCGCTCAATCTCCACGCAAGGAGGTGGAGACTGGACAGGTTCGGGTGGAGGACCGTCCCCTGCTGCTGCGACAGAAGATCCTCCCGAAGAGGCAGACGGATCGGGGGATCGACGCTCATACGGAGTAGCACTGGATACCAAACTCTTCGAGCCCAGTCCGGAGCCACAAGGATGACTTGGGCCCGGTCGCGCCGAATCTTCTTCAACACTCTGGGTAGAAGTGGTATAGGCGGAAAGGTGTACAACAGACCGCAACTCCACTCGCGACGAAAAGCGTCGCCGAGCGAGTGCCGCTTTGGAAATTCCAACGTGCAGAACTGATGACATTGCGGGTTCTCTTCGGTGGCGAATAGATCTAACCAAGGCTCTCCCCACTGCAGAAAGAGACCTTGCGCCACGTCCGAGTTCAGACGCCATTCGTGATCCATCAAGCACCGGCGGCTGAGTTCGTCCGCCCTGGCGTTCAGAGAACCTGCCAGGTGTTGAACCACCAAGGTAATGCCTTGATGTTCCAGTCATGTCCAGAGGCGCAGAGCCTCCTGACATAGGGTCCACGACCCCACCCGCCCTGTTTGTTGCAATACCACATGGCGGTGGTGTTGTCCGTGAACACCTGCACTACACTGCCCCGGACAGAGGGAAGGAAAGCCTTCAGTGCAAGTCGGATCGCCCGAAGCTCCAAAAGATTGATACGGAGCCGGGACTCCGCCGGAGACCAGAGGCCTCTGATCTCCGCCTCTCCCAAGTGGCCACCCCATCCCAGGAGGGACGCATCCGTCACCACTGTGTGCTCCGGTTGGGGGAGGGAGAGGGATCTGCCATTGACCCAATCGCGATTCGTGAGCCACCACCGCAATTGTTGTGCAGTGCCCTCCGAGATCTGGACATGATCGGACAGGTTGCCCTGATGCTGTGCCCACTGGAACTTCAGGTCCCACTGCATAGCCCGCATATGCCACCTAGCATGTTGCACTAGCAGAATGCAGGAGGCCATCAGGCCCAGGAGCCGGAGGGTCATCCTGACAAACTCAGGATAGAGGCTGAAAGATCGGAATCATAGCCTGAATATCCCGGACTCGCTGCTCGGGAGGATAAACCCGAAGCCGCGTCGAATCCAGAACCGCTCCGATGAAGGGGAGCTTCTGAGAGGGACTCAGGTGCGACTTTGGCACGTTGATGGAGAACCCCAGCAAATGCAGGAGGTCGGCCGTAGTCTGAAGGTGGGTGATGATGGCCTGGGGCGAGCCCGCCTTTAACAACCAGTCGTCGAGGTAGGGGAAGACTGACACCCCTGACCTGCGCAGATGAGCTGCGACCACCGCCATCACTTTTGTGAACACCCGAGGGGCGCTGGTAAGGCCAAAGGGGAGCACGGTAAACTGAAAATGCTCCTGGCCTACCGTGAACCGCAGGTAACGCCGGTGGTCCGGCAGGACGGGAATGTGAAAATATGCGTCCTGCAAGTCCAACGCTACCATCCAGTCTCCAGGGTCGAGGGCAGCCAAGACCTGAGCCAGAGTCAACATCTTGAACTTCTCCTTCCGGAGGAAGCGATTGACGTTCCTGAGGTCCAAGATAGGGCGCAAGCCCCCTTTGTCCTTCTTGGGGACCAGAAGGTAGTGGGAATAACAACCATGTCCTACTTCTGGCCCAGGAACGCGCTCAATGGCCCCCTTGGCCAAGAGGGCCGTGACTTCCTGTCGGAGAAGCGCCAAGTGATCCCCGACATTAGGTGGAACTGAGGTGGCATGGCCGGGGGGGCAGACTCGAAGGGGAGGGAGTAGCCCCTTCGGACGATTAGCAGCACCCACCTGTCCGAAGTGACAGAACGCCAGTGGGGGAGGTGATGTTGAATCCTGCCGCCCAACGGCGTGGGGTGCACCCCAAAGCTCGGATTAGGAAGGCTTTGAGGCGGATGCTGCGGGAGCGGAGGTGGACTGACCCGCACGCTGGCCCCCTGTGCCGCCACGGCGGCCACCACGCCCGCGCTGAGGTTGGTTCTGCGCAGGCCTTTGGCTGAACGGGCGTGTAGGAGTGCCCCTTCCGCGGCCACGAAACGAACGAAAGGTAGACGTGGCCGGGCGTGTGGCGGAGAGGCCCAAGGACTTGGCTGTAGCCCGAGAGACCTTAAAACGCTCCAGCGCACTGTTTGCCTTATCGCCAAACAGGCGAGAACCATCAAAAGGCATGTCCATGAGGGAACTCTGGACATCCCCCGAAAACCCCGTGGACCGCAGCCAGGCGTGTCGCCGCAAGGCCACCGTCGTGGAGATGGCTCTCCCCAAAGAGTCTGCGGTGTCCAACCCACACCGAATGGCGAACTTCACGGCATCCTTCCCTTCTGCAACAGCTTGGGAAAGCACAGCCCGAACCTCCTCCGGGCACTGGGGCAGAGTTTGCGCCACCGTGTCCCACACAGCGTGAGAATAGCGGCCCAAGAGGCATGCGGTGTTGACTGACCGCAGCCCCAGGCTGGCAGAGGAAAACAACGTTTTGCCAAACTGCTCCAGCTTTTTTGATTCCTTATCCGGCGGAGCGGTAGGGAATGCAGTTTGGGAAGTGGAGGCCTGAATGACCAGGCTCTCCGGTGTCGGATGAGTTGTCAAAAAGGCAGGGTCACCTGGTGCCGGGCGGTGACGCCTGGCCACGTTTTTATCCACAGGAACCCGTGGCAGGCCTAGACCAGGTACCCATCAAAACATCCGTCAAGGCCTCATTGAACGGAAGCAGAGGTTCTATGGAACTTGCCGCCGGCTGAAGCACTTCAGTAAGGAGGTTAGTCCGGAGGGTAACAGTAGGCAAGTCAAGGTCAAGAGCCTCAGCTGCCCTACGGAGCACCACAGTGTATGTGGCGCCTTCCTCCATGACAGTGGGAGGAGACACAAACCCAGGCTCAGAGGAGAGGTCAAGGCCACCTGCATCCTCGGAGTCCTCTGCCCACTCCTGTTCGGACTCACACTGCTGTGCAAGAGGGTCCTCCCAGTCCTCCCCCTCCACAACGGCCCGAGGCTCAGGCTGCAGCGGCGGGGGAGGCACAGGGGAAAACAAATGCTCCACCAGCGCCGAGAACGACGCCGTTCCGGCTCCAAGCCCCAATAAGGGTCCCAAGCTGGAGCAAAATTGCCCAGAAACTCGGGCAAGGGCGGAGGTGGGACGAACGGAACCCAGGGCGGCGCCGGGATGGGAGCCGCAGGGGGCGCCGGGGCCGGAGCCGCAGGACCCTGCGGCGCCGGAGCCGCCGGCGGAGGACCTTGCGGCGCCGGGGCCGGAGCCAACCAAGGGCCCTCAAGAGGGACCGCAGGGCCCGAAGGCGCGCCGGCGGGAGCCCTAGGCCTGAAAAGGCGGTCCATGGCAGCAAGAAACTCTTGCACCTGGGCCGGAGTCGCCGACGGACCCGGGTATGGCGGGTAGGCAACGGGGCTGACAGGCTCCAACGGAGCTGCGGGGGAAGGACCCCGGGCCCCCTCGTCCACACCCGAAGACCGACGGGGGGAGGTCGGAGAGCGTACGCGCTTTTTCGACTTCTTTTTGTGACGTCGCTTACCCGATTCCGAGGGTGAAGACTTGGACCCCGAGGAGTGATGATGATGACTCCGCGGCCGGTCCCTTGATCGACCCCTGGACCTCGAACGGCGCGGAGACAACTGTCGGGCCTCCAGCAGCTTTCGGGACCGTTCCCGCAAAGCCTTCGGAGCCATGGCCAGACAGTCGGAACATGACCGGGAGTCATGGTCGCGCTCCAGACAGGATTTAAACCCAGGCATCCCTACGTGGCACCAGGAGTCAAGATTTAAAGAAGTAGAGACAAAAGTCCCAAAAATAAATAGTCAAAAAGTGACTAAGGTACGTGCTCTAACCGGATCTGCGCTTGCTGGCGCGGAAAAAGAAAGAACTGACTTCTGCGCGCATGGGTGGCGCCTAAGTAGTCTCCGTGACGTCATCTCGGCGCTTACGACGCCAGCGACGAACGCGGAGCCGCACGACGCCACCTACCGACGCGCAGGGGTACTGCTGACGAAAAACTTTCCGGATCTAGTCTGACGCCTGGGGATATTCTAAGGTAAGGAATCTATCAATAACGTGTCTCTTTCAGATACAGATACAGATACTCAAGCAATACCTTCCCAGAGGTGGGTCTGCAAATCAGATTAAACCAAGAAGTCCTGCAGGACCAAATGAGCAAAGTGCCCATCATGACGGACCTAACAATCCAGACAGTAATGTTTGGTGAACGTGTGCAAGATCGCCAACGTTGGTGCCTGACAGATGTCCAGGATGAGCTATCGCAGGGCTCGCAGCCTTGGCTCTGGTAGAATGAGCATGCAAGCCCGCAGTGGGTTGCTTTTTGGCCAATGCATAGTAGATCTTTATGCATAGTACGAGCCATCGAGAGATGATCGGCTTCTGAATGCCCTTCCCTTTCTTAGCCCCGAAACATCCTACAAAGTGTTGATCATCCACAAGGAACTCTGTTGTATGTTTTATATAGAACAACAATGTTCTTTTTGGGTAAAGGCGATGGAGTCTCTCCTCTTCTTTGGAAGGGTGCAGCAGAGAAAAGTAGGTAGGCAAGGTGATGTTTTGACCTACATGGAAAGTGTCATACCTTCGAGAGGAAGGAAGCACGGGTCCACAGAATGAGTTAGTCTGGGCAAAAGATAGCATAAGTAGGGTGCCTGCAGTTCGCGGACCCTCCTTGCCAGTGTTATGGCCAATAGAAAGGCCGTCGTGATGGTAAGCAAGCAAAGTGGGCAACTGTGTAGAGATCTGAAATGCGCACACGACTGGAATGTTGGTCCGAAAGCAGAAATGAAGGACAAATAACCTTTAACCGTGCCTACCACAGAGCCCTGCTGGGCGAAAGAAAGAACAAACAATAGAACTTGGGATAAGGGAAGAGAAAGAGGATTAATATCCTTGGATGCACACCATGTCACAAACTTGTCCCAATAGCAGGCTTACACCATATTGGTGGAGGGAAGCCTGGCTGTCAGAAAAACATCACAGACTTCAGGAGGGAGGTCGAAGGCAGCCAACTGTTGCTGCTCAATCTTCAAGCACAAAGGCAGAGCATGAGCAGGTTTGGGTGCAGGACCCTGCTCTGTTACTGCGATAGAAGATCCTCCGTAGGGGCATCTTGATTGGATGGTCATGCCCAGTGGCTTGAGATACCACACTCTCCGTGACCATTCTGAAGCCACAAGAATGTCTTGAGCCCGGTCGTTAGTGATCTTCTTGAGAACTCTGGGTAGGAATGATATCAGTGGAAAGGCGTACAGGAAGCTGGAGGTCCACTCAAGATTAAAAGCATCGCTAACCAAGAGAAGCCTTGGCTACTCCATAAGCCAGACCTGCTGACATTGGTCGTTCTCGGCGGTGGCAAACAGATCCAACCAAGGCTCTTCCATACTTGAAAAAGACCTTGCAACGCCTCTGCCTGGAGAAGCCATTTCTGATCCGCTAGGCATCGACGGCTGAATTTGTCCGCTCTGGCGTTGAGAGCCAGCCAGATGTTGAACTACCAGGGAAATGCCCTGACGTTTCAGCCATGTCTAGAGTTGCAGGGCCTCTTGACAAAGGGTCCACGACCCCACCCCGCCCTGTTTATTGCAGTACCACATGGCAGTCGTGTTGTCTGAGCACCTGTACCAGCCTTCCCTTGATCAAAGGAAGAAAGGCTTTCAATTCCAACCAAATTGTCTGGAGCTCGAACAGGTTGATGTGAAGCCCGGACTGTGGAGGAAGACTGGATTCCACTGATCTCCATCTCTCCCAGCTGGCTGCCCCAGTCCAGAAGTGATACATCTGTCACCATAGTCCACTCTGGTTGGGGAAGGAAGAGAGGCCTGTCACGGACACAACTGCGGTTCGTCATCCACTACTGTAGGTCTTTTGAACTTCCCTCTCAGATCTGGACCAGGTTGGAATGATTCCCCTGATGCTATGCCCAATGAAACTTCAGAGCCCACTGCAGAGCCCACTGCAGAGCCCACTGCAGAGCTCTCATATGCCAATGGGCATTTGTCACTAGAAGGATGCAGGAGGCCATGAGGCCCAACATTCTCAGAGTACGTCTTACGAAAATCCGGGGTAAAGGCTGAAACATAGGTATCATAGTCTGAATATCCAGGACTCGCAGCTCAGGAGGAAAGGCCCGAAATGGATTGTGTCCAGAACAGCTCCAATGAAAGGGAGCGTCTGACAATGAGTCAGTTGTGACTTCAGCATGTTGATAGTGAATCCATGTGAATGCAGGAGGTCCACCGTAGACTGAAAGTGGGAGGCGACTGCCTGGGGCGAGCCCGCCTTCAACAGCTAAACATCGAGGTAGGGGAAAAGACTGTATCCACTCACCTACGCAGATGTGCTGCAACCACCGCCACCTGCTTGGTGAACACCTGAGGGGAGCATGACAAAATGAATGCGCTATTGGCCCACTGTGAACCACAGGTAACGCTTGTGGGCAGGCAGAATGGGGATTTGGATAAATGAACCCTGCAATTCCAATGCAACCATCCAGTCTCCCGCGTCTAAGGCAGACAGGACCTGAGCTAAGGTGAACATCCTGAACTTCTACTTCTTCAGGAAGAAATTCTGAAGGCGCAGGTCGAGAATAGGGCAGAGACCTCGTCCTTTTTGGGCACCTGAAAGTAGTGGGAATAGCAAACATGACATTCTTATGCTGGTACCCTCTCGATGGCCCCTCTGGCTAAAATGGACAAGACTTCCTGGCGGAGCAAGGAGCGATGGTCCTCTGCCAGCTGGACGTAAGAGGGTGGCATGAGTGGGGGGGGCGGTGGGAGTCTCCAGAAAGGGGATGGGTTACCCCCTCTGGACTATTTGTAAAACCCACTTGTCCAATGTTATAAACGGCCAGTGGTGCAGGTGATGGTGAATCTTGCCTCTCACTGGGTGCCCGTGCAAGTATAAGAGCAAACTAAAGGGCTTTGGAGGCTGAACTGACCTCTGGCTACTGGTCTCACGTGATTTATGGGAACCGAGTCTGTAGCCATGAAAAGCTGGGAAGCCTATTGGCCTTGGTGGCCAGGTGGGAAGGGATGCTGTTGGTAGACCCTACCATAACCATGGAAGGAGCGAAAGGCATACTGGGGTTCGCTTAGGGCCACGGAGAGGCCCAAGGACCTGGCCATAGCTCTGCTGTCCTTGAAATGCTCCAGCACCGAGTCCACCTTTTCACCAAAGAGGTGCGAGCTATCAAAGGGCATGTCCATGAGCGAAGTTTGGACATCCGCCGAAAAGTCAGTGGTTTTCAGCCAGATGTGGTGCTACTGACGATGGAATCACCCTGCCCAGCAAGTCAGTCGTGTCCAGTCCACATCTGATGGTAAACTGTGTTGCATCTCGCCCGTCAGCAAAGGCTTAGGAGAGTATGGCTTGGGCCTCCTCCGAGACCATGGGCAGCACTTGCTCAACCTAATCCCACACAGTACGAGTGTATTAGCCCAAAAGGCACCAGTGTTCACCGCAGGCTGGCAGAAGATAACATCCAACATATCAAAAGTGTCCAGCCTTTTCGATTCCTTGTCCGGTGGAATGGTAGAGAACGTGTCGGGATTGATCCTGGAAGTGGAGTCTTGCAACCCCATCTTTGGGGTGGGGTGCTGGGTGAGGAAACTGGGGTCCCCAGGAGCAGGGCGATGGAGGCGGGCAATTGCCCTGTGCACAGGAGCGCCTGTGCAGGGCTTAGGCCAAGCCCCAAGGAGGACATCTGTAAAGGCTTTGTTGAATAGGAGTAAGGGTTCTGAGGGGGCAACTCCCGGCTGAAGTACCTCTGCCAATAGGTTCGTCTTGACTGCCACTGTGGGCAACTGAAGGTCGAAGACCTCAGCTGTCCTCCGCACCACCAATGCAAATGAGGCACCTTCCTCCCTTGACATAGCAGGGTGGAGAGACCAGGCCAGTTTCTGGAGAGGTGTCCAAACCACTTGCAACCGACAGTTCCTCATACCAGTTGTCCTCTTGGTCATCAAGGGGGTGGTAATAACCATAAGGATCCTCAGACCCCTCCCAAACGTCTCCCTTGCAAGCCTATCAAAGGAAAAAGGCACTGGCTCCAGTTTGGAGGACATGGTACCAGTCAGTGCCGGAGTCTACGTCAGGCGATGACCATCCAGTTCCATGTCAGGTATGACAATGGGGCTTGCACAGCTGAGGAGCATCAGCTGCCCAGAGAGTGACAGCACTGGAGCAGGTGCAGGAGAAGGTCACAGTGGACGCGCTCCGGGTCCAGTACCGTGACCCAAGGGATCAGACTGGTGCCCGAGGGCGTACTCGCTGGCGGGATTATCTTATGGGCCCCTCCTGAACCTGTGGGGCCCGAAAGCACTACAGAGGTATCCAGGAAACTCTGGGCGATGAGGAGAGGACCCTGGCACAGTCCCCCACAAGGGAGCGAGGCCTAGAGTGCCAATGCTCTTGCTTGGACCGGTGCGGGGAAGCTGAAGACTACTTCGACTTCTTTCGTTTGAGGGACTTACCCAATGACTTGAAACGTGACGACGATAGTCGGGATTGGTTCCACAAACTGTCTCAGGACCTTCCGCACTACCAGGATCCAGAGCGATGCGGGGTCGTCCAACGTCAGGCGACAAGAAGCTTCAGGGACCACTCCCTCAGCGCCTTGGGATTTATGGCGCAGCAGTCCTTGCAAGTCTTGGTTTCATAGTGCTGCTCCAATAGGCAAACCAAATGAAGGTCTGTCGCAGACAACTGCATCTGACAGGAACCACATGGCCTAAAAGCCAGTTAGCTTTTAGGTGACATCTCTAACACATGATGTAATATCTCACAAAAGCTTAGAAAAAAGTGGAGAAAAAGGTCCGTCAAAATATGACAGGGGGTAGCTCTCTTCAGATCTGCGCTGACTGGTGCGGGAATAAAACAACTGCCGTCAGTGTGCTTGGATGGCGCCTATATGGGCCCGTCATGTCACTTTTGGCGTGGAGCCGAACGACACCACCTACTGGCGAGCCAGGTACTGCTCAAGAATTTCCAGATCCAGTCTGAATATTCTAAGGTAACGAAACTGCGGTAAGAAGTTTCTATCAGATATCTATTTTGCAGGGAAAATAAACAACGGGCTCCACGTCAGCACCATAATTTTTTCTTAGTCTGAAACAGATGGGCAAAAAAATGACGCCCCACTCTGTCGTCACCTTTGCCAAAAGTGCTTCTGTCACACCAGGAGATGCATTTTTGGCAAAGATGTCCATGCCGAGCAGGTGATCTCTCAACACATCAGGTGGGGGACAGGATGGGGTGAAGCCCTCAAGCAATCTGGAGTGCCACTTGCTAAATTCTAAATGTCCCCATAAGACATTTACAGTGGTATAGCGTAACTTGTAACTGACCAAATTTTGATTATAGTTCCCGATTTTCCAGTTGATCCAAAACTGACATCACCGTTTAAATTATATCACTAGCATATTTCATCCTCCTACTTCTGAAGGAGCTATAACAAAACACCTCCCTAAATATCTACACATAGTTGATGGTCTTTAGTTAAGCAATGTATTTCACAAGCTACTGTGAAAATGCCCTTTTTGCAGATCTCAAGTGAGCCACCCACACAACCCTTAAATTCTGCATTCTCAATCTTTTCTGACCCCCTGGATGATCACTCCTCACATCAATGCAATGACGACAAAATCTACTTCTCACTGTTCCACACAAAACATGTGTATTCTCTGGATGCAGACCTAACCATTCTGAAGGAAAATTCTAACAGCAGATTTCACACATTTAGTGTAATCCCAGGCACCAGACTGCATTCAGGTTTTCAACCATAATTGCTCCCACGTGCGGCAGGCATCGTTGTGTGACTCCACAATGGCCTCATGCTGTCCTGAAAAGGATGCAGACCAACTGCAGAGGTCAGTTCCTCTCTTTCCAAGCTCTTCGATGAGGATCCTTAACTCTGTTCATGTTCATTGGTTGACCAACACTAAATTTCAACAATCAACAGTGTGCCAGAGAAAATATCCCCCCCCCCCGACAACAGGTTTTAAAGCGTCCCAAGGCAGAAGGAAGAAAAAGCTGCTAACCTATGTAACTATCTTTATGGCAGATACCCTATCTACCAGCAGATTCCTCACTGCATGAATATTTTCATGGGCCCGACAGGATCTGGAACTTCTGCAATAGCTATCCTGAACCTGTAGGTGGTGCTGGCTCCATCTGGATGCATCACAGTTGTGATGTCACTGAGGCTATACAGTGCCACTCTGGCAACTTTTTGTCAGTTTTTGTGTGTTTTTCTGTGCCCTTAAAGATGGAGACGAGAATAGCATCAGCTCCAACGTGAAACATGCAACGCAACAACTAAATAAGTCTATAACCATCCTTCAGCACAGAGAGGTTGATGGGATAGGTGAGGAATTTGCAGGTAGAATATCCACTAGAAAGATTCTTCACCTTTTGAATAGATACCACAACGGTACCGTTTACTAGGTCGTGGGACTGAAGGAGTGGTTAGACTAGAAGTCCTTCAAAAAGGAACGAGCGACACGACTATCCATTCTCGCTTTGGAGTCCAAGCAATAGTGATTTGCAAAATTGTAAGGGGAAGCCTATGTCACCGCACAACACATTTCTGCTACTGGAACACCCCGGCCAATGTTGCAGCCTTCACTCTGGAGGGATGAGCACTGATTTCTTCTGGTAGTTTCTTTTTAGCAAGGGCATAACATTTTTTAAAACAGAGTACAATCCATCACAACAAGGACCTTTTCTGGACTGCACTGCCATTCTTGCTGCTTACATTTTTACAAAGAGCTGGTTGTCAGACCTAATCTTTTCCTGTCGATGTAGTAACTGACCGTCCTATGAAAATCTAGCAGATGTAACCTCTCCTCCTGCTTGAGATGTGGTGGAGGGAAAAAAGGTGAGTAGGGCAATGGACTGCCCCATATGAAAATGGCTCACTCATTTCAACAAGAAAGCCCTTTTAGCTCTCAGAACCAGTTCATTTGGATAGAAACAGGTGAATGACGGGCTAACACACAGCACTTACAGCTCACTGACACCATCAAAAACTCAGTCTTAAGTGTCAACAGTCGCAGCTGGCAGCTGTGTAGGAGTTTTCAACAAGCCCCTATCAAAAAAAGTCAGAACTAATTTGAGGTCCTACTGGGACATACAAAAGGTGTAGTGGAAAACCTGTTTGTAAGCCTCTTTACCAATCTTAACATAGGCGGCAACTTAAACAAGGATGCCTGATCAGAAAGGCAAATAAACACTGAAAGGAAGCAATGCAACCTTTAACTATGCCCACCATAGAACCTTGCTGGGTGAAATCGAGAGGAAAAAAAGTAGGACATCTAAATGTATGCCTTCAAGGGATCTACGTTCTCATTTACACACGTACATCTAAGTGGCTCTACCGACAGCCGTACACCAATTTCGTGAAGTGGCAGGGAGCTCAAAGTATAAAGCTAATCAGACTCTGGTGGCAGATGGAAGGAGGTCAGGTGGCCTGCTCAATTTCCAGGCACAAAGGTGAAAGCTTTAGAGGCTGGGGTGCAGAACCAGATCTCTGAATGTGAGAGGAGGTCCACTCCGAGAGCGAGCTGAAATGGAGAACGCAGGGAGAATCATAGGAGGTCTGCATACCACCCCCTTTCCAAACAGAATGACTTGATGAAGACAGCACTCGTGGTTGGCAACATGACGCCCACTCAGGGGGCTGACTCTGATGTTCAGGCAGCCTACCTGATGACTGGCAGTTAGTAAGATCACAATCTCTTTTGCGCAAGGCCCACAGCCTAAAAGGCTCTTGGCAGAGAAGTAGATACTCCACATCTTGCTGACAAACCTAAATGAGGTTATGTGGTCGGTTAAAATCTGGACAGACTATCCACAAAGAGATGGTAGGTGAATCGCCCACAGTTCAGGAAGGTCGATGTGTAATACCTGCTAATCCAGGGACCAGAGTCTTCTGATCTCCATTTCCTCCAGATGGACACCCCACCCAAAAGTAAAAATGCCTGACACTACTGTGGCTGCTGCTAGTGGGGCCAAAAGAGCTTTTCTTGCACCAGGTTCTCCTCTACGGACACCACAGACAGCACACTGAAGTGCCTGTGGAGATTAAATAATGTCCAGCAGATCAGCCATATGTTAGAACCATTGCTCACAGAGGAACCACTGGAGAGTGTTTATTTCCCAGTGTACATGAGTGACCAGCAAGATGCAAAAAGTCAGCAAACCTTGGAGGCAAAGGACAGTCAGTATTGGAACCTGAGCTCCCTCCCAAAACACCGGAATCACATCCTGAATGTAAAGTATCCTCTGAGGAGGAGGGAAAGATTGTAATAAAGTTTTCTCCAATACTGTCCTTATGAACATGAAGCGCCAAGGGGACTCTAGCTGAGACTTGGGCAGGTTGAGGAAAAAGCTGAAGCTGAACAGCAAGGATGCTGTGACCAACGCCAGCTGCAGCAAGCCCATTTTGAGCAGCTAATCATGGAGGTATGGGAATACTGAGATCCACAACCTATGCAGATGTGCAACAACTACCGACATCACCCTGTTGAAGACCTGGAGTGCCGATGTCAGTTCAAACAGTGAACTCGTAGTTGGTGCAATCTACCACAAACTATATGTAACTCCTGTGAAACTGCAGGATAGGCATGTGGAAACAAGCGTGGTGTAAATCGAACAGCACCATCCAATCTTCCACCTTCATCGCCAAGAGTAGCTGAGCCAGGGACAACATCTTGACCTTTTCCTTGTTATGCAAAAAGTTCAAAAGACTGAGGTCTAAGATCTAACACAGACTGATGTCCTTTATGCGATCCAGAAATTACCAGGAATAGCACCCTTGCCCAATTTCCTGCTCTAGTTGTGGTGCGGAGGAAAAGGAGGGTTGCTGATCCTGCCTACATTTAGTATTTCCATACCCTCTATATTGTTCACAGAATGGATTAGTCTGCTGGGAGAGCTGGTGTTGACAAAAGGGAAGTCCCAACAAAAAGATGGACAGAATGTTGAACATTGTCAAATATTCACCCCCCAGTCACAGATCTGGGTTTAATCCATCGTTATTTTGCTCGCCACGCCATTCCAGTTTGGACCCAGCCATATGCAAATCAGCCTGCACCCTGTTCCCCTTGGGAACAGTCCAGCCCGAACTGCCAGGCCAGGTCCTCACTGGACTGGAAACCAAGCATCCTGGGACTGCTTTCGGGGCATCACGCCATATCAGCCAGGCTAGCTTGAAACATGTGGCGTAGCGAGCGCTGGACTCACGTCTGGGCATACCCTTCCCACTTAGGGCAACAAAAGCAAAAGGAACAAATGATGGACGGAATGCTGAACAATGCAAACATTCACCCCCAGTCACAAAGATCTGGGTTTAAAGAACGATGGATTAAACCCTGGTCAGTGTGACTGCTCTCCCCTCGCGCAGCTCCACCACAAAGTGCTGCCCCCTCAGCTCTCTGTTTTGCTGACCACTGCTGGGTGTTCGAGGCCCTCCTGCCTGCGCCTCATCCCTGGTGGCCCAGTGGGAAAGCACTCTGCTCTTCTGTTGTTCTGCCTCACTTGGCTTTTCTGTGCCCTCTTTTCTCTCTCTGCTCACTCTGCGCTCTTTTCTCCCCCTCTTTTCTATCTCCTCTCTCTGCTCTCTTCTTGTTCCACGCCGCTGCTGCCCCCGCGGCCCCTCCCTCCTCCAGTGTATCCTTCCTGCTCCAGCCTCCCAGCTGACCGCCCTGCCCCGACCCCTACTTAATGGCGGCCGCTGCACGGCAAGAAGAGCTAAACCACTGACCTGGTCAGTGTGACTGCTCTCCCCCCGCGCAGCTCCACCACTAAGTGCTGCCCCCTGAGCTCTCCGTTTTGCTGACCACTGCTAGGTGTTCGAGGCCCTCCTCCACCCACAGGCTCCTGCCTGTGCCTCATCCCTAGTGCAGTGGGAGAGCACTCTGCTCTTCTGCCTCTCTAGGCTTTTCTGTGCCCTCTTTTCTCTTTGCTCACTCTGCGCTCTTTTCTCTCTTTTTTCCCCCTTTTCTATCTCCTCTCTCTGCTCTCTTCTCGCTCCACGGCGCTGCTGTCCCCTCGGCCGCTCCCGCCTCCCAGCTGACCGTCCTCCCCCGACCCCTACTTAATGGCGGCCCACTGCATGGCAAGAAAAGCTAGACCACTGACCTTGTCAGTGTTACCGCCCCGACCCCTAATGGCAGCTGCTGTGCAGCCACTGGTGGGCCAAAGGCAAGCCCGTCTGTGCCCGACCGCGACCGGACCGTGACCAGCGCCAGGGACCCTGGTACTCTGACCCACCTGCGCTACGACTCCAGCACCCTCCACGCTCTCAACCCCAGACGCTGCAACTGCTGCCAGCTTTCGACGCCATGCAACACCCAAGGCCCGAACTCCTGTCGACACTGCTGCTGCACCTTCACCCACCGTCGGACCCCAGCATCAGCCCCCAGCCTACCAAACATCACCGCTCACAAACCACTCAACTCAACCCTCCTCAATGTGCGCTCCCTACACAAGCACACCATAGAAATCTGGGACCTCCTCAACACCCACGCGCATGACGTTGCCTTCCTCACAGAAACCTGGACCAACGCCAACTCCGCGCCCAACATCGCCACTGCCATTCTCGACAGATACAAGATCCTGCTGAAAGACCGCCCTATCCGCTCAGGAGGAGGCATCGCCATCTTCCACAAAAGTATCCTCCGCATGACAACCACTGGCCCGACGACACTACGACCCTCATGGAGCACCTCCACTTCCAGATCAAGATCAGCCCTAAAACGACTCTCCGCGAACCCTCATCTACAGGCCGGCCGGCCCCCGCGCTCCTTTCGCCGAGCTCATCACACTCCACGCCCTCACCTCCACTGACTACATCCTTCTCAGAGACCTAAACTTCCACCTGGACAACCACGACGACGACCCCAACACCACCAACCTCCTAGAGAACCTCGCCAACATAGGACTGAAGCAACTGGTTACCGCCCCCACACACACTGCGGGACACACACTCAACCCCATCTTCGCAGAAGGAAACGGCGTCTCCTACAGCCACACCACGGAACTCCTCTAGACAGACCACCACTGCATCCATTTCTCCTTCAGACGACCCACCGTACACAAGCACGCCCCCCGCAAAAGCTGTAACGCACAAGTTACTAACTTGTGTAACGATATATCTGTAAGAGACAGTAGTTAGTGACAGATTCCTTACCTTAGAATATCCCCAGGCGTCAGGCTGGATCCGGAAAGTTTTTGCGTAGCAGTACCCTTGCGCGTCTGTAGGCGGCGTCGTGCGGCTCCGCGTCCGGCGTCGGGACCGGCGGGATGACGTCGCGGGCAGTACTTAGACGCCGCCCCTGCGCGCTGACGTCAGTTCTGTACACGACTTTCGGCGACAGGAACGCAGAGCCATGCAAGAAGCTGACATAGGTGTCTGAAAAATACTAGGGCCCTGAAAGGGATGTCCTTAACCCTAGAAATCAGTTCGCTGAACGGGGAGGATGGGTGGGGCGGTAAGGAATCTGTCACTAACTACTGTCTCTTACAGATATATCGTTACACAAGTTAGTAACTTGTGCATCTGAAAGAGACACGTTAGTGACAGATTCCTTACCTTAGAATAGATACCCCAGCAATACCAACCCCGGTGGTGGGTCTGCGAACAAAGATCAGACAAGGAAGTCCCGGAGGACAGAACGGCCAAAGAAGCCGTCCCTCCGGACCCGACTGTCAAGGCAGTAATGCTTGGTAAACGTGTGCAGCGAGGCCCACGTAGCTGCCTGACAGATATCCTGCAGCGGAACACCGCGGCCTAAAGCCGTGGAAGCAGCCGTTGCCCTGGTGGAATGGGCACACAGCCCAACAGGAGGCTCCTTCTTAGCCAAAGAATAGCAGGCTTTGATACACAAGGTTACCCAGCGGGAAATGGTTCTCTTGTGCACCGCCCGACCTTTTTTGGCGCCCACGTAGCCAACAAAGAGCTGGTCATCCACCCGGAAGTGTTGTGTGTGGTTGATATAAAAGGAAAGCGCACGTTTTGGGAACAGACGGTGGAGCCTCTCTTCCTCTCTGGACCCTTCCCAGTCCGGCTTCCGCAGCAACCACAGCACCGAAACCGCCCTCATCGCCGCCACCGATGACATCAGGACCCTGCTAGACAACGGAGAAACAGCAGCCCTCATCCTCCTGGACCTATCAGCCGCCTTCGACACGGTCTGCCACCACACACTACGAACACGCCTTCACGACGCCGGGATCCAAGAGAAGGCCCTGGACTGGACCACATCCTTCCTTTCCGACAGAACACAAAGCGTCCGCCTCGCCCCCTTCCGATCCAAGGCCACCAAGATCATCTGCGGCGTACCCCAAGGCTCCTCCCTCAGCCCAACGCTGTTCAACATCTACATGGCACCCCTCGCCCACGTCGCCCGACAGCACAACCTCAACATCATCTCCTACGCCGACGACACCCAGCTGATCCTCCCCCTCACCAAAGACCCTCACACCGCCAAAGCCCACCTCCACGAAGGCCGTCGCTGAATGGATGAGGACCAGCCGCCTGAAGCTGAACTCGGACAAGACGGAGGTCCTCATTCTTGGTTCCAACCCTTCAGCCTGGGACGACTCCTGGTGGCCAACATCACTGGGAACAGCCCCGCCACCCACCGACCACGTACGCAACCTAGGGGTCATCCTCGACCCCACCCTCTCCATGACTAAGCAGGTCAACGCCGTTTCCTCATCCTGCTTCAACATCCTCCGAATGCTCCGCAGGATCTTCAAGTGGATCCCCACCGAAACAAGAAAAACAGTCACCCAGGCCCTCGTCACCAGCAGGCTGGACTACGGAAACGCCCTCTACGCAGGAACGACGGCTAAGCTCCTGAGACGGCTGCAACGCATCCAGAATGCCTCTGCACGTCTTATCCTCGACATCCCCCGACGCAGCCACATCACACCCCACCTGAGAGACCTGCACTGGCTCCCTGTCAACAAGAGGATAACCTTCAAGCTCCTCACCCACGCACACAAAGCACTCCACAACTCCGGACCAGCCTACCTCAACAGACGACTCAGCTTCTACACCCCCACCCGCCAGCTCCGCTCGACCAGCCTCGCCCTCGCCACAGTCCCCCGCATCCGGAAAACGACCGCCGGTGGCAGATCCTTCTCCCACCTCGCCGCCAAGACCTGGAACACCCTCCCCACCAACCTCCGACAGACCCAAGACCTACTGGCCTTCAGAAGACTCCTCAAGACCTGGCTCTTCGATCAGTAGCAGCACCACCCCCCTCTTCCCCCAGCGCCTTGAGACCCTCGCGGGTATGTAGTGCGCTTTATAAGTGACATGATTGATTGATTGATTGATTGATGCGGAGGCAGAAAGAAGGTGGGCAAAGTGATGGTCTGCCCAATGTGGAAGGCAGTAACCACCTTTGGCAAGAAGGACGGACGCGTCCGAAGAACAACCTTGTCTGGATGGACAGACAGAAAGGGAGGTTTGCATGATAGAGCCTGGAGCTCACTCACCCGCCGAGCGGAGGTGATGGCCACCAGAAAGGCTGTCTTCAGAGTCAGAAGACGAAGAGGACAGTTATGTAGAGGCTCAAAGGGAGCGCACATGAGAAAGGTAAGAACCAAGTTCAAGACCCACTGAGGCATCACAAACGGAACAGGAGGGAAGAGGTGTGTAATGCCTTTTAGGAACCTGTTAACAACAGGGGACTTGAAAAGGGAGGGCTGATCAGGAAGCCTGAGGAAGGCCGAGATAGCACAAAGATAGCCCTTGATGGTACCCAGGGCAGAACCCTGTTGGGCCAGAGAAAGAAGGAACAGAAGAACCTCAGAAAGAGGGGCAGAGAGGGGATTCACAGCCTTTGCTGTGCACCATGCCACAAACTTGTTCCACCTGCAGGCGTATACCACCTTAGTGGAGGGACGCCTGGCTGCCAGAATCACATCACAAACTTCGGGAGGCAAGTCGAAAGTAATCAACTGCCGCCGCTCAATCTCCACGCAAGCAGGTGTAGACTGGACAGGTTCGGGTGGAGGACCGTCCCCTGCTGCTGCGACAGAAGATCCTCCCGAAGAGGCAGACGGATCGGGGGATCGACGCTCATACTGAGTAGCTCGGGATACCAAACTCTTCGAGCCCAGTCCGGAGCCACAAGAATGACTTGGGCCGGTCGCGCCGAATCTTCTTCAACACTCTGGGTAGAAGTGGTATAGGCGGAAAGGCGTACAACAGACCGCAACTCCACTCGCGACGAAAAGCGTCGCCGAGCGAGTGCCGCCTTGGAAATTCCAACGCGCAGAACTGATGACATTGCGCGTTCTCTTCGGTGGCGAATAGATCTATCCAAGGCTCTCCCCATTGTAGAAAGAGTCCTTGCGCCACTTCCGAGTGAAGACGCCATTCGTGATCCATCATGCACCTGCGGCTGAGTTCGTCCGCCCTGGCGTTCAGGGAACCTGCCAGGTGTTGAACCATCAGGAACATGCCCTGATGTTCCAGCCATGTCCAGAGGCGCAAAGCCTCCTGACAGAGGGTCCACGACCCCACCCCGCCCTGTTTGTTGCAGTACCACATGGCGGTGGTGTTGTCTGTGAACACCTGCACTACCTTCCCTTTGACAGAGGGAAGGAATGCCTTGAGTGCAAGTCGGATCGCCCGGAGCTCCAGAAGGTTGATATGGAGCCGGGACTCCGCCGGAGACCAGAGGCCTCTGATCTCCGCCTCTCCCATGTGACCGCCCCATCCCAGAAGGGACGCGTCCGTCACAACTGTGTGCTCTGGCTGGGGAAGGGAGAGGGATCTGCCCATGACCCATTGCCGGTTCGAGAGCCACCACTGCAACTGTTTTGCAGTCCCCTCCGAGATCTGGACGTGATCGGACAGGTTGCCCTGGTGCTGCGCCCACTGGAACTTCAGGTCCCACTGCAGAGCCCGCATATGCCATCTGGCATGATCGACCAGCAGGATGCAGGAGGCCATGAGGCCCAGCAGCCTCAGGGTCATCCGTACCGAAACCCAGGATAAAGGCTGAAAGATCGGAATCATAGCCTGAATATCCCGGACTCGCCGTTCGGGAGGATAGGCCCGAAACTGCGTCGTGTCCAGAACTGCTCCGATGAAAAGGAGCTGTGGAAAAGGAATCAGATGCGACTTCGGCACATTGATGGAGAACCCCAGCGAGTGCAGGAGTTCGGCCGTAGTCTGGAGGTGGGAGACGACTGTCTGGGACGAGCCCGCCTTCAGCAGCCAGTCGTCGAGGTAGGGGAAGACTGAAAGCCCTGCCCGGCGCAGATGAGCTGCGACCACCGCCATCACTTTCGTGAACACCCGAGGGGCACTGGTAAGGCCAAAGGGGAGCACGGTGAACTGAAAATGCTCGAGGCCTACCGTGAACCGAAGGTAACGCCGGTGGGCCGGCAGGACGGGGATGTGGAAATAGGCGTCCTGCAAGTCCAACGCTACCAACCAGTCTCCAGGGTCTAGGGCAGTCAAGACCTGAGCTAGGGTGAGCATCTTGAACTTCTCCTTCCGGAGGAAGCGATTGACGTTCCGGAGGTCCAAGATAGGACGCATGTCCTCCTTGTCCTTTTTGGGCACCAGAAAGTAGTGGGAGTAGCAACCACGCCCTACTTCTGGGGTCGGAACATGCTCGATGGCCCTCTTGGCCAAGAGGGCCGTGACTTCCTTCTGTAGAAGCACCAAGTGATCCCCTGACATGCGGTGGAATTGAGGTGGCATGGCTGGGGGGGTGGCCTCGAAGGGGAGGGAGTAGCCCCTTCGGACAATGTCCAAGACCCACCTGTCCGAGGTGATGGGACGCCAGTGGTGAAGGTGATGGCGGACCCTGCCCCCGACTGGCGTGCTGTGCACCTGAAAGGAGGGACTAGGAGGGCTTGGAGGCCGCTGACGGGTTGGAGGTGGTGGCCTGACCCGCATGCTGGTTGCCCGAACCGCCACGGCGGTATCCACGTCCTCGGCCACGCGAAGACGCCTGCTGCGCGGGCCGGTGGCTGGGCTGCTGACGTGACTGGGCGCCCCTTCCGTGGCCACAATAGGGGCGAAAAGCAGAAGTTAGCGGAGGGCGTGTAGCAGAAAGGCCCAGGGACTTGGCAGTAGCCCGTGAGTCCTTAAAGCGCTCCAACGCATGGTCTGCTTTGGACCCAAAAAGACCGACTCCATCAAAGGGCATGTCCATGAGAGTATTCTGGACATCCCCTGAAAAACCAGTGGTTCTCAGCCAGGCGTGGCGACGCAGCGCCACCGTCGTTGCAATAGACCTGCCCAGCGAGTCGGCGGTATCAAGGCCACATCGTATTGTGTATTTGGCCGCATCCCTTCCTTCCGCAATGGCGCGGGAAAGCAGTGTCTGGACCTCCTCAGAACACTGGGGCAAAACAGTCGCCACCGAATTCCACAGGGAGTGGGTATATCGGCCCAAAAGACAAGCGGTGTTGATGGACCGCAAGCCAGCACTGGAGGAAGAAAAACCCTTCTTCCCAAATTGATCCAGGCGTTTGGATTCCCTATCCGGAGGGGCGGTAGGGAAGGCGGTTTGGGAAGCGGAGGCTTGGACAACCAAGCTCTCAGGAGTGGGGTGGACAGAGAGAAACAGGGGTCGCCCGGAGCTGGGCGATGGCGTCGGGACACGTTCCTATCCACAGGAGCCCCTGTGTTGGGCTTGGACCAGGCGCCCAAAAGAACGTCAGTGAGGGCATCGTTAAACGGCAGCACAGTCTCCGTAGAGGAGGCTGCCGGCTGAAGCACCTCTGTCAAGAGATTAGTCTTGACCGCCACAGTAGGGAGTTGGAGATGTAAGGCTCCAGCCGCCCTACGCAACACCGTTGCAAAATTGGCTCCCTCCTCCGTAGCAACGGGAGGAGACAGCATGCCAGTGTCAGGGGAAGTATCTAGACCACTGGTATCCCCTAGTTCCTCTGTCCAGTCATCATCATACTGACACTGTTGTGCCAGAGGGTCCTCAGACCCCTCCCAGTCCTCCTGGTCCTCCTCCGGTTCAAAATAAGGAGGAGGAGGGACATTTGGGACCCAAGGTCTCATCGGCGCCGGAACCGGCGTCGAGCGACGTCGGTCCGGTTCCATGTCCGGAGCCGGAAGGAACTGGGGGACGACGCCGCCCGGAGCCCCAGGCGGCGTCGAGAACGGCACCGGAGACATCGGCGTCGGCGGAGGCGTGGTCAGGTCGACCGGCGTCGATGGGGGTTGCGGAGCCGGGATCGAGGCCGGGGCCGGAATCGAGGCTGGAGGCACGGGCGACGCCGGGGCCGGAGCCGTCGGCGACGCCGGGGCAACCCCATCAGGGCCCGCGGGGCCCGAAGGCGCACCGGAGGGACCTTGAGGCCCGAAGAGGCGGGCCATGGCCGACAGGAATTCCTGTATTTGGGCCGGATCCGCCCACCGAACCCGGGAAGGACGGGTATTGCGGGGGCGACTCCACAGGCATGTCCGGGGCCGCGGGGACGGTGCCGGGAGGGGCCTCAGCCGAGTCGCGAGACCGGCGAGGCGAAGTCCTAGAGCGACGATGCTTTTTGGACTTTTTGTGCTTCGACTTACCGGACGACGAAGACTTGGATCCCGACGACCGGTGAGGACTCCGCGACCGACCCCTCGACCTCTCACGCGACCGGGGCCTGCTTTGGCGCGGAGCCGACTGCCGGGCCTCGAGGAGCTTTCGAGACCGCTCTCGCAAAGCTTTCGGGTTGAGGGCCCGGCAGTCGGAACACGACTCCGTGTCGTGGCCTCGGCCGAGGCAGAAGAGACACTCCCGATGCGGGTCTGTGATGGACATCATCCGAGCACAGGTGCTGCAACGTTTAAAGCCAGGCATCCCTACGACACCTTGGAGTCGATATGAAGAAAACAGTGAAAAAATTCACCCAAAAAGTTAGTCAAAAAATGACTAGGGCACTGCTCTTCCCGGATCTGCGCTTGCTGGCGCGGAAAAAGAAGAACTGACGTCAGCGCGCAGGGGCGGCGTCTAAGTACTGCCCGCGACGTCATCCCGGCGATCACGACGCCGACGACGGACGCGGAGCCGCACGACGCCGCCTACCGATGCGCAAGGGTACTGCTACGCAAAAACTTTCCGGATCCAGCCTGACGCCTGGGGATATTCTAAGGTAAGGAATCTGTCACTAACGCACAAGTTACTAACTTGTGTAACGATATATCTGTAAGAGACAGTAGTTAGTGACAGATTCCTTACCTTAGAATATCCCCAGGCGTCAGGCTGGATCCGGAAAGTTTTTTGCGTAGCAGTACCCTTGCGCGTCGGTAGGCGGCGTCGTGCGGCTCCGCGTCCGTCGTCGTGATCGCCGGGACGACGTCGCGGGCAGTACTTAGACGCCGCCCCTGCGCGCTGACGTCAGTTCTGTACACGACTTTCCGCGCCAGGAACGCAGAGCCATGCAAGAAGCTGACATAGGTGTCTGAAAAATACTAGGGCCCTGAAAGGGATGTCCTTAACCCTAGAAATCAGTTCGCAGAACGGGGAGGATGGGTGGGGCGGTAAGGAATATGTCACTAACTACTGTCTCTTACAGATATATCGTTACACAAGTTAGTAACTTGTGCATCTGAAAGAGACACGTTAGTGACAGATTCCTACCTTAGAATAGATACCCCAGCAATACCAACCCCGGTGGTGGGTCTGCGAACAAAGATCAGACAAGGAAGTCCTGGAGGACAGAACGGCCAAAGAAGCCGTCCCTCCGGACCTGACTGTCAAGGCAGTAATGCTTTGTAAACGTGTGCAGCGAGGCCCACGTAGCTGCCTGACAAATAACCGGCAGCGGAACACCGCGGCCCAAGGCCGTGGTAGCAGCCGTTGCCCTTGTGGAATGGGCACGCAGCCCAACAGGAGGCTCCTTCTTCGCCAAAGAATAGCAGGTCTTGATGCACAAGGTAACCCAGCGGGAGATGGTCCTCTTGTGCACCGCCCGACCTTTTTGGCGCCCACGTAGCCAACAAAGAGCTGGTCATCCACCCGGAAGTGTTTTGTGCGGTCAATATAGAAGGAGAGCGCACGTTTTGGGTCCAGACGGTGGAGCCTCTCTTCCTCTCTGGAAGGATGCGGAGGCGGAAAGAAGGTGGGCAAAGTGATGGTCTGCCCAATATGGAAAGCAGTAACCACCTTTGGCAAGAAGGACGGACGCGTCCGAAGAACAACCTTGTCTGGATGAACAGACAGAAAGGGAGGTTTGCAAGATAGAGCCTGGAGCTCACTCACCCGCCGAGCGGAGGTGATGGCCACCAGAAAGGCTGTCTTCAGAGTCAGAAGACGAAGAGGACAGTTATGTAGAGGCTCAAAGGGAGCGCACATTAAAAAGGTAAGAACCAAGTTCAAGTCCCACTGAGGCATCACAAACGGAACAGGAGGAAAGAGGTGAGTAATGCCTTTTAAGAACCTGTTAACAACAGGGGACTTGAAAAGGGAGGGCTGATCAGGGAGCCTGAGGAAGGCCGAGATAGCACAAAGATAACCCTTGATGGTACCCAGGGCAGAACCCTGTTGGGCCAGAGAGAGAAGGAACAGAAGGACCTCAGAAGAGGGGATTCACAGCCTTTGCTGTGCACCATGCCACAAATTTGTTCCACCTGCAGGCGTATACCACCTTAGTGGAGGGACGCCTGGCTGCCAGAATCACATCACAAACTTCGGGAGGCAAGTCGAAAGGAATCAACTGCCGCCGCTCAATCTCCACGCAAGCAGGTGTAGACTGGACAGGTTCGGGTGAAGGACCGTCCCCTGCTGCTGCGACAGAAGATCCTCCCGAAGAGGCAGACGGATCGGGGGATCTACGCTCATATTGAGTAGCTCGGGATACCAAACTCTTCGACCCCAGTCCGGAGCCACAAGAATGACTTGGGCCCGGTCGTGCCGAATCTTCTTCAACACTCTGGGTAGAAGTGGTATAGGCGGAAAGGCGTACAACAGACCGCAACTCCACTCGTGACGAAAAGCGTCTCCGAGCGAGTGCCGCCTTGGAAATTCCAACGCGCAGAACTGATGACATTGCGCGTTCTCTTCGGTGGCGAATAGATCTAACCAAGGCTCTCCCCATTGTAGAAAGAGTCCTTGCGCCACTTCCGAGTGAAGACACCATTCGTGATCCATCATGCACCTGCGGCTGAGTTCGTCCGCCCTGGCGTTCAGGGAACCTGCCAGGTGTTGAACCATCAGGAACATGCCCTGATGTTCCAGCCATGTCCAGAGGCGCAGAGCCTCCTGACAAAGGGTCCAAGACCCCACCCCGCCCTGTTTGTTGCAGTACCACATGGCGGTGGTGTTGTCTGTGAACACCTGCACTACCTTCCCTTTGACAGAGGGAAGGAATGCCTTGAGTGCAAGCCGGATCGCCCGGAGCTCCAGAAGGTTGATATGGAGCCGGGACTCCGCCGGAGACCAGAGGCCTCTGATCTCCGCCTCTCCCATGTGACCGCCCCATCCCAGAAGGGACGCGTCCGTCACAACTGTGTGCTCTGGCTGGGGAAGGGAGAGGGATCTGCCCATGACCCATTGCCGGTTCGAGAGCCACCACTGCAACTGTCTTGCAGTCCCCTCCGAGATCTGGACGTGATCGGACAGGTTGCCCTGGTGCTGCGCCCACTGGAACTTCAGGTCCCACTGCAGAGCCCGCATATGCCATCTGGCATGATTGACCAGCAGGATGCAGGAGGCCATGAGGCCCAGCAGCCTCAGGGTCATCCGTACCGAAACCCAGGATAAAGGCTGAAAGATCGGAATCATAGCCTGAATATCCCGGACTCGCCGTTCGGGAGGATAGGCCCGAAACTGCGTCGTGTCCAGAACCGCTCCGATGAAAAGGAGCTGTGGAGAAGGAATCAGATGCGACTTCGGCACATTGATGGAGAACCCCAGCGAGTGCAGGAGTTCGGCCGTAGTCTGGAGGTGGGAGACGACTGCCTGGGACGAGCCCGCCTTCAGCAGCCAGTCGTCGAGGTAGGGGAAGACTGAAACCCCTGCCCGGCGCAGATGAGCTGCGACCACCGCCATCACTTTCGTGAACACCCGAGGGGCACTGGTAAGGCCAAAGGGGAGCACGGTGAACTGAAAATGCTCGGGGCCTACCGTGAACCGAAGGTAACGCCGGTGGGCCGGCAGGACGGGGATGTGGAAATATGCGTCCTGCAAGTCCAACGCTACCAACCAGTCTCCAGGGTCGAGGGCAGTCAAGACCTGAGCTAGGGTGAGCATCTTGAACTTCTCCTTCCGGAGGAAGCGATTGACGTTCCAGAGGTCCAAGATAGGACGCATGTCCTCCTTGTCCTTTTTGGGCACCAGAAAGTAGTGGGAGTAGCAACCACGCCCTACTTCTGGGGTCGGAACACGCTCGATGGCCCTCTTGGTCAAGAGGGCCGCGACTTCCTTCTGTAGAAGCACCAAGTGATCCCCTGACATGCGGTGGAATTGAGGTGGCATGGCTGGGGGGTGGTCTCGAAGGGGAGGGAGTAGCCCCTTCGGACAATGTCCAAGACCCACCTGTCCGAGGTGATGGTACGCCAGTGGGGAAGGTGATGGCGGACCCTGCCCCCTACTGGCGTGCTGTGCACCTGAAAGGAGGGACTAGGAGGGCTTGGAGGCCGCGGACGGGTTGGAGGTGGTGGCCTGACCCGCACGCTGGTTGCCCGATCCGCCACGGCGGAATCCACGTCCTCGGCAACGCGAAGACGCCTGCTGCGCGGGCCGCTGGCTGGGCTGCTGACGTGAAGGGGCGCCCCTACCGTGGCCACGATAGGGGCGAAAAGCAGAAGTCAGCGGAGGGCGTGTAGCAGAAAGGCCCAGGGACTTGGCAGTAGCCCGTGAGTCCTTAAAGCGCTCCAACGCATGGTCTGCTTTGGACCCAAAAAGACCGACTCCATCAAAGGGCATGTCCATGAGAGTATTCTGGACATCCCCTGAAAAACCAGTGGTTCTCAGCCAGGCGTGGCGTCTGAGCGCCACCGTCGTTGCAATAGACCTGCCCAGCGAGTCGGCGGTGTCAAGGCCACAACGTATGGTGTATTTAGCCGCATCCCTTCCTTCCGCAATGGCGCGGGAAAGCAGTGTCTGGACCTCCTCAGGACACTGGGGCAAAACATCCGCCACCGAATCCCACAGGGAGTGGGTATATCGGCCCAAAAGACAAGCGGTGTTAACGGACCGCAAGCCAGCACTGGAGGAAGAAAAACCCTTCTTCCCAAACTGATCCAGGCGTTTGGATTCCCTATCCGGAGGAGCGGTAGGGAAGGCGGTTTGGGAAGCGGAGGCTTGGACAACCAAGCTCTCAGGAGTGGGGTGGACAGAGAGAAACAGAAGGTCGCCCGGAGCTGGGCGATGGCGTCGTGACACGTTCCGATCCACAGGAGCCCCTGTGTTGGGCTTGGACCAGGCGCCCAAAAGAACGTCAGTGAGGGCGTCGTTAAACGGCAGCACAGTCTCCGCAGAGGAGGCTGCCGGCTGAAGCACCTCTGTCAAGATGTTAGGCTTGACCGTCAAAGTAGGAAGTTGGAGACGTAAGGCCCCAGCTGCCCTACGCAACACCGTACCAAAATTGGCTCCCTCCTCCGTAGCCACGGGAGGAGACAGCATGCCAGTGTCAGGGGAAGTATCCAGACCACTGGCCTCCCCTAGACTCTCTGTCCAGTCCGGATCGTACTGACAGTGTCGTGTCAGAGGGTCATCAGACCCCTCCCAGTCCAACTGGTCCTCCTCTGGTTCAAAATAAGGAGGAGGAGGGACAGTTGGGACCCAAGGTCCCATCGGCGCCGGAGCCGGCGTCGAGCGACGTCGGTCCGGATCCATGTCCGGAGCCGGAAGGAACAGGGGGACGACGCCGCCCGGAGCCCAGGGCGGCGCCGAGAACGGCACCGGAGACATCGGCGCCGGCGGAGGTGTCGTTAGGTCGACCGGCGTCGATGGGGGTTGTGGAGCTGGGATCGAGGCCGGGGCCGAAGCCGGGATCGAGGCTGGAGGCACGGGCGACGCCGGAGCCGTCGGCGACGCCGGAGCAACCCCATCAGGGCCCGCGGGGCCCGAAGGCGCACCGGAGGGGCCTGAAGGCCCGAAGAGGCGGGCCATGGCCGACAGGAATTCCTGCACTTTGGCCGGATCCGCCCCCGAACCCGGGAAGGGCGGGTATGGCGGGGGCGACTCCACAGGCATGTCCGGGGCCGCGGGGGACGGTGCCGGGAGGGGCCTCAGCCGAGTCGCGAGACCGGCGAGGCGAAGTCCTAGAGCGATGATGCTTTTGGACTTTTTGTGTTTCGACTTACCGGACGAAGAAGACTTCGACGCCGACGACCGGTGTGGACTCCGCGATCGACCCCTGGACCGCTCACGCGACCGGGGCTTCCGCGGAGCCGAATGCCGGGCCTCGAGGAGCTTTCGAGACCGCTCTCGCAAAGCTTTCGGGTGGAGAGCCTGGCAGTCGGTACAAGACTCCGTGTCGCGGCCTCGGCCGAGGCAGAAGAGACACTCCCAAGGCGGGTCGGTGACGGACATCATCCGCGCACAGGCGCCGCATCGCTTGAAGCCGGGCATCCCTACGACACCTTGAAAGATGAAAAAATAGTGAAAAAATTCACCAAAAAGTATGGTCAAAAAATGACCAGGGCACTGCTCTTCCCGGATCTGCGCTTGCTGGCGCGGAAAAAGAAGAACTGACGTCAGCGCGCAGGGGCGGCGTCTAAGTACTGCCCGCGACGTCATCCCGGCGATCACGACGACGACGGACGCGGAGCCGCACGACGCCGCCTACCGACGCGCAAGGGTACTGCTACGCAAAACTTTCCGGATCCAGCCTGACGCCTGGGGATATTCTAAGGTAAGGAATCTGTCACTAACGTGTCTCTTTCAGATGTGCTTTTTTCGATGAGTAGGACGCTACTCCGGAACCCATGAAGGATTAGTGGTGAATTAGTATAGTGAAATATGAAAGTAATTTGAGTGGTGGATATGTTAGTCAGTTATTTGGATTGAGAAGGATAGTGGAGGGATAGAAGAGAGGAAAAGGTTTACATTTATATAGCGATTGCTATCCCTAATTGGGTGTTGAAGCGCTTTTTGGGCGAGTCGCATGCTACTCTGGAACCCATAAGGTATTAGTGGTGAATTAGTATAGTGAAATATGAAAGTAATTTGAGTGGTGGATATGTTAGTCTGTTATTTGGATTGAAAAAGATAGTGGAGGAGCAGAAGAGGGAAGGATTTAGAAATTTGTATATATATATATTTTTTGTTTTGTTGCTCATAGCAGTAGGAGGAGGCTTGGGATGAGTACAAGGGAGGTGGAGGGAGAAAAGTCAGAGGGAAGGGTTTAGAAAGGCTTGTTTTGGGGAATTGGAATAGTAAAAGAGGTATGAGATGATACAAGGAAGGGTAGAGTAGGGAAGAGTCTAGAAGCACAAGTTACTAACTTGTGTAACGATATATCTGTAAGAGACAGTAGTTAGTGACAGATTCCTTACCTTAGAATATCCCCAGGCGTCAGGCTGGATCCGGAAAGTTTTTGCGTAGCAGTGCCCTTGCGCGTCGGTAGGCGGCGTCGTGCGGCTCCGCGTCCGTCGTCGGCGTCGTGATCGCCGGGATGACGTCGCGGGCAGTACTTAGGCGCCGCCCTGCGCGCTGACGTCAGTTCTGTACACGACTTTCCGCGCCAGGAACGCAGAGCCATGCAAGAAGCTGACATAGGTGTCTGAAAAATACTAGGGCCCTGAAAGGGATGTCCTTAACCCTAGAAATCAGTTCGCAGAACGGGGAGGATGGGTGGGCGGTAGGAATCTGTCACTAACTACTGTCTCTTACAGATATATCGTTACACAAGTTAGTAACTTGTGCATCTGAAAGAGACACGTTAGTGACAGATTCCTTACCTTAGAATAGATACCCCAGCAATACCAACCCCGGTGGTGGGTCTGCGAACAAAGATCAGACAAGGAAGTCCTGGAGGACAGAACGGCCAAAGAAGCCGTCCCTCAGGACCTGACTGTCAAGGCAGTAATGCTTTGTAAACGTGTGCAGCGAGGCCCACGTAGCTGCCTGACAGATAACCGGCAGTGGAACACCGCGGCCCAAGGCCGTGGTAGCAGCCGTTGCCCTGGTGGAATGGGCACGCAGCCCAACAGGAGGCTCCTTCTTAGCCAAAGAATAGCAGGTCTTGATGCACAAGGTTACCCAGCGGGAGATGGTCCTCTTGTGCACCGCCCGACCTTTTTTGGCGCCCACGTAGCCAACAAAGAGCTGGTCATCCACCCGGAAGTGTTTTGTGCGGTCAATATAGAAGGAGAGCGCACGTTTTGGGTCCAGACGGTGGAGCCTCTCTTCCTCTCTGGAAGGATGCGGAGGCGGAAAGAAGGTGGGCAAAGTGATGGTCTGCCCAATGTGGAAGGCAGTAACCACCTTTGGCAAGAAGGACGGACGCGTCCTAAGAACAACCTTGTCTGGATGGACAGACAGAAAGGGAGGTTTGCATGAAAGAGCCTGGAGCTCACTCACCCGCCGAGCGGAGGTGATGGCCACCAGAAAGGCTGTCTTCAGAGTGAGAAGACGAAGAGGACAGTTATGTAGAGGCTCAAAGGGAGCGCACATAAGAACGGTAAGAACCAAGTTCAAGTCCCACTGAGGCATAACAAACGGAACAGGAGGGAAGAGGTGTGTAATGCCTTTTAGAAACCTGTTAACAACAGGGGACTTGAAAAGGGAGGGCTGATCAGGAAGCCTGAGGAAGGCCGAGATGGCACAAAGATAGCCCTTGATGGTACCCAGGGCAGAACCCTGTTGGGCCAGGGAAAGAAGGAACAGAAGAACCTCAGAAAGAGGGGCAGAAAGGGGATTCACAGCCTTTGCTGTGCACCATGCCACAAACTTGTTCCACCTGCAGGCGTATACCACCTTAGTGGAGGGACGCCTGGCTGCCAGAATCACATCACAAACTTCGGGAGGCAAGTCGAAAGGAATCAACTGCCGCCGCTCAATCTCCACGCAAGCAGGTGGAGGCTGGACAGGTTCGGGTGGAGGACCGTCCCCTGCTGCTGCGACAGAAGATCCTCCCGAAGAGGCAGACAGATCGGGGGATCTACGCTCATACTGAGTAGCTCGGGATACCAAACTCTTCGAGCCCAGTCCGGAGCCACAAGAATGACTTGGGCCCGGTCGTGCCGAATCTTCTTCAACACTCTGTGTAGAAGTGGTATAGGCGGAAAGGCGTACAACAGACCGCAACTCCACTCGCGACGAAAGCGTCGCCGAGCGAGTGCCGCCTTGGAAATTCCAACGCGCAGAACTGATGACATTGCGCGTTCTCTTCGGTGGCGAATAGATCTAACCAAGGCTCTCCCCACTGTAGAAAGAGTCCTTGCGCCACTTCGGAGTGAAGACGCCATTCGTGATCCATCATGCACCTGCGGCTGAGTTCGTCCGCCCTGGCGTTCAGGGAACCTGCCAGGTGTTGAACCATCAGGAACATGCCCTGATGTTCCAGCCATGTCCAGAGGCGCAGAGCTTCCTGACAGAGGGTCCACGACCCCACCCCGCCTTGTTTGTTGCAATACCACATGGCGGTGGTGTTGTCTGTGAACACCTGCACTACCTTCCCTTTGACAGAGGGAAGGAATGCCTTGAGTGCAAGTCGGATCGCCCGGAGCTCCAGAAGGTTGATATGGAGCCGGGACTCCGCCGGAGACCAGAGGCCTCTGATCTCCGCCTCTCCCATGTGACCGCCCCATCCCAGAAGGGACGCGTCCGTCACAACTGTGTGCTCTGGCTGGGGAAGGGAGAGGGATCTGCCCATGACCCATTGCCGGTTCGAGAGCCACCACTGCAACTGTCTTGCAGTCCCCTCCGAGATCTGGACGTGATCGGACAGGTTGCCCTGGTGCTGCGCCCACTGGAACTTCAGGTCCCACTGCAGAGCCCGCATATGCCATCTGGCATGATTGACCAGCAGGATGCAGGAGGCCATGAGGCCCAGCAGCCTTAGGGTCATCCGTGCCGAAACCCAGGATAAAGGCTGAAAGATCGGAATCATAGCCTGAATATCCCGGACTCGCCGTTCGGGAGGATAGGCCCGAAACTGCGTCGTGTCCAGAACTGCTCCGATGAAAAGGAGCTGTGGAGAAGGAATCAGATGCGACTTCGGCACATTGATGGAGAACCCCAGCGAGTGCAGGAGTTCGGCCGTAGTCTGGAGGTGGGAGACGACTGCCTGGGATGAGCCCGCCTTCAGCAGCCAGTCGTCGAGGTAGGGGAAGACTGGAACCCCTGCCCGGCGCAGATGAGCTGCGACCACCGCCATCACTTTCGTGAACACCCGAGGGGCACTTGTAAGGCCAAAGGGGAGCACGGTGAACTGAAAATGCTCGAGGCCTACCGTGAACCGCATGTAACGCCGGTGGGCCGGCAGGACGGGAATGTGAAAATAAGCGTCCTGCAAGTCCAACGCTACCAACCAGTCTCCAGGGTCGAGGGCAGTCAAGACCTGAGCTAGGGTGAGCATCTTGAACTTCTCCTTCCGGAGGAAGCGATTGACGTTCCGGAGGTCCAAGACAGGACGCATGTCCTCCTTGTCCTTTTTGGGCACCAGAAAGTAGTGGGAGTAGCAACCACGTCCTACTTCTGGGGTCGGAACATGCTCGACGGCCCTCTTGGCCAAGAGGGCCGTGACTTCCTTCTGCAGAAGCACCAAGTCCCCTGACACGCGGTGGAATAGAGGTGGCATGGCTGGGGGTGTGGTCTCGAAGGGGAGGGAGTAGCCCCTTCGGACAATGTCCAAGACCCACCTGTCCGAGGTGATGGGACGCCAGTGGTGAAGGTGATGGCGGACCCTGCCCCCTACTGGCGTGCTGTGCACCTGAAAGGAAGGACTAGGAGGGCTTGGAGGCCGCGGACGGGTTGGAGGTAGTGGCCTGACCCGCACGCTGGTTGCCCGAACCGCCACGGCGGTATCCACGTCCTCGGCCACGCGAAGACGCTTGCTGCGCGGGCCGGTGGCTGGGCAGCTGACGTGACTGGGCGCCCCTTCCGTGGCCACGAAAGGGGCGAAAAGCAGAGGTTAGCGGAGGGCGTACAACAGAAAGGCCCAGGGACTTGGCAGTAGCCCGTGAGTCCTTAAAACGCTCCAGCGCATGGTCTGCCTTTGAACCAAAAAGACCGACTCCATCCATGGGACATGTCCATGAGTGTATTCTGGACATCACCCGAGAAATCAGTTGTTTTCAGCCAGGCGTGGCGACGTAGCCCCACCGTCGTCGCAAGCGATCTGCCCAGCGAGTCGGCGGTATCAAGGCCACAACGTATGGTGTATTTAGCCGCATCTCGCCCTTCCGCAATTGCGCGGGTAAGCAGTGTCTGGACCTCCTCAGAACACTGCGGCAAAACAGCCGCCACCGAATCCCACAGGGAGTGGGTATATCGGCCCAAAAGGCAAGCGGTGTTTACGGACCGCAAGCCAGCACTGGAGGAAGAAAAAGCCTTTTTCCCAAATTGGTCCAGGCGTTTGGATTCCCTATCCGGAGGGGCGGTAGGGAAGGCGGTTTGGGAGGCAGCGGCTTGGACAACCAAGCTCTTGGGGGTGGGATGTTGGGAGAGAAACAAGGGGTCGCCCGGAGCAGGGCGATGGCGTCGGGCCACGTTCCTATCCACAGGAGCCCCTGTGGTGGGCTTGGACCAGGCACCCAAAAGAACGTCAGTGAGTGCATCATTAAACGGCAGATCAGTCTCCGAGGAGGAAGCCGCCGGCTGAAGCACTTCCGTCAGGAGATTAGTCCTGACAGCCACAGTAGGCAATTGGAGATGTAAGGCTCCAGCTGCTCTACGCAACACCGTTGCAAAATTAGCTCCCTCCTCTGTAGCCACAGGAGGAGACAGCATGCCAGTGTCAGGGGAGGTGTCTAGACCACTGGCATCCCCAAGTTCCTCAGCCCAGTCCGGATCATACTCACACTGTTGTGTGAGAGGGTCCTCAGACCCCTCCCAGCTCTCTTGGTCCTCCTCAGGTGCAAAATATGGAGGAGGAGGGACATCTGGGACCCAAGGTCTCATCGGCGCCGGAGCCGGCGGTCGAGCGGACGTCGCTCCGGCTCCATGTCCGGAGCCGGAGAGAGCCGGGGACCGACGCCGTCCGGAGCCCCGGACGGCGTCAGGAACGGCACCGGGGACATCGGCGTCGGCGTGGTTAGGTCAACCGGCGTCGATGGGGGTTGCGGTACCACTGGAGCCGGGATCGAGGCCGGGGCCGGAGCCGAGGCCGGGATGAAGGCTGGTGGGACAGGCGGCGCCGGGACCGGAGTCGACGGCGACGCCGGAGCAACCCCATCAGGGCCCGCGGGGCCCGAAGGCGCACCGGAGGGACCTGGAGGCCCGAAGAGGCGGGCCATGGCCGACAGGAATTCCTGTATTTCGGCCGGAGTCGCCCCCGAACCCGGAAAGGACGGGTAATGCGGGGGCGGCTCTATAGGCATGTCCGGGGGCGGTGCCGACTGGGGCCTCAGCCGAGTCGCGAGACCGGCGAGGCGAAGTCTTAGAGCGATGACGCTTCTTAGACTTTTTGTGCTTCGACTTACCCGAGGAGCGCGAAGCCTTGGACTCCGACGACCGGCGGGGACTCCGCGACCGGCCCCTCGACCTCTCCCGGGACCGGGGCTTGGTGCGGCGCGGAGCCGACTGCCGGACCTCGAGTAGCTTTCGAGACCGCTCTCGCAAAGCCTTCGGGTGAAGTTTCCGGCAGTCAGGGCACGACTTCGTGTCGTGGTCTCGGCCGAGACAGAAGAGACACTCAAGATGCGGGTCCGTGATCGACATCATGCGACCACAGGCGTCGCATGGCTTGAAGCCGGGCATCCCTACGACACCTAGGAGTCGTGAAGACTCGATAAAGAAACTGTGAAAAAATTCTCAAAAAAGTTAGTCAAAAATTGACTAGGGCACTGCTCTTCCCGGATCTGCGCTTACTGGCGCGGAAAAAGAAGAACTGACGTCAGCGCGCAGGGGCGGCGTCTAAGTACTGCCCGCGACGTCATCCCGGCGTTCATGACGCCGACGACGGACGCGGAGCCGCACGCCGCCGCCTACCGACGCGCAAGGGTACTGCTACGCAAAAACTTTCCGGATCCAGCCGGACGCCTGGGGATATTCTAAGGTAAGGAATCTGTCACTAACGTGTCTCTTTCAGATAAGGGAGTTACACTCCTAAAATAACCCCTGCTCACCCCTTGGTAGCTTGGCATGAGCAGTCAGGCTTATCTTAGAGGCAGTGTGTAAAGCATTTGCACATAACCAACAGTAATACAGTGTAAGCACTACAAAAGGACACACCAGTTTAGAAAAATATCCAATATTTTTATATACTCAAGACAAGACCAAAAACGATAAAAATCCACAATACAGTACTTAGAAATCTTCAGTTATCACAATAACCCTGAAATACAGTTCCTTGAAGTTGATAGCTCCGTCCAGGGCTATCACGGCGTCGTGAACAAACAAATCCAAACAGTTCTGGCTGACCGCAGCATCGCAGGCCAACTACGGTGTCGGGAAGACCCGCAAAACAGTACCTCGTTGAGCTCCGAAAGCACGGCGTCCGCAGGCGTTGGTTCCGGAAGGTCAGTGCAGGAGTTGTCGGGCCCTTGAAGTCACACGCGTTGCAGATCAAACTCCTCGCGGTTGAAGTCAGGAGCGCTGCGTCGGGTGCTGCGGTGCGGAGTGCAGCGGTGCGGCGTGCGATGCCCTCAGGTCGCGTGCGAGCAGCGTGGTGGCGTCAGATGGCGTCGTCGTTGAAACCAGGGTCGAGGTGCGAAGTGATGCGGTGCTGGCAGGTCACGGTGCAGGCAGCGGCGTCGTTGTTGCTGAAGCGCTGTCGTCGGCTGACGAACTGGAGTTGATGGCGCCGGTAGGCCAAGGCTGCGGTGCGGGATGAGACGGTGCGTCGTGTAACTTACGAGCGGTGCCTTCGAACCACGGTGCAAGCAGCGGTGTCGATTTCGGCGTGGAGCGGCGTCGTCGAGGATACCAAGGCGACGAATTGAAGCGAGGCGGTGCGGAGTGCGGTGCCCACAGGTCACGGTGCAAGCAGCGGCTCGGTGGCGGCATCAGCAGGCGTCGTCGGTGAGACCAGGGTTGCGGTGCGGCGTAGCGGCGGTGCCCTCTGCAGTGCCTTCAGGACACGGAGTCGGCAGCGGCGTCGTAGACAGCGCCGGGTTGCTTTTTCTTCTGTTGCAACACAAAACACACAGTCCCCAGTGCTGAGGGCAGAAGAACTTGAAGTCTTTGCTGTTCCTGAGACTTCTTGAACAGGGGGCAAGCTCTACCTCAAGCCCTTGGAGAAACTCACAAAAAGAGATTGCAGAAAGTTCAAGTCCAGTCCTTTCACTGCCCAAGACAGAAGCAGCCACTGCAGGCCAACACAGCAAAGCACACAGCAAAGTGGTAGTTCCTCCTCACAGCTTCTCCAGCTCTTCTTCTTGGCAGTCTTCTTGGTCCAAAAGAGTTCTAAAGTTCTGGGGTCTGGGCCCCAATATTTATACCACCAAATCCTTTGTTCTCTGAAGGCAGAGAGTGTCTGTACCCAGCCCAAACCAGTTCTCTCCTCACTGGTGTAGCTTCCTGGCAGGGGGTGGAGATGGCATTGTGCAAGGCAGACCAGGCCCATTCAAGTGCAAGGGAAATCTCCTCCCACCTCTCTAAATGCAGACCGGGCCTATTCAGGTGCTAGTGACAACTCCTCCCAGCCCAGGTCTATTCAGCCCACCCCAGACTCATTCAGGAAAGGCAGGACACACATCAACCTCCCGGTGGCCGTCTGAGAGAATGCACCTCCCCAACCCCTGTCACTCCAAAGCCAGACAGTCAATACACATCCAAGCAGAGGCATAAAGGATGGCTAAGCAAGAAAATACCTACTTTCTAAAAGTGGTATTTTCAAACACAGAATGTAAAAATCACCCACACTAAAAGATGCATTTTAACAATCTGAGTTCAGGCATACTAAACTTTATTTTCCTACCTGGTCCTAATGGGAAGTTATATTTATAAGATGTTATAAATTAACTCTCATGCTTTCCTATGGGCCAGATAGCCTTTCAATAGTGAAAAACGAAATGCACTGTAACTCACTACCAGAACATGTCACACACATCAGTGCATGTCCTACCTTTCACATACACTGCACCCTGCCCACAGGGGTACCTTGGGCCTACCTTAGGGGTGACACACATGTAAGAAAAGGGAAGGTTAGGGCCTGGCAAGTGGGTGCACTTGCCAAGTCGACATGGCAGTTACAAACTGCGCGCAGACTCTGCAGTGGCAGGTCTGAGTTACCTTTTCAGGGCTACTCATGTGGGTGGCACAATCAGTGCTACAAGCCCACTAGTAGCATTTGATTTAAAGGCCCTGGCACACTCCGTGCACTTTACTAGGGACTGACAAGTAAATAAAATATGCCAATCATGGAAACACCAATGCATAACACAATGTACAGGGAGAGCATATGCACTTTAGCACTGATCAGCAGTGGTAAAGTGCCCAGAGTCCTAAAACCAACAACAGCAGGTCAGGAAGAAATAGGAGGAAGAAGCAAAAAGTTTGCGGCTAACCCTGCAAAAAGGGCCATCTCCAACAATAGTTATGATAAAAGATTTACTTATTTATGCAGTCACTTATATATATATGTTAAAAACATAGAATAATGTAACTATCAGTAATATGTACATTTGTTAAGAAGAACTAATGAATATCTATATATTTTTTTTTCAACATAATTATTCTGCATGTTTATACAAAGCAATACACATATACAGGTACATATCTAAAGTACACATAAATGCTTATATACAGAGAGTTATGGTATATATTTCTGTTTGCGTATGGTGGTTATGTGGGGAAGAGCCAATTTGTGAGTAGTTTTCTGAAGATAAGGAGGTTATCTGTGGATCTTATATCTGAAAGAGACAATTAGTTATAGATTCCTTACCTTTAGAATTAGCCCCAGGCGTCAGACTGGATCCGGAATTTTTTTTCATCAGCAGTACCCCTGCGTGTCGAAAGGTGGCGTCGGTCGGCTCTGCGTTCGTCGTTGGCTTCGTGGTCGCAGGGATGACGTTGCGGTAGCTACTTAGACGCCGCCCTCGCGCGCTGACGTCAGTTCTTTCTTTTTCCGCGCCAGCCAGCGCGGATCCGGAGAGAGCGGTACCTCCAGTCACTTTTTGACTGATTTTTTGCGACTTTTGTCGACACCGTTTTTGAGTCTTCGACTCCTGGTGCACTTAGGGATGCCCGGTTTCAAGGCTTGCGGGTCCTGCCGAAAGCTGATGTCGGTGACGGATCCGCATCGCGTGTGCCTGTGGTGTCTGGAGCGCGACCACGACCCCAAGTCGTGCTCCGACTGCCGGACGATGAATCCGAAGTCTTTGCGAGAGTGGTCCCGAAAGCTTCTCGAGGCCCGGCAGTCCGCTCCGCGCCGTTCAAGGTCCGGGTCGCGCAGGAGGTCGGGAGACCGGTCGTGAAGTCACCACCACTCATCCTCGAAGTCTTCGCACTCCTCAGGTAAGTCGAAGCACAAGAAGAAGTCGAAGAAGAATCGTCGCTCTTCGACTTCTCCCTGTCCGTCGGCTGACGCGACAAGGGATGCGGATGTTGCCCATCCCGCAGCTCCGCGTGCGGAGCCCGAAGGGTCGGCTCCGAGTTTCCCTCCCTTTCCAGGACCCGGAGCGACCCCTGCCCAGCTTCGAAGCTTTTACGAAGTGATGCATGCCATCTTTGGGCAGCCCGACTCCGCAGGCGCGCCTTCGGGCCCCGCAGACTCGGCTGGGGGCCCTGGGCCTTCGGCGCCGCCGGCTTCGGCCTCGGCACCGCAGGGTCCCCTTGGATCCAGGCCTGGATCCGGATCGGCGCTGATCGACCTAACACCTCCCCCGGCACTGATTCCACCGGCACCACATCCGCAGCCGACGCCGGTTGTGACCCCAACCAGCGTCGACCCCGGCCTCCACCCTGACTTGGACACGGAGCCGGACCGACGTCGACCGACGCCGCATCCGGCGCCGATGGGTACTTTTGTACCCCTGTTCTACCCTGGTGTTCCTCTCAAGGCCAGATTGGCAACCAGAGGAGGGTGAGGAGGACTGGGAGGGGTCTGGAGACCCTTTAACTGACCAGTTGGAAGAACCGGACTGGAGAGAGGAGTTGGGGGAAGCCAGTGGTCTGGATACCTCCCCAGACCTTGGTATGTTGTCTCCTCCTACCGTGGCTACGGAGGAGGGAGCTTCTTACTCAATGGTGCTGCGTAGGGTGGCCGAGGCTCTCAACCTCGAGCTACCTACGGTGGCAGTCAGGACTAACCTCCTGACAGAGGTGCTTCTACCGGAAGCGAGCTCTTCGGAGCCCCTGCTGCCATTCAATGAAGCCCTAACTGACATCCTTTTAGGCACCTGGTCCAGGCCCAACACAGGGGCTCCTGTGGATAGGATGATTGCCCGACGCCACCGCCCGGCTCCAGGCGACCCCACTTTCCTCTCCCAACACCTCACCCCTGAGAGCTTGGTGGTCCAAGCCTCGAAGTCCAAAGGCGCATTCCCTAACGCTCCACCTGATAGGGAATCCAAAAAGCTGGACCATCTTGGTTTTCTTCCTCCAGCTTGGGACTGCGGTCGGTAAACACCGCATGTCTGTTGGGCCGTTACACCCACTCCGTGTGGGATACGGTAGCGCAGGTGCTGCCTTGCCCCAATGCCCGGAGGCGGCCCGGGCCGTGCTCTCCCATGCAGTCGCCGAGGGGAGAGACGCAGCCAAGTTTACCATATGATGTGGACTGGACACCGCCGACTCGCTAGACAGAACGATTTCAACGTCTGTAGCCCTTCGATGCTACGCCTGGCTGAGGTCGACCCTGACTTTTCCATTGGTTGAGGGATATTTTCCACTGAGTGAGTTACGATACCTTCACGACCTGAGCATTTATACAGGCTGTGACAACGTTCTACTCCTCAAGGTAGGAGATAGGGAGAGTTTCTAAGGTATCTTGTTTTTTAGTCCTGATGAAAGCTGGGGAAGAAGCAGTAGCCGGCAGAAACATGTCGACATTTAGCAGAGTGGAGGGGAAGGGGGCTCACTATAGACCAGCATACCACCATCCATGGGGTGATTAGAACCCTCTTAACCTAACCAGGTAGACCACTAATAAAGGTAAGATAGGATATCCCTGTGTTAGTTTTAACATGGTTATTTCTGCACCTTTTCTCTGATCCCGCATTTTTTCTTTATGTTTGTCTTGTCTCCCCCACCCTATTGCTCCACCTCTGTCGTTGGCTTGCACGGAGGTGTTGTAGCAGCCCTATGATGAAGCATGCCACAAACTCTTGTGGGTGAGGGCAGTTTTAATAACATATGTGTCTTGTCTACTCACCTTTTCTGACTAGCAACATACGTTTTTCGCCCCACTTCTCTGTGTGTGAAAAGGCCCATCGGCGTTGCCTGCGGTTCATAGTAGGCCACGAGCACGTTCAGTTTACCGTGCTCCCCTTTTGCCTTACCAGCGCCCCTCGGGTGTTCACGAAAGCAGCTCATCTGCGCAGATCAGGGGTTATAGTCTTCCCCTATCTCGACGACTGGCTGTTGAAGGCGGGCTCGCCCCAGCAGTCGTCTCCCACCTCTAGACTACGGCGGACCTCTTGCATTCGCTGGGGTTCACTATCAACATGCCGAAGTCACACCTGATTCCCTTTCAAAAGCTCCTTTTCATCGGACACAATGCAGTTTCGGGCTTATCCTCCCGAGCAGCGAGTCCGGGATATTTGGGCTATGATTCCGATCTTTCAGCCTCTATCCCGGGTTTCGGTCAGAAGGACCCTGAGGCTGCTGGGCCTCCTGCATCCTGCTGGTAGATCATGCAAGGTGGCATATGCGGGCTCTGCAGTGGGACCTGAAGTTCCAGTGGGCATAACATCAGGGGAATCTGTCCGATTGCGTTCAGATCTCGGAGGGCACTGCACGACAATTGCAGTAGTGACTAACAACCAGGATTGGGTCAATGGCAGATCCCTCTCCCTTCCCCAACCGGAGTTCACAGTGGTGACGGATGCATCACTTCTGGGGTGGAGCGGCCACATGGGAGAGGCGGAGATCAGAGGCCTCTGGTCTCCAGCGGAGTCCGGGCTCCACATCAACCTTCTGGAGCTCTGGGCGATCCGTCTTGCGCTGAAAGCATTCCTTCCCTCTGTCCGGGGAAGAGTAGTGCAGGGGTTTACGGACAACACCACCGCCATGTGGTACTGCAACAAACAGGGCGGGGTGGGGTCGTGGACCCTATGTCAAGAGGCTCTCCGTCTCTGACATAGCTGGAACATCAGGGCATATCCCTGGTGGTTCAACACCTGGCAGGTTCACTGAACGCCAGGGCAGACGAACTCAGCCGCAGGTGCATGATGGATCACGAATGGCGTCTTCACTCGGAGGTGGTGCAAGGTCTCTTTCGGCAGTGGGGAGAGCCTTGGTTAGATCTATTTGCCACCGAAGAGAACGCGCAATGTCAGCAATTCTGCGCTTTGGAATTTCCAAGGCGGCACTCGTTAGGCGACGCTTTTCGTCGCGAGTGGAGTTGCGGTCTTCAATTCGCCTTTCTGCCTATACCACTTCTGCCCAGAGTGCTGAAGAAGATAAAGCGCGACTGGGCCCAAGTCATTCTTGTGGCTCCGGATTGGGCACGAAGAGTCTGATATCCCGAGCTGTTTCACATGGCTATCGATCCTCCGATCAGACTGCCTCTTCGGGAGGATCTTCTGTCGCAGCAGCAGGGGACGGTCCTCCACCCGAACCTGTCCAGCCTCCACCTCCTTGCGTGGAGGTTGAGCGGCGACAGTTGACAGCCTTGGACTTTCCTCCCTAAGTCTGTGATGTTATCTTAGCAGCCAGGCGTCCCTCCACTAAGATGGTATACGCCTGCAGATGGAACAAATTTGAGGCATGGTGCGCAGTAAAGGCTGTGGATCCCCTTTCTGCCCCTCTTTCTGAGGTTCTCTTTTTCCTCCTTTCTTTGGCCCAGCAGGGCTTTGCTCTGGGCACTCTTAACTGCTATCTCTCAGCCATTTCAGCTTTTCTTAGGCTCCCTGATCAGCCTTCTCTTCTCAAGTCCCCTGTTGTAAATCGCTTTCTTAAGGGCATTACTCATCTTTTTCCTCCTGTTCCCTTCGTAATGCCTCAGTGGGACTTGTACTAGGTTCTTACTTTTCTTATGTGTGCTCCCTTTGAGCCAGTGCATAACTGTCCTCTCAGACTTCTCACTTTAAAGACTGCCTTTCTGGTTACCATCACTTCTGCTCGCAGAGTGAGTGAGCTCCAGGCTCTATCTTCTAAGCCTCCTTTCCTTGCTGTCCATCCGGACAAGGTTGTCCTTCGAACCAGACCTTCTTTTCTTCCTAAAGTGGTTACCTCTTTCCACATAGGACAGACCATCACTTTGCCCACCTTCTTTCCGCCTCCGCATCCTTCTAAGGAGGAAGAGAGGCTCCACTGTCTGGACCCAAAACGTGCTCTTTCCTTTTATTTGGATCGCACCAAGCAACTCCGGGTGGATGACCAAATCTTTGTTGGCTACGTGGGCACCAAAAAAGGTCGGGCCGTGCACAAACGGACCATCTCTAGGTGGGTCGTTTTGTGCATTAAAGCTTGCTACTATTTGGCAAAGAAGGAGCCTCCAGTGGGATTGCGCGCCCATTCCACCAGGGCGACGGCAGCTACCACTGCTTTGGGACGGGGAGTTCCCCTCAATGACATCTGTCAGGCAGCTATGTGGGCATCTCTGCACACATTCACAAAACACTACTGCCTGGACAGCCAAGTCCAGAGAGACGGCTTCTTTGGCCGTTCTGTTCTCCAGGACTTTCTGGTGTGAACTTGGTTCGCAGACCCACCTCCGGGGTTGTTATTGCTGGGGTATCTATTCTAAAGGTAAGGAATCTATAACTAATTGTCTCTTTCAGATGAACAAGTTACTTACCTTCAGTAACGATATATCCATAAGAGACATAGATTAGTTATAGATTCCTTACCGCCCCACCCATCCTCCCCGTTCTGCGAACTGACTTCTAGGGTAAGGGACTTCCCTTTCAGGGCCCTAGTTTGTGCACCAGTGGTCAGTGCCTTGCATGGCTCTGCGCTTCTGGCGAGGAATGTTGTGTAAAAGAACTGACGTCAGCGCGTGAGGGCGGCGTCTAAGTAGGTACCGCGACGTCATCCCGGCGACCACAACGCCGACGACGAATGCGGAGCCGACCGACGCCACCTTTCGAGGCGCAGGGGTACTGCTGACGAAAAAATTCTCCGGATCCAGTCTGACGCCTGGGGGTAATTCTAAAGGTAAGGAATCTATAACTAATCTATGTCTCTTACAGATATATCGTACCAAAGGTAAGTAACTTGTTCGTTGGGGGGTAAAGAGATCTATAGTGTGGCTGCTTGAACAGAGAATGATGTGCCACCCATGGTTTTTTCCTTGTATCTTGGGATTTTGAGGCGAGGTGCCACTCTAGAGCGGAGGTTCCTTTGTTAAATGTGTTTGGTGATTTTATTCCTGATGGAAGAGTGGTCCAGTTCCATGTATCGCTATGTGGGTGATACAAAGCAGCTTGAACGTGGATCTTCTGGCAACCGCTAACCAATGCAGGGCTTTCAAGGCTGGGGAGATGTGGTCTTGAGGTTTTATATGTAAGGGGAGTCTGGCAGCCGAGTTCTGAATCCATTGTAGTCTTTTCATGGTCGTTAAAGGTGATCCGTGGCAGAGGCTATTGGCGTAATCATGTTTGGACAGAACAAGGGAGATGGTACCCTGGACCTTGTGTGGAAATCCCAAATAAGTGACGATTTGTTGCAGAGTTTTATAGTAACAAAGCTTGATCTGGATAGTTTGTCCACTTGTGCACTCATCGATAGCTTAGAGTCCATGGTCATTCCGAGGTTTCTTACTTCCTTCAATACTTTAGGCTGTGTTCCCAAATCATCAGGCCACACGGCGAGCGGGTCATAATGTTTCCAATCACCACATATAAGTATTTCCGTTTTGGAACATTCAATTTGAGAAGGCTCCATGTCATCCATTGAGCCACAGCTCTGATCCAACAGAAAACTGGTGAGTTTACAATGTCTTTGGGGCATTCCAGTTGAAGGAGTATTTGTGTGTCATCTGCATAGTTGTACAAATGAACAAAGCAAGTGTAACTAATCACTTGCCCCTGCCCGCACTTGCGAAATGCAAATCTCAGTTTGCTCAATTGATCAACGACTATCATACAATCAATCGTAATTTCATCTTATTTACACAAAAACAAAATTCTGTGTTAAAAATTAAACATTGTAATCATTGCATAATCATTTTATCAGTTACTGAAATGTAATTAACGTATACAATCAGCAATTCAAAGTCAATATACATGAAATAAATTATAAACAAAACATATAACATCAGTTTTCTGTTGACTTTCCCAATGCATTTCGGGATAAGCTATCCCTTCGTCAGGGGAACTGTGGAAATCAATCAACAATGTTCAGTACACAAATGGAGGAACATAACTCACCATAAAAACCATGTACAAGCAAATGACTCCTCAATTTGACTGTGTCGTGATTAAAAAGTGAAAACACGCTCCACCAGTGAAACAAACAAAGGTTTTGTTTCACTGGTGGAGGCGTGTTTTCACTTTTTTAATCATGGTTTTTATGGTGAGTTATGTTCCTCCATTTGTGTACTGAACATTGTTAATTCGATTTTTTCCACAGTTCCCCTGACGAAGGGATAGCTTATCCCGAAATGCATTGGGAAAGTCAACAGAAAACTGATGTTATATGTTTTGTTTATAATTTATTTCATGTATATTGACTTTGAATTGCTGATTGTATACGTTAATTACATTTCAGTAACTGATAAAATGATTATGCAATGATTACAATGTTTAATTTTTAACACAGAATTTTGTTTTTATGTAAATAAGATGAAATTACGATTGATTGTATGATAGTGCGTTGATCAATTGAGCAAACTGAGATTTGCATTTCGCAGTGCGGGCAGGGGCAAGTGATTAGTTACACTTGCTTTGTTCATTTGTATAGTCAGTTCAAGAGGTTAGCTACCTCTTTCCCTCCCGGCACGCCCTGATAAATTATTTGTCAATAAAAATAGGCTTTTTTCAACACATAAGCAGGTGTGCACAGTCCAAACCATTATTGTTTTTGTTAATCTGCATAGTTGTGGCACATGAGGTGAAATTGATTGATCAGATGTTGAAAAGCATGGGCGAGATAATAGAACCTTAGGGACCTCTGCTTTCGTGAAGTATGGTTTGGACGAGAAAGGTGGGTATGGATGACATTAGTTCTGTTGCGAAGGTAGGATGCGATCCAGTCTAGAGCAGTCCCCTCTAAGCCGGCTTTGTAGAGTCTTTGAATCAGAGTGTCATGGTCAACCGTGTCAAAGGCAGTCGAGAGGGCCAAGAGAAGTAGTGCAACAACCCCGTTGCGGTCAACTGTGTTCTTCAGGTCATCCCAGATGGCAAGGAGGGCAGATTCTGTGCCTCTTCCTGGACGGAATCCCGTTTTGAAGTCTGAAAGTATGAGTCCTGGCCCTATATAGCCCTAGTAATCAGGTGACCCCTTCAGCCAATGGGAACCCTAACCAATCACAACACTAGGCATAAGCCCTGTAGCCAATAGGAGACCAAGCCCTTACAACCAATCACAGCCCTAGTCCAAGCACCCAATCAGGCACAAAACTTTAAGCCCTACGACCAATAGAAAGCCTAACCCCAATCCTAGTCCCAACCCTATTTCCAGCAGCCAATAGTACATGAAACCCTAAACCCTACGTCCAATAGAAAGCCTAATCCCAGCCCTTGTCCCAACCCAATTCCCAGCAGCCAATCATACAGGAAACCCTAAACCCTACGTTTCAATAGAAAGCCCAGCACCAGGAACCAATCCAAAACCCCAAACATATTCACCAATCAGATCACTAGCCCTAAGGCACAAGTTACTAACTTGTGTAACGATATATCTGTAAGAGACAGTAGTTAGTGATAGATTCCTTACCTTAGAATATCCCCAGGCGTCAGGCTGGATCCGGAAAGTTTTGCGTAGCAGTACCCTTTGCGCGTCGGTAGGCGGCGTCGTGCGGCTCCGCGTCCGTCGTCGGCGTCGTGATCGCCGGGATGACGTCGCGGGCAGTACTTAGGCGCCGCCCCTGCGCGCTGACGCCAGTTCTGTACACGACTTTCCGCGCCAGGAACGCAGAGCCATGCAAGAAGCTGACACAGGTGTCTGAAAAATACTAGGGCCCTGAAAGGGATGTCCTTAACCCTAGAAATCAGTTCGCAGAACGGGGAGGATGGGTGGGCGGTAGGAATCTATCACTAACTACTGTCTCTTACAGATATATCGTTACACAAGTTAGTAACTTGTGCATCTGAAAGAGACACGTTAGTGATAGATTCCTTACCTTAGAATAGATACCCCAGCAATACCAACCCCGGTGGTGGGTCTGCGAACAAAGATCAGACAAGGAAGTCCTGGAGGACAGAACGGCCAAAGAAGCCGTCCCTCCGGACCTGACTGTCAAGGCAGTAATGCTTAGTAAACGTGTGCAGCGAGGCCCACGTAGCTGCCTGACAGATAACCGGCAGCGGAACACCGCGGCCCAAGGCCGTGGTAGCAGCCGTTGCCCTGGTGGAATGGGCACGCAGCCCAACAGGAGGCTCCTTCTTAGCCAAAGAATAGCAGGTCTTGATGCACAAGGTAACCCAGCGGGAGATGGTCCTCTTGTGCACCGCCCGACCTTTTTGGCGCCCACGTAGCCAACAAAGAGCTGGTCATCCACCCGGAAGTGTTTCGTGCGGTCGATATAGAAGGAGAGCGCACGTTTTGGGTCCAGACGGTGGAGCCTCTCTTCCTCTCTGGAAGGATGCGGAGGCGGAAAGAAGGTGGGCAAAGTGATGGTCTGCCCAATGTGGAAAGCAGTAACCACCTTTGGCAAGAAGGACGGACGCGTCCGAAGAACAACCTTGTCTGGATGAACAGACAGAAAGGGGAGGTTTGCAAGAAAGAGCCTGGAGCTCACTCACCCGCCGAGCGGAGGTGATGGCCACCAGAAAGGCTGCCTTTAGAGTCAGAAGACGAAGAGGACAGTTATGCAGAGGCTCAAAGGGAGCGCACATTAAAAAGGTAAGAACCAAGTTCAAGTCCCACTGAGGCATTACAAACGGAACAGGAGGGAAGAGGTGAGTAATGCCTTTTAAGAACCTGTTAACAACAGGGGACTTGAAAAGGGAGGGCTGATCAGGGAGCCTGAGGAAGGCCGAGATAGCACAAAGATAACCCTTGATGGTACCCAGGGCAGAACCCTGTTGGGCCAGAGAGAGAAGGAACAGAAGGACCTCAGAAAGAGGGGCAGAAAGGGGATCCACAGCCTTTGCTGTGCACCATGCCACAAATTTGTTCCACCTGCAGGCGTATACCACCTTAGTGGAGGGACGCCTGGCTGCCAGAATCACATCACAAACTTCGGGAGGCAAGTCGAAAGGAATCAACTGCCGCCGCTCAATCTCCACGCAAGCAGGTGTAGACTGGACAGGTTCGGGTGGAGGACCGTCCCCTGCTGCTGCGACAGAAGATCCTCCCGAAGAGGCAGACGGATCGGGGGATCTATGCTCATATTGAGTAGCTCGGGATACCAAACTCTTCGAGCCCAGTCCGGAGCCACAAGAATGACTTGGGCCCGGTCGTGCCGAATCTTCTTCAACACTCTGGGTAGAAGTGGTATAGGCGGAAAGGCGTACAACAGACCGCAACTCCACTCGCGACGAAAAGCGTCGCCGAGCGAGTGCCGCCTTGGAAATTCCAACGCGCAGAACTGATGACATCGCGCGTTCTCTTCGGTGGCGAATAGATCTAACCAAGGCTCTCCCCACTGTAGAAAGAGTCCTTGCGCCACTTCCGAGTGAAGACGCCATTCGTGATCCATCATGCACCTGCGGCTGAGTTCGTCCGCCCTGGCGTTCAGAGAACCTGCCAGGTGTTGAACCATCAGGAACATGCCCTGATGTTCCAGCCATGTCCAGAGGCGCAGAGCCTCCTGACAAAGGGTCCAAGACCCCACCCCGCCCTGTTTGTTGCAGTACCACATGGCGGTGGTGTTGTCTGTGAACACCTGCACTACCTTCCCTTTGACAGAGGGAAGGAATGCCTTGAGTGCAAGCCGGATCGCCCGGAGCTCCAGAAGGTTGATATGGAGCCGGGACTCCGCCGGAGACCAGAGGCCTCTGATCTCCGCCTCTCCCATGTGACCGCCCCATCCCAGAAGGGACGCGTCCGTCACAACTGTATGCTCTGGCTGGGGAAGGGAGAGGGATCTGCCCATGACCCATTGCCGGTTCGAGAGCCACCACTGCAACTGTTTTGCAGTCCCCTCCGAGATCTGGACGTGATCGGACAGGTTGCCCTGGTGCTGCGCCCACTGGAACTTCAGGTCCCACTGCAGAGCCCGCATATGCCATCTGGCATGATTGACCAGCAGGATGCAGGAGGCCATGAGGCCCAGCAGCCTCAGGGTCATCCGTACCGAAACCCAGGATAAAGGCCGAAAGATCGGAATCATAGCCTGAATATCCCGGACTCGCCGTTCGGGAGGATAGGCCCGAAACTGCGTCGTGTCCAGAACTGCTCCGATGAAAAGGAGCTGTGGAGAAGGAATTAGATGCGACTTCGGCACATTGATGGAGAACCCCAGCGAGTGCAGGAGTTCGGCCGTAGTCTGGAGGTGGGAGACGACTGCCTGGGACGAGCCCGCCTTCAGCAGCCAGTCGTCGAGGTAGGGGAAGACTGAAACCCCTGCCCGGCGCAGATGAGCTGCGACCACCGCCATCACTTTCGTGAACACCCGAGGGGCACTGGTAAGGCCAAAGGGGAGCACGGTGAACTGAAAATGCTCGGGGCCTACCGTGAACCGAAGGTAACGCCGGTGGGCCGGCAGGACGGGGATGTGGAAATACGCGTCCTGCAAGTCCAACGCTACCAACCAGTCTCCAGGGTCGAGGGCAGTCAAGACCTGAGCTAGGGTGAGCATCTTGAACTTCTCCTTCCGGAGGAAGCGATTGACGTTCCGGAGGTCCAAGATAGGACGCATGTCCTCCTTGTCCTTTTTGGGCACCAGAAAGTAGTGGGAGTAGCAACCACGCCCTACTTCTGGGGTCGGAACATGCTCGATGGCCCTCTTGGTCAAGAGGGCCGTGACTTCCTTCTGTAGAAGCACCAAGTGATCCCCTGACATGCGGTGGAATTGAGGTGGCATGGCTGGGGGGGTGGTCTCGAAGGGGAGGGAGTAGCCCCTTCGGACAATGTCCAAGACCCACCTGTCTGAGGTGATGGTGCGCCAGTGGGGAAGGTGATGGCGGACCCTGCCCCTACTGGCGTGCCGTGCACCTGAAAGGAGGGACTAGGAGGGCTTGGAGGCCGCGGACGGGTTGGAGGTGGTGGCCTGACCCGCACGCTGGTTGCCCGATCCGCCACGGCGCGAATCCACGTCCTCGGCCACGCGAAGACGCCTGCTGCGCGGGCCGGTGGCTGGGCTGCTGACGTGAAGGGCGCCCTACCGTGGCCACGATAGGGGCGAAAAGCAGAAGGCAGCGGAGGGCGTGTAGCAGAAAGGCCCAGGGACTTGGCAGTAGCCCGTGAGTCCTTAAAGCGCTCCAACGCATGGTCTGCTTTGGACCCAAAAAGACCGACTCCATCAAAGGGCATGTCCATGAGAGTATTCTGGACATCCCCTGAAAACCAGTGGTTCTTAGCCAGGCGTGGCGTCGGAGCGCCACCGTCGTTGCAATCGACCTGCCCAGCGAGTCGGCGGTGTCAAGGCCACAACGGATAGTGTATTTGGCCGCATCCCTTCCTTCCGCAATGGCGCGGGAAAGCAGTGCCTGGACCTCCTCAGGGCACTGGGGCAAAACATCCGCCACCGAATCCCACAAAGAGTGGGTATATCGGCCCAAAAGACAAGCGGTGTTAACGGACCGCAAGCCAGCACTGGAGGAAGAAAACCTTTCTTCCCAAACTGATCCAGGCGTTTGGATTCCCTATCCGGAGGAGCGGTAGGGAAGGCGGTTTGGGAAGCGGAGGCTTGGACAACCAAGCTCTCAGGAGTGGGGTGGACAGAAAGAAACAGGGGGTCGCCCGGAGCGGGGCGATGGCGTCGTGACACGTTCCGATCCACAGGAGCCCCTGTGTTGGGCTTGGACCAGGCGCCCAAAAGAACGTCCGTGAGGGCGTCGTTAAACGGCAGCACAGTCTCCGCAGAGGAGGCTGCCGGCTGAAGCACCTCTGTCAAGATGTTAGGCTTGACCGTCAAAGTAGGGAGCTGGAGACGTAAGGCCCCAGCAGCCCTACGCAACACCGTACCAAAATTGGCCCCCTCCTCCGTAGCCACGGGAGGAGACAGCATGCCAGTGTCAGGAGAAGTATCCAGACCACTGGCCTCCCCTAGACTCTCTGTCCAGTCCTCATCATACTGACAGTTGCGTGTCAGAGGGTCATCAGACCCCTCCCAGTCCTCCTGGTCCTCCTCTGGTTCAAAATAAGGAGGAGGAGGGACATTTGGGACCCAAGGTCCCATCGGCGCCGGAGCCGGCGCCGAGCGACGCCGCTCCGGGTACAAGTCCGGAGCCGGAAGGAACTGGGGGACGACGCCGCCCGGAGCCCAGGGCGGCGTCGAGAACGGCACCGGAGACATCGGCGCCGGCGGAGGTGTCGTGAGGTCGACCGGCGTCGATGGGGGTTGTGGAGCCGGGATCGAGGCCGGGGCCGGAGCCGGAGCCGGGATCGAGGCTGGAGGCTCGGGCGACGCCGGGGCCGGAGCCGCCGGCGACGCCGGATCAACCCCATCAGGCCCGCGGGGCCCGAAGGCGCACCGGAGGGGCCTGAAGGCCCGAAGAGGCGGGCCATGGCCGACAGGAACTCCTGTACCTTGGCCGGATCCGCCCCGAACCCGGGAAGGGCGGGTATGACGGGGCGACCCACAGGCAAGTCCGGGGCCGCGGGGGCGGGGACGGTGCCGGGAGGGGCCTCAGCCGAGTCGCGAGACCGGCGAGGCGAAGTCCGAGAGCGACGATGCTTCTTGGACTTCTTGTGTCGAGACTTACCGGACGAAGAAGACTTCGACGCCGACGACCGGTGTGCACTCCGCGAGCGACCCCTGGACCTCTCACGCGACCGGGGCTTCCGCGGAGCCGAATGCCGGGCCTCGAGGAGCTTTCGAGACCGCTCTCGCAAAGCCTTCGGGTTGAGGGCCTGGCATTCGGGACAAGACTCGGTGTCGTGGCCTCGGCCGAGGCAGAAGAGACACTCCCAATGCGGGTCGGTGACGGACATCATCCGCGCACAGGCGCCGCATCGCTTGAAGCCGGGCATCCCTACGACACCTGAATAGCTGGAAAAACACAGTGAAAAATCACCAAAAAGTATGGTCAAAAATTGACCAGGGCACTGCTCTTCCCGGATCTGCGCTTACTGGCGCGGAAAAAGAAGAACTGACGTCAGCGCGCAGGGCGGCGCCTAAGTACTGCCCGCGACGTCATCCCGGCGATCACGACGCCGACGACGGACGCGGAGCCGCACGACGCCGCCTACCGACGCGCAAGGGTACTGCTACGCAAAACTTTCCGGATCCAGCCTGACGCCTGGGGATATTCTAAGGTAAGGAATCTATCACTAACGTGTCTCTTTCAGATCCCTACATCAATAGAATCACTGACGCTTAGGGTCGGAGACCTCCCTGGGGAGGTACAAACGTTTCGGTCCTGCTGGAATAGAAGTCACCAAAGGGCGCGCATCGCCTGTCCATATGCTCCGGAGATTCCGTTTCTGATGTCTCAACAGCTGCCTCATGGGGGCAACTGGTCGGCGTTGGAGGGATGGACTGCCTTGGGCCTCACAGCAGTGGGAGACTTATATGAAGATGGTGTGCTGATACCGTTTGAGGCACTCAGTGAGCGCTTTGCACTCCCCCGAGGAGATTATCTCCTGCATACGGCCTTGATGCACAAGTTACTAACTTGTGTAACGATATATCTGTAAGAGACAGTAGTTAGTGACAGATTCCTTACCTTAGAATATCCCCAGGCGTCAGGCTGGATCCGGAAAGTTTTCTGCGTAGCAGTACCCTTGCGCGTCGGTAGGCAGCGTCGTGCGGCTCCGCGTCCGTCGTCGGGCGTCGTGATCGCCGGGATGACGTCGCGGGCAGTACTTAGACGCCGCCCCTGCGCGCTGACGTCAGTTCTGTACACGACTTTCCGCGCCAGGAACGCAGAGCCATGCAAGAAGCTGACATAGGTGTCTGAAAAATACTAGGGCCCTGAAAGGGATGTCCTTAACCCTAGAAATCAGTTCGCAGAACGGGGAGGATGGGTGGGGCGGTAGGAATCTGTCACTAACTACTGTCTCTTACAGATATATCGTTACACAAGTTAGTAACTTGTGCATCTGAAAGAGACACGTTAGTGACAGATTCCTTACCTTAGAATAGATACCCCAGCAATACCAACCCCGGTGGTGGGTCTGCGAACAAAGATCAGACAAGGAAGTCTCGGAGAACAGAACGGCCAAAGAAGCCGTCCCTCCGGACTTGGCTGTCAAGGCAGTAATGCTTTGTAAACGTGTGCAGCGAGGCCCACGTAGCTGCCTGACAGATATCCTGCAGCGGAACTCCGCGGCCCAAAGCCGTGGTAGCAGCCGTTGCCCTGGTGGAATGGGCACGCAGCCCAACAGGAGGCTCCTTCTTAGCCAAAGAATAGCAGGCCTTGATGCACAAGGTAACCCAGCGGGAGATGGTTCGTTTGTGCACCGCCCGACCTTTTTGGCGCCCACGTAGCCAACAAAGAGCTGGTCATCCACCCGGGAAGTGTTTTGTGCGGTCGATATAGAAGGAGAGCGCACGTTTTGGGTCCAGACGGTGGAGCCTCTCTTCCTCTCTGGAAGGATGCGGAGGCGGAAAGAGGCAAGGTGATGGTCTGCCCAATGTGGAAGGCAGTAACCACCTTTGGCAAGAAGGACGGACGCGTCCTAAGAACAACCTTGTCTGGATGGACAGACAGAAAAGGAGGTTTGCATGATAGAGCCTGGAGCTCACTCACCCGCCGAGCGGAGGTGATGGCCACCAGAAAGGCTGTCTTCAGAGTCAGAAGACGAAGAGGACAGTTATGTAGAGGCTCAAAGGGAGCGCACATTAGAAAGGTAAGAACCAAGTTCAAGTCCCACTGAGGCATCACAAACGGAACAGGAGGGAAGAGGTGTGTAATGCCTTTTAAGAACCTGTTAACAACAGGGGACTTGAAAAGGGAGGGCTGATCAGGGAGCCTGAGGAAGGCCGAGATAGCACAGAGATAACCCTTGATGGTACCCAGGGCAGAACCCTGTTGGGCCAGAGAAAGAAGGAACAGAAGGACCTCAGAAAGAGGGGCAGAAAGGGGGTTCACAGCCTTTGCTGTGCACCATGCCACAAATTTGTTCCACCTGCAGGCGTATACCACCTTAGTGGAGGGACGCCTGGCTGCCAGAATCACATCACAAACTTCGGGAGGCAAGTCGAAAGGAATCAACTGCCGCCGCTCAATCTCCACGCAAGCAGGTGGAGGCTGGACAGGTTCGGGTGGAGGACCGTCCCCTGCTGCTGCGACAGAAGATCCTCCCGAAGAGGCAGACGGATCGGGGGATCTACGCTCATACTGAGTAGCTCGGGATACCAAACTCTTCGAGCCCAGTCCGGAGCCACAAGAATGACTTGGGCCCGGTCGTGCCGAATCTTCTTCAACACTCTGGGTAGAAGTGGTATAGGCGGAAAGGCGTACAACAGACCGCAACTCCACTCGCGACGAAAAGCGTCGCCGAGCGAGTGCCGCCTTGGAAATTCCAACGCGCAGAACTGATGACATTGCGCGTTCTCTTCGGTGGCGAATAGATCTAACCAAGGCTCTCCCCACTATAGAAAGAGTCCTTGCGCCACTTCCGAGTGAAGACGCCATTCGTGATCCATCATGCACCTGCGGCTGAGTTCGTCCGCCCTGGCGTTCAGGGAACCTGCCAGGTGTTGAACCATCAGGAACATGCCCTGATGTTCCAGCCATGTCCAAAGGCGCAGAGCCTCCTGACAAAGGGTCCACGACCCCACCCCGCCTTGTTTGTTGCAGTACCACATGGCGGTGGTGTTGTCTGTGAACACCTGCACTACCTTCCCTTTGACAGAGGGAAGGAATGCCTTGAGTGCAAGTCGGATCGCCCGGAGCTCCAGAAGGTTGATATGGAGCCGGGACTCCGCTCGGAGACCAGAGGCCTCTGATCTCCGCCTCTCCCATGTGACCGCCCCATCCCAGAAGGGACGCGTCCGTCACAACTGTGTGCTCTGGCTGGGGAAGGGAGAGGGATCTGCCCATGACCCATTGCCGGTCCGTGAGCCACCACTGCAACTGTTTTGCAGTCCCCTCCGAGATCTGGACGTGATCGGACAGGTTGCCCTGGTGCTGCGCCCACTGGAACTTCAGGTCCCACTGCAGAGCCCGCATATGCCATCTGGCATGATTGACCAGCAGGATGCAGGAGGCCATGAGGCCCAGCAGCCTCAGGGTCATCCGTACGAAACCCAGGATAAAGGCTGAAAGATCGGAATCATAGCCTGAATATCCTGGACTCGCCGTTCGGGAGGATAGGCCCGAAACTGCGTCGTGTCCAGAACTGCTCCGATGAAAAGGAGCTGTGGAGAAGGAATCAGATGCGACTTCGGCACATTGATGGAGAACCCCAGCGAGTGCAGGAGTTCGGCCGTAGTCTGGAGGTGGGAGACGACCGCCTGGGACGAGCCCGCCTTCAGCAGCCAGTCGTCGAGGTAGGGGAAGACTGAGACCCCAGCTCGGCGCAGATGAGCTGCGACCACCGCCATCACTTTCGTGAACACCCGAGGGGCACTGGTAAGGCAAAAGGGGAGCACGGTGAACTGAAAATGCTCGAGGCCTACCGTGAACCGTAGGTAACGCCGGTGGGCCGGCAGGACGGGGATGTGGAAATAAGCGTCCTGCAAGTCCAACGCTACCAACCAGTCTCCAGGGTCGAGGGCAGTCAAGACCTGAGCTAGGGTGAGCATCTTGAACTTCTCCTTCCGGAGGAAGCGATTGACGTTCCGGAGGTCCAAGATAGGACGCATGTCCTCCTTGTCCTTTTTGGGCACCAGAAAGTAGTGGGAGTAGCAACCACGCCCTACTTCTGGGGTCGGAACATGTTCAGGGCCGTGACTTCCTTCTGTAGAAGCACCAAGTGATCCCCTGACATGCGGTGGAATTGAGGTGGCATGGCTGGGGCGGTGGTCTCGAAGGGGAGGGAGTAGCCCCTTTGGACAATGTCCAAGACCCACCTGTCCGAGGTGATGGGACGCCAGTGGTGAAGGTGATGGCGGACCCTGCCCCCTACTGGCGTGCCGTGCACCTGAAAGGAGGGACTAGGAGGGCTTGGAGGCCGTGGACGGGTTGGAGGTGGTGGCCTGACCCGCACGCTGGTTGCCCGAACCGCCACGGCGGTATCCACGTCCTCGGCCACGCGAAGGCGCTTGCTGCGCGGGCCGTTGGCCGGGCTGCTGACGTGACTGGGCGGGGCTCCCGTGGCCACGAAAGGGGCGAAAAGCAGATGTGAGCGGAGGGCGCACAACAGCAAGGCCCAGGGACTTGCAGTAGCCCGCGAGTCCTGAAGCGCTCCAGCGCATGGTCTGCTTTTGATCCAAAAAGACCGACTCCATCAAAGGGCATGTCCATGAGAGTATTCTGGACATCACCCGAAAACCAGTGGTCCTCAGCCAGGCGTGGCGACGCAGCGCCACCGTCGTTGCAAGCAATCTGCCCAGCGAGTCGGCGGTATCAAGGCCACAACGTATGGTGTATTTAGCCGCATCTCGCCCTTCCGCAATGGCGCGGGTAAGCAGTGTCTGGACCTCCTCAGAACACTGCGGCAAAACAGTCGCCACCGAATCCCACAGGGAGTGGGTATATCGGCCCAAGAGGCAAGCGGTGTTAACGGACCGCAAGCCAGCACTGGAGGAAGAGAAAGCCTTCTTCCCAAAGTGATCCAGGCGCTTGGATTCCCTATCCGGAGGGGCGGTAGGGAAGGCGGTTTGGGAGGCAGAGGCTTGGACAACCAAGCTCTCAGGGGTGGGGTGTTGGGAGAGAAACAGGGGTCGCCCGGAGCAGGGCGATGGCGTCGGGCCACGTTCCTATCCACAGGAGCCCCTGTGGTGGGCTTGGACCAGGCACCCAAAAGAACGTCAGTGAGTGCATCATTGAACGGCAGCACAGTCCCCGAAGAGGAGGCCGCCGGCTGAAGCACTTCTGTCAGGAGGTTAGTCCTGACGGCCACCGTAGGCAACTGGAGATTCAAGGCTCCAGCAGCTCTACGCAACACCGTTGCAAAATTAGCCCCCTCCTCCGTAGCCACGGGAGGAGACAGCATGCCAGAGTCAGGGGAGGTGTCCAGACCACTGGCATCCCCAAGTTCCTCAACCCAGTCCGGGTCAAACTCTCACTATTGTGTGAGAGGGTCCTCAGACCCCTCCCAGCTCTCCTGGTCCTCCTCAGGTTCATAATATGGAGGAGGAGGGACTTTAGGGACCCAAGGTCTCATCGGGCGCCGGAACCGGCGTCGGGCGAGCGTCGGTCCGGCTCCATGTCCGGAGCCGGAGAGAGCCGGGAACGACGCCGTCCGGAGCCCCGGACGGCGCCAGGAACGGCACCGGGGACATCGGCGGAGGCGTGGTTAGGTCAACCGGCGCCGATGGGGGTCGCGGCACCACCGGAGCCGGGATCGAGGCCGGGGCCGGAGCCGAGGCCGGGATGAAGGCTGGTGGGACAGGCGACGCCGGGACCGGAGTCGACGGCGACGCCGGAGCAACCCCATCAGGGCCCGCGGGGCCCGAAGGCGCACCGGGAGGGACCTTGAGGCCCGAAGAGGCGGGCCATGGCCGACAGGAACTCCTGTATTTGGGCCTGAGTCGCCCCCGAACCCGGGAAGGACGGGTAATGCGGGGGTAACTCGACAGGCACGTCCGGGGCCGCGGGGACGGTGCCGACAGGGACCTCAGCCGAGTCGTGAGACCGGCGAGGCGAAGTCTTAGAGCGATGATGCCGCTTAGACTTCTTGTGCTTCGACTTACCGGAGGAGCGCGAAGACTTGGATTCCGACGAACGGCGGGGACTCCGCGTCCGGCCCCTCGACCTCTCCCGGGACCGGGGCTTGGTGCGGCGCGGAGCCGACTCCCGGACCTCGAGGAGCTTTCGAGACCGCTCTCGCAAAGCCTTCGGATGAAGTTTCCGGCAGTCAGGGCACGACTTCGTGTCGTGGTCTCGGCCGAGACAGAAGAGACACTCAAGATGCGGGTCCGTGATCGACATCATGCGACCACATTCCTCGCAGGGCTTAAAGCCGGGCATCCCTACGACACCTTAGGAGTCGTGAAGACTGGTTGAAGAAACAGTGAAAAAATTCACAAAAAAGGATAGTCAAAAAGTGACTAGGGCACTGCTCTTCCCGGATCTGCGCTTACTGGCGCGGAAAAAGAAGAACTGACGTCAGCGCGCAGGGGCGGCGTCTAAGTACTGCCCGCGACGTCATCCCGGCGATCACGATGCTGACGACGGACGCGGAGCCTCACGACGCCGCCTACCGACGCGCAAGGGTACTGCTACGCAGAAAACTTTCCGGATCCAGCCTGACGCCTGGGGATATTCTAAGGTAAGGAATCTGTCACTAACGTGTCTCTTTCAGATGTCGGTTATCCAGCGGCACTGGAAGGAGGGGTTGTCTGAGCTGAAAACGGCGCTGGTATGTCAGTATGTAGTACTGGCAGCTGGCACTATCAAAGCGGTTACTGCCTTGTATCGAAGGATGACCGTTGAGAAGTTGCCCCCCCTACAGGGGTTGAAACTTAAATGGGAGGCTGACATGGGAATGGAAATCCCAGATAAGGCCTGGGCTGAACTACTTGAGCGCCCGTGGAAATGTTCCAGGAATGCCCGATTCCAGCAGATCCAATTCTTCATCTTGCACAGAGCCTACCTTACCCCGGCAAAAATTAAGCAGTATTTTTCCGCGCCCACAGCGCCCTGTCCACGCTGCCATGGGGAGGAAGCGGATTTCCGCCATATGATGTGGGACTGTTCCCGGGTGGAGCCGTATTGGCGGGAAGTATCGGCACTACTATGTACTGTTACAGAAAGGGATATTACATGTGACCTAGGCACGTGTCTGCTACACTGGTTCCCTCATACTTCCAAAACAAAAATAACCAGTAAATTTATAGACTTAGGACTAGTACTGGCCAAACGGGAGATTACAGCTCGCTGGAAGGCGCCGCAAGGCCCGCGGCTGCAGAGGTGGAGGGATGAGTTTCTTAGGTGGGCTGAGTGCGAAGCGGTAGTACGCATGCAAGCAGCTAGCCGAGCTCAGAGTGACAAAGCGTTGGACTCTGCCCGCGCATGGGGGGCCTTGACGGAGGTGCTCAGGCCCGTGGATTCTGATACTGAGGTGGACTCGTTGCCTGGTGAATAGCAGGACCTGCGCTCCTCTTTATGTGTTTTGCAAAAGATGGGGAGGAGTGTTCTCAATGTTAGCCACCTAATTCTCCTATGCAATGAATATTTGATTAATGTCATTCAGTCACAAGGTTATTATACAGGAATTACTGTGAAGTATGCCTCCTTCTGTTTCAAGTTACTACCACATGCCGGGGGGTGTCTAGGGAGGGAGGCAGGGGGATGGGAGGGGGGTTGGGGGGTGTTCTGGGGCTTTGGTTTGTGTGTCTGATTTTGGGTCTATTTTTCCCCCCCCCCCATGTGTTAGTGTTCCTGTTTACATTGCCTGATATTGCCCATGCTACATTATACTCTATGAAACTGTTGAGACTAAGGCACCAATGGAGAAGGAAAATGTTGCTCCTTCGTCACATAGTGTACGTTAACACATGTACTCACGTTTTATTGGAAAGTTTATATGAAAGGGCATGTATAAGGGGACAGTGTTATGTGAGCAGTAGCTCCTGTTCAATTGTATATGATTATTGTGTAGACAAAAATCAATAAACACATTTAAAAATAAAATAAAAATTAATAGAATCACTGACCCAGGAACAAATCAGTACCCTCAAATACCCAACCAATAAGAATACTAACCCTAATCCAATAGAAACACCAGATGCAACCACCAATCAGTGCACACAAGTAGCATCCTATAGCAGCCTATATATGGTCCCTGCAACCACAGACAATATTTGCTGGCCAGGGAGTTGGAAGCTGCTCCTCAATTCAGAATCTCCTAGGAGACAGACTCAATCCACACTTTGGAGTTCTGCAGGTATGGGCCTAACAAACTTTGCCCTCTAACAATACTGTTTGTACAAAACTTTACTCACTCTACTAGCCAAAAAAACGAGTGCACAATCCCTAAAAAACACAGCTTAAACAGCTAACAGCAGATTATTGCTGTCTCAGAGCACCATCTGTTCTCTTTCTGATGCATAATATCTCTGTTGCTAAGGGGAAGGTGTGGGGGGGTAATCTGGTTTCACTCACTTGCTAACACAATATGGGAGCTGAGGATGGATTGCTTAACACACAGGTCTGAGCACAGAGCAAGGGAGAAATTAGGAGGGAAAAACAGGTAGTCATGGGCAATGTGAAAAATCAACCGATTTTGGACTGCAAATCCCACAATTCAACAGGTAAAATGAAACAGTCACGGGCAAGTAAAAACCACAAATGTCCAAACAAAACAAGTGAAAAATTATGCAATCACAAGCAAGTAAAAAACTTAAATTTCTAAACGGTAACAATCACAAGCAAAAAAGGTGACAATGATGCAATCACGGGTAGGGGAAATCGCTTTTTAAATTTCAGGGAAGAGACCGCACTAGTCTGCCTTCTTACCACCTCCTGGTCCTTGGCTCACAGCAATCTTGGGCACAGTGAAACTGCAGCTCACAAAATGGAGGTGAATGTTTTGGTGTTCACCCAACAAACCCCTAAGGGGCCTGGGCAGGTGTGTGGGCTCAGGTTTGCTTGGGAGCTAGGGAGCCAATTAGCAAGCGCAGCCTGCTGCCCAGGGGGGGCTGGAAAGCTGCTCCTCAATTCAGAATCTCCTAGGAGACAGACAGGCTCAATACGCATACTATATATAAAATTGTGTCACAATAGACTTCAAGTGGCCGGACAACACATAGAGCATCACTGGCCCACATTAACTGCAGGACCGCAGGTATCTACACAGCCTGCGCCTGCATGGTCTTTATTGTCATGGCCCAAAAGTCTGAACACGACTCCGAGCCGTGGTCACACCCAAAATACCAAGGCAAGCGTAAGAAGAAAAGAAAGCAAAAAAAGAAAAGGTAACGCACCTTTTAGTGCAGTATCAAAATATTAAATAGGGAAAAAACAAACAAAAAAAAACAGTAAAAGGAAATAATACATAAACTGAATCCTTGTTAGCAACAAGCGCATGCAACAATACAATCATAAGACCGCTTCAAGAAGTAACAGCCATGATTTTCCAAGGACTTGCAAAACACAGAGAAAATAGATACATGCCCAAAAAGACAGGTAATATATATCCTCCAGACAGGTGCAAAAAGCATTGTGGGAGAATATCAAGAAGATCTTCCTATAAAGCCTAAAAACTCCAAACAAATTGTATGACCGAAAACAGGTAAGGAAATGCAGGTAGAAGTCTCCATCAGATTGTCTTCCCACACTGCCTATCACATAGCATAAGATACAGAGTTCACCCCTTATGTTCTAGGAATGAATCACCTATCCCCTCACAGAGAAGGAGGCAACTAACTCGAGTCTTCCAAAGACTATACCATAAACTCTGAGTTTACTCATACGATTTTCCAAAAAGTGAAGCACATAAAATAAAATGTAGATATGAGGTCCGCTCAGGAGGAGAAAACAACCTGCACCATAAAACACATAGTCCAAAAGGACTTTAATAAAGGATGAACCACAAGAACATGTATTAAAAAAAATACAAAGCGTAGGCCCTGAATTCGTCAGCGCTGTAATAAAAATGCACAACACACGAGTAGTGCGGACATACTGCGCGAAGTACTCTAACGAGTAAAGACCAGAATGTCCCTATATACTAGACTTACCACTGACATACCAACATGTACCTATGAGTAACAACAAAAGGTCGAAACCATGCACATTTTAGCATACTGAAAACTGCTTCAAAGAAGCTTGCGTCAGAAAGTTTTCCATACAAGACGACACGTCTCTTGACAATAACCTCTTGAGCACAAAGCTCATCCTGAGAGGCAAGGGACAAAGGGAAACCTCCCTCGGTTATCTAAACCAATCCTAAACAAGGAAAAAATGGTACTGATAACAAAATATTTCCTCTCGCAGGACACCAAGTGGTCAGCCCAACATCGACATGTAAAATGCCCTAACAAAGCTTACTCGCTTATAAAGAAATAGTCTGCATAACAAGTATAAAGACAAGTTACCCAGTAACAAACAACAAAAAGCTATGATTCTGAAGACCTCTGTCTGTCATGGAAGCATCTTAACGCTGCATCAGCTAGACTCCTGAAAAGATGGGCACCATCAAATGGCAAGTTGACCAAAGTTGACTCGACAGCCTCCGAGAAACCCGAAGTTGCCAACCAAGCCTGACGCCATAACGCCACTGCCGATGCCATTGCTTGACCCACAGAGTCTGTTGTGTCCATACCACACCTTATGGTAAGCCTAGCAGCCTGCTGACCATCTTTAATCAAATCACCAATCTCCGAGCGGAGGTTATCTGGAAGAGATGGTAACACATTCTGTAGCGAATCCCATAAAGCATGGGAATATCGCCCCAGCACACAAGATGTATTTATGGATCTCAAGGCTGAGCTTGTCAAAGCAAAGATGTTTACCACATGTATCACGACTCCTAGACTCCTTACCCACTGGAGTTTTAGGAACAGAATCTACATCCTGTGAAGAAGTTGCAACCTGAGTCACCAAGCTAAAAGTGGAAGGGTGTCTATGAAGACAAACTGGATCTCCAGGTGCAGGCCCTAAAAGAGTGGAGTTCAGGACACATGCAGAGATGATGGGAATCTCTGCCAGTGCCTTTGCTGTTACCCGGTGTTGGAAATGGCCCTTGTTGCAGGGTTATCCCCAAACTTTTTGCTTCTTCCTCCTATTTTTTCCTGACCTGTGGTTGTTGGCTATAGAACTCTGGGCATTTTACCACTGCTGATCAGTGCTAAAGTGCATATGCTCTCTGTGTAAATTGATATTGTGATTGGTTATCCATGATTGGTATATTTGTTTTACCAGTAGGTCCCTAGTAAAGTGCACTGAGTGTGCCAGGGCTGGTAATTCAAATGCTACTAGTGGGCTTGCAGCACTGATTGTGCCACCCACATGAGTAGCCCTAAAATGATGTCTCAGGCCTGCCACTGCAGTGCCTGTGCGCAGTTTGTTAACTGCCATGTTGACCTGGCCAGTGTACCCACTTGCCAGGCCTGACCCTTCCCTTTTCTTACACATTGGACACCCCTATGGTAGGCCAAGGTACCCCCCTGGGCAGGGTGCAGTGTATGTGAAAGGTAGGACATGTACTAGTGTGGGTAACATGTCCTGATGCACAAGTTACTACTTGTGTAACGATATATCTGTAAGAGACATTAGTTAGTGATAGATTCCTTACCTTAGAATATCCCCAGGCGTCAGACTGGATCCGGAAAGTTTTGCTAGCAGTACCCCTGCGCGCCAGTAGGTGGCGTCGTGCGGCTCCGCGTCCGTCGCTGGCGTCATAAGCGCCGAGATGACGTCACGGAGACTACTTAGGCGCCACCCATGCGCGCTGACGTCAGTTCTGCACACGACTTTCCGCGCCAGGAACGCAGAGCCATGCAAGAAACTGACCACTGGTGCCATGAAACTAGGGCCCTAAAAGGGATGACCTTAACCCTAGAAATCAGGTCGCAGAACGGGGAGGATGGGTGGGGCGGTAAGGAATCTATCACTAACTAATGTCTCTTACAGATATATCGTTACACAAGTAGTAACTTGTGCATCTGAAAGAGACACGTTAGTGATAGATTCCTTACCTTAGAATAGATACCCCAGCAATACCAACCCCGGTGGTGGGTCTGCGAACAAGATTACACCAGAAAGTCACGGAGAACAGAACGGCCAAAGAAGCCGTCTCTCCGGACTTGACTGTCAAGGCAGTAATGCTTGGTAAACGTGTGCAGCGAAGCCCACGTAGCTGCCTGACAAATGTCCTGCAAGGGAACGCCGCGTCCCAAGGCAGTAGTGGCTGCCGTCGCCCTGGTAGAATGTGCACGCAGCCTCACAGGAGGCTCCTTCTTAGCCAACGAGTAACAGGCTGTGATGCAGAGAACGACCCACCGAGAGATGGTCCGTTTGTGCACGGCCCGACCTTTTTTGGCGCCCACGTAGCCAACAAAGAGCTGGTCATCCACCCGGAACTGTTGCGTGCGCTTCAGGTAGAACGAGAGCGCACGTTTTGGGTCCAGATGGTGGAGCCTCTCCTCCTCTTTTGAAGGATGCGGAGGCGGAAAGAAGGTGGGCAAAGTGATGGTCTGCCCGATGTGGAAGGGCGTGACAACCTTTGGCAAGAAAGAAGGACGGGTCCTTAAAACCACCTTGTCCGGATGAACAGAAAGGAAAGGAGGTTTGGAAGAAAGAGCCTGAAGCTCACTCACTCTTCTGGCAGAGGTGATAGCTACCAGAAAAGCCATCTTGAGAGTGAGAAGACGCAAAGGACAGGTAGGAAGGGGCTTGAAGGGAACGCACATCAGATATGTCAAGACAAGGTTTAAGTCCCATTGAGGCATAATGAACGGCACGGGAGGAAACGTGTGCGTAATGCCCTTCAGGAAACGGTTAACAACCGGGGACTTAAAAAGAGAAGGCTGATCTGGAAGCCGGAGAAAGGCGGAGATGGCCGAAAGATAACCTTTGATAGTGCCCAGAGCAGAGCCCTGCTGGGCCAAAGAAAGAAGGAACAGAAGGACCTCGGAAAGAGGGGCAGAAAGGGGATCCACAGCCTTAGCTGTGCACCATGCCACAAACTTGTTCCACCTGCAGGCGTATACTGTTTTAGTGGAGGGACGCCTGGCTGCCAGAATGACATCACAGACTTCGGGAGGAAGATCGAAAGCTGTCATCTGTCGCCGCTCAATCTCCACGCATGGAGGTGGAGGCTGGACAGGTTCGGGTGGAGGACCGTCCCCTGCTGCTGCGACAGAAGATCCTCCCGAAGAGGCAGTCGGATCGGGGGATTGATCGCCATGTTGAGTAGCTCGGGATACCAGTATCTTCGTGCCCAATCCGGAGCCACAAGGATGACTTGGGCCCGGTCGCGCCGAATCTTCTTCAGCACTCTGGGCAGAAGTGGTATAGGCGGAAAGGCGTACAACAGACCGCAACTCCACTCGCGACGAAAAGAGTCGCCGAGCGAGTGTTGCCTTGGAAATTCCAACGCGCAGAACTGATGACATTGCGCGTTCTCTTCGGTGGCGAATAGATCTAACCAAGGCTCTCCCCACTGCAGAAAGAGACCTTGCGCCACGTCCGAGTTCAGACGCCATTCGTGATCCATCAAGCACCGGCGACTGAGTTCGTCCGCCCTGGCGTTCAGAGAACCTGCCAGGTGTTGAACCACCAAGGTAATGCCTTGATGTTCCAGCCATGTCCAGAGGTGCAGAGCCTCCTGACATAGGGTCCACGACCCCACCCCGCCCTGCTTGTTGCAATACCACATGGCGGTGGTGTTGTCCGTGAACACCTGCACTACACTTCCCCGGACAGAGGGAAGGAATGCCTTCAGTGTAAGTCGGATCGCTCGAAGCTCCAAAAGATTGATATGGAGCCGGGACTCCGCCGGAGACCAGAGGCCTCTGATCTCCGCCTCTCCCAAGTGGCCGCCCCATCCCAGGAGGGACGCATCCGTCACCACTGTGTGCTCCGGTTGGGGAAGGGAGAGGGATCTGCCATTGACCCAATCGCGATTCGTGTGCCACCACTGCAATTGTCGTGCAGTGCCCTCCGAGATCTGGACATGATCGGACAGGTTGCCCTGATGCTGTGCCCACTGGAACTTCAGGTCCCACTGCAGAGCCCGCATGTGCCATCTGGCATGTTGCACCAGCAGGATGCAGGAGGCCATCAGGCCCAGGAGCCGGAGGGTCATCCTGACTGAAACCCGGGAGAGAGGCTGAAAGATCGGAATCATAGCCTGAATATCCCGGACTCGCTGCTCGGGAGGATAAACCCGAAACAGCGTCGAATCCAGAACCGCTCCGATGAAGGGGAGCTTCTGAGAGGGACTCAGGTGCGACTTCGGCACGTTGATGGAGAACCCCAGCAAATGCAGGAGGTCGGCCGTAGTCTGAAGGTGGGAGACGACTGCCTGGGGCGAGCCCGCCTTCAACAACCAGTCGTCGAGGTAGGGGAAGACTGACACCCCTGACCTGCGCAGATGAGCTGCGACCATCGTCATCACCTTCGTGAACACCCGAGGGGCGCTGGTAAGGCCGAAGGGGAGCACGGCAAACTGAAAATGCTCCTGGCCTACCGTGAACCGCAGGTAACGCCGGTGGTTCCGGCAGGATGGGGATGTGAAAATAGGCGTCCTGCAAGTCCAACGCTACCATCCAGTCTCCAGGGTCGAGGGCAGCCAAGACCTGAGCCAGAGTTAACATCTTGAACTTCTCCTTTCGGAGGAAACGATTGACGTCCCTGAGGTCCAAGATGGGGCGCAAGCCCCCCTTGTCCTTCTTGGGGACCAGTAAGTAGAGGGAATAACAACCACTCCCTACTTCTGGCCTAGGAACGCGCTCGATGGCCCCCTTGGCCAAAAGGGCCGCAACTTCCTGCAGGAGAAGTGCCAAGTGGTCCCCCGACATGCGGTGAAACTGAGGTGGCATGGCTGGAGGGGTGGACTGAAAGGGAAGGGCGTAACCCTTGCGGATGATCTGCAACACCCACTTGTCCGATGTGATAGCGTGCCAGTGGGGGAGATGATGGCGGATCCTGCCACCCACTGGCATGGGGTGCCCCCCAAAGCTCGGATTAGGAAGGTTTTGAGGCAGAAGCAGCGGGGGCGGAGGTGGACTGACCCCCACGCTGCGTCCCAGACCCGCCCCTGCGGAAACCGCGTCCGCGTTGAGGCGGGGTCTGCACAGGCTTGCTGAAGGAACGTGCCTGGGTGCCCTTTCCGTGTCCACGAAAGGAACGAAAACCAGGAGTGGCGGGGCTTCTCGTGGAAAGACCTAAGGACTTGGCCGTGGCCCGCGAGTCCTTAAAACGCTCCAGCGCACTGTCGGCCTTATCGCCAAACAGGCGAGTGCCATCAAAGGGCATGTCCATGAGTGAGTTTTGGACATCTGGCGAGAACCCGGTAGATCTGAGCCAGGCGTGGCGACGAAGCGCCACAGTCGTAGAAATCGCTCTACCTAAGGAGTCCGCGGTGTCTAAACCACACCGAATGGCGAACTTAGCCGCATCTTTACCTTCTGCAATGGCTTGGGACAATACAGCTTGGGTCTCCTCAGGACACTGAGGTAACACCTGCGCAACTGTGTCCCACACCGCGTGGGAATAGCGGCCCAATAGGCAGGCGGTATTCACTGACCGCAGCCCCAAGCTGGCCGAAGAGAACAAACGTTTACCGAACTGTTCCAGCTTCTTAGAGTCCTTATCCGGCGGAGCCGTGGGAAAGGCACTCTGCGACGTCGAAGCTTGGATGACCAGACTCTCAGGCGTAGGATGAGTGGTCAAAAAAGCGGGGTCACCCGGCGCCAGGCGAACAAACCACACCGAATGGCAAACTTAGCCGCATCTTTACCTTCTGCAATGGCTTGGGACAATACAGCTTGGGTCTCCTCAGGACACTGAGGTAACACCTGCGCAACTGTGTCCCACACCGCGTGGGAATAGCGGCCCAATAGGCAGGCGGTATTCACTGACCGCAGCCCCAAGCTGGCCGAAGAGAACAAACGTTTACCGAACTGTTCCAGCTTCTTAGAGTCCTTATCCGGCGGAGCCGTGGGAAAGGCACTCTGCGACGTCGAAGCTTGGATGACCAGACTCTCAGGCGTAGGATGAGTGGTCAAAAAAGCGGGGTCACCCGGCGACATTCTTATCCACAGGGGCCCCAGTGGATGGTCGCGACCAAGTGCCCAGCAAGACGTCGGTAAGGGCGTCGTTAAACGGGAGCAGGGGCTGCGCCGAGGTGGTCGCCGGCTGAAGCACCTCAGTAAGGAGGTTAGTCTTGAGGGCCACCATAGGGAGATCAAGGCTGAGGACCTCAGCTACCCGACGGAGCACCATCGTGTAGGAGGCGCCCTCCTCCATAGTAGGCGGGGGAGAGGCAAACCCTGGGTCAGAAGAGACGTCGAGGTCGACGGCGTCCTCCAAGTCGGCCGCCCAGTCCTGCTCGGAGTCACACTGACGGGCGAGGGGGTCCTCGGACCCCTCCCAGTCGTCCTCCACCTCCGCCGCCGGTGGTACCGACCGCGGCGGCGGGGCAGGAGCCGGAGAGGGAACATACGGCATCGGAAACGGCGCCGAGAACGGCGCCGGTCGGGACCGAACCGGCGCCGTGTCCCAATGCGGATCCCAAGTAGGAACAAAATGGTCCTGGAACCTGGGTAATGGGGGGACGAAAGGCACCCACTGCGGCGCCGGAGCCGATGGCGGCGCTGGGGCCGGAGCCGGCAGCGTTGGACCTTGTGGCGCCTTGGCCGGAGCCAGCGGCGCAGGATCCTGTGGCGCCGAAGCTGGATCCGCCGGCGGTCCAACAGGATCCAGACACGGGACCGCGGGGCCCGAGGGCGCGCCGGCGGGAGCCCGAGGCCTCAAAAGGCGGTCCATGGTAGCAAGAAATTCTTGCACCTGTGCGGGAGTCGCCGACGGACCCGGGTAAGGCGGGTAGGCCGCGGGACTCTCGAGCTCCAAAGGAGCCGCAGGGGCAAGGCCCCTGTCCCCCTCATCCGCATCCGAGGACCGGCGGGGGGACGTCGGAGAGCGAACACGCTTCTTCGACTTCTTTTTATGTCGTCTCTTACCCGAATCCGAGGGTGAAGACCTGGAGCCCGAGGAGCGATGGCTGTGGCCCCGCGAGCGTTCCCTGGAACGGCCTCTGGACCGCGAACGGCGCGGGGACGAGTGCCGGACCTCCAATAGTTTCCGGCGCCGCTCTCGCAAGGCCTTCAGGGCCATGGCCCGACAATCCGGACAAGACCGAGAGTCGTGGTCGGTCTCCAGGCAGTAGAGGCAGACATCATGGGGGTCCGCCACCGACATGTTGCGACGGCAGGCCCCACAAGACTTAAATCCAGGCATCCCTACGTGCACCAGGAAACCAACTGGAAAAAGGGAGACAAAAGTCTCAAAAGAGATAGTCAAAAAGCGACTAGGGTACGTGCTCTAACCGGATCTGCGCTTTCTGGCGTGGAAAAAGAAAGAACTGACGTCAGCGCGCATGGGTGGCGCCTAAGTAGTCTCCGTGACGTCATCTCGGTGCTTACGACGCCAGCGACGGACGCGGAGCCGCACGACGCCACCTACTGGCGTGCAGGGGTACTGCTAGCAAAACTTTCCGGATCCAGTCTGACGCCTGGGGATATTCTAAGGTAAGGAATCTATCACTAACGTGTCTCTTTCAGATAGTGAAATACTGCCAAATTCGTTTTTCAATATTGAAAGGCTATCTTGCCCATAGGACAGAATGGGGAATGCTGTGTAACATGTTTACCTGCATATCTTCCCATAGGAGCAAGGTAGAAAATTGGAGTCTGGTATCCCTGAACTCAGAATTTAATAACACATCTTTTAGGAAGGATGGATTTTAAATTCTGTGTTTGAAAATAGCACTTTTAGAAAGTGGCTATTTTCTTGTTCAACCTTTCTGTGTGCCTCTGCCTGTTTGTGGATTGACTGTCTGGTTTGAGAGTGACAGGGGCTGGGGTGGCTCCAGGAGTCTGGGTGAGTCAGCACTAGGCTGAATAGACCTATCTGCATTTGGAGTGGTTGGAGGAGTAGCACCTGGGCCTGAATAGGGCTGTGCCTGCCTTCCACAATGCTGGCTCCACCTCCTGCGGTGTGTCTGATGGCCCTGGCCCACACTCACAAAGGAAGAAGATGTGCACTGGCAGAGTGCCCCCAGAACTGGTTTGAACTGGGTCCAGGACCCCTCACATAGAGAACAAAGCCTTTTGGGGTATCAATACTAGAGCTGAAACCCCTGAAGGTTAGACTACTTTGGAATCAAGGAGGAACCTTTGCTGAGGAGAAAAGCTGAAGAGCTGAAGGAGAAGTACTGCCCAAGTGTGTCTAGGGTTGGCCTGCAGTTGCTATTTCTGCCAAAGGAAGGAGAAGGACTTTGCTGTGTGCTGTGTCCCCCCTGCTTGAAGAAAGGACTTTGATGTGTGCTGTGTCCAACTGAAGAGAAGTCTACAAGGGCCTGAGAAGAGCTGGCCTCCTGTTTCTGAAGTCCCAGGCACAAAAGGACTTCACCCCAGCTCCCTGAACTTCCTTGCTGGGAGTTCCAGTCTGCCAGGAGGGCCTGTAACTGTGTGTGAGGCCTTTTTGCTGGTGGGAGCTGGAAGCGCGACGCAACGAGAGAGAAGCGTGACGCCGCTGCAGCAGCCGCTGTCGCATCATCGAGGAAGCGTGTCGCCGCTGCTACTGTTCGCCGTCGCATCACCGGAGAAGCGTGCCGCCGCCACAGAGGGTGTCGTCGCATCACCAGGGAAGCGTGTCGCAGGGCCTGTCGCGGCTCAGAAAATCACTGAGTACGCCGCACGGCCGTCGGGCGTGCACGCATCGCCTCCACGTTGTCGCATCGCATCACAACAAAGACGCCATTTTGTCGCATCGCACCGGATCATTGCAACGCATCGAGGCGCCATCTTGTCGCATCGGAACCGGAGCGCAGGAAGAATCGACGCATCGCCTTCTCTGCGCACCTTTTGTTTGATTTGCGTAACGCATCCCAGGTACTTTGAGACTAAAGTGTCGCATTCATCATCTACAAGTTTATTTTTGCAACAACCCTTTTTAAAGACATTCTACTGAGTTTCTGTATGTTGGATTTTTGTCGTTTTGGTCTTGTTTAGTTTACATAAAGATATTTTATTTTTCTAAACTGGTGTGGTGTCCATTTGTGGTGTTTTCACTGTGTTACTGTGAGTGTTGGTACAAATACTTTACACATTGCCTTTGGGATAAGCCTGTCTGCTCGTGCCAAGCTACCAAGGGGGTGAGCAGGGGTTATCTAAAGTATGTATCCCCCTTACCCTGACTAGAAGCAAGGGTCCCTATTTGGTCAAAGGTACCTACCTCTGCCAACTAGAGACCCCCAGTTCTAACACCCGGGCTCAGGCCAAACAGTTAAGCACTGGGACCAGCCAGCTCCCAAGAGAAAGAGCAGGAAGGGTAAAGATTTATCCTCCTCTCAGGCTCCCAGTGAGGATCAGTCTCCTGAGGGAGATGACCTCAGCCACTGTGAAGGAACCGTCCCAGAAGAACTTGGGCCTGGCACAGCAGTGTTCTTGGGGGCCCTTCCAGGGCAGACTTGAGTCCAGCTCCAGAAAAACCTGCCCCTCACTTGTCAAAGGCAAAAGGAACTGGCTGTGATCCAGCAGTATGGTCCTAGTCGGGGCCAGAACTGGTGTCGGACGATGCCCGTCCGGATCCGTGACTGATCGGGAATGATGATGGAGATGGCTCTGCCATGGGACGTCGACACTGCAGCATGCACTTAGGAAGATCTCGGTTTCACCGGAGGCTCTGCTCCAATCCAACATGGGATCCACGAGGCCCGACTGACGTTGAGGGTGAACCCGCCAGCTAGAATCCAGTGGGGGCACCTCCCAAGCCCGCTGTGCCCAAAGGCACTGCAGAGGGGCCGGGCCGCCCAAATATGAGATGCATGGGCTCATAAAATTCTTTAAACTGGGCGGGGGTCACTCCGACTCTGGGAAACTCCGGGAAGCGCGGAACAGACTCTGACTCAGTCTCTGCCAAAGTGAGAGGCCTGGCGTGCCGATGCTCCAGCGCCTCGTCACAAGACTTCGAGTGGTGCGACTTATCCGACGACTTTGAGAGGGACGGCAAAAGTCGGGTGCGACTCCGTGAAAGGCCCTGGGACCTTCCTCGTGATCTTCAGCATCACAGGGTCGTCAGACTTCGGGAACTTGAGGGATCGCTCCCTCAGTGCCTTTGAGTGCATGGCATGGCAGTAGATGCAGGTCTTAGAGTTTTGGTCTCTCTCCAAGCACCACAAACAAACCAAGTGTGGGTCTGTCACAGACACCTGCCTATGGAAGATATAGGAGGCTGGCTCAGTATATAGTGTCCACCTGTGGTGAGGCACTGTGCACTGAGTCCAGGCAACCCTTAGTGATAGTGTTTAGGTCCCTGAAAACAGGAGCTATCAAACGGTAGCTGTGGATAGCAGCTAAGGCTTATTCAGGAGGGTGTAAAGCAAGTGCATTTCCCACTGTAGTCGGTCAGTAAGCTTTTCACACAAGAAAGAACCACACCAGGGGAGTATAAAAATGCTTTGTGTTTATTAACACACACTAGACACTAACTTGGTATATCTTCTACCCAGAGATATCAATTACACACAAGATACTTCAGAGGTAGGTAAATAGCATAAGAAAACACATAGGCTCAACCGGGGGTCCAAACCATATACTAAAATAGTGGAATGAGAGGTAAGTACTAATACGGAACTAGTACCCAAGGATGGAGGACCCCAGGGAAGACACGGAACCACTCAAGGTGAGTAGCCAGAGACCCAGGGCGCCCGGGTGCAGAGTGGTTACACCGGGTCAAATGTCCATTGGATAACACAAGGTAAGTCACGGTTGGTTTTTTACAGTTCTAGGACCCTTCCCAAAGGACCGCGAAGGAACCAGGCTACCTACAGCAGGGAGCCCAGGTGCATAGGGACGCCAATGGAGGTTCATGGAAGGTCAGGAGCTACAGCGTCTCGTGGACCAGGCTGGTGGAACTAGGATATGGAATCCAGACGACAAGAACCTGAAAGCAGAGGGGACAGAGTGCAAACCACCCGGAGGTGATCAGGAGACACAGGAGCACAATACCACCCCTTGTCTTTGGTTCTTGCTGTAGCACGGTTAAGATGAAGCAGCAGCTGTGGAGCCCAGGCGACCCTGCAGGAGCACCGGAGCCTTCCACAAGCTGCCCCACGCCGGTCGACGAGAGCAGGAAGGTCAGTGGCCGGCAGAACCACAAACAAGCCTTGGCAAATGCAAACAATGGCTTGCGGGTGAAGATGCTGTGTTGCAGACCAGCAAGGTCTGTGGGACTAACCCTGCAAGGATAAGTCAGGGTCGGCCCTCAGCAAGCAGGTGAGCCAGCAGGAATCGGTGGGGCCCCCTTAAGGACCCTCTGGCAGCAGGCACAGGGAGTTGCAGGGAAGCCTCAGCAGCACACAGGAGATGAAGGCCCATGATGCAGAGGAGGCAGGCAGGACGTCGTTCTTGTAGCTGTGCGATGCTAGAGGCAGGGGCTTCTTGGAGCTTGAAGATCTTCCGTGAAGAGAACCAACAAGCCTTGGTAACGGCAAACAGACCTGGTGCACAGGGAGGTGGTTCACGTTGGCTGGAGAGTCATTACAGTCACCCTAGTTGCAACGAGGACTGGTCAGGCCTCTGGAGAGCCAACAAACCTAGGGCCAGATGTATCAAGCTAAATTGCGTTCGCAAACGCTGAAATTCGCGTTTGCGATCGCAATTTAGCCTTGTGCCATGTAGGTAAGTTTAAACCTACTCGCAAAGTAAGGAATAGCAAAAATTGCGAATCCCTATTTTGCGCATGCATTTAGAGAATCGCAATTTGCGATTCCCTAAATGCTATGCTAGTAGGCATCGCAAATTGCGATATTGCCTTAAGGAATCGCAACTTCAAGTTGGTGGTAATTTGCGATTTCCTAGAAAAAAGCACTTTTTTGCTTTTTTCAAAGTGCCATGTGGCACACATACATGCCCTTAGGGCATGTATGTGCGCCACATGTGCACACATGCACATTTCAGGGGTGCAACAGGGTGTCCTTTTGGAACCTTTGCACCCTTGAAATTGCGTGCGCAATTTGCGAGTACCTATTGGGTACTCGCAATTTGCCTCTTGGCCCATAGGAATGAATGGGAAGGGATTCCTTAATTGCGACTCGCAATTTGCGAGTCGCAATTAAGGAATGTCAGGGAATCGCAAAATATTTGCGAATTTTTAATTACATCTCGTTTTGCGAATCTCAAATAGCGATTCTCAAAAAATCGCTATTTGAGAATCACAAAACCATTATTTGATACATATGCCCCCAAGGCCTGTGTTTCAGAGCCAGGCAATGTCTGTGGGACAGCAGGATCAGCAAACCGGTAGTCATCGTAGAGGTGTCTCCTGACAAAGGGAAGTGACTCCTTCACTTCAAGGGAGATTCCTTCTGCCTTGGATGCAGGCTGAGTCCTTGGTGACTCTGAGAATGCATGGCCACAGTGGGCCCGATTCACAGAACTAACTTACGACAAAATCCTAAACTTACTACCATTTTGGTATTCACAGAATAAACTTACTCATTTTGGTATTCACAGAATGAACTTACTCATTTTGGTATTCACAGAATGAACTTACTACCATTTTGGTATTCACAGAATGAACTTACTCATTTTGGTATTCACAGAATGAACTTACTCATTTTGGTATTCACAGAATGAACTTACTACCATTTTGGTATTCACAGAATAAACTTACTCATTTTGGTATTCACAGAATGACCTTACTCATTTTGGTATTCACAGAATGAACTTACTACCATTTTGGTATTCACAGAATGAACTTACTCATTTTGGTATTCACAGAATGAACTTACTCATTTTGGTATTCACAGAATGAACTTACTACCATTTTGGTATTCACAGAATGAACTTACTACCATTTTGGTATTCACAGAATGAACTTACTAATTTTGGTATTCACAGAAGGCACTTACTCATCAATGAGTAAGTGCCTTCTGTGAATACCAAAATGTGTAAGTTACACAAAATGAGTAAGTTACACAAAATGTGTAAGTTACACAAAATGAGTAAGTTACACAAAATGTGTAAGTTACACAAAATGTGTAAGTGCCTTCTGTGAATACCAAAATGAGTAAGTTCATTCTGAGAATACCAAAATGAGTAAGTTCATTCTGTGAATACCAAAATGAGTAAATTCATTCTGTGAATACCAAAATGGTAGTAAGTTTAGGATTTTGTCGTAAGTTAGTTCTGTGAATCGGGCCCAGAGTTTCAGAACTTGGAGAAGCACAGGGACAAAGATGCAGCAGGAATCTTCCCACTGAAAGCAGTCTTGTCGTTGGTCCTTGTTCAAAGAACAGCAGAGTTCCAGAGTCCACCAGCAGAAGAGTCTTTGAACAGTCTTCAGATGACAGGCAGTCGGATCTTGAAGTTGTTGTCGGGATGGATCTAAGGGCCTACCCTCAGGTGAGCCCTTAAGTACCACAGAAATGAGAAGGATCCCTTCTGTGGTGACCCCCCCTATCAGAGGGGGTCAGAGATGCTACACAGCTGCCCTGGCCAGTCAGATGCTCCCAGAGGCCACGATTCAACATGGCAGAAGCAAGTTGCCACCTGGAGGAGCTCTGGGCACTTCCCTAGGGAGGAGCTGGCCAGGGGGGTGGACACTACCTTGTCCTTAGTGAAGTTTCATGCCAGAGTGGGAGCCAAGGACTCCTGAACTGGGCAAAACTGGTTTATGCAAGGAGGGCACCAAATGTGCCCTTCAATGCAGTCTGGTGGCGCTCTGAAGCGCCCTCACCCTACCTAATTCTAAAGGAGAGGTGGTCACACCTCTCTGTACCAGGAAATCCTTTCTTTAGCTTCCCCTGCCCGAGTTAAGCTCATCAGAAGGGGGGCAGAACACTGTCTAGGGACGGCAGCAGCAAGGGCTGGCAGGCAGACCCTGTAGAACAAGTTACTTACCTTCGGTAACGATATATCTGTAAGAAACATTAGTAGTGATAGATTCCTTACCATATAAAATCCCCAGGCGTCAGACTGGATCCGGAAAGTTTTCGTCAGCAGTACCCCTGCGTGTTGGTAGGTGGCGTCGTGCGGCTCCGCGTCAGTCGTTGGCGTCGTGGTAGTTGAGATAACGTCGCGGGCGCTACTTAGAAGCAGCCCACGCGCGCTGATTTCAGTTCTGTACACGACTTTCCGCGCCAGGAACGCAGAGCCATGCAAGATACTGACCACTGGTGCATTGAAACCAGGGACCTGAAAGGGATGACCTTAACCCTAGAAATCAGTTCGCAGAACGGGGAGGATGGGTGGGGCGGTAAGGAATCGATCACTACTAATGTTTCTTACAGATATATCGTTACCGAAGGTAAGTAACTTGTTCATCTGAAAGAAACACATAGTGATAGATTCCTTACCTTAGAATAGATACCCCAGCAATACCAACCCCGGTGGTGGGTCTGCGAACCAAGATCACACCAGAACGTCACGGAGAACAGAACGGCCAAAGAAGCCGTCTCTCCGGACTTGGCTGTCCAGGCAGTAATGCTTGGTAAACGGGTGCAGCGAGGCCCACGTGGCTGCCTGACAGTAGTCTTGCAGGGGGACACCACGTCCCAATGCAGTAGTGGCTGCAGTAGCTCTGGTGGAATGAGCACGCAGCCCCACCGGAGGTTCTTTTTTAGCCAAAGAGTAACAGGCTTTGATGCATAAGACAACCCAGCGGGAGATAGTTCTCTTGTGTACCGCCCGACCTTTCTTGGTGCCAACGTAGCCAACAAAGAGCTGGTCATCCACCCGGAACTGCTGTGTGCGGTTGAGATAAAATGAGAGCGCACGTTTTGGGTCCAGACGGTGGAGCCTCTCATCCTCTCTGGAAGGATGTGGAGGCGGAAAGAAGGTGGGCAAGGTAATAGTCTGCCCAATGTGAAAGGCCGTAACCACTTTTGGAAAAAAAGAAGGACGGGGCCTGAGCACTACCTTGTCCGGATGGACTGAAAGGAAAGGAGGCTTACAAGAAAGAGCCTGGAGCTCACTCACCCGCCTAGCGGAGGTGATGGCCACCAGGAAGGCAGTCTTCAATGTCAAGAGACGAAGAGGACAGTTGTGAAGAGGCTCAAAGGGAGCGCACATCAAGTACGTAAGAACCAGATTCAAGTCCCACTGAGGCATCACGAAAGGAATAGGAGGGAAAAGGTGTGTAATGCCTTTGAGAAATCTATTTACAACAGGGGACTTGAAAAGAGAGGGCTGATCAGGTAGCCTGAGAAAGGCCGAAATAGCAGAAAGGTAGCCCTTGACAGTGCCCAGAGCAGAGCCCTGCTGGGCCAAAGAAAGAAGGAACAGTAGTACTTCAGAAAGAGGGGCAGAAAGGGGATCCACAGCCTTTGCTGTGCACCATGCCACAAACTTGTTCCACCTGCAGGCGTATACCACTTTAGTAGAGGGACGCCTGGCTGCCAGAATGACATCACAAACTTCAGGAGGCAAGTCGAAAGGAATCAACTGCCGCCGCTGAATCTCCACGCAAAGAGGTGGAGACTGGACAGGTTCGGGTGGAGGACCGTCCCCTGCTGCTGCGACAGAAGATCCTCCCGAAGAGGCAGTCTGATCAGAGGATCGATTCTCATACTGAGTAGCTCGGGATACCATACTGTTCGAGCCCAGTCCGGAGCCACAAGGACGACTTGTGCCCGGTCGCGCCTGAACTTCTTCAGCAGTCTGGGCAGAAGTGGTATAGGCGGAAAGGCGTACAACAGACCGCAACTCCACTCGCGACGAAAAGCGTCACCGAGCGAGTGCCGCCTTGGAAATTCCAACACGCAGAACTGATGACATTGCGCGTTCTCTTCGGTGGCGAATAGATCTAACCAAGGCTCTCCCCACTGCTGAAAGAGACCTTGCACCACCTCCGAGTGAAGACGCCATTCGTGATCGAGCATGCACCGGCGGCTGAGTTCGTCCGCCCTGGCGTTCAGAGAACCTGCCAGGTGTTGAACCACCAGGGACATGCCCTGATGTTCCAGCCATGTCCAGAGACGCAGAGCCTCCTGACAGAGGGTCCACGACCCCACCCCGCCTTGTTTGTTGCAGTACCACATGGCGGTGGTGTTGTCTGTGAACACCTGCACTACTCTCCCCTTGACAGAGGGAAGGAATGCCTTCAGTGCAAGCCGGACCGCCCGAAGCTCCAGAAGGTTGATATGGAGCCGGGACTCCGCTGGAGACCAGAGGCCTCTGATCTCCTCCTCTCCCATGTGGCCGCCCCATCCCAAGAGGGACGCATCCGTCACCACTGTAAACTCCTGTTGGGGAAGGGAGAGGGATCTGCCGTCGACCCAATGCCGGTTAGTAAGCCACCACTGCAACTGTTGTGCAGTGCCCTCCGAGATCTGGACATGATCGGACAGGTTCCCCTGATGCTCCGCCCACTGGAACTTCAGGTCCCACTGCAGAGCCCGCATATGCCATCTGGCATGATCGATCAGCAGGATGCAGGAGGCCATGAGGCCCAGCAGCCTCAGAGTCACTCTGACCGAAAACTGGGACAAGGGCTGAAAGATGGGAATCAGAGCCCGAATATCCTGGACTCGCTGTTCGGGAGGATAGACCCGAAACTGCGCCGTGTCCAGAACCGCTCCGATAAAAAGGAGCTTCTGAGAGGGAATCAGGTGCGACTTCGGCACGTTGATGGAGAACCCCAGCAAGTGCAGGAGGTCGGCCGTAGTCTGGAGGTGGGAGACGACTGCCTGGGGCGAGCCCGCCTTCAACAACCAGTCGTCCAGATAGGTGAAAGACTGAAACCCCTGATCTGCGCAGATGAGCTGCGACCACCGCCATCACCTTGGTGAACACCCGAGGGGCGCTGGTAAGGCCAAAAGGGAGCACGGTGAACTGAAAGTGCTCGTGGCCTACCGTGAACCGTAGATAACGCCGGTGGGCTCGCAGGACGGGGATGTGGAAATAGGCATCCTGCAAGTCCAGCGCTACCATCCAGTCTTGTGGATCGAGAGCAGACAAGACCTGAGCCAGAGTGAGCATCTTGAACTTCTCCTTGCGGAGGAAGCGATTGACGTTCCAGAGGTCTAAGATAGGACGCAGGCCTTTGTCCTTCTTGGGCACCAGAAAGTAGTGGGAATAGCAACCACGACCTACTTCTGGCGTCGGAACGCGCTCGATGGCCCACTTGGCCAAGAGGGCCGCAACTTCCTGAAGCGCCAAGTGATCCCCCGACATGCGGTGGGACTGAGGTGGCATGGCTGGAGGGGTAGTCTCGAAGGGGAGGGAGTAGCCCCTCCGGACTATCTCTAAAACCCACCTGTCCGAAGTGATGGTGCGCCAGTGGGGGAGGTGATGGCGAAGCCTGCCGCCCACTGGCGTTTGATGGGCCTGAAAGTTCGGACTAGGAAGGTTTGGAGGCAGTGGTGGCCGGGGTGGTGGTGGACTGACCCGCCCGCTGGCCCCTTGATCCGCCACGGCGGAACCCGCGTCCGCGCTGGGACTGTTGCTGCGCAGGCCTGTGGCTCTGTTGCGAACGCTGCGGGGCGCCCCTTCCTGTGCCACGAAAGGAGCGAAAAGCAGAAGGCGGAGGAGGGCGGACTGCCGAGAGTCCCAAGGACTTGGCCGTAGCCCGTGAGTACTTAAACCTCTCCAACGCGCTGTCCGCTTTGTCGCCGAAGAGGCGACGGCCATCAAAGGGCATCTCCATAAGGGTGTTTTGGACATTCCCCGAAAAACCAGTGGTCCTCAACCAGGCGTGACGGCGAACCGCCACCGTCGTTGCAATCGACCTGCCCAGTGAGTCGGCGGTGTCTAGGCCACAACGAATCATGAACTTTGCTGCGTCTCTCCCCTCTGCAACAGCCTGGGAGAGAGCTGGCCGGGCCTCCTCCGGACACTGGGGCAGCACGTTCGCCACCGTATCCCACAGAGAGTGGGAATAACGGCCCAAGAGGCATGCAGTGTTCACGGACCGCAGCGCAGAGCTGGTGGAAGAAAAAATCTTTTTACCAAATTGATCCAGCTTCTTGGATTCCCTACCCGGTGGGGCGGAAGGGAAGGCGGTTGGGGAAGCAGAGGCTTGGACAACCAAGCTCTCGGGGGTGGGATGGTGGGAGAGGAAAATGGGGTCACCCGGAGCCGGGCGATGGCGTCGGGCCACGTTCCTATCCACAGGAGCCCCTGTGGTGGGCCTGGACCAAGTGCCCAAAAGAACGTCAGAAAGGGCTTCATTGAATGGAAGCAGCGGCTCCGCAGAAGTAGCTGCTGGCTGAAGCACCTCAGTCAGGAGGGTATTCCTGACGGCCACAGTAGGGAGCTCGAGGTGTAGGGCCTCGGCCGCCCTACGCACCACCACAGCATAACTAGCGCCTTCCTCCGTAGCCACGGTAGGAGGAGACAGCATGCCAAGGTCTGGTGAGTTATCCAGACCACTGGCGTCAGCCCAGTCCTGTTCAGACTCGCAAGCAGCTGCAAGAGTGTCCTCAGACCCCTCCCAGTCCTCCCCTTGCTCCTCAGGCTGTTCAACAGGTCTAAAATAAGGAGCAGGGACATGGGGATAAAAATCCCCGAGCAACGTCGAGAACGGCATCGATCGACGCCGGGCCGACGCCGTGTCCACTTCGGGGCTGAAGCACAAGTTACTAACTTGTGTAACGATATATCTGTAAGAGACAGTAGTTAGTGACAGATTCCTTACCTTAGAATATCCCCAGGCGTCAGGCTGGATCCGGAAAGTTTTTGCGTAGCAGTACCCTTGCGCGTCGGTGGCGGCGTCGTGCGGCTCCGCGTCAGTCGTCGGCGTCGTGATAGCCGGGATGACGTCGCGGGCAGTACTTAGACGCCGCCCCTGCGCGCTGACGTCAGTTCTGTACACGACTTTCCGCGCCAGGAACGCAGAGCCATGCAAGAAGCTGACATAGGTGTCTGAAAAATACTAGGGCTCTGAAAGGGATGTCCTTAACCCTAGAAATCAGTTCGCAGAACGGGGAGGATGGGTGGGCGGTAGGAATCTGTCACTAACTACTGTCTCTTACAGATATATCGTTACACAAGTTAGTAACTTGTGCATCTGAAAGAGACACGTTAGTGACAGATTCCTTACCTTAGAATAGATACCCCAGCAATACCAACCCCGGTGGTGGGTCTGCGAACAAAGATCAGACAAGGAAGTCCTGGAGGACAGAACGGCCAAAGAAGCCGTCCCTCCGGACCTGACTGTCAAGGCAGTAATGCTTTGTAAACGTGTGCAGCGAGGCCCACGTAGCTGCCTGACAGATAACCGGCAGCGGAACACCGCGGCCCAAGGCCGTGGTAGCAGCCGTTGCCCTGGTGGAATGGGCACGCAGCCCAACAGGAGGCTCCTTCTTAGCCAAAGAATAGCAGGTCTTGATGCACAAGGTAACCCAGCGGGAGATGGTTCTCTTGTGCACCGCCCGACCTTTTGGCGCCCAAGTAGCCAACAAAGAGCTGGTCATCCACCCGGAAGTGTTTTGTGCGGTCGATATAGAAGGAGAGCGCACGTTTTGGGTCCAGACGGTGGAGCCTCTCTTCCTCTCTGGAAGGATGCGGAGGCGGAAAGAAGGTAGGCAAAGTGATGGTCTGCCCAATGTGGAAGGCAGTAACCACCTTTGGCAAGAAGGACGGACGCGTCCGAAGAACAACCTTGTCTGGATGAACAGACAGAAAGGGAGGTTTGCAAGATAGAGCCTGGAGCTCACTCACCCGCCGAGCGGAGGTGATGGCCACCAGAAAGGCTGTCTTCAGAGTCAGAAGACGAAGAGGACAGTTATGTAGAGGCTCAAAGGGAGCGCACATTAAAAGGTAAGAACCAAGTTCAAGTCCCACTGAGGCATCACAAACGGAACAGGAGGGAAGAGGTGAGTAATGCCTTTTAAGAACCTGTTAACAACAGGGGACTTGAAAAGGGAGGGCTGATCAGGAAGCCTGAGGAAGGCCGAGATAGCACAAAGATAGCCCTTGATGGTACCCAGGGCAGAACCCTGTTGGGCCAGAGAGAGAAGGAACAGAAGGACCTCAGAAAGAGGGGCAGAAAGGGGATTCACAGCCTTTGCTGTGCACCATGCCACAAATTTGTTCCACCTGCAGGCGTATACCACCTTAGTGGAGGGACGCCTGGCTGCCAGAATCACATCACAAACTTCGGGAGGCAAGTCGAAAGGAATCAACTGCCGCCGCTCAATCTCCACGCAAGCAGGTGTAGACTGGACAGGTTCGGGTGGAGGACCGTCCCCTGCTGCTGCGACAGAAGATCCTCCCGAAGAGGCAGACGGATTGGGGGATCTACGCTCATATTGAGTAGCTCGGGATACCAAACTCTTCGAGCCCAGTCCGGAGCCACAAGAATGACTTGGGCCCGGTCGTGCCGAATCTTCTTCAACACTCTGGGTAGAAGTGGTATAGGCGGAAAGGCGTACAACAGACCGCAACTCCACTCGCGACGAAAAGCGTCGCCGGCGAGTGCCGCCTTGGAAATTCCAACGCGCAGAACTGATGACATTGCGCGTTCTCTTCGGTGGCGAATAGATCTAACCAAGGCTCTCCCCACTGTAGAAAGAGTCCTTGTGCCACGTTCGAGTGAAGACGCCATTCGTGATCCATCATGCACCTGCGGCTGAGTTCGTCCGCCCTGGCGTTCAGGGAACCTGCCAGGTGTTGAACCATCAGGAACATGCCCTGATGTTCCAGCCATGTCCAGAGGCGCAGAGCCCCCTGACAAAGGGTCCAAGACCCCACCCCGCCCTGTTTGTTGCAGTACCACATGGCGGTGGTGTTGTCTGTGAACACCTGCACTACCTTCCCCTTGACAGAGGGAAGGAATGCCTTCAGTGCAAGTCGGATCGCCCGAAGCTCCAGAAGGTTGATATGGAGCCGGGACTCCGCCGGAGACCAGAGGCCTCTGATCTCCGCCTCTCCCATGTGACCGCCCCATCCCAGAAGGGACGCGTCCGTCACAACTGTATGCTCTGGCTGGGGAAGGGAGAGGGATCTGCCCATGACCCATTGCCGGTTCGAGAGCCACCACTGCAACTGTTTTGCAGTCCCCTCCGAGATCTGGACGTGATCGGACAGGTTGCCCTGGTGCTGCGCCCACTGGAACTTCAGGTCCCACTGCAGAGCCCGCATATGCCATCTGGCATGATTGACCAGCAGGATGCAGGAGGCCATGAGGCCCAGCAGCCTCAGGGTCATCCGTGCCGAAACCCAGGATAAAGGCTGAAAGATCGGAATCATAGCCTGAATATCCCGGACTCGCCGTTCGGGAGGATAGGCCCGAAACTGCGTCGTGTCCAGAACTGCTCCGATGAAAAGGAGCTGTGGAGAAGGAATCAGATGCGACTTCGGCACATTGATGGAGAACCCCAGCGAGTGCAGGAGTTCGGCCGTAGTCTGGAGGTGGGAGACGACTGCCTGGGACGAGCCCGCCTTCAGCAGCCAGTCGTCGAGGTAGGGGAAGACTGAAACCCCTGCCCGGCGCAGATGAGCTGCGACCACCGCCATCACTTTCGTGAACACCCGAGGGGCACTGGTAAGGCCAAAGGGGAGCACGGTGAACTGAAAATGCTCGGGGCCTACCGTGAACCGAAGGTAACGCCGGTGGGCCGGCAGGACGGGGATGTGGAAATATGCGTCCTGCAAGTCCAACGCTACCAACCAGTCTCCAGGGTCGAGGGCAGTCAAGACCTGAGCTAGGGTGAGCATCTTGAACTTCTCCTTCCGGAGGAAGCGATTGACGTTCCGGAGGTCCAAGATAGGACGCATGTCCTCCTTGTCCTTTTGGGCACCAGGAAGTAGTGGGAGTAGCAACCACGCCCTACTTCTGGGGTCGGAACATGCTCGATGGCCCTCTTGGCCAAGAGGGCCGTGACTTCCTTCTGCAGAAGTACCAAGTGATCCCCTGACATGCGGTGGAATTGAGGTGGCATGGCTGGGGGGTGGTCTAGAAGGGAGGAGTAGCCCCTTCGGACAATGTCCAAGACCCACCTGTCCGAGGTGATGGTACGGCAGTGGGGAAGGTGATGGCGGACCCTGCCCCCTACTGGCGTGCTGTGCACCTGAAAGGAGGGACTAGGAGGGCTTGGAGGCCGCGGACGGGTTGGAGGTGGTGGCCTGACCCGCACGCTGGTTGCCCGATCCGCCACGGCGGAATCCACGTCCTCGGCCACGCGAAGACGCCTGCTGCGCGGGCCGGTGGCTGGGCTGCTGACGTGAAGGGCGGCCCCTACCGTGGCCACGATAGGGGCGAAAAGCAGAAGTCAGCGGAGGCGTGTAGCAGAAAGGCCCAGGGACTTGGCAGTAGCCCGTGAGTCCTTAAAGCGCTCCAACGCATGGTCTGCTTTGGACCCAAAAAGACCGACTCCATCAAAGGGCATGTCCATGAGAGTATTCTGGACATCCCCTGAAAAACCAGTGGTTCTCAGCCAGGCGTGGCGTCGCAGCGCCACCGTCGTTGCAATAGACCTGCCCGGCGGTATCAAGGCCACATCGTATCGTGTATTTGGCCGCATCCCTTCCTTCCGCAATGGCGCGGGAAAGCAGTGTCTGGACCTCCTCAGAACACTGGGGCAAAACATTCGCCACCGAATCCCACAAGGAGTGGGTATATCGGCCCAAAAGACAAGCGGTGTTGATGGACCGCAAGCCAGCACTGGAGGAAGAAAAACCCTTCTTCCCAAATTGATCCAGGCGTTTGGATTCCCTATCCGGAGGGGCGGTAGGGAAGGCGGTTTGGGAAGCGGAGGCTTGGACAACCAAGCTCTCAGGAGTGGGGTAGACAGAGAGAAACAGGGGTCGCCCGGAGCTGGGCGATGGCGTCGGGACACGTTCCTATCCACAGGAGCCCCTGTGTTGGGCTTGGACCAGGCGCCCAAAAGAACGTCAGTGAGGGCGTCGTTAAACGGCAGCACAGTCTCCGTAGAGGAGGCTGCTGGCTGAAGCACCTCTGTCAAGATATTAGTCTTGACCGCCACAGTAGGGAGTTGGAGACGTAAGGCCCCAGCCGCCCTACGCAACACCGATGTAAAATTGGCTCCCTCCTCCGTAGCCATGGGAGGAGACAGCATGCCAGTGTCAGGGGAAGTATCTAGACCACTGGCATCCCCTAGACCCTCTGTCCAGTCCTCATCGTACTGACACTGTTGTGTCAGAGGGTCATCAGACCCCTCCCAGTCCTCCTGGTCCTCCTCTGGTTCAAAATAAGGAGGAGGGACATTTGGGACCCAAGGTCCCATCGGTGCCGGAACCGGCGTCGAGCGGCGTCGGTCCGGGTCCATGTCCGGAGCCGGAAGGAACTGGGGACGACGCCGCCCGGAGCCCCAGGCGGCGTCGAGAGCGGCACCGGAGACATCGGCGCCGGCGGAGGTGTCGTTAGGTCGACCGGCGTCGATGGGGGTTGTGGAGCCGGGATCGAGGCCGGGGCCGGAGCCGGGATCGAGGCTGGAGGCACGGGCGATGCCGGGGCCGGAGCCGTCGGCGGCGCCGGAGCAACCCCATCAGGGCCCGCGGGGCCCGAAGGCGCACCGGAGGGACCTTGAGGCCCGAAGAGGCGGGCCATGGCCGACAGGAATTCCTGTACTTGGGCCGGATCCGCCCCCGAACCCGGGAAGGACGGGTATTGCGGGGGCGACTCCACAGGCATGTCCGGGGCCGCGGGGCGGGGACGGTGCCGGGAGGGGCCTCAGCCGAGTCGCGAGACAGGCGGGCGAAGTCCTAGAGCGACGATGCTTTTTGGACTTTTTGTGTTTGGACTTACCGGACGAAGAAGACTTCGATGCCGACGACCGGTGTGGACTCCGCGATCGACCCCTGGACCTCTCACGCGACCGGGGCTTGCGCGGAGCCGAATGCCGGGCCTCGAGGAGCTTTCGAGACCGCTCTCGCAAAGCTTTCGGGTTGAGGGCCCGGCAGTCGGAACAAGACTCCGTGTCGTGGCCTCGGCCGAGGCAGAAGAGACACTCCCGATGCGGGTCTGTGATGGACATCATCCGAGCACAGGCGCCGCAACGTTTAAACCCGGGCATCCCTACGACACCTTGAAGTCGATTCGAAGAAAAACAGTGAAAAAATTCACCAAAAAAGTTAGTCAAAAAATGACTAGGGCACTGCTCTTCCCGGATCTGCGCTTGCTGGCGCGGAAAAAGAAGAACTGACGTCAGCGCGCAGGGGCGGCGTCTAAGTACTGCCCGCGACGTCATCCCGGCGATCACGACGCCGACGACGGACGCGGAGCCGCACGACGCCGCCTACCGACGCGCAAGGGTACTGCTACGCAAAAACTTTCCGGATCCAGCCTGACGCCTGGGGATATTCTAAGGTAAGGAATCTGTCACTAACGTGTCTCTTTCAGATACTGAGGTCGTCGTCGTCCCGAGGAGCGGGCGGCGTCAAAAGTGGTGCCGGTGGAGTCGACGTCGGTGGAGGTGTGACAAGGTCAACCGGCGTCGACCGGGATCCTGGCCTGGCTCCAAGGGTGTCCTGCGGCGTCGAGGCCGGAGCAGACAGCGACGCCGGGGCCGGAGCCGCCGGCGTGGAAAGGCGAGGACACCCAGCCGGGACCGCGGGGCCCGAAGGCGCACCAGCGGGACCCGACGGCCCAAAGAGGCGATCCATGGACGACCCCGGGAAGGGCGGGTAGTCGGGCGGCGACTGCCTAGGCTCCGCTGGAGCCGCGGGGGAGGCACCACCCGCACCCTCAGCCGCGTCGCGCGACCGGCGAGGGGAAGTCGGAGAACGATGGCGTTTCTCCGACTTTTTGTGCTTCGTCTTACCTGACCCCGAGTGCGAAGACTTGGATCCCGAAGAATGGTGGTGATGACTCCGCGCACGGTCCCTCGACTTCCCACGGGACCGGGACCTCGAACGGCGCGGAGCCGACTGCCGGGCTTCCAGCAACTTTCGGGACCGCTCCTGCAAAGTCTTCGGCGCCATGGCCCGGCAGTCGGGGCACGACTTGGGGTCGTGGTCGCGCCCCAGGCATAAAAGACACACACGGTGCGGGTCCGTCACCGACATCATGCAGTGACAATCCCTGCAGGACTTAAAACCGGGCATCCTAACTGCACCAGGAGTCGAAGACTCAATGAAAAAATAGAGACAAAAGCCTCAAAAAGTCAGTCAAAAATTGACTGGGGGTTTCTGCTCTTCCCGGATCTGCGCGGAAAAAGAAAGAACTGACGTCAGCGCGCGTGGGCGGCGTTTAAGTAGCGCCCGCGACGTCATCTCGGCGACCACGACGCCAACGACGGACGCGGAGCCGCACAACGCCACCTACCGACGCGCAGGGGTACTGCTGACGAAAACTTTCCGGATCCAGTCTGACGCCTGGGGATATTCTAAGGTAAGGAATCTATCACTATGTGTTTCTTTCAGATAGGCTACACAGGTAGGTACTGGGGGGTCCTCTAAGAACCCACCCCAGTACATGGTATCATGCAACTAACAAAGGAATCGGTGTAGTTGCATGATTCCAACGTTTGATATCAAACATGACCAGGTTCAGGGCAGCCATTATGTAGTTGGATATCTCAACTTGCCAGTGTTCACTACATACTTTATAATGGCTGTCCCGCACTTACAAAGCCCAGAGAATAGAGTCTGGGGTTTGTACGCGTACCCCTGCTCCAGCAGTGGTACCCACACACTTAGAACCATGCACCCTGCCCTTGGACCGAAGTACCTACCTTGGGGGTGACTTGTAGGTTTAAAGTGCAATGGCAGCTCTGCAGAGAGTTTGCATGGGTGGCATAATACATGCTGCAGCCCATGGGAGACCCCTAGTGTTCCAATGCTCTGGGTACCTAAGTACCATATACTAGGGACTTACAAGGATACCCCAGTATGCCAATTGTGGGGTGTACAACGCCTTACCATGAAATTTAGAGGAGAGAGCACAGCCACTGGGGTCCTGGTTAGCAGGATCCCAGTCAAAACACACTGACATCAGGAAAAATTGGGGGGATCTATGCTAGAAAGGTCCTACTTACCTACAACAGGCATCACATTGTTTGAAACCAGTTGATTTTTTGGGGACATCCTGTCAGACCAGGAGTCAAAATCTCTCAACAAAGGGTTCGACAAAAGTTGAGAAAAAAGGGAGTAAAAAAAGACTGAAGGTAGCTCTTCACAGATCAGTGCTATCTTGCATGGAAAGGAAAGAACTGACATCAGAACGCCAGGGTAAGCCCTATATAGATACCACACACGTAATTTCCAGCATGGACGACGCTGACGCGGAGCCGAACGCACATTCCGGCGCACAGGGGTACTGCTTAAAAACTTCCAGATACAGTCTGACACCTGGGAAATATTTTAAGGCAAGGAATTTGTGGCTAAAAGTCTCCATCACATTTTTCTTTCAGTAAAGTTAATTTGTAAAAATAAAAAAGGATTTCTTGGCAGCCTAGTGCAGGCTTTATTAGGCAAGTTTTTTTTTTTTTAAAGCAAATTTTAATTTAAAATAGTCACTATGTTAGAAAAGTGACAACAGGTCTAAACCTGGGAAGAAAAGCAAAACGTCTGTTAATTTAACAAGGCACCCATGCTCTAAGTTTGATCAATCAATCAGGTGGCTTGTTAAGCGTGACTACTCACCTGTAAGGGTCTCAAAGCTCTTGGGGTGTGGGGAGCTGCTGGTCCGTTTAAGGCACTGTGGTTCAGTCAAACAGCCAGGTCTTGAGTTTCTTCCTGAATTGAGGCAGTGACAGTGATTGCCTGAGGTGGAGAGGTAGGGTGTTCCAGGTCTTTGCTGTGAGGTAGGAGGAGGATCTTCCACTGGCTGTGGCCTTGCGGATACGTGTAATGGTAGCCAGGGCTAGTTGGATGGAGCGGAGGTCTCTGGTGGGCGCGTGGAATGCGAGGTGGTAGTTGATGTACGCAGGTCCCGCATTGTGTAGGGTTTTGTAGGCGTGTGAGGAGCTTGAAGGTGATTCTTTTGTTGACTCGGAGCCAGTAGAGTTCTCTCAGGAACTGGTGATGTGGCTGCGGCGGGGGATGTTGAGAATGAATCTGGTAGAGGTGTTCTGAATGTTCTGCAGTTTCTTGAGGAGTTTCTGGGTGATGCCGGCGTGGAGTGCTTTGCTGTATGCAATTCTGATACTGATGAGTGCGCGGGTGACAGTGGTTCTGGACTGGGTGGGGATCCACTTGAATATCTTTCAGAGCAGGCATAGTGTGTGGAAGCAGGATGATGAGGCGGCGTTGATATGGCGGCTCATGGTGAGCAAGGAGTCCAGGATGATGCTGAGGTTCCGTGCGTGGTCTGTGGTTGTGGGGGGGGGTTCCAAGTGCTGCGAGCCACCAGGAATCGTCCCAGGGGGTGGAGCCCATGATGAGGACTTCGGTCTTCTCTGAATTGAGCTTGAGGCAGCCGTTCTTAATTCAGGTGGTGACAGCCTTCATCCCCGCGTGAAAGTTGTTTTTGGCGACTGTGGGTTCGTCAATGAGGGAGAGAATCAGCTGAGTGTCATTGGCATAGGAGACAATGTTGAGTCCGTGTTTCCTGATGATGGCTGTGAGCGGCGGCCATGTAGATGTTGAAAAGAGTGGAGCTCAAGGAGGAGCCCTGAGGCCCTCCGCAACTGATCTCTGTGGGTTCCGAGAGGAACGGAGCCTCCGCAGCTAATCTCTGGGGGTTCCGAGAGGAACGGAGGTAGTCTAACTTTCTGTGTTCGGCAGGCGAGGAAGGAGCGGATCCATTCCAGGGATTTGTCGCAGATGCCGGTGTCAAAGTCTGGTGCATAGGGTGCGGTGAGAGACGGTGTCGAAGGCAGCAGAGAGGTCCAGGAGGATGAGGGCGGCAGTTTCGCCTCGGTCGAGGAGGGCGCAGACGTCATCTGTGGCAGAAAGGAGGGCGGTCTCGGTGCTGTGGTCGTTTGGAAATCTGGGTTGGGAAAAGTCCAGGATGTGGTTTGTTTGCTTTGATGTATTGTTAACATCGGAGTTTAATAATACTGGCATTCTTCAAGAAAGAGAAACCTATTCATGGATGGAATCTGAATAGTTGAGAAAATAAATAGAAATTCTCAGCATTTGGAAGTATTGTTTTAATTAACAACAGACTCCTGTGCCCATAGGTATTCTTGAAGCTAATATAATAATATTTTTGATCAGTGAATAATTAAGATGCCTAAGCAATGAGTGTGGTTCAAAACAGTTAGTTGAGTTCAATAGGCAATTTCACCCGCTGTCATTACCTCTTCCTTAAATAATATTTACGCTTAGGGATTCTCCATTCATAATCATAAGCAGTGAACTGTCCCACCCATGTGTAGGATCCCTCAGCACTTTTCATAAAATATTAATATAGTACACTTTTCTATTAGAAAAAACAATATTTAAAAAAAGCAAACATTTTTGGCAGTCTGTTAAAGGCGAAATTGACCAATATCAGTTTTTTCATTAACAAAAATAATTAAATTTTACTTTTAAAAAGTCAAGCACTCCACTAGGAAAATTGACAGGAAAAACTCTTACCCAACACTTTCTTAAAAGAAAATTGAAGGAAAATCATGACAATGTAGCTAAATAGACTGCAGGCCAAAGTAGGGGTAAAAGCAAGATTTTACACCTTTAAGGAAACACACTCCAGTATCCCATCATACCCTGGCAGTGGCAGCTGCTCCAGTTCATTGTGAATGGAGACTTAGGCTCCTACTTTAAAAGCAACCAATCTCTGCTTTCGTACAGTGGGTGGGAATGGTTAAGAACTGAATGGAGAATCCCCTTCAGAAGAACTATTATTACAGGTAAGCAATAACTACTGCTCCTTCAGGGGATCTCCATTAATAATCATAAACAATGAATAGAACAGCAAGCGCAAGCCCATCTCAAACATCAGGGAATGGGACAAAAAGGAGATATCATGATCTAACTAGACACATTCACCAACAAGACTTGCCATATCTGGGCGTCCACCCTAGAATCTGAAGCAAGACATTCCCTTGTGAGAGTGTGATCGCTGCTATGGGAATGTTCCTCATCAACAAGGCGGTAGTTGCAACATTTTTCCATAGCAGAACAGGCATTGGGTCTAGGCAGTAAAAATGTATTGCTTTTTGAGAACAGAACACTAAGCAAGAGACAACCCATTGGGATATAGAGTTCTTTGAGGGGCTAACCTGGACAAACACGCTTATAGTCTTCAAATAAAAACCTAGATGTGCAAATGTTTCTGCCCTATCGAGACAGAATATTAGAACCCTCCTCACACCTCAAGACTGAGTAAAGACCTTTAATCTGAAGAGGGAGGATTCTGAAAGAATGTGGGGAGTGAAATAGTGCAGTCAACATGAAAACCAGAGACTACTTTGGGAAGAAATCTCCTCATGACCACCATGTTCTTCTGGAACACTGCGTCAGACTGGGTTTGGGAGTCCAAGGGGCAAGCAGAGGTTACTGGGCTTTAGCCATGAGCATTAGGGTCAGTTGCCTCTGACTTCCTGGGTTCTGCCCTACTATGGTTCTGCAAACTGGGCCAAGTACAACCCTTGAGCATTTGACTCTAAGTGGTAGCAATGGCAAACAGTCACAGGCTTCTCAGGGAGGTAGCATGAGGGTGCACAAACTCAAAACTCAACAATCCCTGACAGCACAATAACAGACTGACAAGCCCAATGGTTTACTTTAGAAAACACAGTACTTTATTACACATAATTAAAATGAAATACTGCACAGGAACCACCACCTACCACTTCTCTTTACAAGCATCTCCCTCCAATGGTAAGGATAGGAAGGGTTCCCTCAAGGTTAGAGTCTATGCAGCAGAAATCAAGGCAAAGGTGCATATTATCCTTGTTCAGCATAAGCAATACTTAGGGCCAGATGTATCAAAGGGTTTTACCCATTTTGTGTCTATGGGAAAATGTAGTCATACATATGGCTCTTAGTTCAGTACAGTCCTCTTTAAAGTTTAACCAACTTCAAATCACTGTGTTCAAATCGAAATCGTTGGGGTACCAGCAACACGTGTCTTCAGTCAGTTTGCTTCTGGGAGGAGACTCTCTGTTTGCAGGAGATTCCTCTGTCAGTCCAGGCAGGACATGGCAAGAGATGACAGTGGGGGCTGCCGTCCGATGTACTTAGGCCCACAAGACGGGGTAGGTCCTTCTTAGCTTCCGACTCTCTTCTAGGTCACATAGTGATATGTTGTAATTAGGCCAAAACACCTGAAAAGGGGTCGGAGGAGGGGGGTCAACAGCATGATGGATACCCACACACACACACTGTGATCAAGCCATTGAAGAATACCAGGTGCACACTTCTCAGGCACAGCTGCAGGTTTGGCTGTAGCCGTACTTCATGGCAGAGCAGTGAGGTCGGCCGCAGGCCTGTCATTCTAGCATGGTATCGTAATACTGAAGAGACTAGTGCCCACCACTCCTGAAGCTCGAAGATCACTCTACTCTCTTTTCCTAGTTTGGCAGACCCCAACACCACTGGTGTGTTGCTGCTTCTGGCTCTCCCTCGACAGTCACACCTCCTGCTGGGATGTGAGACAAATTCTCCCTTCAGCAGGCAGCCTGGGTTCTAGGCGTTTCTGGTCAGATGAACAGCTTCTTCAGGCAAGGTAAACTACAGTGATGTCCCCTTACTTCTGGGAAGCTGATTGGCAGGCAGACACCAGCTCTAATTGCACAGCAGTCCTCTGAGTTCTGTGTGGAACACACTCTTCTTTGGCCATAGAGAACTTGGAACTGGAATAACAAATGGGTTAGTGGCTCTCACTTTTATCTAGTCAAAGCAGATGGAGATGTGGATCAACTGTCTGCACTTACGGAACCGGTTGGGGCTGGTTGTTCTTTCAACTGTCCTTTCAAGGCAGCTCTCCAGATATAACTTTTATGTGAGTGATAATCCTCACAGTAGCATAGGCTCCAGTCTGGAGCACCCACAACAAAGGTACAAAGAGATGTGAGCTCTCTCACCACCTGGCTATCATCTTTCACACTGAACAGGGATTTGGGGAAAGGCAAAAGGCTGGCTTTGCCTAAAGGATCCTTTTCACCCTGAATAAGACAGACTGCAGTCCCACCCTTCACCCCCACCATCTAGCAGTGCTATAGGAAGACTAATCAGCAGCTCCTCTCAGCAAAATGCCTAACTATATTTCTGAAGGAGCCTTGTATCCTTTCTCCTCACTTCAAAATACTAGGTCTTCACCCTCCAGCTTCAGAAATGTGATCAAATCACTTCTATTAACTGGGAAAACAACCTCATCTTCATTTTGTGCACAGGAATCGGTGAGTGGCATTCAAAATGGATCCCGCAGGCCTCCATTACTTTGGCTCACTCATACACACAATGCATGTACCATACAGGCCACATAAAAAAATATGCACCACATAAACTTGGGATGTTAGCCCTAAGATCTGGGTTAGCGCTTAGAAGTGAAACGTTTAACGAGTAGGCTAGCAGGCCTCAACTCCAGTGACACAAATGAAAAGGTTTGGTCACAAGTATTGATCCACAAAACCTGGTACACTGTCATCACCTCTACAGGCTTAACACATGACATGAACAGTAGTCCTTAGTCAGCAATATGAGGGCATGCTTGATGCGTCCCTCTAAGCCTCAGGATAGGTCCAGGATCTCACTAATGGTCCTGGACCAAGCAACAGGCCTAGGCCTCTGCGCACACACTAGCTTAGGGTGAGGCTTGGGTCAAACTTAAAAAAACATTTAAAAAAAAGAATACCAGATACCTGCCGTCGAGTACTCAAGGCATTGGAACACAAATGTACGCCATGCAGGTGACATTTAAACTCTTTTATGGTTCGTGGGAGGACAGAGCTTGAATTTCAATGACCTGGTGTGCAGATGTGATTGCTACTATAAAAAAAAACAGCCTTCCACAAATTACGCTGCAAGGAGGACTTTTGGTTCAAATGAGGGGCCTGTGAGTTTTGAAGGGATCACGTTGAGTTCTCAAGGACGAGGTCTCTTAACTGGAGGAAAACCCTAGTAATGCCCTTTAGGAAATTTCTAAAACAGGAACCCTGAAGAAAGGGGTTTGTGAAGGGCATTTCCTGGAAGTTGTAATAGCAGCAAGATGTGCCTTTAAGAAGGATAACTGCTACCCTGATATGGTCAAACAGAGTAGGTAAGGTAGTATTGGATCTTCCTGACTGTTAGACCTGCCAGACTTTGTTGTGGTCTTCCCCCAAACGTGTTGCCTTCTTCCCTCCTGATTGCTGAAATTCGTTTTTGTTGGCTTTAGGACTCTGTGCATTTTACTACTGCTAACAGTGCTAAAGGGGTTCCTGGGTACTTACCTTGGGTGGTTCCCGACTCTTCTACGTCTTCTGGGTCCAGTCTCGACTTAGGTCATGGTTCGCATTCCACTATTTTAGTATATGGTTTGGTCTACCCCAGGAGACCACTGTGTATTTGTGCTACTTACGTGTTCTATTATCAAAGTATTGTGGTTATACCTCTGGGTAGGAGATATTGCAATGTGTTAGTGAGTGTTTATAATAAATACATATTTTTATAACTACACTGTGTGGTTCTTTTTCACTTAACCTACACCATAAGATTAAGTACTGATAAAACAAGCTGCTTTACATTCCTTCTGGACTAAGCCTGAAGGCTGCTCTCCACAGCTACCACTTAGAGACCTTTCTAAGGTTGTCTAAGACCACTAAAATCACCATAAGGGTTGTCTGGATTAGTGCAGGGTGCTACACTCACATAAGTGAACACCATATACTAAGCCAGCCTTCTACACATTGGGTTACCCTATTTCATTTAATAAGTGATAACGTTTGATTGGGGCAGGTAGGAATGTCATGTTTACTCTCAAAGGAACTGTAATGTAAGGCCCTCTTTAATGGCAAAGTCTGATTTTAAGTCACAATTCTGAAAATGGCACTTTAAAAAGTTGGCATTTTCTTGTCCTAACCATTTGGTGCCTGCAGCCTGTATCCTGGGTCTCATGACTGGGTGTAGATGTTAGCTCGACATTGTGTATTCCTCTCAGAAATTGAGACAAAGGGGAACTAAGTGTTGGCAGGTTGGGACATTCTGCCAGGATGGGAGGGGCGGAGCTGTTACCTGCCCCAATTACATCTCAAAGGGTCTGTCTCCAGTACACTCACAAAGAATCTGACACCAACCTAATGTCACTCCAAACTCTTTGGAGGCAGAGGAAGGAAGAAAACTCCAGGACAGGGGATACTAGAAGATTCTCTGACTTCAAAGCTGGCACCAGGTATAAATATTGGACCCTCAGCCCAGCTCATCAATACACTCCTGGGCCTGTGGACACTATAGAAGAACAGCCCTGCTGCCAGAGGACTGCCCTGCTGCAGGAGGGCAGCCCTCCTCTCTGAGAAGGAAGACAGGACCTGCTCCCTTCATCCCAGACTGAGTGACTCCGGGGGTCAGTTGGCTGAACTCCTGTTCTGAGCTACAGGGAGACAAACTGCAGAGGCCTCCCTATAACTGCCCAGCTGGTCTGCTACGCTGGACCTGCAACTGGACTTGCCTGAGCCCTGCTGGCCTCTGCTGTACTAAGTTCCTGATCCCTAAGAAGTGCCTCCTCAAATTCTGGACCCTTGGCTGGCATCAGAGAGTACTCCTCCTGGCCTAACTGAAAGTTCCATCAAACCCGGCGCGAAGCTATGTGAAGCCTCGCAAAGCCTCCTTGCACAGCTGAAAGCCTCATTGGAATCAACACTGAGCGACGCAAAGTCTCGCCTCACCGCTTCATTGGAACAAACGCCGGACGACACAAAGCTGCGTATAGGAACACAGCGCACCAAGTACATAAGGTACAATCCTCAGCGTATCAAACTTGGTCCTGTGCTCAGATGTACACGTTCTTACCTTCAGTAACGTAATATCTGGTAGAGACAAAGTCTAGCCACAGATTCCTTAACTTTTGAATTCTCCCCAGGCGTCAAACTGGATCCGGACACTTTTTAGCAGCACCTATGCGCACGGGGGACGGCGCCGTACGGCTCCGCAATGACGTTGTCTCCAGATGTGACATCAGCAGAGCCATATAAGTCCCCTCCGGCCCACGGACGTCAGTTTCTTCTGTGAAAACGTCTGTGCCAGAATGCGGAGCCACCTTAGAAACTGGTTGTGGAAACAGTGTGCCCAAAAAAGATCAAAATCTTTGAAACACTAATTACGAATAAACAAGAAATGGTATGCTAATACCAGTCAAAGAGTTTAAGGTAAAAACCCCACATTAACCAACGAAGCTTAGGCTATATGTAACCCTGCACCCTAATGCAAAACCAGCCTTGCAAAGGAAAACACCCCCCACTCTACAGATCACTCACCAACGGAAGTAAAAGGTATGATAATACCAAGACAAGACTCATGAGGCAACAAGATGTTTGTTGAGCCACCATTATGCGAGATAGTGACCACTGGTGTATAAACCAGTATTGAAACAGGGTATAACCCTGGTCTCACAAGTTGTTCGCAGAGCGGGGAGGATGGGCAGGGCATTAAGGAATCTGCGGCTAGACTGTGTCTCTACCAGATATTAGAATACCAAAGGTAAGTAACTTGTACATCTCATAGAGACATCTAGCCGCAGATTCCTTAACATTTGAATTAAATACCATAGCTATATCCCCCTGGAGGAGGGTCAGCAAACTAATTCTACAAAAGTTCTCAAAGAGAACCAGTCGGTCATAACTAACAACCATATCTTAATAGAATCCATGATAACTGTAACAGAACATATAAATACTAAACAACCCTACAGGCCCGAAAGAGTTGGGCCTTGAGGGAAATGGGGTAAACCCCTAAACAGCCATCTGACAGTTATCAGACATCATCCTCGATCCCCCAAGGGGAAAAAGAACTTGTTGACCAAAAGGGCTAAGTGCAAGACAAAAGCCATGTAATCCGCATTCTTCACCACAATAAAGAAATATTAGAGAAAGAACTGTCCTGATAAAATCCAAAAAGAAGGACTCTCAGAACTCATTCCCATTATACCAAGATGAATGAACATCAACGCAAAAACTGGAGACATAATCTGTACACCAAGTAAGATAAACAATAATACCTCCCTGGTATAAAGAATTTTGTTTGAACAAAATTACCACTCGAAGATTACATAATGCACTGTTAAGAAATTAAAATGATACAAAACAGATTTGAATCTCGTATAGGTATTCATCAATTATGCCACCTGTATAAAATTTTGCCACAAAGATGTATATATGGACATATATATATATATACATATTTATACATATATATGTGTCGCCAGAAACTCCGAGTGGCCCGACAAGTCATGGAATTTTGCTGGCCAATGTCTACTGCTGGAGCGTAAGGAACTACAAAGTTTTCCCCTGCATGGCCTTCAGTGCCATGGTCCAACAGTCTGAACATGACTTCGAGTCGTGGAGATGCTCGAGGCACAAAGGCAAACAAGGAAAGAGAAGCAACCACATCTCAGATTAAAACCTCTTTCTGTTCTCACTTTTTTTTAATATATATATTTTTTTAAATATCGAAGACCAAATATGTGTAACACATATGCACACAGCCATGTATACTCTGTATACATAATAGCTAAACAGAACTGAGAAATCAGTCCAAAAGCACTTTACATTATTGAAAAAGGAATCGCACCCATTAGTGCAGTACCAAAATATATCATAAAGAAAAATCGTAACATTAAAAAGAAACCACACATAAAAATGAATTCTGCCAGCAACAAGCACATACGACCAAACTTGTGAAACAAAACAAGATTTGTTCGTAAGTCCGACAAGGACTTATATATATAAATATATATATGACTATATATATATATATATCATTTACACTTCTTCAAGAAGCAACAGCCATGATTTCTCAAGGCCTGTTAAGTACAGAGAAAATTAGTTACATACCTCAAGAAGACAGGTAATATCTAACCTTCAGACAGAATAACATATGCAAAAACATTCTAGGAGTGTAGGAGGCTGGCTTAGCATATGGTGCTCACTTATGTAAGTGTAGCACCCTGCACTAATCCAGACAACTCTTATGGTGATTTTAGTGATCTTAGACAACCTTAGAAAGCTCTCTAAGTGGTAGCTGTGGAGAGAAGCCTTCAGGCTTAGTCCAGAAGGAGTGTAAAGCAGCTTGTTTTACCAGCACTTAATCTTATGGTATGAGTTAAGTGAAAAAGAACCACACAGTGTAGTTATAAAAAATATGTACTTATTATTAACACTCACTAACACAATTTATTATATCCTACCCGGAGATAAACACATTACACACAATGCTTTGTCGATAGACTACGTAAACAGCACAAATACACAGCAATCTCCAGGGGGAGACCAACCTATATACTAAAATATTGGAATGCGAACCACAACTTACGACAACAATGGACCCACAAGATGTAGAAGAGTCGGGGAACCAATGAACCACCCAAGGTGAGTATCTAGGAACCCAACGGAGGCAGTGTGCAGAGTGGGAACACAACCGCGTACTCAATGGAAGTCTATGGGTAAGTCGCGGTTTCAATTTTTAAAGAAGGACCCTTCCCAGCGGACCGCCAGGGAACCCCGTGGAAGATGGAAGGTTGGAGAGTCATCCCACCCGTGGATACCCTAGGAACCAGGATACCTACACCAAAGAAGCTGGGTGCATAGGTGCGTAGTGACATCGGAAACTGCCGTAGACCATAATGGAGGACTTCGGAAAAGATGCCGCTGGCAAAGAAGGTGAAAGTGTCCGGTGGAACCTAAAGGTATATTCAAGGTGAGAAGTACCTGCAAGCAGAGGGGACAGAGTCTATGCCACTGATGAGTGACCAGGAAGCACGGAAGATGAATGCCCTCTGATGTCGGGAATGCAGGAGAGTTGACAGTGCCCTTGAAGTTGCAGATGTACGGACCAGGCGACACTGAGAAATACCAGGAGCCATTCACGAGCTATCCCACGTCGGATGTCGAGAGCCAAGTGGTCAGCGGCAAGAGACGTAGTGGTTGAAAAAGGTGCAGTGTCGGGACCAGCAAGGTCCAAGTGATTCACCACGAACAGGTAAGTCAGAGCAGGCCCCGAGCAAGCAGGGGAGCCTACTGGAATCGAAGAAGACCTTCAAGAGGACCCACAGGCCAAAGGCACAGGAGTCGCAAGAGGATCTCGAGCAACTCACCAAAGGATGAAGGCCCATGGTGCAACAGATGCAGTGCAGGCGAAGATTTTGGCTGCAGGAGATGCTTGAGGCTGGAGCTTCTTGGAGCCTGAAGGTCTCTGGAGGAGAGAGTCAACAAGCCTTGGCAACGGCAAGTCGACGCAGTGCACAGGAGTACTGCTCCAACGGTTCCGACAAAGGATACTAGCTTCCAACTTGCAAGGAAGACGGTGCAGGCCTCGAGGGAGTTGCAGAACCACTATCTGTGTTGCTGAACCTTTTGGAGTCTGTAGGAGCTCAGCAACAGCAGACAGGTCAGCTTCGTTGCGGTGCCTGCAGATGCAGGGAAGTGACTCCTTCACTCCAAGTGAGATTCCTTTGGGTGTCTTGGATGTCCACAGGCCTTGTGAAGAACCTGTTTGGAGCACAGGCACAGACGTTGCAGCAGACTTGCAGGACGATGAGACCAGGAGCAGCAGGAGTCTTCCCAGTTGCAGTCTTGGTTCCCAAAGCGAAGTCTAGCGATTGTCCAGAGAGCCCAGGCGGTCGAAGTTGAAGTGGTGTTGGATCTGAATCTTGTCCCACGACTAATCTAGGGACCCAACCACAGGTAAGCCCTTAAGTACCCTAAGGAAAGGGTTGGGACGATTCAGGGGTTCCTCCCAGAGGAGGGGCTGGACAGTGGAGAGGATACTCCCATGTCCTTTGTCCAGTTTCGCGCCAGAGCAGGAGCCAACGGCTCCCTGAACTGTTTTGGACTGGAGTATGCAAGGAGGGTACCAAATGTGCCCTTCAATCAGTCTGAGTGGCGCTGGCAAGTGCCCCCACCCTGTCCCAATACACTAAGTCCTGTCTGGGAGGTGGTCACACCTCCCAGTGACAGGGTACCTATTGTCCTGCCTTCCTCTGCTCAAGCTTGGCTCAGCAACAGGAGGGCAGAATCGTGTCCCTGGTCGGCAGCAGCCATAGTTTGCTGTCCGGGTCTAGAAGACAGGTACCAGGAGCACTGAGGGCCACCCGGAGGAGCTTTACAGTGCATGGAATCATACCTCCCACACCGTTTACAGTGAGGGGTATGAGTCCAACATGTTGGTGTGGGGGTATGATTCCAACATGTTTGATACCAAACACGACAGGGTTCGTTACAGCCAGTTTAGAGATGGTCATCGCGCAATGATGCCTGACCACTCTATGTATCTTAATGGCTGATGCACTTACAACCCGGGAGAATGGACTCCGAAGGTTGTAGGGGTGTCCTGCTCATGCAGGGGCACCTTCACACTTAGAACCGAGCACCCTGCCTTCAGGATTGAAAGGCCTGCCTTAGGGGTGACTTATGGGTTTTAAGTGTAGCGACCTCAGATATAAGGAATCCTATATCTGTCGTAAGTGGTGCTAGCACCAGCTTACACAGGCTTCAATGGCAGGCCTGTAGTCACAATTTGAGTGGTCTCTCATGGGTGGCATAATAAATGCTTCAGCCCATGGGAGACCCCAGGGGTACCTATGCCCTGGGTACCTTAGTACCATACACTAGGGACTGACAAGGGTACCCCAGTAGCCAATCTGGAGTGTACCTAAGTACTCACCATATCTAATTTAGGGGACAGGCACTGAGACTGGGGTCCTGATTAGCATGATCTCAGTCAGACTAGTCAGTAAAACATGACACCAGCAAAAAGTGGGGGTGACCATGAAAGCCGATCCTACTTTCCTACAAGGAGAATAACAAGAAGAGCTTTCTATAAAGCCTAAAAACCTCCTACCATGTAATGCATGGGCGAAAAAAGCCTTAACTGTTTCAGACACTGCCTATGAGACAGTTTAAGACACAGAGTTCACACCGCCATGTTCCAAAATTAAATAAAGGAATTACCTATATCCTTACACAAAGGAGGAAGCCACTACCTTGTGTACTCCCAAGAATACAACCATAAATTCTGAATTTACCAGCACAACTCTTCAAAAATTGAAGCACTCATAATAGATATGTAGTCCGCTCAAGAAGAGAAAACGAACTGCACTGATTACTGTGGCTAAGAAAAACCAGAGGGGCATGTAAATGTAAAAGAACCCCAAAAAGGGTATCACAACAATACCCCTTAAAAGAGCATATAACGGAGTCCAAGAAGGACTAAGCTGTATAGCCGAGTGATGCCCACACAAGACAGGGTACTCAGAGCAATCCATTTAATAGCAAACAAATAGACTACATAAGTAGTTCACCTAAAAAGCTGTACAATAGCAAACCAATACTCCAAGTAGAGTAAAACATATACCCAAAAAAAGGGTATGAACTCTTGAGACTCAGCTCCTCATCAGAGTAAAATAAAAGAACAAACCAGCTATGCAGCTGCTAAGACAATCCGGAGATTAAGAAAGTCAAATCCGGAGTCAAACACTCTTGCAGTAAGAAAGAAGTAGTGCTTAATACTTCAACACCACAGAGTGCAACAGCAGAGGCAGGATTTAAATCCTCAAACCTAAAGATCCACGACTGTGGCTATATAAAAGAGAAGCAAAAGACCTGAAAAGGCCATACTACAAGTGACCTGCCTTGAGGCGTTGTACCGCTGAATCTGCAAGGCTGTCAAAAAAACGAACACCATCAAAGGTCGTATCTTCAAACTCTCCTGAACATTATCAGGTAATTTTGACTCATGCAACCAAGCGGGTCTGCGAAGAGCAACAGACCGAGCCATGGCTCTGCCAATAGAATCAGTGATATCCATTGCCGACTTAATTCTAAACTTTGCCATCTCACAGCCATCTTGTGCAAGCTGAAAGAGTTCAGCCCTGACCCCTTCAGGAAGGTCAGGAAGCAGACGGGTGACAGAGTCCCATAAAGCTTATGAAGCCCTGCCTAAGACACAGACGTGTTTAACGACCTCAAGGCCAAACTAGTTGAAGCAAAGATATTCCAGCCACACAGATCCAACCACCTAGATTCTCTACCTGGTGGACGTAAAGGAGAAACATCTGGATTCGGCGAAGTCGCAGCAGCTTGCACGACGAACCCCTTAGCAGTAGGGAGTTGAGAAAGACAGACAGGGTCGTCTGGAGTAGAACGATGGGGATGGGAAATGGCACGATCAACCGAGACTCCGGTCACTGGCCTCGCCCAAGTTCCCAGAAGAATATCATACAGAGACTCTCCATAGGGCAGTAAGGGTTAAACACCTGTCACACACTGATGAAGCAGATCCAACAAGTGATCAGAAGACAAAGTCACAGAAGGAAGCTGCAATTTCAAGACATCAGTAGTTTTCTTTATAACTTAAGCAAAAGCAGCACTAGCCTCCGTCGCCATTTGTGGCGGAGAAAGAAGATCAGAATTAGGACAGGATTGTAGACTACCATCCTCACCCAATGCAGCCCAAGAACCTTCCTTAAGAGGCTAAACAAGACCAACAAAGTGGTCGACGTCACCAGCATCACCTGAGCCACCTTGCAATGCTGGAGAAACAGCAACAGAGCCAGCTCCGACATCAGAATGCAAAGGAGAAGACTCAGGAACCGCAGTGGCTATGAGCGGCGTCTCTGGCGTCGATCGACATCGGGAGTCGTCATATAGTCCTGCACCATGAAGGGCGCCTCCTGTGCCGACGTAGGGACAGCGTCGTATCTGCCTCCTGTACAACCTCATCCGACACTGCCAGCTTCACAACTGGAAGCTGCACCGGGCTGTGCACCGATGCCGTGATGACCGTAGGCACGCAGTCGAGGTCTTCGACCGGTGCCGAGGGTGAACCCGCCGGCGTGTTGCCAGTAGGAGTACCCCTACCTCTTTGGGGCCCGAAGGCGCTCTAGAGGGAGGCATGTACCGAAAGAAGGCATGCAGAGCATGATAGTATGCCGGCATCTGGGCCATAGTCGCCCCAGCTCCAAGATAAGGAGGGAGCCATCGGGTCAACTCTTGTGCGGTGTCCTCCGTTAAGGAATGGGAGGAACCAGCAGAGAGCACGTTGCGACGTGGTGATGCCGAAGGCCGCTGCGACTTCGATTCCTTACGACAATGATTTTCGCGACTTAGGTAAACAACGCTCACAGGAACTACTCCTTGAACGGCCCCGGGAAGGAACCTCAGAGCCGGAAGGAGACCGGCGTCTCCTGGACTCCAACCGGGAAAACCGCGCCATCAACAGCTTTATTTGTCTTTCCCGCAAGGCCTTAGGCTTCAGCCATTTACAGCGTCGCACTCCTCGGGTCGCAGCGCTCTCCTAGGCACCACATGAGGATGAGATGGGGAGCCGTAGCCGACATCTGTCGAGCACAGATCTCGCACGTCTTAAAACCCGAAGGCATAGGCACACTGTTCCCTGGCGCAAAAAGGCGACGAATAGGCAAAAAATACAAACGGCCCGAGGAACCGCTTCTCCGGATTCGCATTGCAGTGAGGAAAAGAAGAAACTGACGTCCGTGCGCCGGAGGGGACTTATATAGCACCGCTGATGTCACATCCGGAGAAGACGTCATAGCGTAGCTATACAGCACCGTCCCCGGCACGCAGAGGTGCTGCTGAAAAGTTTCCAGATCCAGTCTGACGCCTGGGGAGAATTCAAAAGTTAAGGAATCTGTGGCTAGATATCTCTATCAGATACCTTGAAGTTGGCGCTGCGGCTTTTGACACTACTTTTATATAAACCTTTAAAATTCAATAAATCTAGTTCTACTGATACGATTTTTGTTGCTTGTTGTGACTTTGTCCCAGTCTAGCGCGACCAGATACACTCAGTTGGAGCTTTGCGCTTTTTGACGCTATTCTTATCTGATCCTTTGAAATTCAATATCTCCAGTTCTACTGACTAGATTTTTGCTGTTTTGGTCTCAAATTATTTATTCAATTGTAATCTACTGTTCTAAATTGGAATTTTCATGTACTGTGACTTCACTTTATTACTGTTGGTGTGGCACATAAATAATTTACCTCTACGTTAAGCCTCACTGTTTTTGTGCCAAGCTACCAGAGGGTTAAGAACAGGTTATTTAGTGACTTTTGTGGTTCAACCAGACCAGGATTGTGGTTTTTGCTTGAGAAGGGCTAAGACCACCCCCCCCAACCAATAACACAATTTCTCACACTGATATTTTGCAGGACCAACATTTTTCTATATGAGCTAGATGCAGAATTCTTACATTCTTAAGCAAAGATTGGTGGCTTCCACGAGGATGTCCATACACTCCTGAAGCAGGCTCAAATGACCATATTTTAGGAGTTCAGGAGTCATGCTGCCACATTTAAGGATGGTAAGTTGAGGTGTGAGATCTGGTCTTTTAACTTGTGGAGGAGAACTGGTCTATACCGAAGCGTAATACGTAGTCACTTCAGTAGGTGAAGAAAATTGGTGAACAGGGCCATTCTGTCACTACGAGGTTCATTCTTGTTTTGGAGTATTCAGATTGACGATGATCAACAGAATCCAGGGTATTTTAGGAAATGTCTAGAGAAACATCCCTAACCAGCCGATCAAAAAGGTAATTCCCCTTTGTCCCTGGATGGTAATATATGGAGACAAAGTCTAGGAAATTCTAATTTTCTTACTTTGCAAGGAGATTTAATTGAAGATAACCTGATTCGCTGAATATTGCAGTACGTTGTTGTTTCTGACCCACTCATAATTCTCCTGAAAGACTCTGCTTTGAAGTACCGTGAGCTGAAGGTCTCCAGCTCTTAGTCAATTCCAAATATTTTGTGCTTTGAGAGACAGGAGTCTGGATTTTATTTCACTGCATTGGTATAGATAATTAATTTTTGTTGTATCATCTGGTTGCACAAGCAAAGAACTTTAGGCTGATTTAGAGTTTGGCAGATGAGTTACTCCGTCACAAGTGTGACAGATATCCGGTCCGCCTTATTGCAAGTGCCATGGGATATAATGCACCTATAATAAGACAGGCAGGATATCTGTCACATGTATGATGGAGTAACCCATCTGCCAAACTGGGGGCCTGGTGGACTGCCCTCAATTCCACTTGACTGAAATGGTAAGACATCTCTTTGAGAGCATGTTCCTTGTACTTGTGGGTGATCCTTTTAGGCTCCACAGCGATTAAGGGGTGCATCTGTGACTACTATTTGATTTGTAAGGTGCCTGTAATAAGGAACTTCCTCCAGAAGATTATCTGCAATGCACCACCAATAGAACAACTAAATCGCAGACAGTTAAAACTAGGCTAGATTCCCAATTTTCCAAGTATTGGTGCCACTGATCGTGTAGGCATGAGGCACCAGAACGAAGCAGGCAGCCAAGGCCCTTAGCAGAGATGAGATTTCACAAGCAGCCACCTGACATCTTCAGAAGACTCTGACATCTCAGAGGGGTAGAAGAAAGTAACAGGACACACTTTTTCCATCTGAGTATACAGCACCACTCCACTGTAGTAGGTTCACATTGATTTTGAGTAGTTTTCCTATTGATCCAACCTGATCAGAGTGGCTAATGTCTTTTGGAAATACAGCATACAGGTGTTGAGGCCTAGATCACCTAGTCATCTAAGTATAGGCAGAATAATATTCTTTGTCTTCTCTGGTAAACTACCATTACTGCCACACGCTTGGGGGAAGATTCTTGGGGCATCTGAGGGCTTGTACAAGTTACTTACCTTCTGCAACTATCTTAATTGTGGATACTCTATTTAACCATGGATTTCTCACCCTGTGAATATTCCCCAGGCATCAGACTGGATCTACAAACTTGTAAAGCAGTGCCAATAGGTAGAGCTGTGTGGCTCCAAGCCAACGTTGTTCCACTCAGGTAGTGAGGGGTGGGCCACATATAAGCACCACCTATGCTCACAAAACCATCTGAAGATTGGCAAGACTAGTGTGCAGCTCTCTAAATTGTGACCTTTTTATTAATGGAAAAAGAGTCCAGTTCACAGAACAGGGATGAGGGGTGGGGGTGGGGTGTTGGCTGAGGAATCTGTCGTTTTATAGAGTATTCAACAGAAAGATCGTTACTGAAAGTAATTTGTTCTTCTGATGGATACTTCTAACCACAGATTCCTCACCTTGTGAATATTCCCCAGGTGTCATACTGGATACAAGACATTAAAAGCAGTTCTCCTGCAAGATACCACAGCCTCTCCTCTCAAAGTAGTGGATCTGTGAACTGGCTCAAACCAAAATGTACTGCAGGACTGAGCAGGCAAAAGGTCCCTTTCTGCATTGTCTTGCCCTTTTCTGCACTGGAAAATCTCACAAAGTGCTGATCATCCACTCGATGCCCCTTGGTACCATCTCAATGTACCTTGGTATGATCAATATAGGAATTTAATGTTCTTTTAGAGTCCAAACGATGAGCCGCTCTTCATACTTATAGGGATGAGGTGTCGCAAAGAGTGCCAATCCTGGCGGACATGAATAGGAGTAACCACTTTTCGTTGAAATGAAGCTCGGTCCTCAAAACCAACTTATCTGGGAGGGTGGTATAAGGTGGGTTGACAGAAAGAGCCTGCAGTTCGCTAATACATCTAGTCGATCTTACAGTAATAAGTAAGGGTAGTTGGAAAAGATAACGAGTTGTAAATATCGGGAGACAGAAATATCATTTAAAAACATATTGTGATAGAAAATATCATAATGCAAAAATATCGATGACAAGAATATCCATTTTTTCAGGTAATTAATATTGTTAAGAATATTGTTGCTAATATTTTCAATAATATAGTTGTAAAAAATATCGTTTTATTAATTATCTTAATGTGTTATTGTCTGTATAGTAGTTAATATTTTTACATATAGTTTGTAATGGTTAGTAATCTATCATTTTTAATTTAATTGCTAATAGAAATTTTTTAGTGTTGTAGTGGGTTGCTAGGTTTGTAGGGGTATAGGGTGGGAAGTCAAATAAGTAATAATTAATTAGCAATAAATTATTAATGTATTATTAACAATTTCATTGATTACTAATGATGTAAACTGTGCAGTTATTATATTTTATAGTTATAGTTTAAGTGCTGGCTCCTGGGCTTGTAGGGGTATAGTGTGAAAAAGTAAGTCAGTGGTTCCCAAACTGTGCGCCGCGGCACCCCGGTGCGCCGTTAGAACTTGCCAGGGGCGCCGCCCACGTCTTGGGAACGTGGAAAAGGTAGTATGCTCTGAAGAAGATTTAATGTGCGAAGTGTGTAAATTAACTCTCTGCAGCCCCGAGAACCAGTCAACATATGTGCGGAACCTGCTCCCTTCTCCCATTGGTTGAATTCACTCACACTCAGGCGGGACCACAGCTTTCTTTAAGCGCTGCGGCGAGAACGGGCTCGGATTGGGTTTCTATGATGGACTTCAAAACTGAGCCGGCGCTGATTGGCGGAGGTTCATCAGCCTTAGCTCTTTGCAGGACTTAGGATTGGCTGCAGAGAACTGCTCATGCCCCTAAGTGCCCCTGTGTAGGCTGTGCGAGGGGCATGAGCAAAGAAGGCTGCAACACGGGACCGAGCACAGAAGAGGCACCCCTTAAGTGTGAACCCCCTCGAGCCAGCGACCTACCGACTAGGTGAGAGCACCCTAGACGTGTAAGGAAGACCCGAGAGGTACCCCAGAAGTATAAGCGCTCCAGAGCTAGGAACTTGTCTGCTTGCGAGGACGTGAGAGAAAGACACCCCTCAGCTGTGAACATCCAAGAGGCGCCCTTCTACAGATGAATAACCCTGCGCCAACCACAACTCTATGTCTGAGGGCCCCAGAGCCTCCCTCGACTTGTGATTGCACCCGACCTGTGCTATGAGGGAAAAACGCTCTGACCCGTGTTCACCCCTTTCACGCACATCTGGACAGGGTAAGAGGGTTTAGTTCCTTTTCTCATAAAATGCTTTTAATTCCAGATCTTTCCTCCAGGTTCTTCTGTTAATATAGATTATTTCTTGTATGCAACCCAATTCTTACTTTATGTCCCCAATTAAGTTAAATACACATCTTTCTGGGGTTAAGAAAAGTGATTTACTTATTTTATCTTCTAACTTTTCAATTGCTTGTGTAAAGCACTTTTAATATTTTGGCCACGTTTGAGGTATAGAAAACTACATAAATAAATAAAAACTCCTACCCCAGGGCTCCTCTGTACCAAGCCTTGCGCCACACACCACCCTTACCGTACTGGTCTCTTTCCATTCACAACACTCCATCATATCCCAGCTGTGCCCAGCACAGGCCTTTGTGCTTAGCGCACAAGTTACTAACTTGTGTAACGATATATCTGTAAGAGACAGTAGTTAGTGACAGATTCCTTACCTTAGAATATCCCCAGGCGTCAGGCTGGATCCGGAAAGTTTTTGCGTAGCAGTACCCTTGCGCGTCGGTAGGCGGCGTCGTGCGGCTCCGCGAACGTCGTCGGCGTCGTGATGACGTCGCGGGCAGTACTTAGGCGCCGCCCCTGCGCGCTGACGTCAGTTCTGTACACGACTTTCCGCGCCAGGAACGCAGAGCCATGCAAGAAGCTGACATAGGTGTCTGAAAAATACTAGGGCCCTGAAAGGGATGTCCTTAACCCTAGAAATCAGTTCGCAAAACGGGGAGGATGGGTGAGGCGGTAGGAATCTGTCACTAACTACTGTCTCTTACAGATATATCGTTACACAAGTTAGTAACTTGTGCATCTGAAAGAGACACGTTAGTGACAGATTCCTTACCTTAGAATAGATACCCCAGCAATACCAACCCCGGTGGTGGGTCTGCGAACAAAGATCAGACAAGGAAGTCCTGGAGGACAGAACGGCCAAAAAAGCCGTCCCTCCGGACCTGACTGTCAAGGCAGTAATGCTTTGTAAACGTGTGCAGCGAGGCCCACGTAGCTGCCTGACAGATAACCGGCAGCGGAACACCGCGGCCCAAGGCCGTGGTAGCAGCCGTTGCCCTGGTGGAATGGGCACGCAGCCCAACAGGAGGCTCCTTCTTAGCCAAAGAATAGCAGATCTTGATGCACAAGGTAACCCAGCGGGAGATGGTCCTCTTGTGCACCGCCCGACCTTTTTTGGCGCCCACGTAGCCAACAAAGTGCTGGTCATCCACCCGGAAGTGTTTTGTGCGGTCAATATAGAAGGAGAGCGCACGTTTTGGGTCCAGACGGTGGAGCCTCTCTTCCTCTCTGGAAGGATGCGGAGGCGGAAAGAAGGTGGGCAAAGTGATGGTCTGCCCAATGTGGAAAGCAGTAACCACCTTTGGCAAGAAGGACGGACGCGTCCGAAGAACAACCTTGTCTGGATGAACAGACAGAAAGGGAGGTTTGCAAGATAGAGCCTGGAGCTCACTCACCCGCCGAGCGGAGGTGATGGCCACCAGAAAGGCTGTCTTCAGAGTCAGAAGACGAAGAGGACAGTTATGTAGAGGCTCAAAGGGAGCGCACATTAAAAAGGTAAGAACCAAGTTCAAGTTCCACTGAGGCATCACAAACGGAACAGGAGGGAAGAGGTGTGTAATGCCTTTTAAGAACCTGTTAACAACAGGGGACTTGAAAAGGGAGGGCTGATCAGGGAGCCTGAGGAAGGCCGAGATAGCACAAAGATAACCCTTGATGGTACCCAGGGCAGAACCCTGTTGGGCCAGAGAGAGAAGGAACAGAAGGACCTCAGAAAGAGGGGCAGAAAGGGGATTCACAGCCTTTGCTGTGCACCATGCCACAAATTTGTTCCACCTGCAGGAGTATACCACCTTAGTGGAGGGACGCCTGGCTGCCAGAATCACATCACAAACTTCGGGAGGCAAGTCGAAAGGAATCAACTGCCGCCGCTCAATCTCCATGCAAGCAGGTGTAGACTGGACAGGTTCGGGTGGAGGACCGTCCCCTGCTGCTGCGACAGAAGATCCTCCCGAAGAGGCAGACGGATCGGGGGATCTACGCTCATATTGAGTAGCTCGGGATACCAAACTCTTCGAGCCCAGTCCGGAGCCACAAGAATGACTTGGGCCCGGTCGTGCCGAATCTTCTTCAACACTCTGGGTAGAAGTGGTATAGGCGGAAAGGCGTACAACAGACCGCAACTCCACTCGCGACGAAAAGCGTCGCCGAGCGAGTGCCGCCTTGGAAATTCCAACGCGCAGAACTGATGACATTGCGCGTTCTCTTCGGTGGCGAATAGATCTAACCAAGGCTCTCCCCATTGTAGAAAGAGTCCTTGCGCCACTTCCGAGTGAAGACGCCATTCGTGATCCATCATGCACCTGCGGCTGAGTTCGTCGGCCCTGGCGTTTAGGGAACCTGCCAGGTGTTGAACCATCAGGAACATGCCCTGATGTTCCAGCCATGTCCAGAGGCGCAGAGCCTCCTGACAAAGGGTCCAAGACCCCACCCCGCCCTGTTTGTTGCAGTACCACATGGCGGTGGTGTTGTCTGTGAACACCTGCACTACCTTCCCTTTGACAGAGGGAAGGAATGCCTTCAGTGCAAGTCGGATCGCCCGGAGCTCCAGAATGTTGATATGGAGCCGGGACTCCGCCGGAGACCAGAGGCCTCTGATCTCCGCCTCTCCCATGTGACCGCCCCATCCCAGAAGGGACGCGTCCGTCACAACAGTATGCTCTGGCTGGGGAAGGGAGAGGGATCTGCCCATGACCCATTGCCGGTTCGAGAGCCACCACTGCAACTGTTTTGCAGTCCCCTCCGAGATCTGGACGTGATCGGACAGGTTGCCCTGGTGCTGCGCCCACTGGAACTTCAGGTCCCACTGCAGAGCCCGCATATGCCATCTGGCATGATTGACCAACAGGATGCAGGAGGCCATGAGGCCCAGCAGCCTCAGGGTCATCCGTACCGAAACCCAGGATAAAGGCTGAAAGATCGGAATCATAGCCTGAATATCCCGGATTCGCCGTTCGGGAGGATAGGCCCGAAACTGCGTCGTGTCCAGAACTGCTCCGATGAAAAGGAGCTGTGGAGAAGGAATCAGATGCGACTTCGGCACATTGATGGAGAACCCCAGCGAGTGCAGGAGTTCGGCCGTAGTGTGGAGGTGGGAGACGACTGCCTGGGACGAGCCCGCCTTCAGCAGCCAGTCGTCGAGGTAGGGGAAGACTGAAACCCCTGCCCGGCGCAGATGAGCTGCGACCACCGCCATCACTTTCGTGAACACCCGAGGGGCACTTGTAAGGCCAAAGGGGAGCACGGTGAACTGAAAATGCTCGGGGCCTACCGTGAACCGAAGGTAACGCCGGTGGGCCGGCAGGACGGGGATGTGGAAATATGCGTCCTGCAAGTCCAACGCTACCAACCAGTCTCCAGGGTCGAGGGCAGTCAAGACCTGAGCTAGGGTGAGCATCTTGAACTTCTCCTTCCGGAGGAAGCGATTGACGTTCCGGAGGTCCAAGATAGGACGCATGTCCTCCTTGTCCTTTTTGGGCACCAGGAAGTAGTGGGAGTAGCAACCACGCCCTACTTCTGGGGTCGGAACATGCTCGATGGCCCTCTTGGCCAAGAGGGCCGTGACTTCCTTCTGCAGAAGTACCAAGTGATCCCCTGACATGTGGTGGAATTGAGGTGGCATGGCTGGGGGGCTGGTCTCGAAGGGGAGGGAGTAGCCCCTTCGGACAATGTCCAAGACCCACCTGTCCGAGGTGATGGTACGCCAGTGGGGAAGGTGATGGCGGACCCTGCCCCCTACTGGCGTGCTGTGCACCTGAAAGGAGGGACTAGGAGGGCTTGGAGGCCGCGGACGGGTTGGAGGTGGTGGCCTGACCCGCACGCTGGTTGCCCGATCCGCCACGGCGGAATCCACGTCCTCGGCCACGCAAAGACGCCTGCTGCGCGGGCCGGTGGCTGGGCTGCTGACGTGAAGGGCGCCCCTACCGTGGCCACGATAGGGGCGAAAAGCAGAAGTCAGCGGAGGGCGTGTAGCAGAAAGGCCCAGGGACTTGGCAGTAGCCCGTGAGTCCCAAAGCGCTCCAACGCATGGTCTGCTTTGGACCCAAAAAGACCGACTCCATCAAAGGGCATGTCCATGAGAGTATTCTGGACATCCCCTGAAAACCAGTGGTTCTCAGCCAGGCGTGGCGTCGCAGCGCCACCGTCGTTGCAATAGACCTGCCCAGCGAGTCGGCGGTATCAAGGCCACATCGTATCGTGTATTTGGCCGCATCCCTTCCTTCCGCAATGGCGCGGGAAAGCAGTGTCTGGACCTCCTCAGAACACTGGGGCAAAACATTCGCCACCGAATCCCACAAGGAGTGGGTATATCGGCCCAAAAGACAAGCGGTGTTGATGGACCGCAAGCCAGCACTGGAGGAAGAAAAACCCTTCTTCCCAAATTGATCCAGGCGTTTGGATTCCCTATCCGGAGGGGGTAGGGAAGGCGGTTTGGGAAGCGGAGGCTTGGACAACCAAGCTCTCAGGAGTGGGGTGGACAGAGAGAAACAGGGGGTCGCCCGGAGCTGGGCGATGGCGTCGGGACACGTTCCTATCCACAGGAGCCCCTGTGTTGGGCTTGGACCAGGCGCCGAAAAGAACGTCAGTGAGGGCGTCGTTAAACGGCAGCACAGTCTCTGAAGAGGAGGCTGCCGGCTGAAGCACCTCTGTCAAGAGATTAGTCTTGACCGCCACAGTAGGGAGTTGGAGACGTAAGGCCCCAGCCGCCCTACGCAACACCGTTGCAAAATTGGCTCCCTCCTCCGTAGCCACGGGAGGAGACAGCATGCCAGTGTCAGGGGAAGTATCTAGACCACTGGCATCCCCTAGACCCTCTGTCCAGTCCTCATCGTACTGACACTGTTGTGTCAGAGGGTCATCAGACCCCTCCCAGTCCTCCTGGTCCTCCTCTGGTTCAAAATAAGGAGGAGGAGGGACATTTGGGACCCAAGGTCCCATAGGCGCCGGAACCGGCGTCGAGCGACGTCGGTCCGGGTCCATGTCCGGAGCCGGAAGGAACTGGGGGATGACGCCGCCCGGAAACCCAGGCGGCGTCGAGAACGGCACCGGAGACATCGGCGCCGGCGGAGGTGTCGTTAGGTCGACCGGCGTCGATGGGGGTTGTGGAGCCGGGGTCGGAGCCGGGATCGAGGCTGGAGGCACGGGCGACGCCGGGGCCGGAGCCGTCGGCGACGCCGGAGCAACCCTATCAGGGCCCGCGGGGCCCGAAGGCGCACCGGAGGGACCTGGAGGCCCGAAGAGGCGGGCCATGGCCGACAGGAATTCCTGTACTTGGGCCGGATCCGCCCCCGAACCCGGGAAGGACGGGTATTGCGGGGGCGACTCCACAGGCATGTCCGGGGCCGCGGGGGCGGGGACGGTGCCGGGAGGGGCCTCAGCCGAGTCGCGAGACCGGCGAGGCGAAGTCCTAGAGCGACGATGCTTTTTGGACTTTTTGTGTTTGGACTTACCGGACGAAGAAGACTTCGATGCCGACGACCGGTGTGGACTCCGCGATCGACCCCTGGACCTCTCACGCGACCGGGGCTTGCGCGGAGCCGAATGCCGGGCCTCTAGGAGCTTTCGAGACCGCTCTCGCAAAGCTTTCGGGTTGAGGGCCCGGCAGTCGGAACAAGACTCCGTGTTGTGGCCTCGGCCGAGGCAGAAGAGACACTCCCGATGCGGGTCTGTGATGGACATCATCCGAGCACAGGCGCCGCAACGTTTAAACCCGGGCATCCCTACGACACCTTGAAGTCGATTCGATAGAAAAACAGTGAAAAATTCACCCAAAAAGTTTAGTCAAAAAATGACTAGGGCACTGCTCTTCCCGGATCTGCGCTTGCTGGCGCGGAAAAGAAGAACTGACGTCAGCGCGCAGGGGCGGCGCCTAAGTACTGCCCGCGACGTCATCCCGGCGATCACGACGCCGACGACGGACGCGGAGCCGCACGACGCCGCCTACCGACGCGCAAGGGTACTGCTACGTAAAAACTTTCCGGATCCAGCCTGACGCCTGGGGATATTCTAAGGTAAGGAAACTGTCAATAACGTGTCTCTTTCAGATACGGTCTTCTGTCGCCACAAATTTCAACCTTACCTTTCCCCCTGCATCTCTTCTAATTTTAATTATTCTCCATGATATTCGAGTGTAGTCTTAGATTTCAGTGCCTTGTGTCCTACAACACATTTTCAGTGCCACATTTTGGCTCTGTCCTTCTCTAAACACAGAGACCTCCAACACCTCTCAACTTGGTGTTCAGCGGCTTGAAATTATTGGCATGGGGATTGTTGGAATGGGAATGTTGCCCACATAGAAAACATGTGTGTACCCCTGGCCTACTCTGTGTGCCCGGCTGCATGTGAAACTAATATCGTGATTTTGTTTAGCTCTGGCATCATACTAACCTAGGGTGTGCCTAACGTGTTTATGGTAATGCAGGGTGCAGAACCTATGTTGTGACTTTGAGGGGTGCACAATGATCGCCCTCATAGCAGGCGTAGAACAACTTTCCATGTTCTGGGTAAGTTACACAGAGAGGTGGTGGCAGCGTCCCTGGCTTTTGTAAATCGGTTGAGTGACCAGACATTTTTATCTGTGCCAGGGAGAGGGTATGTAGTCTACCAACACCTCATGCAAATTTCTGCTTTTATGTGAACCCTAGATTCTTGTTCTGTGTGTATGGTGAGAATTTTGTACTGGGACCAGTGAGATCTATGTTGGATGGCATCTTGTTCACAGAACAAGATGGAGGAATGATAACGCTTTTCCGGACAGTGGGATGTATTGATTGCCTTCCTGTGGCTGGAATGCAGAGACACAGACATTGATGTGAAGGAGAATGGAGACAGGGGACCCTTTTAGAAATTGAATGAAAGCCCTGTTAGTAAAGTGATGCTGATGAGTTCTTCTGGAACACTGCTGTTCAGTGGATGGTAGGGGCGAAGGTGGGACTGCAGTTTATGTTGTTCAAGGTGAAGAAGTTTCTAGACTGGGCTTGTCCTTTTGTCTGTCTCTAATCATTGCTACAGGAAGGCTAATAACTGCCAGGTGCACATAACTCACTTCTTTGTGCCAGTGTTTTATACTCCTGCTTGAAGCCAGCATCGTTGCTAACTGCTTCTAGAGCATTCACCTACTACTACTGTAATTCAGTCTTTGCTAGTCTTCTTGCATTACTAGTCCATAATCTCCAAAGACCTCAAAATGCTGTTGTCCATTTGCTCTCAGGAGGAAGAGACCATGTTATGGAGGGCAAGGGGCTCTACATTGGTTCAGCCAGAGATCGTAAATTCATCAGAATAGTTTGCCATGTCTTCAAATGAATTCACACACTTTCCTCGTGCTATATAACTCAGACAGTATAGAAGGAGCAAATGTAAACTCCCTGGCCTAACCCACCCTGGATGGAACTCAATTCAAAAGACAAAAGGTCTGCTCTCCTACAATTTCTTACCCAGAAACATCTGGAAAATCTCCTCCCTTGGCTCCTTCAAAAAAGGAACTGCATATGGCTCTTTACTGAAATATCCACTCCAAGAGATCCTAAGGTACTGAGCCGAGGCTGGGCTTACATCCCCCCCACCCGAATAAAAAAGTAACATAATGGGGAGCCGCGGCCAACAGCCAATGGGTCAAGGGAGCCGTGGGTCAAAAAAGTTTGGGAACCACTGAATTAAGTAATAAGTAATTAACAAGTAATTATTTATTATTATTTTATTATTAATTATGTAAAATGTGTAATAATTATATTTTTTTGTCATATTTTTGGCGCAGGCTGTTGGGTTTGTAGGGGTATAGGATGGGAAGCTAAGAAATAATGAATTAACCATTAATTATTAATTTCTTTTTTAATTGATTATTAATTATGTAAATTGTGTAATAACGTTATATTTTAGGTGTGGAATGTTGGGTTTATGGGGATAGAGGGTGGAAGCTAATTAATAATTAAGAATTTCTTATTTATTATTAATTATTTAATTGATAATTATTTATGTACAATATGTAATACTGATTTACTTTAGTTGTGGGTTGCTTGGTTTTAGGGGGTATAGGGTGGGATGTTAATTAAGTAACAATTCATTAATTATTCATTGTTAATTAGTTGATTAAATATCAGTTATGCAAATTGTGTTTTTTTAGTTATATTTTATGTGTAGGCCGCTAGGTTTGTAGGGGTATAGTGTGGGAAAGCTAATTAAGAAATAACATTTTTTTTTAATGTGTTAATTTATAAATTGTTTAATAATCATGTAAATTGTTTCCTATTATATATATATATTTTCGGGTTAATTAATAATGTTCATATTAAGAGTTTTATATCTGTTCTAAATTAATAGGGTAATTCAAATATGTAGTGCGATTGAATTGAAGTACTTTCACTACTGCTGCTTAGACTGTAGTGGGAATAGTAAATTTCACCCCTCCGAAGTCAAATGCTTTCCCCACTGTTGCACAGACTGGAGTGGCAATAGTAAATCTTACCCCTCCAAAGTGCAACGCTTTCCCTACTGCTGCAGATACTAGAGTGGGAATAGTGAATTTAATCCAGCCGAAGTTCAACGCTTTTCCTACTGTTGCACAGAATGGAGAGGAAATAGTAAATCTTACCCCTCCGAAGTCCAATACTTTCCCTACTGTTGCACAGACTGGAGTGGGAATAGTACATT